>JAWWES010000115.1:69097826-69201957 GCA_035583135.1 Lophotriccus pileatus
TATCTTTATTACTTGATAATTGTATGTACTAGTTCAAAGTCTAACGATTTCAAGCTATCTTTTCAGAGCTCCCTGTAGAGACAGCTAAAGATAAATCTCATTTCTACGTCCCTATTCTATCACTATCTACTCTTTGCTAAATACTTGTTAGGAGAGAAAGAACCAACTTTATTAACTCCAGTACAAGATCTATCCTTCCTCTTGGCTGGGTGGGCTAATCTTTTTGCTGGATTGCATCAAGAATAAACAGATTCACCTTCTTTTCTTTTGCTTTTCATGTCTGTGGTTCCTTAACTCCCTGAAAGGAGCCAGCAGAGATCTGCATTTAGTAAGTGTTTTGCTTTATCACAGAAGACACTACGATTGTCACCTTTAACAGTCCTGAGGATGTTTTCCCTGCAGACTGAGAACACTTCCTTTTCCCTGATAAATATGTACCTGCAGGTTTTTTGCTCATAGTGATTTAATACTGTTGAAGCCATCAGCCTTGTGGGTGTACCTTTACCTCTGTTAAAAAGTCTGATGTAAGATGAAAGCACAACTGAAAACACTCAGTTATTTAAGTTAGTAACTTCAAATAGTGGTTGTTCCATGCACAGCACAAAACCAACTTAATTTTAAAAATCAAGTTACCAAATCTGGGGCCAAGAAAAGGAGGTGAATGCAGTCACTGTTTTTCTGTTTGTCTGATTCCTGTTTCATCCCAGTAATTTCTAAATGGCTTGAGACTTGAGAGAAATGTCATAGAGGAACAGATATTTCAAACATCATTAAACTACTTCACATATTATGAAAATGTATGTCTTTGCAAATGTTATGGGCAATGGAAAGGTGACAGTGTTGATTTACCTGTAAATAGATACAGGAAACCAGAGAGGAAAGGTATTCTACAGATATCCCAATTATGGGAACAGCTTTAGTTAAAGCTCGCAATTAACCATGATACAAAAACCTTGAGAGGACTAGCTTTAATTCATTCTAATCTTCACAAAAAAATTAGTTTTCTCTGCAATATTTATTCATTTCCTGGCAGAAATATTTTTTAGACATGGACAGAGAAAGTACATGCTGGCTAGAATTAATTTCAGTATTTAAATTCGGGGAAAAATACATATGTGAATATAAGGTCTTTAAATGCTGCTTGTGAAATTACAAGAAAATCTAATTTTGTCTGGAAAAGAGTTTTTCTGTGTGATATATTTTAAAGTGTTGAAATAATGAAATATTAGAATTCATTTAAAATATAACATTTAAAAACCTTCACGTATGTAATCCCTACTTGCTACATAAATTTTCTAAGTGAGTACCTGTTTTTTTTATATAATCTTTCATCAAATTGTTATGACAGAAGGGCAAATAGCATCACATTTCTTCTTAATAAATATTAGCAAGAGTAGTTTCTTTGATTTTCTGTCAAGGTTTATTTATTCTTTGGAAGTCATATAAATTAGGCTAATAGGAAAAAACTTTCTGTTGCAAGTTATAAATGTGGTTCTGTAAAGAATCTCATTTCACTTCAGAATAGCTACTTAAAGGACCAGCAGTTAAGAGTCTGGACCTCAGACATCAACCTTCAATGGACACCCAAACCAGAAACGTAATCAGGGGAAAAAAATTTGCAAAAATTAATTTATGCAGGTGCAAATTTAGACTAGATGTTAGCAACAAATAATGTTGTAACTAAAAGTATTCTCAGAAACATAGAATGATTTGGGTTGGAGAAGGCCTCTGAAGATCACCTACTTCCAAACCCCTGCAATGGGCAGGGGCACCTTGCACTAGAACAGGTTTTTCAGAGCCCCCTCCAGCCTGCTCTTGAACAGTTCCAGGGATGGGGCATTCACAGCTTCTCTGGGCAACCTGTGCCAGTGCCTCACCACCTTCACAGTATAGAATTTCTTCCTAATATCTAATCTAAACATTGAATATCTAATTTAAACTCTTCCAGCCTAAAGCCATTACACCTTGTCCTGTCACTACGTGCTACTGTCACTACACTTATATTGGAGACCCCAGAGCTGGATGCAGTACTCCAGGTGGGGTCTCACAAGAGCAATCTCCTCCCTCGACCTGCTGGTCACACTGCTTGTCCTGCAGCCCAGGATGCAGTTGGCTTTCTGGACTGCCAGTGCACATTGCCAGCTGAACACCATCCTGATGTTTAGACTTGTTTAGGTATGCTTGTGTAACACAAATGCGTCCAGAATGCTGCTTTCCATTTTGGATTCCAACAGGTGCTGATAAATTGGATGGTATTTGAGCAAGGGTCATAAACACTACTGGAATTAGTGACACTTTAATGTGTTGGGTTTTTTTTCTGCTAAGTAAGAACAGAAATTTATAACTTGGTAGAATTGCAAGCACAGAAAGTGTATGAAATCTATAAATACCTGGATGTTGCAAACAATGAGAAATAAGAATTAATGTATGTAATCTGAAAGTACAGAGGAACAAAACTCAGAGGGAAAGAGGGAGAACTGACACATTTTTCTGTGTGTGAGATGTAGTTGCTTGTAGAAGAGTTTAGCCAAGAAATTACTGGAAATCCCCTATGTAAAATGATGATATTTGAATGGGACTGTTTCTGTATTGTTGAATATTTAATAGCATTTCAGTTCAAAAGTAAACAGCTTCTCTGTAGATATTAATACCTTTTTCCTGCAGCATGTCTCTTCAAACATGTTAAGTAACATAAATATCAGTAGACAGTGAAAAATACTGTTTCTGTGCCTTGGCATTTTTTGCAACAAATCCTCTTCTCAGGCATTTCCCTCTTCACAAGGGGGGAAATTCATCTACAAAGAAGCTCAGCTAGTAATAATAAGGCGATTATTACACATCTTTATATCCCACTTGATAGTTGGTATATCTAAATTCTTTATTTAAAACTGTGAAAAAGAAAATCAAAACCAGTAATCTGTCATTTGTGGATTTGGTATCCAAGCATAAGATGCACTTAGGCAGTTGGTATCATAGGATATTGTGCAGTGAAAATTTCATTTTTGAACACGTGACTCATTCGTGGCTCTTCCAGTGCTAACATCACTTCTTGAAATCTCTGATAATGTTTTGAGGCACAAAAAGCTTCCGATAGTCATTGTTGACACCTGTTATTTATTTTAGTGAGTACTAGTTAATGTAGTGTGAATTAATATAAGGAACTGCATTGTGTGATGTCTCTTAGTCACTGCCGTCTGTACCTTGGTCTCATTACTACTGTAGATTTCCAGCATCATTTATTCTTTCATTAGCATTCAATTTCCTTGGATTCATCAGTAAAATCAACACAAGACCCAGACTGTTGTATTCGCCCTCCTTCCTTGCCTCCCCAATGCACAGCAACTTACTTATTTCATTTTTGGCACATCATAATTTAATATTTACCAGTAGAAGCTTGGTACCAAAGGAATAATTATTTCTTAATCGCTTTGCCTTCAGGGGGTTCTTCACTTGTGTCTGGGGAAAAAAAAAAGGGCAGGCTTTGGTCACCGGGGGCGAGCGCGTCTGTGTTTCCTTTGTAAGGAGAGCTCTGTTGTTAGGGCAGGCACTGTGTGTTGAATTCTAATGCCTTGGTGCGAGGGCCAGCCCTGTTTCGGAGCTGCCGTGGGAGGTGTTGGCTGCGAGGAACAGTGCCCCAGCCCGGGGGGCTCCCTCGACGGGAGGAGTTCTGGAAGTTGGCAGGGCACTGCCGATGGGGAGCACAGCAGTTCAGTGCCGTAGCCAGGGCGAAATCACCTTATCTGTCCAGTACCTACCAGGTTGCTTTTCTTAGCAGCTGGGGAAGTTCAGGTACCTTTTCTTTAAATATTTATAATTTACTGCCAGGAAATACTGTCCGTTGAAAATCAAGTGGTTTTATCTGTGCAGCAGAAATATGCTGGCGTTGATTTTATTTGCATTTGGTAAATTTTACAAGATCGTTATAAAATTGAGATGTGCGTTTGATAGGTCTTATCCTGGACCAGTAAAAGACTATGTAACAAAGGTAACTGTTAATGTGTAGAATATATATTTTCAAAGAAAATTGTGGAAAATTTTCAAAGGTACCATGTTATGGTAAGGTATTGCTAAAACCACAGAAACTGTACCCTTAGTTCTGGTACTAAGGGTTTGATTTTAAATTAACACTGGATTAGTTATCTGTCTCTGTCAAGACTATAATAAAGAGCTTTTGTTGCAATCCATCATAGGGCTTTTGTGTTATACACCGTACACAGAAACTGTTAACAGGAAGACCAGATTAATGCAGAGAGAAAAAATGTCATCAGATAAAACATAGGTCTCAAAAAGCAATTTCAAGCCCCATACTATGTTATGCTTTAATACATTTTTAGCCTTTGGGGAACAGAGGAAAACTTGTAATCAAAAATTAATTTGAGCATTCTTGGCTGTACCTAAATTAGAACCCAGGATACTTCCAAAATTGTTTTTAATCAAATGACCTGACAGGAGCTCACTAGGAGAAAATTAATGAGCACAGGGTATTCTGAATAATATTTAGTAATGCTGATAAGAAATACTGCAGCTCTTTTTCTAATCTTACATTTAAAAGATTGCTGTTTCAAGGTAGCTGCATGTGTCTGTCCAGGAATGTTACGCAAATATATTGTGCATCCTTTTTATAGTTTTAAAATAAGCTTCTTCAAAAAGCTTCATAGAAATACAAGTGCAAGGACTCACTGTTTTTTTCTTGATTAATACCCTAACAGTGAAATGCAGTGTGGCTCCATATGACTTAAATATTTCTCCATTAATACATGGACACATATGAATAATGTCATTAATTTTTTAATTTTTTTTTAAAATAAACTATCGTTACCACTTATGCCTCATTGGGGGCAGTGATTCCCATCTTTTCTATGAGCTATTCACAAGACTGATTTTGTAAGTCTTCATTGTAGTTTAGTGCTGCAGTTTCAATATTGGAAGGTAAAAAATTGGTGGTAAGTATTTTGTGACTTTAGGATTTGGATTTGAAGAATGAAATTCTATTCAATTTCTGATTATTTACTTTTTTATAAACTTAAAATATGACAGGTCATATAGGGATTGGATGATCATATATGTAACTAAGGTTTTAGCTTAAAAATACTAAGAAGTAGAATTGTAAGGAAAACCAAAAGCGAATACCGAATAATTCCCATCTAACATCTGGAAATCCTCAGTGTTATTATTTTATTTTTTTAAGTATACCTGGGAAGGCTTTTTAATCAGAAGTTTTATTCTTTGTGTGTTCTGTGTTTTTTTATGTTTATATATATTTTGGAAGTAAATTGTTACATCAAAAAAAGTTCATTATTATTTTTTATTTCTGTTTTTGCTTAACATACTTAGTGTGAAGGAAATTTGTAAGTCTAAATGTTTCTTGTAGACATGTTAAATAGTGTCACGTCTAACTTTTTTCATTTAATTTTGTCTAAAAGCCAGAAATGTAACTGGCTTACAACCCTTATTTCCCCCAGCAGCTCCTGCTGTTCAGGGTAGTAGTGTTGAACCTGATTTGTTTTAATGTGTGTTTTAGTTGGTGGTTTTTTTTTTTCCCCAAGAGCAATTTGAATTAAATAGCTTATTTATTAAGATGAACAGAGATGTTTTGACAATTATTAGCAATACAAATAACTGCAGTTATGATGGCTGGATTTTTTTTCCTACTTTTTCTGTTGATATGTTAAAGTTGACACGAACAACTTCCATTTAAAAGACAGTTAAGATGGAAGCTGTTGGTAGTGTGAAATAAGGGAATTAACATGGTGACAAGAATTAATGCATAATAAACTGACAAATCAGTAGGTACTTGTTTATATTCTGGAAAATCATAGGTGAAAACAGAGGAAAAACTTAAAGCTGAGTTTAACCTTGTAGAAAGAAGCTATCTTGAAAAGCTGGAGTTAGTAAGCTGCTGTGCTCTGAGTTGTTTTTGTTTGAGTTCCACTTCAGTAATAGGAATTCCGCTCAGCAATAGGGATGAGATTTGCAAAATCCACACGCTGTGTATTTTGCACTTGTATTGGGGGAAAAAGCCATACCAATATTGAGCTGCATATTCTCTCCTTGTGTTTACTCTGTACACGTAATAAGAGTGAAACTTTTCGTTGGGGTTTGAGGAGAGGAGAGGGCTGTATAAATGATGGTGTCAGCCTCTCTCACCTGCATGCTGGGACAAGAGGGGCCAGTGGCAGCGCAAACAAAACACAGGTGGGAGTGAGGACACTGAGGAAAGCCCAAAGCTATACAGCCAGAGGTAGACTTTAAAAGATTTTCCCCAACAGAATGGGAAATGGTATGGAAGCCCTGAGGGGGCTGCGTGCTGTTTTGTTACATAGAGCTCATTGACTTGACCCAGATTGCAGTTTCGCTCACAGAAATTATACTGGTTTTTCCTCTAAAACTTTAGGTAACCCCTGTAGTTATGAACTGGTATGTCAATTTTCTCCCCTGAAACGTTGCTGCTGTTTCTATTAGTGAGGTTGTACTTGTTGCATTGCTACTAGAGAGTCATATTTTGCAGTGTTACCCACACTGAGAATTCCGCTGTTGCTGCCATCACCAGTCATCTCAGTGACTATTTAAGCTTTTTTTGAAAAGCTAATATATCACAGATAAAGCTCTCATAAATCACCCTACAAATTATTAAATACTCAATTTCTTTCCATCCATAACTTGCCAAAATTGCCTTCATTTTTATTATACGACTTCATTATAATCACAACCTACAGAGGGCTGAAAATACAACTTTTTTTTCCCCAGTGTAAAAATTATTGCACTTTTTTCAGTTGTTTAGCTGAATAAATATGAAACTTATAAATTTTGACAAGAAAGTAGTTTGGGCCGTGGTTTGTGTCTGTAATCAAATCCAAATTGATGTTGAAATATTTTTTGTGTGTGTTTTAAAGATGAGTGTGCCTCTGTATGTGCAGGTGTGCTCACATGCATGGGGGAGAGACTGTAGTGTTACGACACACATCTGGGAGAAATTTGGCTGGATAGTCATAGCTGAAAAGTAATTTTTTAGCACTGTCTGTAATTAGCCTTAGAGATTGAGTAGAACTCAAGTCCTACCCATTTTTGTGACTGCATTGTCTTTTCTGTTTATCTGATGTGACAGATGTGCTGAGATGATTACAGATTGTTCTATAAGAGGAAAATACTAATTGCCACAGACAATTAAAACAATACAGCAGTCAGTCATTATTAAATACAGAATAAAAATTAGAAATTATTTTTAAATATATTTTATAGTTATATGAGGTAGATTGTTTTTTACAATCTGTTCATTATAATCTTGCTAATCAAATACTTTCCTATGCAGTGTTACTGAGATAGAGCCTTTGGTGACATATTAATCTATCCCTGAATAATCTTATCTTCAGTTCAGCAACAGAACATTTAGAGACTGTTTTGAGAGATTGCTGTTGATATTACTTGAGGAACAATATTTTTTACATTTGTGACGACAAATAAAATATGAAACATTTTGTTAGTGATTCTGTGGTTTAATTAAAAAATAAATTATCTACTTCCTTCCTATGCTCTATAGAGACATTGCTCCTTAAGTTGACCAAGCTATCATGACCACTGACAGGACTTGAGGAAATGGCATGAAGCTGAGTCAGAGGAGGTTTTGGTTGGATATCAGAGGGTGGTTGAACACTGGAACAGGCTCCCCAGGGAAGTGGTCACAGCACCAAGCCTGTTTGAGCTCAGGAAGCATTTGGACAATGCTCTCAGGCACATGCTGTGATTCTTGTGGTGTCTGGTGCAGAGCCAGGAGTTGGACTTGATGATCCTGATGGGTCCCTTCCAATTCAGCATATCCTGTAATTCTGTGATTCTGTAAATGTGTAGCAAATTTTTTGAAGACAGTCTAGTATAGGAGGTCTTAAGATGTAAACTATTCATTTTACACTCAAACAGCAGTGATGTCAACATCAGATTCTAGTAACATTTTTTTTTTTGCATGTTTTTTAGTTACAATAAAGTCATCTCTTCCTAGTTACTTGCAGTTAGAAAAGTTTTTGAAATTGAGTTGCAGAAGACTGAGATTTGAGGGAGGTGTTCCAAGGAGATCTTCCATTCTGTGATACGGTTCATAATGTAAAGGATTTCAAAGCTGTTATTTTAACACATTTCTGTTGAATTGTCGATTTAAGATGTCAGTTGTCATCTTGTCAGTTCCAAGATGTATCCTCTAAAGGATGTCAATTGCCAGTAGAGTTTAAAAATCGTTACGTTGACTCAGCAGTAGGTGGTAGTGGCCTGCTTTGTTGAAGGACACCACAATGTAGGTGTCTGCTTCTTCTTGAGCTTATTCCTGCACCTTGATCTGACAGTGAGAGCTGCAGAGAAACAAGCTGTGTGAAGTCTTTGCACATTTGTCTTTCATGGTAGAGGTGTGCACTATAAAAGCTTCACCTTTGGAATTTCTGCAACTGGTATAATAGATGATGTCTTGTAGTATAATTGGAAGAAACTTTGCCAAGAGAATGAGCTTGGTTTTTTTTAACTGATAGAATTAGGATTTTACCAGATTCATAAACACATTTAAGGTTTTTAATTAGCTATTTTAATTCTCTCCCAAAGTCTATATAGCATAGATGCAGCTAGTACATGATTATGTAAGCAAATATAAAAACTATTGTATATTCTATTTATGTTTCTAAAGGTGGGTGGGGGAAGTGTTACATTGATTGTTGCATTTCAAGCTGTGGTCTGTTCTGCCAGCAGCTAGAACGTGATCAATTAAATGGGGCATATGAAAGGCATTGCTGTTGCACATTGTTAAAGGAAAATTACAAGTAGTATGGTAATACTGAGGCCTAAAGATGTGCTACAGAAATGGCTGGAATTGAATTTAACTCCATGAAAGCATTCAGTGCTGCATTATTGGTATATTGTAGAAAAAATTATGGATTAATATCTTTCATTAATGCTAAGAAAATAACGACACTTTTAGTAAGGATGAAGTGTAACCTAATCAGAAGTAAACTTTGATTAAAAAAGCCACATGATCATGAAATTTCATTATTCTTCTGAAAATGAAACTGAAGTATAATTTAATTACCAGTTAAACTGTTGGTCAGTTTTCCCCACCTCAGTGTTGTGCTTTCATTCCTGCTTGTCTTACTGTATGTGCTAGAAAACTTGAATCGTTACTGTGACTACTGACTTTTCAGATTTTTCACAAGCTCCTAGTAAGCCATGTAACATTTCTCCACACATCTTGCAATTCTCAAATATTTCTACAGGAGCTTGCTGAAGGGAGAATGGTAGCTGTTCGCTCGCTCCCCAGGGCAGTCTCTCAGCACCCACAGCAGGGTGACACTCTCCTATTTGGAGCAGGTGATGTTTCCCCCAGAGTAGGTTTCTGAGCTGCTGCCAGCAGCATACTTTGAGAAGTATGAGGCAGAGGTAGAAGAGTGTCGCTCACTTTTAAGACCCCTAGTAGCTGAAGAGGGCTGTGCAACACACTCAACAACGTGTCTTTTTGAAAAGAAGTGTGGCCAAATCTCATTAAGGCTGTTCTTCTGAAAACATATTAATTATCCCTCATTAGGGCCAATGTTCTGCATGTTTTTTCAAGTAATAGGAATTTACTGAAAAGCAACTAGAGCTTTTTACATAATTCCTAAAAAATCAGGTATCAAAGCATGGTGACTTAACAAAAGCATTAAGCAGGTGTTATGTACACACATTTGTGTTCTGTACTCCTACTTGAAGCATATGTGAGGGGGATGAGTTTGTGCCAGCCATTGTGAAACTGAAGTAGCAGAGGGGTTTGCAAAGAAGACTAGAGTTCACTTCTCAAGTGGATTCAGTGCTTTAAAGGATGTGTAGGAAGTGGGGCAGAAGAGTTTTCGATAGTGGCTCTACTAAAGAGATTAGCATCTGTTTGTAAAGAGGAGTTTCAGTTTAAGGTCGCTATGAAGTACTTCCAGATAACTGGATGTAAACTGCTGCTGCTTCACTTCGGGAGAACTACCTCAAAAGATTTACGTGGGATTGCAGGGAAGAGGAGGTAGTTGTGTTTGAGGATTGCCTTGCCTTCCTGACTTTTGAGCTGGGAAGTAGTGGGGCTGAGGAGAGGGAGACCTGTGTGTCAGGAGGAGAGCTGTAAACCTCTGAGGAGGTGTCATATAACCTGTCAGTCGAGGGATCCTCTTATGCACTGACAAGCTGCTTCTCTCTTCTGCCTGGCTGGGGTGATGAACACTTTCCAGAGTTTTCTTGGGAATGATGTGGTAACAGGATTTCATGATCTAGGAATGAATCTTTCCTTTGCTGCCCCAGGGGCTTGGGTAATGCATGGTTTGGTAGCAGGTGGTGGTGGGGAAGCGTACTTTTTTGTGTTTAACCTAAAGGATATACTGGATTGTAACAATGCCTTTTTTGTTGGTTTTTTTTTTCCTTTTTCACAGTTCTAAAGCTGCATATAAATATAGTGATTTCAGAATTTTTCACCTTACTTATTAAGAACTACAGTAGGAAACATCTTTTATAGGAGCGAAGAAATTGTGTGGGTACAGTAAAGTTCCGTTTACTGTCACACACCTGTTGCTCTCTGTGCTGGGATCATTAAAGTCACTTGGGGAGGAATCATCAAGACCTTCTAGTGGTTGCAACAAACTGCAAAGAATATGAGGTCCATAGTGGACCAGTTACCAGCAGGTACTTTTGTTTGCAGCATCCTGTGGCAATGAGTTCCAGAATTTATTAAACATTGTGTGAAATGCTTTTTCCTTTGTCTTAAGCATGCTCGAGTGATATTTTCCTTTCCATTCTCCTTGGCTTCATTTTTGTGGGAATCGTGTAAATATTCTCTGTTCAGGCTTTGCATAGTTTTCAAATACGAAGCATAATTTCAAAGGTGTCAGTCATCTCTTGTTTGTTGCCCTTCCGAGTTTATTCTTGTTGAAAACTGTACCTTTTACCGTACTTACTATTCCCGCTACCTTTTCTTGTTATGCTGTATGTTTGTGTAGGACAGCCACAGCAGCATTATTCAGATATTAGAAAAAATTGAAATTGTGACATTTTTCTGTGAAAATGTTTTTTTTTTACATACTTTTTTGGACCATTTTTGAAAGACTTGTCTACTGTGCTGTTTATACAACAGTATCATTAAAGCAGTAATCAAGAAAGGGCTCAATTCTGGAATTAATATTTAATTGCTTCTGTAGAACATTGCTCACGTATCATTTGTTGTGTTTCTTTGACAGTGACAGAATGGTACCTTTATTTTCTGTTGGGGAACTGTGATAAAAAACCTGCAGTTAAGGGTTTATAAACACTTTTTCATTGCTTCTATCTGGCACAGTGTTCAGATTTGCACTTTTTATTTTATTTAGTTTGTGTGTAACAGCTAACTTTTCAGTACTTAGATCTTTAGCGACTAGGAAGATTTGGGGTATTTCTAGAAAATAAAAATAAGAATAAAAATCTGTTCATATAATTAACCCTGCCCCATGCACTCTTCCATAATTTTTACTCTTAATATTGAGAAAATAGTTACACAGTTTTAAGAACTGTGTAGTATTTCCCTTTAACCAGTGACCAGAAGAATCATTTTTATTGACTTTTATCCCTCAAAAGAGTAAAATTTTTTTTGTTGTTCTCTCAAGAAAATAAGGATGGTAGACATGATGTTAAAATACAAGGAATGATGTCTAATCACATCCTGGCAACACAGAGGTGTTTCTCAGGTAGACTTAAAAGGATCCTGCCTGGTTCCCTCAGGTACGAGTCCTGTCTTCAGTGAAACAGTATACTCCCAGAAAACATGGCAAGGAGAAATCTAAGCAGTCTGCAAGGGAAAATACTCCATTACAGTTGCCTTTGACTCTTAAATTCCATTGTGCCATTCCAGGTCCACAAAATTTCAGCTCCACTACCATGGCCTTGTGTTATTCTTGTGCAAAAAATCTCTCAGTTTTGACCAAGTAAGGATAACTTAGTGGCTAAATATATACTGTAGGGAAGGTGCATTCTGTGGCTCAATACGAAGCCAGGCTTGCATGCTGAGAACATTTTGAGTTAACACTTCTAAGCAGAGGACAGATGAAGCTGTGTTGAGCTGTCTGGTTGAGGGATTGGGACTGCATAGAGGTTATGTTGTGGAAAACTTGTTTGCCTTTCAATCTGGATAAATTTACTCTGGAGACTTTTGTATTTGAAAGATGCATTCTTAGCTGAATTTATTGTCAGTAGTAGTGTAGGTGTGGAAGGGATGCATCATCTCTTTTCTTACCATGACAAGGTATTTAGAAGATTTAGAAGTGATGTTCAGATTAGAAGGGTGACTCCTGCTAGCAACAGGACAAAATGAATGAATCATATCTACCTTTTCAGTGTAATAGACAACTAGTTTGACTTTGACCTCATAGTAAAGGGAATTTGTTGTTGGACTTTGCTTGGCCTGAATAAGGAAGTAGTCTATCAAGAACTCAATCTTTCTTTAATGGGTCTGTACTACAAAGATTTTCCTGTCTTTTTTTCCGGAGGGGCGGAAGAAAAAAACCTGAACTGTAAAAGATTATTTGTCTCTTCACTGAAATCTCAATCAGGTAAGGATTTAAAGACAGAGAATGAAATCAATAGAGAAGAATGAATGAAGAGAGAGTTAAATAAAGAAGAAAATATTTACATGCTCAATGTAAATATATGAGCAATGAATTCTATCAGTATTATGGATCTGGTTTTATCTTGTTAGGATTAGTCGATTTCACTTTACACATAACCTGAATTTAAAATGTAATTAAACTTAAAACAGTATATTGTGTCTCTTTCCTTTGCAGGTTTGCTGGTCCTCTGATACATTTCAAAATGCCACTGGTAAAAAGGAACATAGACCCCAGGCACCTGTGCCACACAGCTCTGCCCCGAGGTATCAAGAATGAATTGGAATGTGTCACCAACATCTCCTTGGCAAATATAATCAGACAACTGAGTAGCCTAAGTAAGTACATTGTCTTAATAGCTGTATTTAGAACTAATATATTTTGCAGTCACAGTTTTTGTGTCTAAAGTACAAACAATTTTTCAAATTCTCAGTTGAAAATTTTCACTGAATATTGAATGTACTCCTTTTGTGGCTAGTGACTAGCATGGACTTCTGTGAAAGAAAGCTAGGAATTTTTCTAGCAAAATGTCTTAAAACAGTTCATCCATATATTTCTGTTACCAGTAGAAGATGACAGAAAAAGATAGCTGGTAGTTAATGAAGTCAGTAATTGCCAACCTTAGAGCAATTCCTGAGTAGGGAATATGACATAATGAGGAATATATCACCGGTTGCTTAATTCACTTAACTTAAACTCTTGGTCATGTTGTGGTCATTCAGAAAAAAAAATGTAGTTACCTTTTGAAATAATAAACCCAGAAATGTAATTATTACAAAGTATTTCAAACAGTTAAAGATTTTTCTTTCTTATTCTGCCTTCTGTCAACAATTGGACCTTTGGTGCATGTGATGGGAGTGAATACTTCTCAAGCTCTAGAACTCTGAAGGAGTTTTGCTGAAAAGGCGGATTTCTGCATTGTTTTTTTCTTTAAGTTACAGCAACTTAAATAAATTGTGAGATGAGCCAGCATGATAACATGTTGGATTTCCGATACTACAGGTGCTTTTTAACCACTAGGACATTAGTAAGACTATCAACACATTAAATATTTAAACGTGCAGTTATATACATCTACAACGTGAAAAGTCTTTCAGTGTCATTATCTTAGTCATAGGTGATGCAGACTAATTTCTTAATTAGATTGATTTAATTATTGGTTTGACTGTGAGTCTGTTGTGGCAGCCTTTCAAAGCTATTAGGGTGCCATTAGGTGGAAAACACTAATTGAGGACACTGAATTATGCAATCGAGACAGGAATGCTTACAGCACATAAATATGACCATTATTAATATAGCTGTGGCAACAAAGGAAATTAACTATTTAAATACTTTCCAGTGAACCCAGAGTAGGTCATATTGGGATGCAGTATATGGTCATCATCTGTAGTCTTGTACTTTTTGTCATTCTGACAAAAGCCCTTCTCAGACCAGCTGCTCCCATACTAGCCTCCCCTTCCAAGTCACTCTTATTAATATTGCATTATTTTATTTTTGTTTGCTTGTTTTAAAAAAACTTACTTGATTATATGCTTCACCTGGGGGAATTCCCTTTTGTAGGTGACATAGCGAATTTATATTTGATATTTTCATCTGGAAGTATCATTTGACCTTAAACCCAACACCAACTTCTAACTCAACATCATGGTCCCAGGTTGACCTATTGAGATTCAGCTGCCTTTGCTATGTTTTCTTGGTATACAGAGCTTGTATCCGACATTGTGTGCCCAGCTGCTTAGGAGGAGGTCTGGATGAAGCAATATCAGAACAGAAAGAACTCAGTTAAAGGAAAAAAAAAAGATTTGAAGAATATCCACTGAATGCTGCCACATTTGTTACGTGGTTTGCCTAAGGGGTAGTGCTGAGAAACACTTGCAAGGGAACATAACCGTAATTGTGTCTAACTCCTTTTCTGTAAAAAGAATGTGGTTCTCACGTGAAATATGCATATTTGGGAATGAGCCTAAATTAGCTGTTTTCACTTGAGATGCGTTTCTGTCATGAACTTGTGACTCACTAGTGGTCAAAAAGGCATGCAATCTTGGATATGGCAAGGTAAAACAGAACTGAAAATGCATTTGTTTATCTGCCACAGCAAGCCCAGAATAGGTCATTCTGAATTCTTTGGAAGTTAAACACTAATGAGCAGAATCTGTTATTTCAAAGTTTTGTTCTTCCTTTTAAATAGCATCATGGTGTTTGTAGGTTTTCTACAGGCAGTGTTTATACCAAAGGAACAAAGTTTTTTGTTTATATTGTGTATGTTTTTAAAAAAAAAACAAACACATTTTTCCTACAATTAAAATAGGATATGTTTTGCGAAATAGTCCGTATTTCTCAGCAACGTTAAGGATTGCTCTATAAAGACGGAGATCATGTTACTAAAGTGTGATTACCTGTGAAAGCATTTTGTTTCAGAACTCCTTTAGTTTTTCTGCCTTTTTGTGCTGGTAGCAATACAAGTTCAAGAATATTTGGGAGTTCTGGCATAGGAGTTTTGTCTCTCATGTTTAAACCCGAATAACCAGTCTTCTCTTGGTGTGTCACTGTTATGTGCGTGCAGCAAGGCCTGCTGACATGCAGACAAATTGCAGTAGTTGCCTGTGAGTCACAGCCAGCAGGCATGGTTTTGCAGCAGTCCCCTGGCAACCAGCTTCTCTGCAGTCCTTCGCGTTTTGTTTTCTGTGGATAATGTGTATGTTTGAGAATCAGCCTTTAAGTTGTAGGTGAAATGAGGCTTTACCCTGAGGGTGGAAACTGGTAGGGTAGGGTTGATTTCCTTTAAACTGAAAACTGCTTTTGCTTTTGATGGTGAAGTTATGCAAATTTAAATGAATGGTCTTTGACCTGATTAATAATACCTCATCTTTGCCTCTAAAATTTTTCATTTACTGGTCCTCAGATCAATCAAATCAATCTTCTGCCATTGTGGTTATGACTCTCATGATCAACCATTCTAAATCCTTCTTCTAACATGATGTGGTGAAGGAGTGCTCTTTTGAAATTGAAACCCCCAGAACTTTAAAAGAGACCAAAAGTCCTTATTGAGAAAAGCCAAGCGTAGAGATTTGTAATGTATGTTGTTAGATCTCCATTCTTGGAGACATTAACTTCTTGACTGGATTAGTCAAGCAGCTGGATCTGACTGGATCTGCTTTGTGCAGGGTGTTGGACTAGATGACTTCCGAAGGTCTTTTTGACCTTTCAACAGAACTTGATGATCTTGGATACTGTGTTTAAGTAATACAAGCATACAGAAACAGTACCTATTAAATGACAGGAATCCTGGTTTCCTTTATTTTAATATAAAATAAAAAGAACTTTACACCAGTATGTCAGTGATAGCTGCTATGTGTCTCCATATAAATTGTCAACCCTTTCATAGCTTATTTGATGTGTTGCTTTTAATTGTTCAGTTTAAGAAATGTTTTTGACCTTTTAAAAGAAGTAGAGATGAGAGGACAAAATATTTATTTCTGCTTTGAGTGATAGTTCTTGCCTTTCTCCCTGGAGCAAGAAAACACATCAGTTTGTCTTGATACAACATAGAAAATTGCCAGTAAGTAATTTTTTTTTCCCCTGTCTATTCCCAGTCTTCTCTTACTTCATAAAAGGATCTGCGTTCTGACAGCTTTTCTTAGCACTGTGGCAACACAAACTCTCTGGACAGCAGCAACAGCTGTTTTAGTTTCCTAGCCATTCTTCCCTGTATTTCTTGCTATCTGACAGTATCTGCTTTGGAGAAGTGCTTACCTGTTTTTTTCAGCAATATTGCATATGCATTAGTACTCCAGTTCTGCCTGAGTTGGTGTATGTTGGTGTATGTCAGGCCATAACGTTCCCGCGTACGTGAAACACAAGTGAAAGCATTGTGTAGCTGTACCATTGTTAGAAGATGGATAAATTGTTCTATTGTGTGCATGTAGCCTCCTCATTTTGTTCACAACAATTGGCCAATCTTGGTTTTCCTTTTTTTCAGCTGTTCCCTGGGCACAGAATCTCAGAACCACATGAGAAACCTAACTGATGGGGTTTGTTCTTGGCCCTGGTCTCTGACACTTCCATGTAGAGGGAGGAGAACATTTCTCCTTTTGAGTATGTTCCTTTACTGAATATTTATATTGCAGGCATTCGGAGTAAAACTTCTATTCAATCATAGCAAGATGTCATTCCTCATTTTTTCTTTTACCTCTGCATGAAGAGACTGCTGCATAACTCTTTACCAAGCTGGAGTGCCTTTTATGTTAGTGAAAATGATTTTTCACTTAACACTGAACCTTTTCCCTCTTTCTATCTTTTCTATGTAGTATTTCCTATTTTTACCATCTTCTTCTAATTCTTTCCTTTCCTTGCCCCTTATTTTTTAGTTTTCAGGAGTGAAAACTTGACTTTAGAGCAAATTATTTCTCCCCCTTATTTTTTCCTCTCAGACTCACTTAACTTTTTTTATTTTTTTGCTTTAGCATGCCATCCCCCAGAGGGTTTTAAATGCTTTTCATCTTGTGAGAGACACTTTCTCACCTCAGGAAAACCTTCAGTTTGCCACTGCTTAAGGTGTTAACATGCAGTAAGTGGGAAATGTTTCTTTAGAAATACTTAGCAGTGAGGTATCTGGACTGCAATTAATCTTTAGAACTAGGCCTCTTCAAAAACCAGTCTCTCTCTTCATCCTGTCTGGACAACATCTTCAGCAGATGGTAAGGTTGAATGATTGCTTGATTGGAAGTAGGTCTGTGCAGATCTGCAGCTAGAGCTCCGGTCATTATTCCAGAAACAGCAGAACCCCTCTGGCGAGCCCTGCCATGCAGATCTTCCTTCTTAGTATGCTCAGAAGCATATTTAGTATTGTCTGTGAATTTTCTTCATTAGTTATTCGTTTTCCTTCATTACTACTATAATTGCCAGGGAACACTAGAAAAAGTGTTCTTGGGTACATGGGGTAAAGAAACTGATGGACTTGAAAACTAAAGGCTTAGATTGAGAGACCCCCATCCTCAAAGACTTCTATATGATTTCTTGATATTGTCTCCCCAGCAGTGGCAGTATTGGCAAAGTGATGCTATTTTGTGTCTCTCTCAAATGATAATGAGGGAATGAACAAATGGTCAGTAATGTCTCATTGAAAACAACTGTGTGTTAGCAGAAAAGAAGTCCTGCCTGTTGTTAATTCCTTCCTGCTTGGAGCAGTGAATTCAGGCGATATTAGAAAGGAAAGGAAGAGCAAGAGTTCCCTATGAAATGATCCCTAGATTAGTACCTTCAACACAAGTTCAACTCTCATCAGTCCCTTTAACAGATTTCTAGGTGTGTAATGGATAATCTCAGCCAATTTACTTGATGATGTCCTCAGTGGGAGGTAACAAATGATATCTCAGGCTATCATGGCTGAAGAATTTTGAAGTCTGATTTTTTCTTTTTGGATGTCAACAAGCAGCGTCAGACTTGCTTCAGATATGGCCTTTAACAAAGTTTTTTTGATACTTTTGATCAGTCAGGTTGTCTGATAAATGCCTGATAAATGTCTCATAAATTTCAATTTTCCCGGCTAAAGGAACCAAGTTGTCCCTTCAGTACTCTGACACTCCTATTATAATCCTTAAATCCAATCCTTGTAGGCTGCTCTTACACCCTCACAGTGAAGGTTCCTAATTAACATCAGTGTTATGTATTTAGTACAGTTTTATGTATTTATGCTTAGGCATAGCCACTGAGGTTCTCAAGGATCTACCAAGGTTCTTATCTCCAAGTTCACTCTCCTAGCTTTTAGTCTGTCTCCTAGTCACTGAGCTGTGAGATTGAAATGATCCTGATGAGAAATAAGTCTAGACTTTCAAGTGAAACACAGATATACCTTATTTTTGCTAAAAATTAGATTATGTTGTGAAGATCTGAAGCTGAATCAAAAGGCAACAGATGTGTTAAATTACATGTCAGAATTTGTGGAGGAGGACAAATGTATTAATAGACTTAGAATACCTTTCTTGTTTTGCTTTATAGAAGCACCTGGATTATATAGTGTTAGTGCCTTATGTGGTAACTAATTATCCTGAAAACATGTTTTCTAATGAATACACTATATTGTGTAGGAAGGAACTATTCAGCAGTGAATAATGTAATTTGGCATAGTGTAAGTATATTGGGAAAGAATTGTGCAGTGGGAAATGAGACAGGTTTTACAGCTGCTCTTGTTCTGTGCTTTTACTTCTTAGAAAATGTAGTGTGAAAAAAAATATTATTTAGTTTTTGAATGGGATTGAAATAGTAGAAATCAAGGAATGATAGAGTATAAGTGGGTAACAGACTGAATTCTTAGCTTATTCTTTCAGATATTTTATCAGTTTGTACATATTTTTTTAAAATGGCCAACCTATATTTTTAAACAGTAATATTATTTTGTGGTTTTTGTATTTCAACATATCAACATTTTTACTACTTCAATATTAAAATAATGTTTATTAATATTAAATTTAATGACATAACACTCGGTTGTACTTTGCACTTAATAATCTCACCACATATTTAATATATTACATATTTTTTTAAATTTAATTCCACTAATGTGTGTTGGATTAGATTTTGTTTGTGTAAATGTTAACATACACACCCCTCCCCCACTAGCTCCTGAAGCTTGATGGATTATTTAAGACTAAATTAATTAAGATTAATACTTTTGGCAATATTTGTCTTATTTTGTTTTTCCTCCTTCTGCATCTTGCATTGGCCTGAATTTTACCAGTCATCCTCATGAATCTCTAAAAACAATGCTGTTTTATGGCACTGGGCACTGGTAGGTGCTCAGTTTGTTTGTCCAGATGGATACATAAAGTTTAGCCCATGTTTCCTATAGGCTGCTGATGCCATAACCGATCTGTTTCAGGTTGAGATGCTGTGGAAGGGTTTGGAACTTTTTTTCTTTAACAATGCAAAAGGATGACAAAGAAATGACTTCTTCCACAAGTCCTTCTTCAGGACTCGTGTCCTACTCCTTGTCTGAGAGCGTGTAACTAAATCTGATGGTAACTGATCTAGTGTTGCAAAATGATTAATTTAAGCGCCCTTTCTTAAGGTTTGTTAACAGATACACCATTGAGAATGCTGTAGTTCGGGTGAATTTGAGGGCTGGAGTTTCAAGGGCACTGCTCATGTATGCCCTGACCCTGCAGCCTGTTAGTGTGGTTCTAAGAACTTGTACAACTCAATATATGTCTTTTAAGACATCTGTTTGTCATGCTTTGTTTAATTAGCCTGAAATACAGTTCTGAACCTGATGTGGTGATTGTGGTTGACTTCAGTTCGTCCGAAACATACCCAGTCCCCCAGAACACGACAAAAATCCCCATTTCTTTTACCTTAGTATCCCCTCATTTTAGTGTGTTGAATAGTTAGAAATGATTCATTTGTGCACAGAAGCCAGTGCTGCTGGACAAATGTTTAAGAAATAATGGGGGGAAAATTAGGAAACAAATTTAAAGGAACAAATGGTGAAAGAGAAGCACTGTAAAACTGATCGGTATTTTTTTCACATTTTATAAGCCATTCTACATTTATTGCTATGGTAATGAACATGAGTGGATGATACATGTTTTGGTGGGTTTGATTTAAAAAATGAGGAAGGCAGTAAGCAGTATTATTTTTATTCTATTTTCAGCTAGTACCTGCTAGTTAGGATTCTGTTTTCAGCTCATAGGTCTGTTTTAAAAGTCAGGAGAATAGCTGTTTTAAAAAAAAAAAACATCAAAACACATGCAAGTAGTTGAGGAAAGGAAGGACAGCACGTTGCTTCCAAAGCATCTTATTTGGCTGTCACAAAAAAAAGGTACCAACTGACAGCAGAGAGAGCTGCGTTCCTGTATCCTTTTCTTACTAAAGTTTAATTGTGAACAGAGCCCTTTGAGACACAAGGAAAAGTCGTGAAAAGAAAAATAAGAGGAATAATAAATTCCTTAATTAAAACTAAATAAAAATGTGTCCTCTTACTAAAATTAAAAAAATGGACTTAATAAAAATAAATGCTGGGCAAGTTTTGCAAATACAGTAAAATAAGCTTTCCATGGACATTAAATTAATTTAGTTTGCAGAAGTCTGCATTGTCATGTAGTTTAATAGTCAAACAAGATCACTGATCTTTCTGATCTGGTTTTATGTATCCAGCTGTGACCAAGATCCTAAGGTGTTATTATTTTAATTGTCACAGTCAACTGTAATTCTCTTTATTTTACTGCATGAAACAAGAGTGGAGTTTTTCATCAAGTAGCACCATAGTACTGTAAATTTTCTGAAGTGTTAATAATACTTTGGAATATTCATTGTATATATAATGGAATTAATTTTGATTCCTTACTCTTTTAACATATTACCCATTGTGTGGAATGAGCTCAACTTTGTTTACTAATGTATTTTTTCTCATATGTTTTTTTACTTGTTTGAGTTTGTGACACTTTGTTCAGTATTATCACCCGTATTCATATCTTTTGTAATCCCTTCAGAATTGAAGATACATTCATACAGAATACATACAGAGA
This sequence comes from Lophotriccus pileatus, assembly GCA_035583135.1. NCBI lineage: Eukaryota > Metazoa > Chordata > Aves > Passeriformes > Tyrannidae > Lophotriccus > Lophotriccus pileatus. Next base: position 69,118,963 of record JAWWES010000115.1, read on the forward strand.
CAGCAACAGGAACAAATACTGGATTATGAATGTTGTATGTCTATACATTCACATATAGTATTCTTTTGAATGGTAGTTGCACATTTCATGAAATGCAAACATTTTTTTTTGCTTGAGAAAGTATTTGGTTAAATATACCTCTGGCTAAATAAAGAGACCACCAACAGAAATATAGGTAGAGACCTCATGGCTGGCATACCACTTCAAATGTGACAGGTTGTTTTTAATGTATTTCTCATTTGAGGATTAGTGTTCATAAGCATGGGCAAATTATTCCTTGCAGTATGTTTGTGGCTGTGTGCAACATAATGAAAAGATTTTGGAGACAGATTATTTGCAATTGGAGCTCGTTAATGAGGTAGATGAATTGTAAGCCTGATGAAACGATACAGATAAAACTGTAGCCTTAAAATACACCTATAAAAGGGAAGTTACTCACTTTTAAAGTCCTGCAATTTATTTTTTGTTCTATACATGAAATTTTACACTTAATTTTAATTTTAATTTGCATGTCTCTGAATATTACATGAGTTTTCTAATTTAAATGAATATTTCTGAATGTATTATCTGAAGTACGTTAACTTTTACATATATTGTATTAAAAGTTTAGGAATCTTGCTCTTAGTGGATCACATTTTTAAATAATTTCTCTTGCTTCAGATACAGGTTAAAGAACATAAACTTTACAGAGTTTCAAGACCTATATTAAAAAGTCTTGTGTTAGGTGAGTTGCCAGCTGAGAAGAGTTTACTAACTTTACATCTCTGTTTTAATGTGGACTGGTGCTTAAAGACAAAGGTTCTAAGAATGGCTGTGCCTTTGATCTGCTTCTCACTGTGGCAATTAGCAGTTGCTCCAAGAATAAGAGCAAGACAGCATGTACAATACTCCTACTAGTCTCCCTGCTTCCAGTTCTTTACAGCCTGGAAGCCTCTTCCACCGGCTGGGGTTCCTGTGCATTTCCTAATGCTCAGAGTGTTTCTTTTCCATAACTTTGTATCACTGGCAAACTTTCATTTTTTTCAGGTCATTTACAGATACCTTAAATAGCATAGATCCCAGCATAGAAACTTAAGAAAACTCACCTTTCTCAACTGTGAAGGCTGGTGATTTACTCTTATCCTCTGTTTTCTACCTTTTGAGGAATAGTTTTTCTGTGGCATGTTGTTTCTTTTGCATGCCCCATCTGTTAGGTTTTCCCCAAAAGCTTTTATTAAGTACTTTCTAAACTCTCTTGGAAATCTCACTAGATCATAGCAATCTATCAGTGTCTTTATAAACAATTCAGACATTTCACTTTATAAAAGCTGCGTTGCCTCTTCTCTAACAAGTCATCCAGATGTCTGCTGATCCAGTTCTCCATAATGATTTACACTAATTTGTCTGGATGTCAGCCTTACAGATCCGTAGCTCTCAAGATGTTCCACAAAAAAAATGTGAACTTTATTGTTGTGTACTTCAGTGTGTATGAGGAGACCTACAAATTGTTACTAATATTTGCTGATCATGTTGTTAGTTTAGTTTTGTAATTTTTATATAGTTCCTTCAATTTCTTTGAGCCTCCTCCAGTGAGTTCTTGTATTAGGGTCTCTCCAGTTCCTTTCAGTGAGCACCGGTGGAAAGTGTTATATTAGCTGTCTTCAGTGGTATTGTCTTCTCTGTATTTTGTTATAGCTTCATTGCCAGTCAGCTCTGCAGTCCCTGTCACGCTTTCTTGCTCTTCATGCCTTTCAAGGATTATTTATTGTTAATTTTCTATTTGTTCCTCAGACTCGGTTTTGGGTTTTATGTTTAATATGCCAGAATTTATGATCCCACCTATTTTCTTCTTCTGTACATTTCTTCTGATATCCCCTTTTATATCCTGTTCTTTATAGTCATGCTGGTTTTCTATTGCTCTCACCTAAGTCTTAATACATGGTATGTGCTGGCCTTGTGCTTACTACTTAATATCTTTAAGTAGTTTCCACAGTACCTGTAGGGATTTGATTTTTGTTCTTTTGATGTGTTTATATAAAAATGTCCTCATTTTTATGTATACTTCCAGATGTATTGCTCACCAAAGGCAAAATTTCCATAGCTATGTTTTCCTTTTGTACCGGTCAGAACCTGAGTGCAAAGCAAGTTGTTAGAAATTTGTGAGATTTATACTTCCAAAACCAACATAAGTGCGCAAACAGTACACAAATTAGGTATGAAAAATATAGTACTAAGTTTTGAAAGGTATCACATGGTATTTCAGAAGTATGGCTACGAATTTTGCTAGGCAGTCTGGTGGGGTTATGTCAGTGACATCGGCAAACTGCTCAAGTGGAACCGGGAGAGCATTAGAAGCACTATGCGGAATACTCTGTAGAAGAGAAAACTTGTTACTGATCCCTTTCTCATAATACTTAAATCTCCTGTTCTTTTGGGCTAAACGTGTGATGTCAATTGAAGTGAACAAAGGAGATATCATTTTATTTTTTTTTACTTCAGTATAAATTATTCAGTTGCTAGAATTTTGACCCTTCGAGGTAGGATTTATTGTTTTAGCATGTATTTTTGAATAGTCTGGTTCTGATTCACCTAGATGTAAGTATCTGATCTGCCATTTTTTGTGAGGTCCGCTGTACAGTAGGAGGGGAAGTTATGCTTCATTCTGAGAAAAATATTGAGGTAAATTTCACCTCATTTCACCTCAAATTTAGTTATCACTCATACAGGAGCAATACCTCCAGATCCTGGAAGTCATCCTTTTATAAATATTCAAGAAACTAAGCATATCATTCAAGAAACTTGCATATCATCATAATTAGAAGAACTTATAGTAGCTGAATATCTGTCCTGTAATGCATTAAATAATTTCAGTTCTGATAAATAACTTGCAAATTAAGTATTTAACTTCCATTTGATTTTCTGAAGCATTCTTAATGGGCTCAGTAAGTACAGGTTGTTACAAGTGATACTCATGCCTCTTAGAATTACTTAATTAAAATAGTTAGAAATCTGTTTGAAGGCAAACTCCTTTGGCTGTCTTGTCATATGCTGGAATTTTACTATCTTTTCTTGTGTTTCAGGTAAATATGCTGAAGATATATTTGGTGAACTTTTCAATGAAGCACACAGCTTCTCATTTAGAGTCAACTCCTTACAAGAACGTGTAGATCGTTTATCTGTGAGTGTTACACAACTCGATCCAAAGGAAGAGGAATGTAAGTTAACTCCTGCACTGAAAATTTGGTTTTTTGTCACTCAAACACCACTGATACGTGAAATGGAAATAGTTTAATAGTTTAAATCATAGTTATAAGAACACAGAGCAAAGTGTCATGAGAAAGAGGTCCATTTCTATTTCTGCTACCAGTGTCTTTTATAGCCTTGAGCAGCTTTCTGAGCTCAACATTTTCGTGGTTACTGAATGATGCTGTGACCAATGAATTTACATGAAAACAGCTACAGGAGAATATGTGACTTCAGTAGTGTTATGCATTGGTGTTAAGAGTATTAATATTAAGTAATACTATGTGAATGCTTGGAGATAAGTCTTTACTCCTTTTTTTAACTTTCCTACTAATTCCCACGGGATGTAAACCTTTGTCCAAGTAGGGTTTCTGCATTTAACTAGTACCATCTTACTTTCTGTATGATTATAATTGTATAGCTTCATTTTTTGATGCTATATAACCTCTTGGATTCTTCCTAAATAGCTCATTAGGGTATAGCTCATGCCTGTAAGATAGAATTTTTATGGAATTTAAAGGATGCCCAGGCTTTGTGGTGACTATAGGAACATTGACCACCTAATGTGTAAATGCCATGAGGGTTTTTTTTGCCTTCATGGATATTTGTTGGTTGCAGATGGAACTATGAAAAGTCTTGTCATCCCAAAGATTTTAGGCTGTTCTAAACTATATGGTTAAGACCTTGAAAGTAGAGGAACATCCTATAATGAAAAATAACTTCAGATTGCTTGTGGGATCCAATTTTAAAGTATAGAAAGCTGTTTCAGTTCTGAACGTCTAGGTATGATCATTGTGTATTGACAGGAAAAATGAAATGTCAAACCAGGAGCATGGTCTTCAGGCTGTCTTTAGTTACAGATGTTGAAATTTCACTAGTAGCAAAATTAAGCTAAGAGAAGTTTTGGTTCCGTATTTCGCGTGACAATAATTTTAGAACAGGTTTTGAAAGACAGCTGTTCACAGCTAGTAGCAGATTTTCCACGAAATCATGACTTGCCTAGGGGAATTCTTGCATTAATGGGATTTTCCAAGTCTCTTGACAACTGAGCATAAATCATACATATACACCTCTTTTTCCAATTGTTGTGGTTTAACCCAGCAGGCAGTTAAACACCACTCAGCCACTTGCTCACCCCTGCCTGGCAGTGGGAGGAGGGGAAAAAAAGTAAAATTCATGGGTTGAGATAAAGACAGTTTATTAGGACAGACAAGGAAGGGAAAATAATGGTAATAGAATTAGAATATACAAAACAATTGATGCTCAGTACAATTGCTCACCACCTGCTGACCAATGCCCAACCAGTTCCTGAGCAGCAGCCTCTGGGCAGCTTTCCCTCTAGTTTATATCCTGAGCATGATGCCATATGGTATGGAATGTCCCTTTGGCCAGTTGGGTCAGCTGTCCCAGCTGGGTCTCCTCCCAGATTCTTGTGCCCCCCAAGCCTGCATGCTGGTGGAGTGGGGTGAGCAGCTGGAGAGTCCTTGACCACTGCTCAGCTGCAACTAAAATATTAGTGTGTTATCAGCATTATTTTCATCCTAGATCAAAAGCACAGCAGTATATCAGATACTAGGAAGAAATTAACTATGTCCCAGCCAAAACCAGGACACTAATAAAATACCATGTTTACTACGATTGGATAATGACAAACATTCCTCTCAGTGTATCATAACAGATTGTCAGCAATTGTAATCCTGTAAGAACTGTAACACTCAAGAGTGTTAATATAATTTTTGCATTTACTCTTGACAGCCTAGTCTTTTGTTTGAATCAGAGTGGGGTGTATGTTGATATGGTATATCTACTATGTTAACCTTTCACATTTCAGGAAAATGGAGACCATATTAAGTCACTGAGTTAAAACATGTAAGGATGGAAAGATGGAAAATTGTACTATCCTGAGAAAATGGCCTTTGACAAGTTTGGCCTTAGGTTTTGGTACTAAATATCCATAACTATTTGATGTAAGAGAATTGCTAGAAGTAGTTTTAAATAGTATGCAGTCCCAAATGAACCATATCAATAAATTTTCACAGCACTGTGTATACTATAGCATTTGCTAAACTCTCTAACTAAAGAAAAGGACAGACACTGCAGTTAAAGAAAACATGGCTAAGAAGAGGTCTAGGCCAGAGCGACTAAGTGTGACTTGTATCTGATCCCCTGGGTTTGTCTCTCACACCACAGAATAGCAGTGACTCCTACTACTTCAGAGGAACACATGCAGTCCTCAGTGTCAGGAGCTGTTAAATGACTAATTTTACTAACCTAAGAATATCCAGTCCTTGAGCCGTACCCAGTGCTTCACAGTCATCTGCCCACAGTGAGTCACCAGATGAGGACAAAGGAGATGGGAAGAAATTCGATATTGTATTTCCTTAAACGTTAGGGATCAAGAAACTTTTTTCCTTCAGTATACTGTTTTGGGCTTGAAATTTAGAAGGTCATCATAGATAGTTTTGATTTTAGTCCTAGTCTGGGTTGGCGGATGCTAATGCATGAAGGTGGGGGGAAAACATTTGGATTTATCTTTCTTAACCCTCTATGCAAGAATTGAAGCAAATTTCAGTAGTTCTGCTGAGCTAACAGCATGAGTGAAATGGGCTATACTTGTGAAATGAGTCTCATCTGCTAGCTCTTTGCCAGCAGGCAGTAATAGAAGATTTAATAGGTTCCTTTGGGCCCATGCTATTACACAAGAGAAGGAAATTAAGATTCATTTAAAGCTAAGTGGCATGAACAAAAACAGCGCAAGTCAGATTCACTGAACGAGGTGCAGATACTTGACAAGATGTTTCTGGCACAGTCAGGGCAATAAAAAGCTCTGAATTTGTTTGAATAGTCTGTTTGTTTTCTCATTTTGAATTATTACAGTATCTCTCTAAAAGAATAAAACCAAGATTATGATTTTATCTTGAGGGACCTAACTCCTGGTGCACAATCTTTCTATAATAGAAGAATTGTTATAAACTTTGTTATGTTTGAATTATTACACAGTTTTCAAATTCTTGATTTCTCAATGTTATTAATTACATATTTTAATAGATTTTTAAAAATACTTTATTCTTTTCACATATGTGTGGGGTTTTTCCCCTCAGAAGATACCAAACTTGCATGCAGACAAAAAAAAATCCTCTGCTTTCCTTCAGGAAACTGCACTTTATTTCAATTTTATGGGAAACAAGTCTGTATGTATCCCAGATTAATCATATCTGGGGTCTTATTAGGGCTGAGAGAACACATTCTTGCTATAAAGCTGAACTAAGGTTGACAGTTTCAGTAGCCCTGCAATATGAGGTGTTCTCATAGGTGATAACATAAATTCTAGGAGTATAGTTTCTTTGCAGCCATTTTTAATTTCAGTATTTACTTTATTAATAGCATTATTCTTTCCATATATATCCAAATTTTATACATAAAGTAATAGATTTTTCTTAAATGTTCACATTTTAGTAAATTTATTTGGATCTTTAATTAAGTGTGAAGTACTGTTAAAAGTAAATAATGACGGCTGTAGAAATCTGACAGTTTTTAAAAGAATATGCATTTTATCATTTATGTGGTTCTTTTTTCAAATGCTGATACAGAGTACAGCTCTCATGTATAGTGCATTGAAGTATTGGAAAATAGTTGTGTATCACTCAGAAATAAATACTATCAGGGCAGAATCAAAATTCATGAACTCAGAGTATTTTGGTATCAATTTAGTAGCTCTTTAAATATAAGCCACTTAATTCTATTTAAATCTCAAACCAGAGTGTTTTAATCTCAAAGGCAGTGTATCAAATTTTTGATTTTTTTTTTTTGGTAGCATATCCCAATGACAACCAGGACAAGCAACTTAAACTTGATGGCAGAAGTGCTATGGGAGAGAAGCCTGGCATACTTCAGGAAAGGAATCAGTGTTGTGAATTGTATTTCAGTAGGCTTCTGGCTTTGAGGACATGCTTGGGTTTTTTTCTAGACATTCTATAAATGTTTAGAATTCTGTAAATATAAATTCAAATATATATATTCTAATATATATAAAATTCTGTAATTCTATTAAATTGATAGTAGTTCAGAAGTTTGGCTGAACTAATGCTAAAGAGAGATTTGACATTTTGCTGTAGCAGAAAAGCTGGCATTTGTTGGGTAGCAACCTTAAACAGCGTGGCAGCTCCTTGTGATCTGTATACTTTTGTATACTATGAAAAATGGGAGACTCGTTTGGCTTTAAAATCAAGACACTCATCCCACTGTGTGACTTACAAGGTAAAGGTAGTAAATCCCAGTTTAAGGGGCAGCTTGCTGTCTCTAGCCTCTGAAGAGGAACTTGGTGACTTGAGTATAAATGTAATCAAAGTTAAGAACAAGAAGCATGTGAAATTTGGGTCATGATCTCCACTTGTAGTATGTTAAGTTCGAGAATAACACCATTGTCAATTCACTCGTTAGAATTTTTAGCCCCAAAGGCAAATAAAGAAAAAGACACTCAAATTAAATTGCATAATAGGTCATTTTCCTTGTGCATCTCCACTCAGAGAAGGTTGGATTTGGGTATATATCCCTCTCAAGAATCTGTGCAGGTGGGCTGAGCCCCAAGTGCTCTCCATGCTCCTTCTCTAATTTTCATAGGCCCTTAATTAAATTTATGGGTTATTTAGTAAGTAGATCAGTTTTAAATTACTGTGTTCAAGGCTTAATAATCCATCGTAAGGGCATGATATTGCATATTTTGTGTATAAAAAGACAAATCTGGACAAAATGTCATTTGTGGTGGTTTTGTTGAGACAGCAGGTTCAGTGCTTGATGCTTCTGGGTGATTCACATCTTAACTGGCTGCGTGGAGCTCTGTGGTTCTACATGCTGCATTTAAAGCAGCTTCTAAGTCCTCTTAAAATGATTGCCCAAATAGGTACCTCTGCTTTTTGTTTACCTGTAGTAGTTAAGCTACGTATATTCTCTCCAAAGAGAGCTTGAGCTGTTTCAGAATTTTTTTTAAGCAGTATTTCAGAAAATTTCTATTTCGTATGTGGAGGACAAGCCCAAAGGAGAATATTGTGTGATCTACAGAAGTAGTCTTTCTCAGAAACTATTAAACCTGCAGTGACCAGTCAGAAATACTCTGATGGCAGAGAAACCTAATATATGTGCAATTCTGGTCCTTCTTGAAGTGGATAATCGTTAAAAAAATAAAAACATAACATAGAAATCAGACATTAAGATTGCAGTGTCTTTGGCAACTGAATTAACAAGTCCTTAGCTTAAGAGAATTTTCAACAGCACTATGTCCTCCCAATTAATTATCTTTAATTGGAAACTTACTCTTAAGTTATTCATTCAATAGTGTTTTTCTTTCCTCCCTGCACCTTTCAAATTGCTGGGTAAGATTTTGAAAAGAGAAAGAGAATTGTGGGCAACTGATTCCATTGATTTGTGTATAACTTCCCGTAATCATTTAGTTCTGCAAGGACTCACAGCTGTGAGTTCATTGTCTTGAAAGTTGTCAAGATCAAATTCTGCAGAAAGCATTAAGAGAGCGAGCTTTTAAAAGGAATGTATATTATCTATTTGTTTACTGCCTTCACCTTTATTTACCAGTATTTTTTGCCCTAGAACTTAATAATAAATTGCATATTTGAATGAGTGTAAATGAATAAAAGAAAAAATTTAGTAACTTTTTTTTTTCTTCTGATGAGGTAAAATATAGTATTTAATATATGTGAAAGGTTAAAAGTAGCAACTTTCTGTCAGTATGCTGGTGTGCTTCATGCTTGGCTTTTACAATAAACTGGGGATTGCAGTTTAATGAGAGGCTTACCTAGAGGTAAAGTGTTATTTAGTGTATTGATTACAGATGTGTTATTGTATCTCATTAGAGTTTGTTGTTGATTACAAATAAAAATGGACTGACATCTCTTTTTCAAAGCCAAATGTACAAAAGGTTGCCAATTTAGCTTTCTGACAGATAATTGTAACTTAACTGAAAAATGTTGTTGTGTACAGAAGGTTAGACTGACTGATATAATACATCTTTTCATATAATCCAAACAACAGACACAATAAAAATAAACAGGCGTTTGTTTAGATTGTTGAATGGATGTTTAAATTAAATTGTGAATATCTCATCATTTAAGGAAATTATTTAAGACCCCATTGTTTATTCATTCAGTAAACACAAGTGGTGTAGCAGATGGGACTTCAGAAAAATATATTCATATGAAATGTAGGATCTTGGGGTATACAGAGATTCTGGTGCTAGTTAGGAATTAAGCAATTGGAAGCCTAAATTTAACAGCATCAAGTCAAATGCCTGCAGTTTTCCCAACTCCTCCTTCAGCCACTTGTCTCCTCTCACACCTGAGTTCATAAACACATCCAATTTGTCTGGCCTGTCCTCTTGCTGTGCCAGTTTGTCAATCAGCCAAAGCTGAATGGCTGGATGACCAGCCAGGTTTTCACGTATTCCGGCACTGAGAAGGTGAGCCAGGAGGGTGTCTGTCTCTTAGCCAGCTGGCAAACTAAACAAGTGGCTTTGTGAGCCAAACCGTGCACAGCCTGGGATTATGCTGTGCTTGCGACGTGGGATTTACCTGATCCCTACACGTAGGCAAGTTGTATCCATGTCATGATTCTCAGTTATTTTGTGTGCTACATCCTTCCATTTCCTGAGTAACCTTGTCCTAATGTAGTCAGTTGTTTGGAATAATGGTATGCTTTTTAGGGAACGCCTGTTACTGGGTATCAGCACAGGAAATGCGGCTTGAAATTCCACACTGTATGTTTTCCGTGAAGATCTTTACTGTGTATCTTAGGTTTAGAAAGTAGTTATGCTTATTGTTGTTATGACTGATTATCCTCGTGTGTGTTACCCCTCCTACATGTTTACAAAACGTGGAGTTTTAAGCAAGAAAATGGAAATTATGAACTAGACTGGCTGTATTTGCTCATTGAAGAGATTAAGGAGTGCTCACAGTTTATAGAACAATGTGCTCTGTGAGCATTTTAATATTAAACCGAAGAACTGTATTTATTTATTGGAATAAAGTAATTTACTTCATTGTCTTCAGAATGCACACAGGTTCAGAGAAAAGTATAATAAGTTTTAACTTTGGTTGGAAAAGTCTCCAATAAATGACAGACTTGAAAAACTTGCTGGATTGTCAGGCACCTCTGAACAAGTACCTTTGGTGTGATTTGTGTAACAAATAACCCAAAGGAAAAGCACCTGAAGTATAAAAGAATCTAAGACTTAAGTTTTAAATGAGGTAAACCACAGTTGTTTTAACTGTGAACTTTTGCCAGCAAATAACAAGTTGTACTTCATGACAGGTACAAAATATATAGGGTTATTTATGAATGCAAAAATACATACAGAAATTGAGACGCCTAGCTGACATTCATACTTTATAATACTTCTTTCACACACTTAAAAAGACTTCTGAGCAGCTAATTAAAGGTATTAAAAGGAATAAAAGACACTGTGATGAATTAGAACCTAAGGGTAAAACGGAGGAAACTTCTCCAGGAGTACACAACCTTGCCAACTGTAATAAACTTCAAAAGCCAAGCTGAAAATCAGATAAATCCCATCTTTAGCCTCACAAAGGATGCTCTCAATGTGCTTAGGTAAGAAGACAGAACATTGCAGAATTGCAAGCTCTCTGGAAAAAAAATCCTGTCTTCTGCCCCTTTTTGATCATAGAGTAGAAATCCAGGTCTGTGTTTGTGTGTGTACATATGTATGTGTACACTTCTGTGTGTTACAGGAACTAGAGTAAAAGTGCAGTTTTCAACTTAAATATTTTCCAAAAATTGTTGCCAAAAGTCCTAGTGATATATAGGGAGAGGAGGGAAGGATGTTTTCTCATCGTACATAAAGGGGTGCTACTATCAACCTGTTTCTGTAAAATAAACATAACTATGTATAGATAAGATGCATGTGCTGAGAATACTCTCTTTGCTAGTATGTCTTAAAACTGTTTTCAGTACTGTTTGTGATTTTTAAAAAAAATACCCCAGCCAATGGAAAGATCTGCTGCTTTATCTAATGAAAGTCTAAAGCTGGCTGCAAAGTTAGCTTTGAGACACACCTGGGCTTCAGAGGTGTAGTAACTGAAGATCAGGGAGGGAAGGAAATATGAGACTAAAAAGGTATACTGTTTCCAGAATTAAAAGTGCAGAGCTTATCAGTTGTGGTCACTTTTCCATTAATCTTTATCTAAATTTTGATGATTTTGAAACAGAAAAAGGTATGTGGGGTTTAATAGGAGTAGATAAAATATTTGAAATCACTGTTTAATCTGTTTTGATCACATAGTGTTGCTTTCCTTTGAATCTTACATAAAGATAATTGATTATTCTCAATTAATGTGTTAAAAAAGTCAATGGTTTGCCTGAATTAAACAGAGAAGTCTTCTCAATTAAACAGATTAAAAAACATCATTTGACTAGTTTCATATGTTGGAACATAGAATCACCTCCCGTTAGAACTCACTGGTCTCACCAGCATAAGAGATTTGATGGTTTGGCATCTCAGTGGTCCCTCAGTGAAACTGCTGCATACATGCAAGGAGTGCAAAGTTTGGCTTGCTGATGGCATAAAGATAAAATCCATATCGAGAGAGAGTAGTTTTTAGTACCAAAAGGATTGTGAAATGGAGTTGGTAAATGTTATTAGGTACTTCTAAACTACCAAATGGTTTTTTATAGTTACAGTAAGCAACTTGCTGAACTGCTTAGGAGAGACAGAGTTCTGATATCTGTCCAGGTGAGAAAAATGTCCTGTGAAGCCAAACAGAGGATAATGTGGTAGAACATTACAGCCATGTTTTTCACATAGTCTGACAATACCTTGCCGTGGTAGTAGTGCTTGCTAGATGAATTTACATCTGCTGTAAAATGCCTAAGATGCAAGTAATAATGCTTAGTATTTGTTTTTTAACCAACATTAAGCGATTCCAGATTAATCCGAACAAAATATATTTGGTGGGTTTGTTTTTTTTTTTTTTAAATGGCAATATCCCCTTTCAGTATCACTGCAGGACATTACAATGAGAAAAGCTTTCCGGAGTTCCACAATTCAAGATCAGCAGCTGTTTGACCGCAAAACTCTGCCTATTCCTTTGCAAGAAACGTACGACATTTGTGAACAGCCTCCTCCACTTAACATTCTCACCCCTTACAGGTTGGTAAAATAAAATTAATCAAAACCAATTTCTGGCTTATTTGGTGTAATAGAGAGGCTGTATCCATGCACCTTGCTCGTGTTGAGTAGCACTTAAATATTTAAGGAGCCAGACTAGAAAATTGTGAAGCTGCTGGAGGAATAAAGGCAGCAGAAGACATTATAAGCATTAAAACTTTACTCAAATTTTAACACAGTGTAACAATGGTAAGAAAAAGCCATTTTTATTCCCTGTATTTATTAAACTGTGTAATGTTCTTGGATGCGAAGTGAAGAAAATAAACAGTTAAATATGTAGAAAGAAAGGTCTTTAATGGAAATTAATTAGATTGGCTCAGTTGATTAGAGCCTGGTGCTAATAATGCCAGGGTTGTGAGTTTGATCCCTGTATGGCCATTCACTTAAGAGTTGGACCTGATGATCCACGTGGGTCTCTTCCAACTCAGAATATTCTGTGATTCTGTGAATGTTGTTCACTGTCCCAAAGTCAGTTTGAATCAGTAGCTGAACACAAGCAGCCACACAATTTTGCTCAATATTTTAACAGAAAGATTTGAGTCACTGGAGTGGGAGTTTTCTGGTTTATGATACTCTTTATTTGTCTACAGTCTGCATTCAAGTTACCTTTATAAAATGAGGACCTTGGATGCCAGGAAAGACAGTAAAGACTGATGGCACAGGAGGTCAATGATCACCTCTTTTATGTTCTTTAATAAAATGTTTCAGAGATACCAAGTGTTCCTTAATATGCCTTTCTTTTGTCTTAATATTTGGATTCACGTGTTATCAAATAAATAGCATGCCTGGTTTGTGTCATTGTGTTTCAGGGATGATGGAAAAGAGGGTTTGAAGTTCTATACCAATCCTTCATATTTCTTTGATCTGTGGAAGGAAAAAATGTTGCAGGACACTGAGGACAAACGAAAAGAAAAGAGGAAGCAGAAGGTATGTGTGTTAACTTTATAGAGCTTCTGGTTGTTTTTTCCTGAAAAGCATTTGCTTGCAGAGGTGCTACTTTAATAACAATCCAAACTTTACAGAGTCGTCTTTATTCATCTAAAACTACCTGTATTCATTTAATTCCATCAACTTTAAGAAATAACTAAATAGTAATAATATTAGCAGTAGTAGTAAAATAATATAGAAGGATCTAAAGCTTTCATGTTTCAGTCTTAGTATAACCAGCATCAGGTTTGTCAAAACTTCTAAGTATACTAGGAAAGACTCAACAAGGAGGAATACACAAGAATAAAGAATTTTACTTGAATATTTATTTGTAATAAAAATTTTTTACAATCTCACATTTTAATAGATATGTTTAAACTAGAAAGAAATTAGTAGGAAAAGAGCACTTTGCTTATAATTTTCTTTAAATTCAACAAGCACTTTTGCAAAAGGTAGTGCTTTTTTGTTTTGCCATTATTCTGTGCATTTCATAAATACATAGAGTGTAAATATGTGTCAAATTCATAACTTTATTTCAGACTTAGAATAAAAAGCTACTTATACAGTTATTTTTCTCTGTATTATTCAGCTACTTATCCACTAGACTGAAGTTTCTGGCTCTTACAAGTTTTTGGTTTACGCATCTTTAGCCTGAAAGTAAATTTTTCTTGCACTTGAATAGGGATTATTTTGTGGCTGATGTTTATATGCAACTAATTAAAAAACACTGTCTAAGTTGTCAATTTTGTTTGCACAACTCTCCTACAGCAGAAAAATCTAGATCGTCCTCATGAACCAGAAAAAGTGCCAAGGGCACCTCATGACAGACGGAGAGAGTGGCAGAAGTTAGCCCAAGGTCCAGAGCTTGCAGAAGATGATGCTAACCTCTTACATAAGCATATTGAAATTGCAAATGGCCCAGCTTCACATTTTGAATCAAGGTTCCTTTTTTATTCTTTCTATCCTTCATTAAGTGTATTCGAACTACATAGCGAGTGTGCTTGAGAAATGGTCAGTGATGAGGTGCTACTGCAATTCTTGAAATGCACTGGAAATCATTGACTTAGCTTGATCAAAACTCATTTTTAAAATACTTAGTGTGTCCTTAAAGGAGTAGTGATTCTGTCGTTATTTTCAAGAGTAGCGTGTATCCTCATTGTATCCTCGGGGTTGTTTGTTGTCATCTGCAGCTTGAAGAAGGTGTAGTGTCACTGCTGCAAGCTTGCACCCAGGTGTGTCACTACATTCCTCCAGTCTTGACTCACAAAATCCCTATTATTCCAGCCTATTGATTTTTCTTAAGCAGACACTGCCAAGAGTGTGTGGTGGGTGTGATGGGAACAAATGTCCACTTGGAACTCAAATGAGAATGCTTAGCTTCTCTTTACTCTTGAACAAGTCCAAGATTTGATTGACATTTCTGGTTATAGCCTATTACAAAATCCAACCTGTTGAATTCTCATTTCACAGCACGTATTTGCTGGTGGCTAAAAGTGGCATTTCACATGGGAAACACCTGCTGTGTTTATGCTTCTGGTGTTTGTGCAAAACCAAGCCCATTTTACCAGCCAAGAAACATCTGATAACAAAGAGGGCTGATGATTAATATTAGGAGATTTGCGGGTATGGTTTTCCTGGGGTTTTTTGTCTGTTTTGGTTTTTTAAATTCAAAAGTTTTCATTGTCCTCCAGAAAAGTTAATTTTTTTCCCCCATCCTTCTTTTGCCAAAAGCGCCCCACAAGAGAGTATTTTGTTTAGCTTTGTAAGGCCTTCAAACAAACCCAGTAGTGATGATGAATAATAATGGCAACTCTAGGGAGTTTGCTGTCTGAAAAATGGAAAAACCTGCTCGTTGAAAACTTAGTTCAGAATCTGAAAATTATCTCAGTGCATTTCACTCAGTGGGGTACAACTTAAGTTATGGTGCTTAGCATATTTCTAGGAACAGCTGTATAGTATCTCTGTAAGCTGCTGTGTCAAGTCACTGGCAGAAACATCTGCTTTCCTGCTGTCTTTCTGTTACGTTGTGCTTTGGATTCCACTTTAGACACACTTGTTGGGGGTATCCTTTTATATCCAGGATCCTGCCCTAAACCTTGATTATCTCAGTACCAGAAATGCAGTTATGAATAATGCTGAAGTGGTTGGGAGCACTACATGTGCAGACCATGTATTTCAGATACAGAATAGCACCGTGCTTTGGAATAACAGAGTAGAAACTTCACCCCTGAAGAATTTAATAGGCTTAGATATTGCAGTGGTAGCAGTATGTGGAAATGTAGAGTGTTGCTCTACTTGTTGGAAAATGTTCTGCAAACACTTCTGTGAAATTGAGATTAAAAAAAAAAATCTGTAATTGAGCAGTTAATTAAAATTTCATAACTGATTGAGTCCTTGAGATATATCTAAAATTGTCATTAACAACTAAAAGTTGAATCATCTCTATTTATTGCTACTACTCAATAACAGATATTTATCAAATCTTATGTCTATTAAAGTACTGAGTTCTCTGTATGTATTGGAATATAGATCCTCTGACAGAAGTTCAGCTAAATTATTCATTTGTAAATTCTACCATTCTAGCATCAATGGATGTTTCATGACTTATAAAAGAAGAGTAGTTCTGATTGTATTGCTATGTTTACTTAACTCAAAATAATGTGACTAATAAACACTAGGGTCACACACATGCTGTAGAAACTGTGTAATGTACCTGTTATAATCAAACCCTTGAGTTGCTAGAAGAATGACAGGGAAAGCGGGAGGAATTATTGAAAAGCCATTACGTACAATATCTGCAACACTAGTGCAGAGAAGACACTTGTATTCAGAAAGCAAACTGAAGTATAGAACAGTAGCTGAGGGCACTAAAAATAAAGGCTAAATTGGATCATTTTTCACTGTTTTTCTACAGATCTCAAGCATATGTGGACCATATAGATGGATCTTATTCACTTTCTGCATTACCCTATAGCCAGATGTCTGAACTTCTGAACAGAGCTGAGGAGCGAGTGTTGGTCAGACCACACGAACCACCACCGCCACCGCCGATGCATGGAGCGGGAGATGTAAAACCTGTGCCTCCCTGTGTTAGGTACAGAGCAGTCAACCAAATTTATTGGGGGTTTTAGTTTGCCACCACTCGTCGTTTGTGTGATTTCCACACTGCCCAGGCAGTACACACGTCCTGGGGGCTGTGTCATTCCACAGCCCCGACCTGTCTGCAGCGTCAGGGGCGTGCAGGAGCTGGACAGAAGGCCGGCACCTAAATCCTGTAGGATGCCATTGTGGAGTCAGGCCTTTGTCTTGCCATTAACACTGCAGTTGTGTTGCCTTCTGAGTTAAATGTCAGGACAAATAACTGTACGGAAAAAGCTCCTGTGAAATATGTTGGCATCTCAGGTCGTAGCTTTGGAGTTTTGGAAATTTGTACAACTGAGCTGTGTTTCAGCCTACATGAAAGGGAGAATTTATCACAGTAAGACAGTCAGCTGTCAAAGCTATATATTCATCACACTGGCTAAATTGCAATTGCTTCCTCCCACCAGCCCCAAATGTTTTTATTTTCTATTTCTCTGCCTTTCCAGAGGTGGATGCATACTTAGAATATTTTCTAAAGTGAGGCTTTGGTTTTCACTCTGCTGTTGTTTTAAACCCAAAATCTTATATTATGACTGGGTACATACAAGCTGGAATAGAGGACGGTTAATTCAAATGCAGTTATTACATGAGCAAGATGGTAATCTCTTGAAAAGAATGACTTTATACTGTTTAGGGGATCATACACAAAAATGCATAACTCTTTAGATTAATTTTCCACAACAGCTGAAAGAAATCCTCTGTGGTCTTTCAGGAAAGTAATTTTACCGTTTCCTTCTGTTTTCTTCAGTTCACCTGTGCATTGCACTATAATGACTATCCAGCATATAACAGTACCTCTTTGTACATAGAGTTGATGACCTTTGATATTAGCGTCGCTCATTTTGACATCACACTTTAAACATGCATTTCAAATCTGACTTGTCCACATTGTTTTTACTGTTTTGTTTTGTTTTTAAAGTTCGGTGAATCAAAGCAGTTAATTAACTACCAGTTCCCTTACTTCAGAAGAATAATTTGGATTTACTTAGGGACAAGAGGGAAGAATTATACTGTTATAGGAAACCTTTGATAAAGATGCAGGTTCATGGAAGAACACAAATTTGGATTAGTAGCTGAATGTGAGCAGAGGTCTGTTGAAAAACTGATGCATACTCTATACTGAAAATTATATTTCCTTGTCTGTGAGATATGAATGAATACCTTGAAATCATCACAGTACATAATGCTCTTTAATGCCCAGGGTTCAATGTTCTTACGTTGCAGAAGTGAATCTGTTACTGCTTTTTCCACTTTCTAATGACTTTGTTCTGTTATTGGATGTTGCAGTTCTAATACTGGCTTGGTAGAAAATCGTCCTCAGTCACCAGCAACGGGCAGAACACCAGTGTTTGTGAACCCCACTCCTCCTCCTCCACCACCACCACCTCTTCCATCTGCTTTGTCAACTTCATCATTAAGAGCTGCAATGACTTCCACCCCTCCACCCCCAGTCCCACCCCCACCACCCCCTCCCACAGCTGCTCTGCAGGCCCCAGCTGTGCCACCTCCACCAGCTCCTCTCCAGATAGCTCCTGGAGTTCTACATCCAGCTCCACCTCCAGTTGCTCCTCCCATAGCACAACCCTCTCCCCCTGTCACTAGAGCTGCCCAGGTGTGTGAAACTGTACCTGTTCACCCAGTTCCTCCACAAGCTGAAGTACAGGGTCTTCCTCCACCACCCCCACCTCCTCCCTTGCCACCTCCTGGCATTCGACCCTCCTCCCCTGTCACAGTTGCAAACCTTTCTCACCCTCCTCCCGTTCTGCACCCTCCTCCCACAACCAATGTCCCTGGCCCCCATGCACCCCTAATGCCTCCATCTCCACCATCCCAAGTGATTCCTGCTCCTGAACCCAAACGCCATCCTTCAACTCTTCCTGTAATCAGTGATGCTCGAAGCGTTCTGCTGGAAGCAATACGGAAAGGTAATGTTTGGCTACGAAGGGGCAAAAAGAACTGTCTCAGAAACTTGCTAAACACACATTAGCTTTGAGAGATGGGTATTACACATGTGTGAGAAGTTAAAGGAATGCATCCCAAGTCTGTTCCTGACTTCTATTCTCCACAGCGTATGCGTTGCCAAGTAGGCATATTTTTTCAATTTGTAATTGTCCTTATCAGATGTTTAGTTTGGATGGCATAACTGGTTCTTTATGGAAGGTAATTTAAAAAAAAAAGAGTACATCTGTTTTTTGATGATCTGTGGAGATTATCTTTTCATTTCTGTTTACTTGAAAACATAGTTATTTCTCATAACCTACAGATTGTATAGGAGACAAAACCATTGTTTTTCCACAGACTATTAGATAAAAGCAGAAAAGATTGGCATTGGAATTTTGATCGTATGTCACTGTATGACAACAACATGTAAACGACACTCAGAAATCGTTGCTGAAGACTTAAAGCTCTTTACTCTCTAATCTCGACACGTCTCCGCGCAGCAGTGGAGCAGCCTTTGCATTGCAAGGTGCCCACTGGCAGAGTGCAAGTGAACGGTGGAGCTGCAGGGCAGTGTTTTACTGATGGTCTAGTGAGGAGCTCTGTGTGCAAGCTGTACCTTTCAGCTTAACGTGCCCGTGGCCAGAAAAATCCCCACTGCACCGTGAGTGCTGCTGCCTGATGGTGGAGTACATGTCAACAGCAGCTGAGTACGACAGGGGTGCGTGAACATTTGTAGAGAATGTCAGCAAAAAAAACCAAAAAAACAAAACGCTAAGAAAGGAGAGCCTGCTGGTTTAATTTAGGTGACTGCTTAAAACACTTCTGACCAAGTCATACCCAAGAAAAAGCAACTTGAGTTAGCACTGCTTAAGTTCCACCTAAGGTCCTGTGCTTGGGTTGTCTGTCAGTTGGCAAGGGGGAATATTAAGTACAGGATGTAGGTCATATTTCTCCATTTTATTTGATCTTTATGTAATACTTTATCCCAAAACAGATCATTACATGATGAAAACAAGCTTACAAGATGTCCTGTCTTGTTAGGATCCTCAAAATAACTATAACTCGTAACTGAGATCATGAAGAGGGAGTATAGAAAGTGTCTGGAAATGCAAATAGAAAAATAGCTTTAAGAGATACTAAAATGTAAGTGTATATTTAATGGGAAATCAGAACCACGATATTGTAGTAGAAGGACTCGTGATCTAGTCCGCCACTGCAGTTCTGACGTTCCTCGCCTTAAAAACTTGACAGGAGAATCTCTGTGTGAGGAGGACAGTGTCCTCCATCCTCATTTTGCTTGCAAAGCATTTTGTGAATCATGAGCTAAGTATCTTTACAGTGGTAAAGGAGGAGAGTAATGTGTGTGATTTGATGTTCTTTAGGTATTCAGCTGCGCAAAGTTGAAGAGCAGCGTGAACAAGAAGCTAAACATGAGCGCATCGAGAATGATGTTGCTACTATACTCTCTCGTCGCATTGCTGTGGAATACAGCGATTCAGAGGATGATTCAGAATTTGATGAAGTGGATTGGCTGGAGTAAAATTATTACATTGCTGTACGCTGCAAAATCGAATGCTAATGTCCATTGTGGTGCTTGTTCTTTGAAAGTTTGATGGTCATTTCTAGTGTTTTTTGTATTCTTTTCTTTACATGATTAATCCATGTTTTTCTACTTTTCAGTTTACAAAAAGCTCCTAGTGCATCTTTGAAACTAAATGTTTTACAGTGGCTTTTCTTACACATCTTTTTTGAAAGAACATACTTTGTTCCAATAGACCACTAAGTATTAAGCATGGGCAGCTGTTGGTAGAGTAGCAGTTTAAATTTTTTGGCATATCTTAACTGTGCACTTTGTGAATTTTAAGTTGATGAAGGCAACTGAGATTGACATTCCAAGGGCAGCTTTATGTACTAATGAGCCTTATTCCACTTCTGATAGTGTTTTAAAAGATTAAACCTAGCTGTCAAGATATCACTGCCTCGATTACACCAGTACACTAAAAGTACATATAGTTAGCAGCACTGAACACACTGAAAAGAAAATGGATCTTTGGGGGGTTTTATTATTGTTTTATTGTTGTTTTTAAATAATTATGGCCTTATTTGAATGTTTAGAGTTTCCCCTTCCCTTCTTCCCTCCCAGGTACATATTGTGTGGTACTATTTTTGCCTGCATAATTACAAGTTTAATTTTTCTTTTCCTTGTGAAATCTTTTGACTTAAACATGCTGTGTAACTTATGTAACTGTTAAAATAACAGTTTGATTTAATAAATGGTTCATTTTAAATGTTCCTGGGTGTTGCTTTTTCAATGAAGCCTGCTCTTCACTGGTATACCTGAGGGATCCTTGGCTTTCAAGTGTTTAATCTGTGGGCTACAAAGTTACAGTAAATATTCTTCATCTAACAAGAAAACTATCAATAAATGATATCTGTATGCACATCTACAAAAAAAAAAAATTCTGAAATCTTACTGTGATCTTAGTTTTTAAAAAACAAGTCCCAAATACAGAATTGGGAGCTTGTGGCTTTAGGGTTGTTTTTTTAAAAAAGTGCCCACACTTATAGCATCAGTGTATTTTGAGATGTGGCAAAGTCATGGTTAATGAAAGATAATGAAGTTAGCAAAGATAACGAATGCAAAGTCACTTTTTAAGTACTATCTAGCAGTGTAGTGCAAGTTGTGCAGGGCTTTCATGTTTCTCTTTGCTGGAATAACTCTTTCAAGTCTGAGCACACGGTCAAAAGCCTCTTGAGAAGGGAAATGTGAGAGAGTGCAAGAGCACTCTTCTCCTGTGTTCTTGTTCCTGAAAAATTGAATTGTATAATAGAAGAAAATAGTTTGGAAAGTCAGAATGAGATTTCTGAAGGTGGAACGTACAGGCTACAGAACAAGTTGTAGGGACTGTTAGGATTGTTAGCCTATTTTTGGGACTGGGAAAAACTCCAGAGACATAGACTGGGGTAGGAGTAGTGTACAGCAACCCTTCCAACTTCGCTGTCACTATCTCAGCCTCCACTGCAATTTTTTTGCGTGGCCTGCTATGCTCAAGACTTCCCACTGCAACAGTGTTGCGTTTGTGGGAGAAAAATCACTGTTTGTGAATCTGCATCTTTACAACAGTTAGAAGCACTGCTGCAGGAGTTTAGGTGTTTCCTTGGATCTCAGTAATCCTACAAGCCAAATCTGGTCCAGTAACTAAATGTGACAGATCTTATTTACACAGCTTTAAACGACTGAGATCTTCTAGCCAAAGTGCACTTACACGCACCTGCAGCTACCCTGTGAGCAAGGAGCCAGATCGGCAATTTAGGTGGCTAAAGGACAGCTTGTCCCTAAATTACCTGTGTGGGTAGTTCTGCCATTCACAAAATTACTGTTCGACTGATGTTTATACATGTTCCTGACTGAGAATCTCTAAACTCACGATTTTTCTGGTGGATAATACAGACAGTGGTCATTTAAATGGACCAGCAGCGTTTCTGTGCCTGGGCAGTAACTGTTGAAATTAGAGGTCTCCTCACTATCAGACTTGCACTGAGGTATACCCTGAGTGCATCCAGGAGCTGTGAACTGAGTATAACTTGCCCAAAGTAAAGAAGAAAGAAAGAAATTAAAGAAATAAAAAAAAAAGGTCCTTACGTGACTGGAGCTATCACATATCAGACTTGAAGGTATTAAAAAAAAATCCTTATTGACAAGTGGTTCTTATTTGACCTGCTTTGCTGTCCTGGTGATTAATAATATCCTTTCCAAGCGGGTACCCAGCGCAGACAGAGCACTCATTTAATGTGACACAGTCACACGAAGTAATGAACCTTGTCTGAGAAAAGTCAAGAGTTAAATTCAGTTAACATTTCAAAGGCGGGATTCTTGGCCTTCTGCCACTGCTACAGCTTTCTGCCATAGCAACTACTCTCCAGATAGCAATAGCATGATTCACTAGTAGTGAGAAGTGATTGCTGAACTTGAATATTTGCATTTATAGATCGACTCTGAGTGATGCATTTGCAATCTCAGTGATTTGTGTCCCTTTTACTGTGGTCTCCAACTGCCCTTCTCATTTGGTGGAATGCTGTGCCATGAGTTGCTGGGCTATTCATGCCTCTGATTAGATGTGTAATAGATTATTGATTGCTTTGTCTTGTAAGGTACTAAATCAAGTCTTCTGTATTGAACTGTTTACAGAGTCTGTTGTTTACTTCTGTACTTTTTACAGCAGCTGGTTAAAACCAAGGCTCGAAGTCTGCCACAAAAACAATGTGTCAGTAACGTACCGTGTAAGTGAAGAGAAACCTTTGTTCATCTTCACGCCTTTCTCGAGCTGTAATCCGGGACAGTTATAAATTATCTACCTCTCCTACTGAGAAATTGGGGGGGGAAGAAAGGACAATATAAAAAGCAAAGAAAGAAGAAATGAAAGTAACTTGGTGGCAGAACCAGAGCAGAGACTGGGCATGTGCAAAATTGGTCACTCAGGGGTTTTATCAGAAGATAAAACAGTAACAATGCAGCCGTCATGAACAGACCAAAAATAAATAGGTAAAATGGAAGAGAACAGGGGCTAAAGAAACAAAAATTACGAAGAGTCATAATTCTGGTTCTTTTTTTAGTGGTGTGTTGTGAACAGAAACGATTAAATACTAGATATCATTAAGGGATTATGTTACCTCCAAGTAAGTTGGGATTTTAAAAGCAGGAAGCGTATTAAAATGACCTTTAGTCAATAACATTATCAGGTCCTGCATGTGGCACAGGGGTACACTCCTCAGCATTCAGGTGGGTGCTGACACACCTTCTCCTGTCTGATGCACATGTTCTTCAGAAGGTGCTGTGGGACCTAAGTGTGCAAGCAGGTACCCGATAGCCCCGGATGCATTGCAACAGGCTTTCTTCAGGATTCTGGGACCATCTTGGCTTGGATGCAGATGCCGCCCCTGAAGTGCATCCCCACATGATTTACCTGGAGGTCACGAGCCCTTAGCCCGCTCCGAGGATGCAAACAGGAACACAGACTGCAGTGGGGTGTCACACCTCAGTCTCCCCAGCCCACGGATCCCCACGGGGAGGGGGCGTCTGCAGCAGCTTCAGAGCATAGCGCAGAAACTCTTGTTTGACAGCTGGGTACAGCTCACAGCAGCACACCCACAGCAGTGCAGGGTTATGCCAGCAGCCGGAGCCCCGACATCCAGCATTTCCATAAACCAGAGCAGTTCCAAGAGGAGACACGGAGGCAGAGCCGCAGCACAGGCTCTGCTCCCCAGGGCTGCATCAGCAAAAGATCTGACAGAAATTCGACTCGAGCTCCATCAAGTGTCTGCCTCTTCAGCTACAGGCCAGAATGAGTTTCAGTCTTACCAGTTCTCTCTTGCAAGTGGTGACGTCCAAACACCAGGAGAGGAATCACAAGCAGAGGCTGGGGCGGCAATAGGGATCTCCCTTCTTGGAGCCACTCTGCCAATTTCCCCCCTCTCCTTTCCCCTCCTGACTACTTTTCACACTTCAATGATTCTCAGGGGTGGAAGCCTGCCCATGGGAGATATTTTGCACACTCTTTGTGGCTGCAGCTGAGACAGACCTTACTGATTCCCAGACTGCTTCTTGGATACATCACCACGCCTTGGTAGATGTTAGTTCCCTCCATCTGCCCCTTGAGCTGCTTGGGGCAGCTCTCCCTTCCGTGATTCAGCCAGAACGAGCTGGGTCAGGTTTAACTACTTAAAAAGCAGGTTCCTGTCAACTTGGGAACCTGCTTTTTGCCAGCACATATGCAGGGAGTGCTCCTGTGAGTGAGTGACTTGGCTGTCAGCTCTGAGGGCTTAATGAATGCCTGGCAGCACACCACCAGGCAGCTGCAGAGGAGCAGGCAGGAGATGGGAATTTCATCCCCATCCCAGCTGCTGCTAGAAGAGGATACATGGACAAGCCTCAGGAAATGGGCCCTGAGGTACGGAGCAGACCCTGTGAGGCTGGAGCTGTGCACCCCATTCCACTCTGTTGGAGTGACAGACCCAATACTGCACAGCCCGTGCTTTTTCTTTGGTACATGCCTGCTGCATGCAAACATCTTTCCCCCTGCTGATTCCTTTGCCTGGAGAATGGATTCTGCCACGCTAGTCATCACTTGTGCTCCCAACTGCCAGCAGCCCCCGACAGCAGCATCAGTAACAGCCTCTAAAAAAAATTGCATCCATCCCATTTCCTCTTATTTTTACAGTATTTGTAGGCTCTGGGCAGTTGCTCCAGCTTCATTCCTTTTGGCAGCTGGGAACATCTGGATACTGACGGTAGAGGTATCAAGCATCTCTTGACAAATAAGGCTGGATATTCCTCTCCTTATATTTCTTTCTGTGATGGTTCAATAGCTTCACTTTCAGACACAGGACAGCTGAGGGTCCCCTACAGACAGGTAGTTTCCATTTTCCCTCTCCCCCATATTAAAGCCTTTAACATCAGAGTGTTATTTACTGCAAAACTTGTGACTTTTTGTCACAACTCCATGGTGTCACTGAAAGAAAAACTTACTCCTTTCAGTGGGATTTTATAGTGTGTTTTAGCCACTTCTACTCCTCTGTGAGGCATTTCCCTCACCACAATTTTAAAATTTCAGAACAGGCCTCCTTCCCAATCCATTCCAATCACTCCTGAAGAGCAAGGATCCATGCCAAGTGTCATATTCCCACAGCTTCATTTTGCACTCCAGTACCAGCCAGAAACCACTCCAGCAACTTGCCCAAGACTTCTAACCTTATGAAAAAGCAGCTCATAGCCCAGGTCTTGGCATGCTGGTGTAGTTTAGCAATTTCTTCTCATGCCAAGCAAACACCACAGGCTGGATTTTTCCCACTTGCATTTTGGCAATGCTAAAACCAGCTTGTGAGCACCGCCAGCAGGACACATGGCCAACGCAGCACCATGCAGGGATGTAAGAGACCATCACACAGCCTGAGCTACAAAATATCCTTCCCTCACCACATCCCAGAGAGGGATGCATCTTCTGGGTTTTAAAAGCACAGAGAAGTTAGCAGTGCTCCCAAGCAGGACAGGTGTTCCCCATAAGCCAGCATCATTTGTGGGTCACCAGGATTCCTGGAAGTAGTTCAGCTGTGGTTAATTAGAGGAAAACATTAGGATAACTCCTTGCTTCTGTATACTTTGTTCTCTCCAGGGGAATTTTTGGTGCCAGTGACTCATCTTCAGATGAATCAGAGATAGAAAGCAGCAACTCAGCCCTGTCCCCACAGCAGAGACAGCCTGGTTCTGGGAGCAATCAAATGTATCTGGGCTTCCCAGGCAGCTCCTGCAACTCACCGTCTGTACATCTCTCTGATGCAGAGATCTCTAAGGTCACATGGAAAAGCTACCAACCTAAATCCCAGGGATTTTCAGGACAGATTTGCATGTTTCTTCGGGTTTTGAAACCTTCCACTGACTTGCCACATCTCTGCAGGTTGCAAAATCCCAGGATGTGAGAGTCTCCAGAGGAACCCACAAGTGTGAGGTACAGCCAGCCTTGTCCCTACAGGTGTGGCAATGATGACTTCACAGCCTCTGCAACCAGGAGAGTGTGCTCTTTGCCACAAGGACTGAGAAGATCCCACGAGGGCAGGCCAAAGGGGCTGCATGCCACACATGACCATCACCCTGCATTTGTGCTACACAAAATTCCTGCAGGAGCACTCTGCCGTTATCCACGTCAGCTCTCAGTGTAGACCAGTCAGTGACACCTGTAAGAAGGTGTTTAACAGACATCTGCCGGCAAAATACCCTCCCTTTCCAACACACAAGGGAGCGATTACTTTTTCAGGTTTTTCTCTGTTCTTAATAGTCCTTATACTCCCCATAAATTTCATTAGCTGGATTTATGCGGTCACTAAACTGCTTGATACGGTATTATAGTCACAGCAGGAAATTATTTGCTATTCTGGTAAAAATGAGCATTTCCTAGTTTTGTCAGTGCAGGGAATTATATTATCAGGGAAATAATAACCAGCTGAACTGAAGGAGGGTTTGATTCGTGGTAATTACTGATTATATGCAGATTACTTTATGGCTTTAATTCTTTGGTCTCCCACTGTTTGCTTGCTAAACCTCTAAAGTAGAAAAGGCAGTGAGCACATGAGAGTCTTGTTTGTCAGGCGAATTACAGAACCTAATTTGTTGATTAACATGAAAGGAAGCAGAGCTCTGCACGGACCAGGACAGCAGCAGGAAGGAGCCAGCAGTGAGCTGCGCTTGCATCCATCCTTGGCTGCAGCCACTTCTATGCTACTCTTGAGCACCTGGTTCACTTTCCCAATTTTTCAGCTCTCACCTGGGCTTGTGGCAGGTTTTGCTCAAGGTGAAGGTGGCTCTTTGCTTCTCCAGCCTGTGGCCCCCCGAGTCTGTCCCCTCTCTGCTTTCACCCCTGCTCATCAGGTGGGGATAAGAGGATGTATCAATTCATTTGTGGTCAGTATGCCTAGAAACATTTCTTCCAATTCAGTGCAACAACAAGGCCCTTGGCCTAGAAAAATTTCTTCCAATTCAGGTCAACAACAAGGCCCTTGCAAACCTTCAGTTTTAACTAGCACTATGCTTTATAACATCAGAAGCTGGTTAGCAAACTACAGGCTGCTTTTGACAGAAAGCTATCCAAAAATAGAGTGCCGCATCACCACCGCTTCCCAGCCACTCCAGCCTTTCCAAAACAGCTTTTCTCTTCTTATTTCCTACAGCAAACCTTCAGCAGGCTTGCAGTCCCCAGAGATGAAACCAGCCTTTTGATTTTGTATATTATTCTTAGCGTCACTGGAGCAAAATATCAGCCCCTGCTGTCTCTGTAACAGAGAGATGGAGAGTGAGACCCTGCTCAGTCTGTCCCTGGCTGGCCTTCCTAGCTGGGTAGTGTGGCCATTCCCATTGTGCCCAGGGCAACACGCTGACTGCATGCTGCATTTATTCTTAAAATATGTAGCTACACCCTCTTAAGCAAAAAGCCTATGCTGGGGTTTGCATCCAAAATTATCACCCCGCGTTGGCGTAGGCTCAGAGGCACAGCTGTGTGCTCCTTAGCGGTTGGATGTGTTTTTCTGGACTCTGACACGCGTGCCAGCTGGGATCTTTCAGCTGTGAGCACTTTATCTAATAGATGAACGGGAGAAAGAGGTAAGGAGCTGTAATTGCCAGCCCAAAAGACAACCCTCTGTGTGGCTGGGTGTGCCTGCCTGCACCCCTGGGGATGACAGTGCAGAGAAGCAGGATCAAGTAGCCGTCTGCCCCTGCTGTTTCACTAACACCCACCATCAGATAACACTTGATCGACCATTGCAAATTAGGGGGATGCAGATGATGGCTCGTCTCTGTGCTGTTTGCGCCTGGAGACGGCGTCTGCAGTTTCGCTTTATCACGTAGCTTGCTGCCCCCGGGGCTAACCACAAACCGCTTCGGGCCGTGTCGGAAGGCACCTGGGTGATGGGGTTTCACGCGCACCGAATAAACCCCCGAATTTCTGGCCGGAGGAGCCGGGCGCGGGGCCGCGCCGGGGATGTGCATCGAGAGGTGGCAGCATTTACCCGCCGCGCTGAGCCCGGGTCGGACCGGGGGTGGGGAATAGCCCCTTGCCCAGCCACGGTGCCCTGTTCGAGAGAAAAGCAGCAGCTTTTAATCATTTGGCTTTCGAGGGTCAAGTTTGGCATATTTTCCTTTTCCTACTTATTCCGTTTTCAGCTCTCCCAATCTTTTCTTTTCTTTCCTTCCCCCTCTTCCCCCTCCCCCCCCCCCCTTTATTTTAAGAAAGGTAAGGAGTTAAAAGAGTAAGCAAAAATGCAGCAAACCACCCACGGCACCTGGAGCAACATCCCACGGTCTCACCCAAGCATTGCTGATCGCCCCAGCCCCAGCAAGGATGGGCACCAAAGGAGAGTGATCTCAGGTCAACCGTGCCACCTGTGGGAAGCTCACTGCAGCACCAGGGCCTTCATTTGCTCAAGGGGATGGCAACTGTGGTGGGGCTCCCTGTATCCTCCTGCTCACCAGGGGGAAAGTCCTGCAGAAGCCCCGTGAAAGCCTCCAGAGCGATTGAGAAATCCCTCTCCTTTGGTCAGCTTGGAAAGGGGAGGCAGCACTGCTACTGCTCTGTGAGTGGGTCTGTGCCACGAGTGGCACCAACCCCTCCCTTTACAGCAGGCAGCAGCCTGATGCAGTAGCAATGCCTGTCTGATCCTCGCTGATGCAGAGCTATTGCTCCTCTGGGTGATTTGATCAATCACTCCATGTTATATCAGCTGCACAAAATGTTCTGAAAACCCAAAGCGGTTCCTTGCCCTCACTGTGCCAGATTCTGACTCCTGCAGACCACAGATCAGTTCAGATCCAAGGGAGTTTGAGAGCTCTTTTAAATAGTACCCAGATGACTTCGGATAACCCGAGTTCTCATTCCAAAAGGAGCCACAGTGCTTCAGAGCCCAGGAGGTCACCCAGAAGTACCTGTGCCATTTCTGCCTGTGGGGCATAGCTGGTTCAAGAATATATCCCCTTGTTTGCAGAAAGTTCCAGAGTGGGAAACCACTCTGCTATGGGAAGGGGCATGAGCAGCCATTCTGCCAAGGTCCAGCACTGGTGGGCACTGGTCAAAGTCACTGTCCTCAAGCACTAACAAAAATAAAAATAATCATAATAAAAAAATAAATTAAAACCGCAAACCAACCAACAACCAAACAAAAAACCAACAACCTCATGTCTTAATTCAAGAATCTCCCAGGACATTTTCAAAGGCCTTTACAAAAAAGCTGTGGACGTGACCCTTTCCACAGACCTAGTCCAGGACTGTTAATCTCTAAGATTTGGGTATAGTAAGGCAGGCGGGAAAATGAGACATTTAAGTGTACAAGAGCAGCACAGAGCCAGAGGACACACACTGATGTAAACCAGTCATAAACTGGTTGGAGGGAATGCTGCTCCCAGCAGAACAGCAGCACAACCCTCAGGCACTGGAAAAGGCACTGGGAATTTGCCCAAATGCTAATTACTAAATAAACTGAATTGGCCAGAGGTGGTAGAAGGCATGTAATGTAGGATAAGGGAGCTGTTGCCTAGGAATGAGCAAAACACCACTTCTACACACCTATTTCTCTACACTGAGACAGTGTTTTTCCAGGGCCCTCTACCTGCTGGAAAGCTGTGATCTTCACAGCATAACTGGGGAAACACAGGGGAATTTAAGGAAAGTATAAGTTCTAATATGTTGACAATTGTTTTTTATAAATACTTAAAGATAGAGGTTCTGTCTCACTGTGAAGTCACACAATTGCCAGTAATGCATTTGTTAATTTGTTTCATTGTGGTGTTGCTGTGTGGGACTTTACTTAATAATCCTCACCCTGGTGTGTTTGTGGGGTAGCAGGGCATGCCAGATCACTGTTGCTGGTGTGCCCTGTGCCTCTGTACCCCTCCCAAACCAACATCTTTCCAGACCAAACCTTTCCTCCAGGGCTGACTCAGAAGAAGGAACCGAGGGGAAATATCCATTGACTCTCCCACTTTTCTGTTTTCTTTTGCAGCGTTATTTTTGGCAGGGAGCTGGTGGTACAGCGTGGCCCCAGCAATCTCCCTGCCACAGTTCTGACAGCATTGGCGCTCTGTGTCTCTGCAGGGCTTCAGTCTTGAGCAAAAGTATCCATGACTGCTCCTCTCACTTGAAGCCCCAGGCCCAGGACCCTGGTTGTAGCCTTCCAGTAACATCATGCTGGGTAAACCTCTCCTCCCTGATATGGGACCAAACAGCCCAATGGAGCAAAAGCTCTAACACCAGCATCTGCACAGGCTTGGTGGTGTCCCACATCAAAATACCATCTGTGTTGGCTGCAATGACACCAACTGTTATGCAATGGCAAGGCAAGGCGAACCGTTCCAGCTCTCAGGCACTACACAGCAGTACAAGTCCCCAGGGCTTAGAAAGCCACTTTTTTCTCAGTGAGTTTCCCTGCGCTTTCCGCACACTGTGTGACCCCTGAGTGCTGTCTGGGGTCAACCACCAGAGCTGTCACCACGGCCCATGGCTGCTGCGCTGAAGCACTGCGGTCCCAGTGGCAAGCACTTCTTTGCACAAAGACGGAGGAGTGGTTCATCCTTCTGTCAGGGATTTTGGTCTCCATACGGACCAAGAAACCAAAGTAGGAGCTTGGTGTGTTGCCTCTGCAATCTGGCATTTCCTTGGGGAACAGGATTCAGTGGGACAGCGCAGAGAAGGTAGGTCACTGTGCTGGGGACTCTGAGGAGTTCTTCCCCACCACAGCTAGCACTTCTGGACACCCCATCCAAGTTGTGCCGACCGCTGGCACTGGGTCTGGCTTTCTCACCCGCTGTGGCAGCTTGTCTGATCCTGGTGATTTGTCAGGTCAAGCAGCAGGAGACATTCCTCACCAAGCCCCCCAGGGCTTCCTTTTGGGGGCATCCCCTCAGTACCAGGGCTGTGAACAATTACACGCTGCTGCCAACCCTCAATTTGTTTTATGGTGTGCTGGATCATTATCATCACAGAAATGTTTGTATCAGGGAAGCAGAGAACTGGGTCTCGGCCCCTGCTGCATTAAACCCCACACAACCTACTTGGAGATAGCCAAAGCTGAGCTCATACGTCCTGGTTTAAGCACATAAATAGAGGAGCTGATGATGTGACAGCCTGAACACTGGCTTCTCCCAGAGATTTTGGAGGAGTAGCTTGGAAAGTGGTTTCAATTCTTCTGTGGAAATTCTGAAAAGCAGGAAGGCACAGTTTGACTTAAAAAAATTGAGTAGTCAAGAAAACTAAATGCTACAAATGAATTTTTGAAAATCCATTTTGTCCGTAGCCATGAGCACTGCGAGAAAATGTATATATTTTATCAGGTGTTGGAGGACAGGTGGGCTGCCACAGGGGCATTTCCCAAGAGCATCACTCAGGTTAAAACGAGCATCCTACAGGCAAGAATACCATGGAATCCCCAGGCTTTCACTCACTGCTGCTGCACCTGCCTCCTGATGCTCACCCAGGGCTGGGGAGGAGCAGCCTGCACAGAGTGGCTCTTTCCACTACTGGGAAGGAGATAAGGAATGGCAGGGATGACACCAAGACCTCTCTGTGTCTCAGATTTGCAGAACAAGTCCCAACTTCTGTCTAAGCAAAGCTGCTTGTCCGTGATGGCCAGCTCACAGAGGCACTTCTCTGTGTGGAGCCAGCAGAATAAGCTATTTCACAAAAGGAAACCACTGAATGTGTATAAATCCAGAGCCTGCTGTCTCACAAGAGCATCCATGTGTGTGTGGAGTGGTGTTGCTCCCTGATTTGTGCCTCTCCTGCCCCTTTTAGTGACCCTGGGCAAGTGGAGCAGGGCTGAGCTGCTGCACAAGGCAGCAAGGCTTCAGCCAAGAAGCAAGACCGCTCAGAAATAAATGTGGCTGGCAAGGCAAACGTGAGTCTCTTTAAATTAAGTAACTGATCCTCCTCTCATAAATGTTTCCGTTCAAACAGCAGGGCTGTACCTTTAGTAGTGACAGGATATTGAGGTATCAGTGCCCGTGATTTTGGCAGCTTAAGTGTAGAATTTCCTTTTATGGGCTGCAATAAATCAGGCTGGTGATGTTGGCTCAATTACTAGTTTTCTTTTAGCTGGTTGTCTGTGGGCCAGCTGTCACTGATAACTTCACATATTCCTTGCATCACATACCTTCCTAACGGGAATATTTTTAATAGTGTGGAATGAAAATGCTCCAAGAGTCTTCCCTCTCCTTCTCCTCTAGGCAAAGCTGACATGAAGAGCCAGCTATAAAACAATATTAACTCTTATTGCAATCACATAGCAGTACTAAATATCTGTACTAACATGATGTTCACAGAAAAGTAAATGCTCTGGGAGAATATCAACAAGGGTGGCACATTTTGTTTGGCAGTCAATCCCACGGTCTGCTGTGTGCTTTCCTGTGACCATTTTAGAGCTGGTTCCCAGAAGCCCTGGGTGTGCACCGTGGAGACGGTACAGAGAGAGTGTGTTACAGGTGTGCACTTCCAAAAGTGAAAGACCAGTGAGTCAAGTCCATAACCCTAACCCAAATCCAGGCCATGGAGCAGGACCATGCACAAGGGACTTTGGCAACCTACTCAGTGTTGAGGAAGTAACATTTGTAGTCCTGCAGCAAACCCAGTGCTGTGAATCTTGTATCCAGAGGCACCCACAGCAGAAATATCCTTTCCAGGTAACAGCCATGTCTGCGCAGGCACTGTTGCATGCTGCCTTGCCAGCCCCAGAAAAAAACACCACCATGCCCCTTCACACCATTCCCACTGCCCAAGGGGCTTTCTTTTTTCTTCCTTCATTCCTTCAGTTCTTGCATCTCTTTGCGCACTGTGTCCGTGGCATGGTCCTGGGGCTCTCACGTCCTTGGAAAGATGCATCCAGGTGACATGGGTCATAGTGAACTTGCTCTGAGACACAGATCTTCAAAGCCATAGAAAGGTTTTCAGCCAAGAATTACTTAGGGTAGTGAATGACTAGAGTTTCTTTATGGGGTGATCATTGCATCACGCAGCTCTATGGGTGTTGGACAGCCTCTCATTGGTCCCTGATCCTTATTCAAAATGTGTCCTCTCAGCATTCCTGGAAGGGTCTAGAAAACTGAACTCTTGTCTTTTTTCTTTTTTTTTAGGTAATAAAGTTTGACTAATTCAAACTCAGCAGCATGATTACCTGAACAGACTTTCTCTCTGCAGGTTTTATACAAGGTTCTTTGCAGAAAGTTACTGCAATTCAGATAAATGTCTGCTGCAGTCACCAAGCCTATAGCTTTGACAAAGGCAGCTATTGATTTTGTCTGATGCGATCTATCCCATATGAACACACACAGCTCCTCGCTCACCAGCTTATCTGCTACATTATTACTTATCGATTCCCTAATTTGCTTTTATTTACCAGATGTAGAAGTTACTTCAAGAAGACCCTTTGCTTTACTCCAGTTTTGCTCAGCAAAACTTGGCCAAAGTTTGTCACAGGGATGGCATTGTTTTCTGCTACTTTCCACAGGCTGCTTGAATGTCCTGAGCAAAAAGGAAGCTGGGTGATCTCTTAAGATCCCTCTTACAGTAATTATAGGAAATGTACCAAAGCATGTCCTGTGGTGAGGGATAATTTGTAGCACTCCCTCCTGGAAATGGGCTTATGCTGAAGGAAGTGCAACAAAAAACCCCTTGATTTAAAAAGATGTGTATATGCATACACACAGGCAAACTCAGAGTTTAATGTTTGATTAATGAGATGCTGACACTGTGCAGGAAATATTCTGGGGGAAAGGCCTTCCTTATTTGTTCATAAACAATTCTACTCCCAGGGGCTCCATCTTGGTGTCTAGACATTGCATGAATTGGGAGAAGAATTGCTGCCCTTAGAAAGCCAGCAATACACAACAAGGTAATCACAAAGTCTGGACTAAACAGAAGGCAGAGAACTGTAGCATCTGTAGCACCTGACTACCTGCTATCAAATATTTGCAAACAGCAAATTAAAGAAGTACATGTAACTGTAACTGTGACATACTACAAAAGCAGTGGAAGAGACCACATAAGTTTATTCATCTGGTCACTCTGTCTGAAGATGAGGTCATTATCCCTGTGCTGTTGCAAATGCATGTTTGCAACTTTCTGTGAGAGGTTTCCAGTTATGAAGTTCCCACAACCCCCCTACAAAGATTGTTCCAGTTCTCCTTTGTTTCTGGCAATTTTTCAGCGTCCAGCCTGACTCTTCCTTGCTGCCATTTAAGCTCATCATTCATTGTTCTACAAACCGTGGATGTTAGATGAACAAGATTTCCTTTTATTTTTACAGCGGCTTTCACATACTGGAGGAGCTCCCCTGAGCCTTCACAAATGGTGAGAAGCTGCTGACCAAGCTCAGCTCAAGATACTCCTCTACGGGTTTGCCACATGACTGTTCACTCCCTATCCTGGATTTGCACCGGTGATTTTCCTGCTGAGTTGCTGTGCTTACCTCTCATAGACTATCTCTTGGGTTTTTTTTCAGACTCTCTTGCAGACTTGATAAGACTGTGTTGAACTCCAAGTCAGTCCTTCAAGGTAACTGCAGCCCCCCCCCCCCGATGTCTGACAGCCACCCACTGAGTAAGTATTGTCCCTGTTCCATCACCCAAGTCATTTATGAAAAAATTGAATCACAGTTTTTCTGAGACAGACACCTGTGACTCAGTACATCCTCCAGCTCTGGCAGCACACCCCAGTGAGTGCTCTCACAGGGGGCTTTACAAAGAGATTTCACCCAAATGAAGCTCTCCTGCCTTGCTTTCAAGAGGTTACACAGAAGAAGTGGGGGGCGAGTCAGGCTTTCTTCTTCACTTAGCTACGAAGGACATTTTCATAAAGAAACTGTCATATTTGGAGAAAGAAAAATAAACAGAAATAAGGCAGAAACGAGCAATAATAAGGCTCTCAGACACTGCAGATTCCCTGGTCACGCCACCTACATCAGCTCCAGGTAAGACCTCCACAATTAAATCCAGGGAAAGAGTAATATAAACCACAGAGGTTTTTGCTGTATCTGCCTACAGAGGAATATTTTCCAAAAGTTAGAAACCTCCACTGTTGGGCCATGGCATAAAGGTGCTTGAAGAAAGACAGCACCTCTCTGATGGATGGAGTGTGCAAACAGCTCTTGGGAAATGCAGCTCGATGAGAAACAGCACCGAGCAATAGTTCTTCTCTCGCCTTTGCTTGGGGTGAACCAGGGGTATGGACCTGGTTAACCACAGCACAGCAAGCACATCACAGCCAATCGATAGCCCGAAGTGCTGGAACAGCCAAGAAATTGTTGCTATGGATTTATATAGGGTTATACATTTTAAAGGGAGGCCACCTGAGAGTAATCTCAATAAGCAGGAATGGCTTCTGTGTGGAAACAATGAGAGGTGATACCAGGACAGGCAAAGTTATAAACATCATACTAAGGCTTTTGGGAATAGAGAGAAGACAAGAAGATGTAAAAGCTGCCTTAGGTTGTTTAAAAGATATTTTTATTGCCTGTAGATTAAATGTGCAAGGATATAAATGTGTATTTCTCAGTCTCAGTTTCTGATTAAGAAAGCCAGCAAACTCCAGACAGTGATTGGAGCCTCTCTGAGTGGCAGCAAGATGGAGTTGGGAAGAAGGTCTCCAAGTGGCATAGCAGTACCACCTGCCCCAGACTTGGGGTTTGTGTAACCCAAGTAGGAGAGAAAAGATTCACACCTCCCTGGGGGATCCTCTGTCAGGCTTGTGGTGGAGCTGGAAGCTGAAGCTCCCTGAGCTTGGTTTCCCTCTCCATCTTACCTAGTTTGCCCCCTCCCCTCTGCTTCAGCCAGGCTTGCACGTGCGTATTAAAAGGGAGCCATCACCAGAAGTGCTGCTGCAGGGTAAGAATATCCATCAAAAAGTCTGATTGACCTCTCTGATATGTGTCAAAGCAGCCTGTGGTGTATTTTTAGAACAGCCTGAATGCACCTGCATATTGGCTGTGCTAAATCGGTGGGACTACACCATTGCACCCACTGTTCTGCTCCTACCTTGGTGCCTGGAAAAAATGATCCACACGTCACTGCTCTGCGTATTGCACTCCAAAGGCAGACCTTGAAAATGTCCTTCAGGTAGTCCAGTGGCATGACATGCCATTTAGGATTATCCTGGCCATAAAACAGCACATATTAGTGAGGTGGGCTAAACCTTCAGTGCTCACTCTGAAGCCCTTAGTAGTGTAATACACTGGGTATCTCGAAAAATGCCACTCCTGTTGTGTCTTTTCAGTTCTGGCTGCAGGTGACTTTCAAAAAGCAGAGAATAAACTCCACCAGTCACTAACAGATACTTCTCCGGAGCACTGTGAGACAAGCAAGCTTCAGTTCTGATTGATCCAGTGGAGAATCACTGGACAGATAGAAACAGCCACATATCTTGGCAGGCACACGGGATAGGCAACTGGTTGGGCAGAAAACCAGTTCTGCTGCCTGCATGATAGAGAGGCTGTAAGTGTTCAAGGCCAGGTTGGGTAGGGCTTGGAGCAACCTGATCTGGTGAAAGGTGCCCCTGCTCATGGCAGGGGAGTTGGAACTAGATGATCTCTGAAGTCCCCTCCAGCCCAACCCATTCTATGGTTTTATGATTCTATGATTCTTGTTTGCATCACTGCCAGACTGGCCCACAGACCCCTATTATCTATAGTTTTCCTGGGTGCAGAAAGAGCAGAAGTGGCACAGACGTAACACTGTCCCCCTTGAAGCAGTGCCCTCTGAGGCCACGTCCACCCAACTCTTCACGTGTGAAACCCCTCTGAGGGAAGCAGCAGCAGCACCGTGTGAGAAGAAAGGAAAATGGATGTGTTTGAGGAAAGGCAGCTCATACCAAGAGCAGGAAACATAACAATGTCACAGGGCCTTCAGGGAAGAGAGAAGGAAAGGCCATACCTAGGGCAAAAAGGAAAGTGAAAGGGTGTCAGGGCAAGAAGGCAGAGCAACAGAATAACAGATGCACATGGATGTTGCCAAAATGGGAACTAAAGACTTGCATCCTATCTGTGTTTTGTAGGCAAATACCTTGTTCCAGGACCAAAATTACTTTTCTGACGTTCTTTGGTAGCTCCCAACCAAATTTCACTGCTACCTCATTTTCTCGTATCCTCATTTTCTGCTCTGCAGAAGAGGAGGATCACAAAGCACAGATTTTCATGCAGGTATCCAGCTCTCACCTGTTACTACATAGGAATGATTTGCATAGCAATATGAGACACCTTCCATGCCTTGCACTGTCTGGGGGTGTGTTGTACTCATGAGAATCGGGGAGCACCCACAGCACTGAGTGCCACTAATACACTCCTCCGTTCATAGCAGGGAATAAGTGGGGAGGAGTATCAGGACACTCATGCCCTGCTTAGTACTGGCTGAGGCACCAGGAATCACTGGAGAGATGGAAACAGCCATGCAGCTTGCCGTGCAAAGGGGATAAGCAACCAGTTGGGCAGAAAACAAGTTCTGCATTACAGAGAAGCTGGACTGACATCATCAGCTCAATTACCAGAGACATTCAGCATGTTTCTGTCTTCTCAGATAAAGTGACAAGTGCTCATTTCAGACCAAGCATGGCAGGATGGGAGAATATTATTAGGAAACTGTTATGGATCTGACCAATACTATGAACAGTATGATTAGACAAAAGGTCCCAGTTTTAATGACAATGAAGGTAGAGACAGAGCCTTTTCTAACTCCTAAAAGTGTCTAATGAAAGAAGAAAATGTTCTGGCTGACACAATTAGAGCTGTGTGCTGCTAAGGTAGCAGTGGGTTTCAGCAGGCAAGCTGGCAGCAGGGCATTCACCTTAGCACAGCTGGGAGTGTTGTGGGGATTCACAGAGTCTTTGTTTCCTGCAAACACGTCTCGTGTGGAACTAACACTGTGACAGCAACTACAGCAAAGTATTCTAATCTTTTCAATTTCATTCAAAATAAAAATAATGCAATTAGCTGTTCTCATTCATGAATAGGCAGTATCTGATTACTCTTAGGGCTCACTATTACAGTGTTGCAAGTGAGGCCTCATACAATGGACTTCTCTGCAAATGCCTGTCTCCCACGTGATGGCCTTTGTCTGTCACAGAGCAGTTCAGACCCTTGGGAGAAAAGAGTCCATCTTCAGCTGCATCAAGCAGGGGAGTTGCTCTAAGTCTCGGGTTTATGCTTGTTGCACAGATCACATTTCGTGCCCAAACTCTCCCTGCAAAAGATTTTCTGATGCATTTATTCTGATAGCATAATTCAATACAATTTATTATTTTCTTTGGGCCTTTTATAGAACTGCAAGCATACATAAAGGGGGACACCTTAACTTATTTGTCTCCCCTTTTCCTTATTTGCCACTGAATAATGACATTTAAAACAAAATACCCCCTGCTTGGAAAAATGATAAACTCTTTAGGACAACCTAACTTCCTACTGACTAACAAAAATTAGCCACAGAATGAGAAGTCAGAGACTGATATTTGAATGCAGCATGGTCCGCATATTTACTGACACATTGATTTTCCCACAAAACAGGTTTCCTTTGACAACATCTTAATACCACCTAGGTGTACTTCTTTCTATAAAAAGTGACAAATTATATCTATCTGCAGGTATACAGTTACGTTATCTCACTGTAATGCAAAGGATAACATGTCACAGAAGGTGCTGATTAAAATAAATAATTCAGTCATTCAAAGAGTGTCATAGATCTAATTACATTTTATAGAAGACCAATATTTGTTTAAACAAGCTACATCTAGAAGAATGTTTCCAGAACCTCTCCTTCGGCCTTGGTTCTAAATATAATTATTAATATGCATGCCATCATCTTGGTGGTGATAAAATGAGCACAGATCCACGCAAAATACGCCTTATCTCAAAAAAGGCAGAAGGTTCAAGCTAATTTTTAAATCTTTTTTTCCAATCAGTTCCTGAAAAATCTCAGTCTTTCAATTAAGCTACAAAATAAAGCAACTGCACAACAAGCAGGTCACTTGGAAAAAACCTTCACTGAAAAAAACAACTTTGTTTTAAATCAGCCAGGAGCTAGACAGCAGCATAAGAAAAACAAAAAACAAAAAATAAAACCAAACAAAAACCACACACACACACACACAAAAAAAACAAACCAAAAAAAAACACATCAAAAAACCACAAAACAAAACAAACAAAAAAAAACAAAATCAAAAAAAACCCACGCTCCCACATTAAAATATTCCCCTAGCTCAGATTTTCTTTCCTTCCCCAAGAGACAATTCACCTCCTCCTGACCCCATCCATCCCTGTGCCTGAATCATTGAAGCCAGTTTATCCCTGCTAGAGAAACAAGTGTTTCCAACAGTGCTGATAAACATCCATTGCATAAAAAACCCCTCTCTGCCGTGGACTCAGCCCCTTTCTCTGCTGGAGCAAATTTAAGCCTGTGGAAACATAGGCCAGTGCAGAGACAAAAGGCCTGGATCACTTTTATTCAATGTGTTTTTCCTGTGCTTTCCTACCAAGCGGAGGGAGCCATGTGGAAAACACAGGTGTAAGGACACAGACTCCCTCAAGCCCCACTAAGTGTAGGGGAAAAAAGCAACTTCTGGGCTGCTTGGACAAAGCAGCCTATGCATGTGCTCCTGCCTGGTTATAAAGGCACAAAGGATAAAAATGTAAAGCATCTGAGTAATTTGGTCCTTGTAGGTCTAATCAGCAAGACTGCTGAGACATTCACCTTTAGGAATACTGATGATTAAATCCTTTTGGTAATTTTGATCCTAAGCATCTAATTCTCAATTTTAAGTGCTGACAATCTTTATAAAATCTGCCATGGTACAGATTTTACTACAGTCTTGCCTGGGTAGAAAAAACCTGTGCCACAGAGGAAGATGTGAGGGACAGCGCAAGGATGCTCTGCCCCAGCACCTTGTGTCAGGGGCACAGAGACAGCAGCAGATGGAAAAGATAAATTGTCTTGCAGGTGATTGTCAAGTCTGGCCTTGCAGCTAGAAGTTTAATTGTGTTCAAAAGCAGGGCAAAAGGTGAATCTGGACTATGTTTTATCCCTTCACTGGCTGAACGATAGGTTGGGCAGCTCTGCCTGCACTTGCAGTTGTCTGCTTGAGGTGTCTAGGATTGATGATAACTCAGACAGTGCTGCAGTGAAGAAATACTTTTGATCTTTTGTCACCCATTGCTGTCACCCATTTTGTCAGCCACCACAGCCAGCTGTTATATCCAAGGCACCTGACAGAGGAGCTGGTCCCATCTTGTGAGTCACAGTGTGAACCACTGTGCTTCTTTCCCTTATGCAAATACTAGCGCATTCATCTTTTCTCTTGCTCTTTCTCTTCCACCACTTCTGTTGCAATGCCAAAAAAGTATAATCATAAAAAAGGGTGGGAATCTGCCGAAAAATACCCATCACTATCGGACTTTGCTGCAACATGTGGAGCCTGCACAGAGTCCTCACCGTTGCTTCACCTCCTGCTGCCTTCTGTCACTTCTTTGCAGCAGGCAGAGCTGACACGAGCAGACCTGCCTCTGCCGAACTGGCTGCCACCTCTACTGTCAGCACTGAGTCAGCGCTTACATTTCTCCAGCTGTCCCAGCAGCAGCTGGGTTATTTCCAGGGCACCGAGTTCCTGCCCTCAATAAATGAAATTGTCCCTGGGGAAATGTTTTCCCCGTGAGAAAGGGAAAGCAGAAAGAAACATCAAGAGGGCAGGGAAAGGCATAGTGGCTTTCTACCCAGGGGAGTTTTGTGAGGCACTCCTGAGCCCAGGAGCTTCTCGGACTTTCAGCTGCAGCAGGTCCCAGGGAGGATCTCACTTGATGAGGACCTGGTGATGAGGAGACACCTCACAATGGAGTGTCCCTCCAACAGGCAAACTCAGCAAGGGTTAAGGTGAGATCCAGATGTGCTCATTCTCCTTGCAGAGCTCAGTCGCATCCACTCATCACTCCTTGCCCTCCAGTCACGTCTCCTTCATGAAGCAGCAAGAAGGAGAAAAGCACCTTGTTTGTTTTCCCCCTTGTCTTTTTTTTTTCTTTTTAAATGACTGCCACAAAAGCTAGCTGAAATGCTGAGGAGCAGCTGCACTATTAGAAATTATTTTTACCTCATTATAAAAATTGATCCTTTTTAAAACGAGAGAGGCAGAATGGAGATTCGAGATTCTAATGGTTCACTGGGTGTTACTTAGTACCTGTGGATTATCACATTGATAAAAATATGTACAGACTCACTTTTCAGGTTTAAAAGTGTTTTGTCCTTTTGTTTGCTTAGCTAAATAAAGAGGTTTTGTTTGACCTGTGATTTTGAATCCAGCTGGCTTTTTAATATACAGTGACTCATACAAAGCAGCCTGCAGAGTCAGTCTCATTTCCACTGTTCTGCCAGTGATTTTGGTTGAAGCCCCACAGAAAATCAAGCAGTGTGGGGTGCTTTCAGCCCAGCTCCCAACCAGGCCTTCCTTACTAGAGGAAGGAAGGAAGCTCTTTTTTCTGTAACTGCTCCTTCTGAAACAAGGGAGCTTATCACAGAGAGAGGTGCTTCATGCAAACCAAATTGCCGGGATGTGGTCTTGCAAGGCACTGCAAGTCCTGTAACTTTCAAGTTACAGGGGAAGACTTTCAAGGTTAGTAATAAACCATTAGTTTCTAATGAAAATTGGAGCTGAGGCCAAGGACTGCCTGACTCAAAAAGGTAGCTTTTTGTAATGAGATACTGCCATTATTGTGGTTTATGTGCAATAGAGCATCACTGCTTTCAGTGGGAACAAGCTGGGAGCTCTTTAGACCAGGTCTGACATTATTTTACCTCAGAATAAGGCAAAGAATTTTTAAGAATGGTAAAGCAGGAAATCTCATTTCCATTTCTAGTGAAGGCTACATAGAATATACCATTACCAAATGTTGGGCCTGATCCTTGCACCTAACTCAGTGTGTTTTCTCCCCTCACGTCACTGATGTGAGAACATAAAAACAAGCCTGCAGGGACAAGGAAAGATCTATGCTCACCATCAGTAAAGGCAATTGCCATTGCAGTTCTGGTCTCTATGCAGACAAAGTTGCCCATTGGCTTTTGGAAATAGAAGATCAGACACAGTCCCCCTTAATCAGACACATGGTTGTCCCCTGAGATGGCTTCCTGTTGCGGCTGTGTGAGGGTCACAGCCATGCTCTGCTCAGTGACTGGAAATGGGGATGCTGGGAATTTCTGTCACCCCAAATCATTTCATGACCAAGGTAAAAGTGCCATCATCTGACAACCGGAGGAGTTTGTGGGTCCAGATACTGCAAGTGTAACACCATTTTCTCAAGTGTATCTCTGCTATTTCAACAAAAAACTCAGCAAGGAAAACACAGGCATCATGCTATGCACAATTTCTGCATTTCCTCCATCAGGAAGTGCAGCCTTTCTTTTTCTAAATCTAAATGTTGTTTGGGGAGAAAAGAGATTATGTAGTCTGCTTTATGTTATTCTGCTCAGATATTCCTGCAGATCCAGACTCACTTTAAAAATTAAAAACCATATTTTACTTCAAGACGACTGATGTCAATTCCATTGTCAGGGCTGACCAAAACCCATCAAAATACTCTCTCCTATTTTACCTTAGTTTTTCTGAGAAATTATGAGTCAGCAAATCTTTCTGAAAGTGGTATATAGAAAAAAACTCTCTCATTTGTATTGTCCTAGGAGAATGAATGGCTAAGATCACTGTAACAAAAGTTTGCTTCTTAGAAGAGAGGAATGCTTGTGGAAATACTTTAAAAGCATCACGTGTTTAGCAGGAGCTATCCAGCTTTATTTTGTAGAGACAGCAAATCATTGGGGAAAGTGGTAAACTGAATATATGGTCATGTAACAGAAAATTGGAAGAACTCAACTAAGTCCTTTCCATTCATCAATTAAGAGTTCTATTACTGAAGTAGGATTCCATTCAACTAAGATTTCTGTACCTAATTTTTATACGGGTTGTCACTGCATAATGAGTACACAGTGAAATCCCCCAGTTCCTGAAAGAGTTCAAAGAGGGAGGTTGTGTTAGGGGTGTTCTGTAGCAGATTCTGCCTAACTTCAATGACTAAAAGTAAACATAGAAGTTTCTCTTAGGGGATTTTAGAGCCAATGCTGGTCTTCAGAGCCTGCACAGGGCTCCCAGAAGCCAGCTCATGTTTCACTCAGCATCTCATACCTGTGTGCAGGGTCAGTACCAGGGTGTGATGACCTGCATCTGGCAACCCTCCCCTCTGATTTTACAAAGAGTTATGATACTAGGGCCTAGCAGATGACAAGTTTTCTCAGTTTTATTAGAAAATTTTGCCAGGTTTTGCCTGTCTGAGACACTCAGTGAGTGGTCTTTTCTCTCAGTAGTTACTACTGTGGGTGATGCAGCGTCTTTGCCTGAGTCTATGCAGGTGACCAAAGCAGGGCCAGGTTGCCCCAGCCTGGCCTTGGTCCCTGGCTTTGCAAGGGGAAGGGAGCTTAAGCATGATCTGTGCCACCCAGTTGCAGGGATAGAGTTGCATGTCCTCTTTTACTGACTAGTTTTACTAGACGTAGCAATTCAGATGGGGGCTTTAAAAAAGGGGCAAAAAAAGTCTATTT
The DNA here is from genome assembly GCA_035583135.1 of Lophotriccus pileatus. Lineage (NCBI taxonomy): Eukaryota > Metazoa > Chordata > Aves > Passeriformes > Tyrannidae > Lophotriccus > Lophotriccus pileatus. Next base: position 69,162,522 of record JAWWES010000115.1, read on the forward strand.
AACAAGCAGCTATAGAGTTCTTATTTTGAGCACCATTTTGAGCTATAATAAAACCTGCCTTGAATTATATTTGTAACATCACTGCAGCAGTTTCCTGATAAACTGCATGCCTTAAAATATTAATAATTTACGATGTCACATTTGTGATTATTGGAATTGACAAAAATAGTGGAACTAACAGAGTCCAGAAGACATGTTTATCTTTTAAATGAAATCTCTTTGTATTATCAGTGAAATGATGCTGGTTTGCACAATACTTGCATTCACAGCATTACTAATTCACAGCCTCTCTGAGGCTTATTTGGTCCTTGTGGCCCCAGCTACTCCAGCAGGCAGATGCTTGATGCATTGCCCAGTCACAAGCTGGGAAACACATTAGTCCAAACTTTTCATACAGTACCATGCACGTACAAGTAATCTATTTCAGTCCTTAAATACAAATCGAAACGATAGCGATAAACTATAAAATAACCAGGATGCAAGTGCAGCATAACTACAAATAAATAAGCAGCAACACTGCTTCTAAAATCTGCTGCACGTGTTATAAATAAATCAGCCGCTGGTGGATTTGAAGCTGAGTGAAGGAGTGTTCCAAACTCTGAATAACATTGACCTCTGATGGGCTCTTTGAAGCCACTAAGCCATGGGATTATCAGAAAACTGTATACTGCTCCGAGACAGGCAGACAGCAAAGATGCACTTAAATGATTTTTCTGCAGCACACAGTCCAAAAAAAAAAAGGAAAGGGAGAAACAATTCAGATTCCCTTCGGAACTGTGGATGATAAAGAAAGTCAATTTATTGTGGCATTCTACAGGGTTTTAGGAAAGAAGACCATGCTTTTTTTCTTTTTCCTCTTTTTTTTTTACTCTTCCAGTGTTAGATTAAAACAAGGAGAAAAAAACCCAGCCTAGAGAATGATTTTTCCCCACAGTTTGAAATATTTTAAATGGATCAGTAGATCATAAAGGGCTAACTTATAACTTGAAGATAAAAGCTACTGGAAACCTGGTGAATAACTGTAATGAGCAGCCTATTTGACCAGGCTTTCTGTTTCTTTGGCTGCTGAAGAAAAGAAAAAGGAGTTTGTTCTCTTTGCTACTCTTTGCCAGACTAAGGAAGAGAACAAACAAACAAGCAAGCAGAAGGTGCCTTTGTTGGTGCAGTATTTCATCTCCACAGTGAATGATGACCTCTTCAGGCAGAATTACCTGGGGAGTTTCCAAGGGACTTTGTTCAACAGGCAGATTTGCCAGCTCTCCTATGTCTAGAGGCATCTAAACACACAAAGTTATATTACATTTTACATAGTTTTATTTGTATATAAAATGTTATAATTTATCAATATTGTGCAGCAAAGTATAGATACACACATACATACATACATACATACATACACTCCCAGACCCATGTCCCCCCAACACACACACTTATAAATACAACACAAACACAACTTTCTTTCTATCTGCCCTTCAGAAAGGCAACACTGTTTTGGCAGGTGAGCAGCTAGAAATAAGGTGCTATAATTAAGCAGTACCGGAATGTCTTCACTTCACAAATGTGATGTACAAATTTATATACAACCACATCGTTATTATTTTGACGGAACCCAAACCTCCATACCCTGAACCACTCTCAGAGATACAAATATGTATAAAGTGCTAATACTTAAGCATGTTTCCAACGACTTGACAATGTAGTTTGAAGTTTAGAACAGGCACTGTAATAGTCCACTGAGGAGATTGTCACTCTGTGCAGTACGGCAGAGAAAAGTCACTCAGACATCGCTGGGGGACCGGGAGCGAAAGGACACTTTAGCCTGAAAGCAGCCGCAGAAGAGCACCCACATGGACCTCTGGATTTCCTTGTTTCTGTAGGCATAAATGATGGGGTTGATCATGGAATTGTAGGTGGCGGGTAGAAGTGTGGCATACGTGTACACAGAAGGGTAGTCAGGATCCCCCACCACACAGTAGATGGCAAAAGGCAGCCAGCTGGCTCCGAAAGTCCCGAGGATTATAGCCAGGGTAGAGACTCCTTTTTTGGTGGCGACATAGTGGGAAGCAGTCAGAAAGTGCTGCTGGAGAGCTATCTGGTGGGCATGCCTGCAGACTATCTTGCAGATCTCGATGTAGAGATGGAGCATGATGAGGAAAATGAGAAAGAAAGAGGCAGACAGCAGCGTCACGTTACTCTTGGTCAAGGGTCTGACGACGCTGCAGGCGGCACGGTCGTGCAGGCAGTTCCAGCCCAGGACGGGCAGCAGCCCCAGGCAGAGGGAGACCCCCCAGGCACCCGCCAGCATGGTGTGAATGCAGAGCACCGTCCTCTCCGAGTAGTAGGTGAGGGCATTGTAGAGGGAGAGGTAGCGATCGACCGTGATGGCCAGCAAGCTACTCACCGAGGCGGCGAAGGAGGCGACGAGGAAGCCCACCGTCAGCAGGCTGACCGTCTCCGAGCGGATCACGTACTGGAAAACGAAGTTGAGGATGAGGCCGAGACCGGCCAGGAGGTCAGCCGTGGCCAGGCTGCCCACCAGCACGAACATGGGGGTGCGCAGGGCGGGCGAGTAGCAGATGATGGCAACCACCAGGGCGTTCTCGCAGGCGATGGCGGTGCCGGACACGCAGAGCATCACATCCCAGGGGTTGAGGGCGGCGGGTGCGGGGGGTCGCGACGAGAGCTCCAGCGAGGCGTTGCCGCCGCCAGCCGGGAGCCGGGGGGCTGCCGCTCCGCTCTCGTTCAGGGCTGCCGCCGCCTCCATGGGCGCCCGGGCGGCTGGGGCTGTGCGGGGGCCGAGGCGGAGCGCGGGGGCGGCGGGGCTGGCGGCGGGGCTGGCGGGGCGCTCATGCCGGGCGGCGGCACCGCGCCCGCCCTGTCTGTGGTGCTGAAGCCGCAGAAGTTTCCCGCCGGCCCGGCCGCCCCCCGCGCCCCGCCCCGCACAGCGCCCGCCCCGCACAGCGCCCGCCCCGCACACACGTCAGGGCCGGGCCGGGGGGCAGCGGGGGATCACGCGTGGGGTAGGCTGGGGTCGCTCCGAGGTGGTGCCGAGGCAGGAGGGTCATCGCTGGCCAGCTGTCCCCGTCCGGCTCCGGGGCAGGGAGGGTCCCCCCGGGGGCACGGCGGGAGAAGCCGCTCCTCCCACGGCTGCTTTCCCCCCCGCTCCGCAGCCCTTCTCCCGCGGCGGGTGCCGTCCGTGCCGAGCTTGGCTGGAAGGGCTCCGAGCCCAGCGGGAGCTCTGTGCGCCGCCGGATGGAAACGTGTCCGAGTAGCGCTAGAAATTGCTGTGGAAAAGCCTGTCCCACAGTTACCCTGTCTGAACAGTGTATTCTCTGGGCTTAACAGTCTGGTCACCACCGAAAGGATGGATCTGCACTGTTTTCTAAAGTCTCCCAAATGATAAGGTCAAACCACAGAAGACCTAATCCTGTGGGCATAAAAGATACCAGCTCTCTCCTTGTCTCCCTCTTTGTGTCTCGCAATAAACCAGCAGCCAGGGTGTTTCCTCTCTGAAGCACATGAATAATTGAAGCAGAATCACAGAATCGTTCAGGTTGGAAAGGGCTTCTAAAGATCATCCAGTCCACCCCCCCTGCCAAGGCAGGGTCACCTAGAGCAGGTGACACAGGAACATGTCCAGGTGGGTTTTAAATGTCTCCAGAGAGGGAAATTCCATGACCTCCTTGGGCAGCCTGTTCTAGTGCTCTACCATCCTCAGTGTAGATAAGTTCTTCCTCATGTTGAGGTGGAACTTCTTGTGTTTTAGTTTATGGCCACTGCTCCTTGTCCTGTTGCTGGGCACACCAAAAAAGAGCCTGGCACCATCTTCGTGAGAGCTACCTTTGAGATATTTATCTATATTGATGAGATAACTGTCCCATGACCCTTGCTACCAAAACCAGTATTAAACAAATGTGTGCAGTGGGTAGCTGCCCCCTTGTATCAGTGTGGCTTTCCTAGGGGACAAGCCAAATGTGCTCCCAACCCAATCCGGGAGGGTCTGTTCATTCTGTGACAGACAATTAAAAGAATGTGGAAATAAAATGCCCTCTTGGTTATGAGAACAGCATGCAAACTATTTAGACACACTTTTGAAAAATTCATTAGAAGAAAATGTATTTACTGTCTTCAGCAGTCCAAATGAAGAAAGTAAGCTGTGCCATGGTAAAAGGTGGGCATATTCAAAGGGAATTAGATTGACAGTATTCATTACATCCATCCCCATTGTGTCCCTCTGCTAAACACTATTATTAAGACAAGCTGCGGACACTGTATCTCCGTAAAAAAATGAAGTAATTGCTTCCCAGGATTTCTGTAGCACGAATCTCAGAATAGCTTAATTTGGAAGGGGCCAGTGGAAGTCAGGTCTGGGGCATCTCTCTGGTCCCACCACCTGCTACCATGCAAAGGTTTTCCTCAGGGTTTCGTTCAGTCAAGTCTGAATATTCCCATGGAAGGAGATTGTACAGCCTCTCTGGGCAACCTGTGCCCATGCTTTGCCCTCAACTATAAAGATTTTTCCTTTTCATTTAGTAATTACCTTCACTGTACCTTGTGCCTGTAGCCCCCGTGTGGTGTCCCAGTTTCCATATGTTTCCCCATGCCTTTCCAGTCATTACAACAGCATTAGTAACTGCAGCAAAAGCAGTTTCAAGCAAGTTTAAGAAGGGTTTGTATGTCTACATAGATCAAGCACTTGGTCAAGTACCCCTACTACAGTTCAGAACACAGCAGTTACCATGCTTCCTTTGCCAAGCAGGGAGCAAGTTGAGTATAGCCAACATAAACTTGGATTAAGACTGAGACCACAGGAATCCTAGTGTGGAAACACATGCTGTAGAGCAAGTCAAGTGGAGGTAAGGAAAAATCCGAGGTATAATAAAATTTTGGACTTGGGCAGAGGAAATCCTCCAATCTATCCCCAAACAGAGATGGTTTATTTCAACATTAACTAAAATGCCTGTGGCAGAATAACTTTTTCCAGACATTTTCCAGAATGGGTTAAAAATGATGACATTCAAATTTAGCAAGTCAGTTTTGCAAACATGAATGAGCTGGGCTCCACAATGAAGCTGTAAGATCTGCAGTATTTTTATGGTATCTATAAAGCAGAGGGAGAAATGTAATCTATCTCCTTTTCAGTAATGAAATGTGGTGTGGAAAGTCTTGGTAGTGAGTAATTTATCACATCTCTGACCAGCCTGCTACTCCTGGGAAACAAGTTTGTTGCGGGTCTTGGCTATGATAGCATGTGTATCAGAAGGCAGTCCATGCTTTTTATATTAGGGATATATGCCATTTTAAATCCCTATGTTCTTGAATACTTTTTCCTTAACTGAAAACATCAAAAGCCCTTGCTGCTGAGGCAGAAGTCATTTCATGTGTGGTGAAACGCTGTGAGAGTGTTAGGATCTCAGAGTAAGATGTAAGAAGAGTTTTCAACCTATAAGCAGTCCAGTCTCACACCCCTCACCTGTGGTGAAAGAATTGCTCAAGCACCATAGTGTGCCTATGAAAGGGAGATGCGTGTGTCCAGCTTGACTTTGCTCCTTGTTGTCAGGTGTTTTCTCAGTTCTTCTGGCTCTTTAGTTCCTGCATTTCTCTGGATTTTTACCTTTTCAAGAGGAGGATGCTCTTACAGTCCTTGTGGGGTTCTTACTGAGCTCAGTGAGCAGTGCTGTGCATTGTCCTCATGTCCCTCACATTGCCAAGCATTGATGGGCAGGGTTAGTGACCGACTCCAGGCTTATTAAAATAGTTACACCTCCTTGGAAACTGTTTATATTTTCAGAGCTGCCATTAAATGCCTTTTATCTTCCTAGTACAGTTTCTTGCGTCAGTCATTCAACAAAACGTGAGCCATATGGATTGCTCTTGACTTTAACTGGCTGTGGGGAAAAAAGAGGAATCAGAGAGTACATAAAGCTGATGCCTAAGAGCTGCTACAGTTACTGCAGCACCATAAGGAGCAGCAGAGAGAGAACTCTGGTCAGACCTCCTGCACCGTCATCAAGATGTTTTCATCTTGCCTTCCTAGCTGAGAGTGGATCCACAGATCTCACAGGAGAATATAAATATAAAAAGCTGTGTTTCAGCAGTGCATACCTAAGCACAGAGTATGATATAAGTCAGTAATTATCTTAGTGAGTTTCTGAAAATTAGGCAGCAACAAGATTAAAAAGTTGCTGAAACAAACTATTAAAAAACTCTCTGCTTGACTTCTCCATCTGTTCTGAGATCTGAGCAATATTGTGGTGTAATTTTAATATGTGATTACTTAATTTCAGTTAACTATGGATTATTTTGATAGTTGATATTCTTTAATGATTAATAAGTAGGCTGAGTAAATGTTAAGTATTATTAAATGTGCTTTATATAGCAAGAGTTGGAACCAACAAAAATTTCACTTCAAAATTTATCTTTCCAATAACACGCCAAGAATATTGAAGAGTCATTTTTCTTCTGGCAACATAAATAAGCCTCAAAATAAAGGCAGGAGGAGGGGAAGAGATGGGGGGGATAACACAGATGGTGAGCTAACCAGCGCTGGCATTTCAGAGATTTTTATGCAGCTGGTATGAAAAGATGTTTTAAATGCTTAGCAATCCATTTAGGAACCTCTTCAAGTTTATCCTTTTCCTGACTTTGTGGACTCAGCCTAGTCACCTAGTGACACTGATTACTAGGTTTTACTAACGGTACCCACTGGTTGATCCTTTAGATTTGGACGGGTGTCCACCTGAAAACATGCTGTATTGCGAAACTTACTGATGACATAAACCTCAGAGGGGTTCAGACACCATTTAGAATTTCAGTCTCATCCTTCACAGTCCCGTTTCTCCATCACACATTGTGTTTCTCATGAGGTACTCGACTGTTCTTCTTGATGGAGCACTCAGGGTGCCATCACTCCCTTTTGATGAGTCTCCAGCTGCTTGGCTGCTCTGTCCCTCATGCAACTACAGTCCAGAAAAGAGCCTACATGTCTCTAAAATCTATTTTACTTGCACAGTAAGGCTACATGGGACTGCATAAACTCATGAAAACAAGTGTTATACTTTTTCCAACATATGCTTGGATTGAAAATCCTGATTTACACTGTTGCATTCACAAAGCTGCATTTTTCCAATGGATTTGATGTGTGCTTTGGAAAGTGTTACTGTGCCTTATGTGGTTTCTGAATCACTAGCAGAAAGTACAGGGACAAACTTCATATAAGCAGGTGAAAATCTGCTTTCAATATTGTAACAAACATTAGTCAGAAATGGATTCAGGCCAAACCTTAGGTTGAATCCCACATGAGCTTGAGCCCTCATGAATTTCTTTTTTCAGTGAGAAGAAAATGTAAATGCAGGTATGTACAGGAAAACAGAAGCACAACAAACACTATTTTGAGCTTGCACTTACGACTCTCAAAAGATTTTGAAACACTTTCAGATGAGAGTCTCCCTTTTCCTTCGTGGGATAGGATTCCCGCCCAGCCTCCCCTTGCCCTGCCTCATCCCACAGTTTCAGCAGCTCCCAGTTCTGCCCATGGCTGACAGTGACATGGTTCCAGGCAATGATCCCTCCTCCTCCCACTCCCACTTCAGATGGATGAGTTTTGGATGCAGCTTTGACCTCTTAAGCTTAGTCAGGCAGAGGCACCTCTTCTGAGGGCTCACCACCCAGAGATGTTTGTTTTATTTCAGGTGCTTGAGCTTTCATCATATCATCTTTTGGTAGAGACACAGTGACTGCAAGAGTGATCCACACGTCTGCTTAGCAATCTCCACCTCTGTCAGCCCACTGCCACAACCCAACCAGGCTAAGCCAGAGGACCTGGCTTAGCTTCTGAAGGAACAACTTTGGCCAGCAACTCTTGGATGCTTAAAGAGCTGCACATGGGTTTGTATAGCATTTATTAGGAAAAGCATGGTCATCCCTTACCTTTATTGAAAAAGATAGCCTCTGGTCCACTCTGTTTATTTCCAGAGATTAGGGATGAATATACTGAAGCTAAATACACATATTGGCAGCCTTTTGTTCCTTGCCCTGCTTGTTCTGTTGACAGAAAGAAAGCAGCAGCAAGAAAGGTCATTCATCATTAGATGTGTCATCAAGTGCAGTGGAACAAGATCTTTTATTGTTCTCATTCTTTTAAACTTTTCCCAGACCTTTTGCTTAAGTTTTTAAATGGTTTCGAACAAGCCTTTAGATTGGTCCAGGGCTTTTCTGCACATCTAAGAGAGGGAGTCCAGAGTTCACATAACCAATGTCTTTTTGCAGCTTTGTAAAAAGAAACTGCAAATTTATTTCACTAAGATATTTGTGTTTCGTGTGATCCTGTAAGTTGCTGAACAGTGACTACACAGGAAAGCGAAGATGAATTTTTTCATTAAAGTTAAAAGGGAGTTTGAGAACAATTTTTCCAGACACTAGAATGCAAGCTAAAAATAAATTTCATGGCTGGAAAAAGCACCATGTTCATCTTCTTCTCTGAAATTACTTTCTTAGAAATTGCAAGAAGACAGACCCATCATCACCCACAAGCAATTGCCCTGCCTGCAGCACAGAACTGGCTCTGCAGGCCTGTCCTTATAAGGGTTTGGGGAACAAGAGTAAGTCTCCCTCAAAGTGCGAAAAAATCTATTTCTAAGCCAGGAATCCCTTGAGCAGGTAGAGCTCAGAATAGGATACAAGTGTGTAGTGGTGCATCCCGATTGCCCCCTGCCCCTCCTCCCCACCACAGGCCACACTATGACTTGAGAAAATGGAATAAGCTCAGTCTAAATATCTGTGGAGATGGCCAGAGAGATGTGCTGAGATAGCAGATCTGCACCTCTGCTTAAGAAAGATTTGCCCTAGAACCCCTTCTCAAAAATTGGTTGCCGTATCTTTGTTTTTAGAGACCTGAGCAGGGCTTATTCACCCCTTTTTTAAAATCTGGGAGAGAATATTTGCCCAGATACAGCCTTTTAGGTACTCACTTAATGACTGAACAAGTCCCTAAGGAAATGGTGGAGGAGGTCTGATTTTCTGCCCCCCACCTCTCACAGGAATCAATTAGCTATACGCCCTACCAAAAACATGGGCCAACAGCTATATGGCATTAAGCAGTCAGTGCATGTAGTAAAGAAACATCCTCTTTGAGACAGGACCAAATCTCTATCTTCACTCACTGTATGAGGCTGTAGTCAAGCTTTCTTTCCTGTGCTTGCTCTGGTACATCTCCACACAGCCACAGTACAAAATGAACTGTACTTAAGCTACCCCCTTTAGGTGGCTTTCCAATTTTCCCTTAAAACAAAATCCTTAAAGTTGCCCTTAAAACTTCAGTGCTGGGGTTCGTCTCCAATCTCCACAGGCAATTTCTTCTAGGGGTCAACTAAAGTCTTTAATTACAAGGTGGTAGCCAAGAAATGATGGTTGGTCCCGTGTCACTAAACTAAAAGAAATCCCAGGCACCTGAGAAGATTGCACGCTAGTGTCATAGGTGGGATCTTTTCTGTCAATGACAGGAAAGTGGGTAGAGAGCTACTGCTGTCTTCCTCAAAGGAAGGCTGTACCTTCAGCAGAGGAGCAAAGTACAGGGAGAAAGCAAGGTCCTTGCTCACCAGTGGGAATGTTGTCCTGAGCTGCTTGGCAGGGGAATTCAACATCACAGGTACAAATTCATACATCCCAGCCAAATGTATTATACATCAAATTAGTTATTACCCATTAGTTATCAATGTTAATTACCATTAACATTGATAACTCAGGTGTAAACCAATAGCATCTACATATGTATACCCTTATTATTAGTGCTCTACCTCTTTTATTTGAGTCTTACAGAAACAAATATAGTTTCATATTTCTTTACATGTCAGCTTGGCAAACATTAGCAAAGACATTTCCTCTAAGACGACAAATTAAAGCAACTTCAAAACAAGCCAGTCACTGCTCAAAAGCCTGGGTCCCTGCCAGAAAGAAACAAATTGATGATTATTTAGCTGTGGCAGTAAAAAAGAACTGCAAATTCTCAGAAAACCTTTTTTCTTTTTTTTTTCTGGTGATGTCAGCTTTAAAGGAGTAAACCAAAAGTAGAGCTGGTTATTAACATCTCAGGGTGCTTAGAGAGCAAAGCATAGGGACTGGGATGATTACATCTCCCAGGGCAGCAGGAAAGGCTAGGAAAAATCCATGGACAAAGTAATACTCAGGTGCTGGCAGCAAGCAAAACCCACTGCCCTCCCATAGGCATCCAGCCCACACTCCTCCTCCTTATCCCACAGGTGAGCATATACTCAGCTTGGCAGCACCAAATGCAGGGCCAGGGCCCAGTGATGTAATGTCCATAGGTCTGAAGTCCTCCGAACAAATGCTCATGCTGATGTAGATCTCAAATGAGTATTTTTCCAGGCAGAAGGATGATTGCTTAACCTCTGTAATCCCCGCAGAACAGCCTGCTTCCTGAGATGACCACCAGAAGGACCTTCTAATATACATTTTCAGTTTTATTTCCAAAAAGCCTTATGAGATAGCAGAATGGGTTTGAAATACAGTGCTAGAATACAGAGAGTTTTAAACTCAAAATTATGGGTTGACTCACTAGCTAGAAGTTAATGAAAAAATGAAGGATTTTGAAGAACTGAAGGTAGCAAAGTGCTCTGGGAAGGGAGAGAGCAAAAATAAAGTTGAACATCAATACCTTACTGTTGATATATGTGCTAATTGGTAGCATCCACTTTTTATCTAATCAAGGAAGTGTGTATATGTGCCATAGAAAATAAAAATTGATTGCTCCCTGCTATGGCCATAAACACTGCAGCATGGTCTGCAGGACCTGAGCTCAGCCTTCAGTTCCTCTTCTTGGGAATCCTGGAGTAGGGGGTCATTGTCCCTAAGAGACTGCTTCCCTCATGGACATCAGGACCAGGAGAAAATGCAGCAAACATCACTTGCCACCATTAATAATGGCTCTCAGTGTCTTAATATAGCAAAAAGAACTTTTTTTAGTCCAGAAAGTGCTATATTCAGCTAGAGATAATTTGATGGTAAATTATGTTCTGACAAAGAAGAGTTAATCACTGACCTCAAAATTAGCTGTTGCCTAGGTACCCCTAGTCAGGCTCTGTTGACATTTATATTGTGCAAACAGAATGCAATATCAACCACTCAGACATATATTTGGGGCTCTAAAATTGCCAGTTTTCCAAAGTGTAATGCAGTGGCTGTGACTGTGAGTGTAATGGTGGAAATGTTGGTGCCACCTGGATATCATTCAGATCCTTCTATGTGTCCTTCTGCAGGTACAGTTCCAGAAACATTGCAAAAAGCTCAAAAAACCCCAACCCAACTCCTCCCCTACCCCCCAAACAAAACCAAAACCAACCAACCAACCAAACACCAAAAAAAAAACCCCTCCACAATATGTTTCGTTGATGAGAAACCATCCTGGTTAAAAGAAGATGCACAGGTAGCTTCAGCACCTAAGTATGAAAAGTAGACTGAAAACCTAAGTAATGTGGTAATTTATCATGGCTTCTCAGAAGACAGATCACAGTGGGTAACTTTTTTCTTTCCCTCTGTGACGGGATTAAACACCTCCATGGATGGGACTAACACCTCTATGCAGAAAAGTATACTTGGACTTCTTCAAAGCATGTGGCTTGGTACTGCATGACCTTGTGATGTTGGAGATTTTTGTGACATGGTGCTAACGAGGCATACAGGGTCAAAAATGGACTGGCTGTCAGATCCCAGCAAGTAGTGCAAAGTGGGGGTAAGGGGGAATCAAAGCTCATGCCTTCATTGACATCTTCTAACTAGTAGTAGTAGTAGTAGTAGTAGTAGTGTTTTCTGAATCGTACAATGTCAACAAATGAGAAAAATTATATAAAAAAGCAAACAAATCCAAACTACTACTGGTAAAGTCAGCACAAAGATTAGTGGTGTTGTAAGGAGCAAGAAGACAAGCTACTGCTCTGTATAGAGTGGGATCCTCTAGTTGAAGGATTGCAGCTGAGCAGATGCATTTCAGTTGTGATTAAAGGGTAGGTGACCCATTTGGGAACAACTCCCAGGAAGTCTCCCTGGAGAGGACAGCCCTGTCTGGGAAAGTTGTGACTCCAAGGGCGAGTTGGCAGTTGACATGAATAATCACTCTTGCATCTAAGTTTTGGATGAGAAATTGCTTTTTTAAATTGGAATTTAGTAATAATTTTAAGTTACCTGATAAGGCAGCTCTGAGGAGTGTGGAGGGATGAGTAGGGTTAAACTGGATGGGTGTGGGTATCTGCAGTGGAGTAGAGGGTCCTTCCAGTTCTTGTGTTGCTTCACACCCTTCTGATCTTCAGTAAGATTATAAAGTGATTGATTGTAAAGAGAATAGCAAACCAAATGTGATGAAACATGATTTTGAAAAGCAAGTGATAAAGAATGTTAAAACCTTTAAAACCCTCAAGCCACTTCCTAACTCACTGATGTACCATAGAATGGACAGGCAGAGCTGAGAAAACTCTTCCAAAGCCATTCTTGCACAGATTCTGCAGCCAGCAGAGTGGTGATTGGTGTCACTGGCTCCAGCTCAGACTGCCTGTCTGGGGCAGGGAGCTGCTTGTTGAAGGGATGCTCAGATTTGGCCTAGAAATCAAAAGATTTCTAGTGAGAAAGGCAGCAAACATTCCTGAGATGGCCTGCCCATCTCAGAAAGAGGGCTCTAACCTGTGCATCACAAGGACAAAGCTGTACAGCCTTACCAGTGAAGTTTTGGGTAAGTACCATTCTCTGTGCTGCAGACAGGGCAGGAGGAAGCTGAGGTTGCTGCTGTGAGATCTCCAAGCCCCTCAGCATGGGGGGCAGTGGTGGTGGTCAGGGCAGGTTACCTTTTGTACCACGATGCCCCCAAAATGGTGCCCATTGTTATAGGATGGTTGTGTGCACATTTGCCATCCAGCATCGGGATGCTGATTTGAGAGCACTGATAGTTTGGGAGCAAACCCTTCCTGGCACAGGGAAATGTGACCTCAGGATCCTTAGATTCCCTACAAGCCTTTTCTCCTTGGATGGGTTTTGGGGTTTGGGTTTTTTCTCCTCCAGCCACAGGAATCACTGGGAAGTGTCGAAAGAGCCAATGCTCTGCACTGCCTGCTCCTGCCACCCTGCCAGCCCACCACTCATCTCCTTGGGAACCAGCCCCGGGTGCAGGTTGGCATGCCAGGTGGGGTTTGCTAATATTAGGTGTGAAGATTGGTTCATTTGCAAGCTGGGAAAAGACTGCCAATTCCTGATTTGCACCTCCTGGCTTCAGGCGCTCCAGTCCAATTTTTTCCCAGTCTGCTTTGAAAAAAACCACAACAGTTTAGAAGATAAACCCAAGGGTCTGCTCTGATATTGGCCATAGCACCTACCTCCTCTGCTGCACACACTTGGTGCAATAGTGTGTGTTCCCACAGCAACAGAAGGAATTAATTTAGTGGTATTATTAGGCCTTATTTACATGCATGCACAGGCACTCGCACACTTTCCTGCTGTGCACGCACACACACATACACATACACACACAGGGAAAAGGAAAATGAATAAATCCTCCTTCTCAAGAAGATCCCTATGAAAGTCAGTCCAGTACATGAGGTTCACAGTAGATCCTGATTTTCACATTAAAGGCACAAACGCAAAAGCTGACCGACCAGCCAAAACAAATTCAGCTGCACAGCCCTACGGCAGTGGGGTCCAACCCCATGCCAGTGATAGAGCTGGGAGCAAGTATCCCGTCAGAAGTGGCAGGAGGACCTCCCCTCTCATTGCCCACCCCTCAGTGCCACCTCTCACCATACAGCTGGTGCCAGGCAGGAGGCAAAGCCCCTCTCTGTGTGTGCTGCCTGCAGAGGAGAGGATTTAGTGGCAGCATTTTTGTCCCATCTGAGTTCCCTCTGTGCCGTGGGAGGATGCTGCATGCCGAGTTTCACGGTGTTTCGCTTACTCACTGCCCGTGGCTTTTGGACAACCCCTGTATCATCAAACATGAGTCAGCGATTTCCAAGAGCCCTGAAGCCCTTTTTGTTTATTGCCCTTCAGCTGTTCACAGTCACACATTAGCCAAAAAAACTGCAGATAGTCTTTTAGCATTTTAAAACGCTGGCACTGTTCATTAAAATACCTCACAAAAAGCTATTAACTGAGGGAAAGGACAACACCATTTATTCTCAGATACCATTCTCTGAGTAAATTGTTTAGTAACTTTGGTATTTAGACCAAACTGTTCAGAAAACCATGTGAATTCCTTGTGGAAGTCAACAGAGGTAAAAAACTGGCTACTTTGTAAGAGCTCTCCAAAAATGATGCTTCCCTATCTTTGTGACATTTAAAATGCTAGTATGCCTTTTGCTTGTGTTTGTTATCTAAGAACATAGAAATATTTATTTTAACATGTCTGAAAGGTGAGAGCTGAGCTCCAGTTAAAGACATTTTGTAGGTCATCAAGATCAGACCACTTTCTAAATTAGTTTGCATTTTCAATGTGAAAAAAACTGATCTTCATTAATTTATCTGAAAGTATCCCAGTACAATTTTAGAGATGAATCTCTCCTGAATTCCCATACATCCTCATGGCAAGACCAGCTGCTGCCCTGCTCTGGGAGCAGGGGAAGATTTCATGTCTGGATTGAAAAAGTCATGAAGCTGATTTTCAGGGGAGCATCCCTTAGTGCATTTGTAGTGACCTCTTTTTGCTGGTTTTGAGTTCATGTGCAGTGTCAAAATCAAGCAAATCAAGCACAAGCCTTTTTTTTTTTTGTCCATGTGACACTGATAGGCTTTTAATGGAGTTTTCTTTATTGGTTATATCTCAGATTTCTCCAACAATGTTCACAGTTAAAACACTTTTTTTTATTATTATTTTTATTCTACCAACAAGTGACCAAGAGATCTAATCTCTAAAAGTGGGGATGCACACCTCTAGTATGTATCTGAACACTGTCATAGCTGCTGGCCCAGTGATGCTCTCCTGGGTTGAATTTCTAACCACCCAAATTAATTTTTATTCCTTTCTTGGCCAGCAGCAGGGACCTTTAAAAAATCCTGGAAGCGAACGGCTGAATGACTGTAGAGGAAAATGTAGTTGCTGTCCAAGGGAAGGAACGTGGTGCAAAGGTGATTGGCACAGAAAAGCATTCTGTTTCCTTGGGCACATGGGTTTTTATCCCGCTGGACCTCTCCAAACGCAGGAGTTGCAGCTCAGCAGCCTGTTGCAGATGGACAACCAGTGCACCCATATGCAGGGACATTTCATCCTTTGCTCATAACCCATTGCTCTCGTGCTTCCCAGAGGAGAGGAAAGAGCAACAGGGGTCAGTGCCTCTGGGGTGTTCCCCCCACACACACACTCACTGTGTTTTAGGGTCAAGCCCCAGACTGCAGACCAAGAAGCATTAATAAACTGTTCCTGGTGAGTGGAAATAATGGCCATGTGTATTTTTAAACACAGAAGCAGACACAGGATCATCAGTCCTGCAGGTCTGCACCATGGATGCCAGCTATCCAAGCAGCTGCACGAAGGTATACGGAACAGAGATTTTTGGGTCGTAGGTATCCCAGGGCAGCTTTTCAGTGGGTTTTACTCTTTCTGCATGACACAGTCACTGATCAGAGTAGCAATGGCTGCGCCAGGAGGAGGCAGCTGCAAATCCTCACTCAACAGTACACGAGAAAAAACAACCTGTCCCAGCCATGACTGCTAAACCCTGACCTCCTGAGAGCAGGGAGTCAAGATGCTAAGGTGGAAAAGAAGGAACCATTTTCATCAAGCAGCTGATATAAATTTGCCTTTATTTTGGTCACTTCCCCAACCTGCTGTTATCTCTTTTGTCCTGTCTAAACTGAGATTTCATATTTGGAATTCATCCATGTTCCAAAAATATCTCAATACTGAGAGAAAGGCAGATCATCTGGATACAGATGAGTCACCAAAAATCCAAGCTCAAGAATTTAAGAATGCATTTTAATTACAGTTAACATTAATTTAATGCTAACTACAATGCCTTTCATACACAACCATCTATTTTTAGCACCAAAATGCACATAAACTTTCTTTTGGAGTATTTGACTGTTAGCATATGCAATATTCATAAGTGACACCCAACTGTGACCATCACAATGTAGTTCATCATATTATTGATTCCTAAGTATGTTTGGGTCTCACAAGATCACAGGTAGGACATCTGAAAAACCCAGACAATTAATTTGCTGGACACCAAAAATTGAGGGTGTCAGTGTTCAGAAACGAACTCAGTTCAGGTGAATATGAGGCAACATACAATGAAAAGGCAAAGCTGCTGAGCTTTAGAAAGCTGTTTGCAGGTCACTTTTGAAAAACAGCTCTGGTCATGGCAATTTCCAAAAAATCTACTTTTGAACCTGATGGCTTAGCAAATAATCATCTCATATCAAATATCCCTTTCAAAGCCTTCATGCTGGAACAGGCAGTGCTGATATGGCTGAATATAAGGACTTAAATAAAGGTTATTATTTCCAGGTCTGTGGTAAAAAAGAAAGAAAAAAAAAAGCAGCAATAAGGCAGCTGTGTTCAAAAGATGCTGAATAAACTCATTATATGCTGATTGTGGTCATCTTTTCCCTTCCCTTTTCCCTATTAGATTGCTGCAAGCCTGAGAACCCCTTCCTGCTGCAACAAATGCTGACAGCACCTTTGTCAACAGCCCTTTGGGGCAATTGTGGCTCATTTCTCGGGGTGCCAATGCACCCCCTTCTCTGGTTACAGTCCCAGAACAGCGCTTTAAGCATCTCATTTCAAAATCTATTGACATATTCAGCTCAGAGAAATCAGTCTTTTGTGGTTTAGTCCCTCACTTCAATGCAGGTGAAATTTTGATCTGTTGCTTGATCCCCTGTTAGGAAGTAAAAAATAAAACCCCCTCATGACATTGTCCTTTCATGTATTTGCTGCAGTCAGAGGCAGCTGCAGAGGTTTCCTTTGATGCTTCTGTTGTTTCAAGCTATCACTATACACTGTGCATTGCATTAAGTGCCTTTGAGGTCTGCACCTGGTGGTGCTCCTGTCTCTTTATCTGGAAAATCACCCCCAGAGATACATGCATGGTGTTCAGGGAACCCAACCCATGCCAAATGCAGCTGCTGAGTGGTCTGAACGTTTCTTCTAGTGGTCAGATAATTAAATTCCTTTCTTATGTTTGAATAGCATTCAAAGCAGGCTGTGAAGAAGAAGGTATGCTCACTGGCCTGGCCATCAGGACCAGAGTCTGGATCTTTGGAATTTAGATGGATTTTGGACCTCTTTGTAGTCATCTTCAAGTTACTTTCTGTCAGTTCATACCATGGCTCTTTACCTGTCCTACTATGAATGATCTATGATCTTTTACACTGATTTTTGTCATGGCCACAGTCTGCTGAATATACATCAAAGAACAGCCTACTCCACTGAAACCAGTATAATTACTAGGGCGTAAAGATGGCCAGAGGAGAATAAAGGTGGTAGAAGTATCCCTTCAAAGTGTTCCCATTGCCTGCTGGCTGGTTTGGTTTCTCTGCCCTCCCTTTCATTTTTTTTTTTAATAGTTATGACTGAATGACATAGCTGAGTTCTTTCCCTCGCATCACCATGCTGTGCAGAGAGGAGAGGGCTCACCCAAGGAGACTGCCAAGTTGTCTGGCTTTCCATCAGCAAAGCACTTAAGGATATGCTTGTTTGTAGGTATTTAAGCTTGAAAAAAAATTGACAGAAAACCCCATAGTACAGAGCCCTCAGGATTCAGATCAAGGCTAAATGACACATGTTGAGATCTTGAAATGCCTTTTTTTTCCTTTCCCAGCAATGATGCAAGAATTGCCCGAATAAACAAAGAGAACTGTCCTATTGAAAGGTTGCTCATCTGGCTCCTCTCCTAGGAGTGCTAGGGCAAACAATACACCTTATCTAGTTTGGGTTTCAATTATAAAAACACATTGTAGAACATATTATATTACAACACAGTGCAGTATAGTATATTGTAGTACAGTATAAATTTAGTATCTAATATTGTATGTTGTATTATATTATCTATATTATTTAATAAATATATGTATAATTTTTAGATATATATGTATTATATAAAGGGTGGACCCTGTCCTCCTCATATCAGATAGTAACATATATTGAAGGGATAACATGAAAACAACAACAACAACTCTGAGTTTCTTCCTGTCCTGCCATGAAAAATTTCAGCCCAAACAGTGAAGTTCAGCAAAGGTGTAGCAACCAGACTCAGGATTCTGGAAATGGTCAGGAAAGCATAATGGATTCACTGTCACTCAGGCTGCTGCTGGGAAGACAGCTGGAAACAAAACCATAGTCTGAGATACATGTGCCTCTGAGTGCTTCATAAATGTGCACAACTCCTGGGATACATTTCAGAGGGAAATGCATAGGGGCTATGACAGGTTGCATGCTCTGGTAATTACAATACCCGTGTGCACCATTTACCCTGGATGATAGATAATGTGTCACAGATTCTGCAGGATAAACACTCCAAAATAAACACATTTTCAGCTCAAAATAAGTGAAAGGTAAGCCAAACCACTCAAAATTCAGACCAAATGGAGGTCAGTGCTTTCTCATTGTGTAATCTTAAAAATAAATGTCATTTCTTTCATTAACTCATGATGATTCATCTTTATTCCAGACTATTTCTTCCTGGGTTCTACTGACATTTTCCACTGCGGTGGGTTGACCCTGCCTGGATGCCAGGTGCCCACCAGAGCCACTTTGTAATGCCTCTTCTCAGCTGGACAGGGAAGAGAAAATATAACAAAAGACTCATGGGTTGAGGTCAGAACAGGGAGAGATCACTCACCAGTTACCACTGCAGGCAAAACAGACTCTATTTGTGGAAAATTAACAATTTATTACCAATCAATTCAGAGTAGGATATTGAGAAATAAAAAATCAAATCTCAAACACCTTCCTCCCCCTCCCCTTGCTTCTTCTGGACTCGATTACTTTCCCATTTCTTTACCTTCCCCCCCCGCCCCAGCAGCACAGAGGGACAGGAATGGGGATTGCAGTCAGTTCATCTCAGGTTGTTTCTGCCTCTGCTTCTTCTTATGGGGAGATCTCCTCATGCACTTCCCATGCTCCAGTGTGGGGGCTCTCCCACAGAAGACAGTTCTCCACGAATTTCTCCAACATGATTCCTTCCCACAGTTCTTCATTAACTGCTCCAGCATGGATCCCTTCCATGGGGTGCAGTCCTTCAGGAAAAGGCTCCAGTGTGGGTCCCCCACAGGGTCACAAGTCCTGCTCTGGTGTGGGCTCCTCTCTCCATGGGTCCATAGGTCCTGTCAGGAACCTGCTCCAGCGTAAGTTTTCCACAGGGTCACAGCCTCCTTTGGCCATATACCTGCTCCAGTATGGGGTCCTCCATGGGCTGCAGGTGGGTCTCTGCTCCACTGTGGACCTCAGTGGGCTGCAGGGGCATCTCTGCTGCAGTTCCTGGAGTATCTAATCTCTCTCCTTCTTCCCTGACCTTGGTGTCTGCACAGCTGTTTCTCTCACATATTCTCACTCCCCTCTCTAGCTGCAATTGCTGTTGCATGGGTTTTTTCACCCCCCTTCTTAAATCTGTTATCCCAGAGGATCTACCACCATCTATGATGGGCTCAGGCTCGGCCAGCAGCGGGTCCGTGCTGGAGCCAGCTGGCTTTGGCTCTGTTGAACACAGGGAAAACTTCTGGCAGCTTCTCACAGAAGCCACCCCTGTAGCCCTCTGCTACCAAAACCCGGCTACGCAAACTCAGTGCATTCTCAATGGCCTTTGTCTTGTCATGGTTAGATCAACATTGCCCGTATTCCTTGAAATTGTTTGTTAAACTATTGACCAGACTTTATCTTCCCTGTGCTTTTAAACCCACTAGAAGTCAATTTATCTAAGATCAGCCTCAGTAGTAATGGAATTAAGTGCAGTTCAGAAAAATATACACCTTGTTTCTTGAAGTTAATGGTCTTCTTTTCAGATCAATGGATGGTTTACTGAACTCTCTGCTCTAAGAGCTGTTTATGTTCCTTATTGCTTGAGCAGAAAGTTATTTATTTCATGGCTGATAAGACTGAGCCTTGTCTCATTAAGCTCAAAAAATACAGTCTTTCTGTAGATTTATGGTTAATGGTTGGGTAGGAAGAAACCAGAAATTTCTCTTGCAAAACCATCCCAGAGTCTCCATCCAATCTAAATGTACTTCAGCATTGTTCACGTAAATCTAAACTATGAGCCAGAGAATACAACACTGGTCTTCCCTCCCTGTGCCCTATTACAAGTCCAGATATATCACTGTGCCCCAAGGCCTGCCTTCCCTGTGAGCACAGCCCAGGTGAGGGACACAAAGGGCCAGCATCACTTGACAGTGATACAGAGAACAGCAGGGAGATGTTAGGACAAAAGAGTGTAAATACGTGGATGAAAGCAAGTGAGTTGTTAACATCAGGCAGATGAGTGGAAGGCATGATGTTAAAAAAGGATGGGGAGAACAATTATACCACATTCCCACCAGAACCCGAAATAAACACAGGATTCCCCAGACTTGGTGCCCCTGTGCCAGAGGATATGAGGGAAACATCAATTTCATGCTGTCCTTGTGGTTAGTCGGTGCAGAAGGTCCCAACTTGCAGCACTGTTGGTTGTTCTTTCGGTCTGAAGCAGTGAAGACCAGGGCTGTGGATCCACTGACTCAGTGCTGGCCATAGACCACCTAAACAATGTGTCAAAATTACACTGTTTGAGAGCCAACAAAATTGTTAATTGTCAATTGAGGGAGAACATGAGGCTTCCTTTCACTCCCTACAAAAGACAGTGCCTGCAGAAACAGTGACAGGAGTCTGGGCAATTGCTTTTGCTTCCTTCTGGTTCCCATATGGTCTTTCTTCCCTGCTTACATCCCCATGTAGAGATGGCAGTTTTGGCATCTAGCCACTGTGCTCTGCCCACAGGTGAGCATAGCAAGGAAATAATTTTGAGATGACATGGTAGGAAGAGAGGAAGAACAAGGTGGGAAAGCAAAGTACACAGAAAACAATGACTAAAGAGCTGTGAGTCTGGCCAGGGAGGAGGCAAATTCTTTTGAAAATACCTTTGATTTTGTTGGCTGTATTTTCTAGGAAACTAAGTAAATGAAAGATAAGATTTGCAATGTATATTTTTTGTTATTCTTGCCTAACATAGGTTGAAAAGTCAATACTTTTAAAGACAACAAAAGATGTCTGTAGTCCAGACAATCTTCAGGGTGTCACTGGAATAATGCCCCTGGTTAAACTGTAACCTTGCTGCTGTTAAATGTGGTGTTGCTGGACAATGTGAGGACAATATGGTGCATGTACAGTATGAAATAATTCTACCCATATACCACAGGGTTTAGAAAGTTTTTATGCTTTCTTTTAGGCCTGATGCTATTGCCACTGATCTAAAAGCAGTATTCCCACAAAGCTCCACGTGAGAAAGACTTGGCCCTAGACATGGATGTCCTTAAAAACGCATTGTTACTGATGAAGCAGACACAAAGCATTGTGTACACTTTCCCTCTGCCATCCTGTTTCCAGTGTTGAAACACCACTGTAGCCTTTGTAGCTGAAGCAACAAGCACCTCTCTTCATGTTGATGTCATTTTAAATGAAGGACATTCTGCCCAGGCTGAAGTGAGAGCAACAGCTTTTAGGCATGTTAAAGCAAGTAGAAAATCTTCAAAACCCCCTTGAGGTTATTGGAAGACTATCTGAGAGCGAGCCCATGGAGCATGGCATGCCAGCATGACTAAACTACAAAGCAGATGAGGGAAAAGGGAGTGAGGGAGTGAGGAAAGGAGCACGAGCGGGAGGAAGCTTAAAAGCCCTGCTGGCAAAAAGCAGACTGTCAGCAAAGAGGATGTTTACAATCCTGAAGTTCGGATTTGAAGAGCAAGTGCCTGGCAGAGCCTGTGCTATGGCTCCTTGCAGCAGGGTAAGGCTGAGAATACAAAATCCCAGGACCAGCGCTCAGCATCAATGAGAACTGGAGACTTCCTGCTTGTGCTCCTGGTCATGCAGTTGTTGAGTTACAAACAGGACAATGTGCAAAATGACCTTGATGTATGCTGAATGCAAATGTATGCTTGAAAATCACATCACTTAATAGAAAAGCATTGGCAAATCTCTTTTTTGGTCAATAACAAGAAAGGAACTGAGAAATAGAGTAATATTCATTATGTCCAAATATCATTCATTTCTTTATAGGGGTGTTTGTGATTGCTCCATAACTCGAAGCTGAAAAGCATCTTATGCTTATAAAGAATGTAAGTGTATCCTTCTCAAAGTCATAGCGCTTATGTTGAGGTTAAACATTTCTCAGGGGATTTACAGACTAAGCTAATAGCTCAAGTTAAACAGTGCCTTTCAAAAAATTCACACTGTACCAAACACCATGGTACTGAAATATGTTCTAATAATATTTATAATTGGTACTAGAAAACTTCTCCTCCAACAGGAAATAAAACTGTTCAGCTTCAGGGAGTCCAGTGAGAAAAGCAATGCTCTCTCAAAATGCTTCCCATCTCCTGCTGTGAGTGAACGTCCAAGCCAGCCTATCTCCGTTGCCTGTGCCTGTGCACTGCCATACAGCTGTGCAGATACACTCAGCCTGAAACACACTCATAGCACTGAGAATACAGGTGGGATCTGGGAACATTTGCCATCTTCCATGAGAGCGGACAAGGGGTGTCCCTGCATATGCATAGGAGTGAAGAGCTGTCAGATATTTCAGGTGGCAGTAGGAGAGGGCTGAGACAGTTGCAAGAGACATATCCTTGATGAAGTTCAAGTGGGAAAAGAGACACTTCGTGTTTACGTCTCCTCAGGCTTTTTCTGAATAGCCTTTCCTCTTACAAGGAAGTGATGAAGTGGCCCTAGAAGGGCATTTTGGGACTGCACCGTCAGCACTTGGACCTTGCTGCAATTTCTGGCAGTGACAGACTGTTGAGAGCATTGAAAGGATGTTAACCGCTTTTAGGAGCTGCAGCCCCTATTTCTACAGGCATAGCTTATTGACAGATCACTGAAAAAGAAAAAAAAATTAAACGGACGGAAAATATTGGGGGATATAATCAGTGACATCTATTTCCAAGTCAGCCCAAATCTGCAGTGCAGAAACAATAATGCCTAGAGGAAAAAATAGCAAGCAACACACCCTTGACTAAATTTTTCAGCTTCACATTTGCAGCTATAGAGCTCGAAGGTGAAGGGCAGTTTTGTGATTGTTTGGAGCAGAAATTGTGGCCCGTGCTCAGATCCATGATATGCAAGATGAGCAGAAAGACAGATAAGATGGATAAAATGGAAAAGATATGTAGAATGAAAGCAGGCAACAAAGATGTCTGTAAGTTAGAACTTAGAAGAAATTTAAAGTGTCCATCTGGGTAACAACTAAAGCAGTGCAGTATTTGTGCTACCACTGTATGCACTTAATAAATGGGAACTATAATAATTCACCAACATTTAATAAACAGGAGCATGGAGCAGATAAGTGGTGATGATTAAAACAGACCAGCAGATTCCGTGATCTGTGGGGCACATACAGTATTGAGCAACCAAAAGCAGAACGCCCAAGGTAGATGAGAGTTGGGTAGTATTTATATGGCAGACAAGTAAAGATTCCTAATTGTGACCAATCACTTCTGATCAAAAAAGCAGGTAACTCATCTTCAGGCTGTGGACACTTTCCTGTGCTTCGGGCAGAGTGAAGCTCTTCCATTTGGTTTTTGCTCAGTGCAAACTAACACTCTCCAAAACCAAGCTCTGAAGGAAAAGCATTTGAGTGGGAAGTGGATGTCTCTGTGGGTACTCTAATAGTATAAATGTTACTGGAAAAGCCATTCTTTAACATAATGTTCATCAGAGATCCAAGACAAAGCAGCAGATGGAGAACATGCTGACAGCAGGCAGAGGAGAAGCAGAGCTAAGCTTTGTGAGTCCCAGGGGAGTCAGGGAGAGCTGGTCCCTGCGTGAGGCTCCTGACTTGGCTACAGAGGTGAACATGACTCATCAGCAATGGAGACACAGATAAATTCGATTTTAGTTAAAGTCACTGATGATAGACAAGCTCTTCTGAGCCTCAGCCCCCCTCCATTACCTGGCTGGTAACAGACTGTAAGTCCCATCTACCCATGACAATATGGGGTAGCTCTGAAGTGGCATATGCCCTTATTTTAGAGAAGCATTGTATCAGAGGTGTACCTAGCTCTGTCTGGAGTAGTTGAAACAGAGGTTAAAGCCCTAAAATCCTTTTGTAAGGGACCCACTGTCAACTGTAATGTTAGAACTCTGTTCACTTAGAGTTTTGCCAGTTTTTACAAAGACTGCCAAGGGACTCATCTAATTTTTAAATGCAGTATTTTGGCTAAGGCAGTCATGTATGTTCCTCCAAGTTGGCACAGTGGGAAGAAATAAGCATCTGCATAACTCTTCCTACCCTAAGAGAGGTGATCTGACTCGCATGTGGAAGCCCTCCTCTCTGTTTGCAGCCTGCCTGGCTTTGATGCCACCGCCGTCAGGTAAGATGGAATTCAATCAGGCGGTGTTACAAACTCCAGAAAGCTGCTCTGTGGGTTTTGTGCCACACTGAGCAAGACATGTCTGCTAAGTCAAAATTTGGTCACTTATGTGGTGTGTCCAGTACAGAACACTGGCCTCTCTCCCACGGCCCCCTTTAAGCGGAGAGCAGAACAGACAAACCTGAAGCCTCGGTAGAAGCCCTGTGCTGCTTGGTGACAACAGCATGTCCTGAGGCCATTGCACAGGACCAGCTGGAGACACTTGTTAATGAGGATCCTGGTACATCAAAAATGACAAATGTGACCTTTGGAAATTCAAATTAGGCTTGGCACATGTATCTTCCAAATGACTGCTGTGACTCCCGTCAGGGATCATGTGGATGGGGGGTATGTCTCAACTGCAGGCTTGCTGCTTGTTTTACATGTGCTGTGACCCAGCCTCCTCCCTGCCACAGCAGCACAAGCCCTTTGCTCCACGTGTCTCTGTGCATGCTGGACCCAGGCTCACACACTCAGCTGGGGCTCTGCGCCACGGTGTGCTCCGGCTTTGTTACGTCAACCTGCCCACCTGCCTGACAACGTGAGAGCAAAGGATGTGCATGTGACCAGGCTCAGGCACAGCTTTTCTGCACTTCCTAGCAACTAAAGTACGGCCTCCCCACCAACCTACTCTTCCCTCTACTTCAGCTTGCTTATTCAAATGCAACTCACCGAGGTCCAGCCCTCTATTTTCACCCAGAGAGCTCCAGCTCTTCCCTTATTTGCCCTTTTCCTTTCAACTTCCCTCACTGAGATGCGTGTTGCCTCTTGCTCACCCTTGGTAATAAATCCACTGTAAAGGACTGTGATTTATGTGGGGAGAAGGGAGACCAGAAGGAAAAATACCTAAAAATCTCCCTTAGGACACATGGCATAAATGTTATGACAGTTTGTGGTAAAAAGGATTCTCTACCAGATGACGGGTAGAGACATCCTGCCTCTGTTAGGAAAGGTTTTACTGAGTTGTCCCTCTCTTCCTAAGGAGTTCATGAACCTACAAAATACCCTTCTAAGCTGTGGAGGACAAAACCAAAGAGTGTCAAAATAGAGTGCAGAGCCTTAAATCCAGTATCATGCTGCATAGCTTGGACTTGTGAGCACCTGAGTCAATGACCCAGTGGTTTGATCAGGGAAGAACATGGGAAGAGGGTAGCACAGAGCACTTAATTTTATTATGGGAGAAGTTACCACGGGATTTCTGGGCCGAGAAAAATGTCTGCATGCAATGAGATGGGTTTAACTTTGAGAGTTGAAAGTTTATCATTTTCCTTAGTTTCTCCTCTTGTTTTCTTTTTTTCCTTATGTGATCCACATTGTATTTCCAAGGATGTATGTGGAAAATTGAAAAAGTTAAGAAAAGTTAAAGTGTCTCATTGATGGCAACTCTGAATGCATCAGTAACAAAACAAATGAGACAATGTATAAGAAATACAGGCTAAACAAAAAACATGCATATGCTGCTGTCTTAGCACCTTTGTCATACTATTAGAATGACAGAGTTAGGTTTTTATCACAGTTCAATTACTGTGTTGGGCCACATGAACAAGAAATCCCAGAAATGAGAAATGGGCAGATCTTCAAGCTCTGTCAGTAACCAATAACTTACTGGGATAGTTGGGATTCAATAGTATCAGATGATGAGTTCCTGGCAGGGTGGGTTGGTGTTACATACCCATAGTCCAACCAGGTGCTATATACACCTGCTAATGGGACACTACCCTTCAAACCTGGCACAGTCACACTACTTTCCATCAATATAGAAAATATAACATGATAAATGTAATATAATAAATATAACAAAACCCCTGAGGATCCTGTGAAACCCCACCCTGGAGTACTGCATCCAGGTCTGGGGCTCCCAACATAAGAAAAAGTTGGATCTATTGGAACAAGTCCAGAGGAGAACCACGAAGATGCTCAGAGGGCTGGAGCACCTCTTCTATTAAGGCTCAGAGATTTGGGGCTGTTCAGCCTGAAAAAGAGAAGGCTTCAGGGAGACTTTACAGCAGCCTTTCAATACCTAAAGGGGGATACAGGAGAGCTGGAGAGGGAGCTTTCACAATGGCATGTAATATCAGGACAAGGAGACTGGCCTTAGCTGAAGAAGGGTAGAAGAGAAGAAGGTTTGGATTAGATATTAGGAAGAAATTCTTTACTGTGAGGCACTGGCACAGGTTGCCCAGAAAAGCTGTGGATGCCCCATCCCTGGTAGTGTTCAAGACCAGGCTGGACAGGGCTCTCAGTAACCTGCTCTAGGGGAAGGATCCCTACCCATATCAGGGGTGGAACTAGATGACCTTTAATGTCTCTTCCAACACAAACCATTCCATGATTCTAAGAATCTAGGAACTATGCTCTCTCAGTTAACTATTACTGAGGAAGAAATTCCCCAAATTAAATATACAGTTAGTGACTCATACATACTTATTTTTAATCTATTGGTAACAGGCAAACAAAACATCCAAAGGAAAATTGGGATCGCGTATTTAGCCAAAAGCATAATTTTACTTTTATATCAGCAGTTTCCGCTAATCATAGGAAAAACTACACTATTCTCCATGCCACAAGTCTCCATTAGCAGAGTAACACCACTTGCATGTGCCGGTGTGGTTGGTCACAAGCCTGCAGGGTCTGAGCTAGACAGCTTTCAGGCAGTAGTTACAGCCATGGGCTGGGCTCAGTTCAGCCTCCCTTGCTTGAGTGTCTGGGGACAGTTCATGAAAGGCCATTTGCTCCTGTGGAAGGTGAGGGGTGCCCTTGGTGGTCCCCTCTTGGCAGGGCAGAGCAAACCCATCATTCTGAACCAAAGAGGTCAACAGTGAGGGATCCTGCAGCAAAACATGCAAGCAAAAGGACTATCTGCAGTGAGTTCAGTTGCATCTTGTCTTCCTGGGTAGATCAAGAACAGCAGAGGACAGGTAAACCTTCAGCGTTTAGCACAATGCCTTCCTCAGTGCAGCAATGCAATCACCTTGTTTGTCACAACAAAGGGCCTCAAACTGCACCAGGGAGGTTTAGATAGGATATTAGAGAAAATTTCTCCATGGGAAGGGCTGTCAAGCATTGGAACAGGCTGCCCAGGGAAGTAGTGGAATCCCCATCCCTGGAGGCATTTAAAAGACATGTAGATGTGGCACTTAGGGACACAGTTTGATGGTAGACTTGGCAGTGGTGGGGTTAATGGTTGGACTTGATCTTAGAGTTCTTTTCCAAACTAAATAATTCTATGAATCTATAACCAAAGGCAGAAAGGCTCCTAAACAAGCTGTTGGGACAGACAGGTCAGCACAGACCAGAAGGGGCAGAAGTATGAAAATACCTCACCTAACATCCTGGACATCCTGGCAGGGCAAAACTGCTTGTGAAGGCTACTAAAAAAAAAAACAACAACCAAAAAAAGACTTTTAACCAATCTGTACCATAGAACAGCTCCAACAGCAATACAACACCAAGGAAATCCCTTGCCAAATGTAGTAGCAATGTCAAACATGCCCACAGACACACAGGGGCCAGGATATTCACTGTAGCACAGCCCTGCAAGTAAGGTGTGCATAACGATTTAGGAATGCTGTTTACACCAGAAAAGTTTACAGTAAGTATTTACTGGGCTAATTGCCCAGCTTTGTCAACAATCATAAGAAACATCCTCCTCCATGTAACCAGCACAGCCAGAAGGGCCATCATGTTTCACATGTATGTGTGACTGGTGTCCTGCCACGTTCCCTGGCCAGACTGGGAGTTGTCTTTGGAATGACAGGGCCTTGCTGGAGCAGAATCTTCACTTAAGCTTAACCCCACAGCACAGTTACTATTGGTTTTAGCATGGATAACAGCCATAGGAAGCGCTGATGCGAGCCCCAGCCCTCTGCATGTCTGAGCCAGCTGCTCATGTCAAGGAATAGGCACAGGAGGGAACAGAGGAATCAAAATGGAAAGGTTAAAAAAAACCAAGGGACCTGAGCCAGGTTTAACACTGTAAAATCTCACGCTGAACCATGCCGGGGAGCCTTGACATGTGCCAACACTGGCTTATTCAAACAGGCTGGATCCACTTCACTGGGAGCATGAGCAAAAAAACCACCTCCCTCCACCTTGGATAACTCCACGCAGTAGGATGCGGAGTGCTGCTGCAGCAGGGCTAGAGACAGCCAGAGGGGACCACTTTAAATGCTCTCTTACTTCCTTAATTAGAGCAGTGCTTGATTTTCTCTAGAGGAAAAGAAGTGATGCCCACAGCTTGTTCAAGCACTAACATCCTGTACCCAAGCACAGCAGCTCTCGAGAACATGTTACCAAGACTCACAGAACCCAAGAGAGACGTGCCCGTTGCCACCACAGGAGGCAGGAAATCATGCAGGGCAGATGATGGCACAGCCTGAATTTAAAAAGGAGAGATATGGGTTGCTGAAGAAAGCATTAGGGTTTTTCAATAAAAGTATAAAATTTATGGAGTCTTGCTTCAAGAAGTGGCAACTCCAAAAGGAGGAGATGGGTATCGTGGGAAAACTACAACTTGTGGCACAGTTCTGTGGGAGAAACAGGATTCTGAAAAAACAGATGGTGAAAAAAAATCAAACAAACTACCAAAAAATTCAGAAGTAAACCAAGGGAAATAGATAAAAGATAACTCTTACCAGAAAAAAAAAAAAAAAAAAAAAAAAAAAAAAAAAAAAAAAAAAAAAAAAAAAAAAAGAGTACTTGAGCTGCAGGGAATACAAAACAACAGTGGTCTTTCAAGGCCTAGGTTTTTTGAGAGGATTTGCATGTTGCCTGCTAAAAATGGGAAGACAACCACAGATGCAGTTTGTGGCTATCACAATGGCTAAAAACCGCACTGGGCTTCAGTGCTGGGAGCACAACTACACCTGAACAGGAAAATGCAAATGGAACATCAGAGATGGCTCATTAAATGCTGCTGCCTGTCCTACCTTTCTTACACCAGCTCTCTATTCTTTGAAGGTGAATATATTTTACAAAACGGAATTTAAACGTTCTAGTCAGCCCTTGGGTCAGATATAGCAAAGGCCACGAACTTCTGGAGGAGCAACACATAGTCATACTAAACACTGTTTTTCCTGCCTTTTCTCAGCACTCTCTCACTTCGTTCCAGTGGACAGATTAGCAGCTGCAATGGTTTTCTTTGTAGCAATTAGATTTAAGAACTCCAGAAGGGAACTGCTGATTATTGATACTTGCAAGGGTTGTAATTTCAATGTATGATTTTTTATTAATATTTTGTAACTTACTGCACTAGTTCCACATTACTTTTAAATCACTACCAAGAGTGACAATTTTAATTAGATTTTTAAATATATACAAAACAGAGGGAGGTGTTTGGGAGCCAAGCACATGGTATTTTTTTCATGTCAGGCTTCAGGCAATCACTTGGATTGAAATTATGCCAGCAAATGGAACACTACTGTGTATGTACCTTAGATTTATCCTCAGTGAACTGGACTTGTTCATGTAATTATTCAGTGACCACTGATAGGGTGAAAGCCCTCTGGAAAATGAAATTATCTCCTGAGTGAAGCTGGTATTTCCTCTGACTGGAAAACAGTTTGACTCCCCATGCTTTGGAGTTTATATAGGTGAAGGCTGGCCTGAGTCTGTGAAAGCCAACAGAACCTTCCTGGGATCCCATGCAAAATTCTCAAGGAGACAGTAACAAAATAAAGAGCTGCTCCCAGTGTCACCCCAGAACTACACGCAGCTCTTTTGCTTTCTTCCCCTGGTAGCTGGCAGCTGTATGAACAGTAGAAGGGTCCTATTTCAGGGCCACAGCTGAGACCCTCTGGAAAATAAGAGGAAGAGAACAAAAAGGCAGTGGGCTTTGCAAATGGAGACAAAACTCACAAGGAGGGAAAACTACGGAAAACTACTAATGGAAGTGTTGGAAAATAACCACTACTGATGGCACAGGGTCACACCACGAAGCTTAATCTGTTGGACTGGCATTAAAAACCATTGGCCCAGAAATGACACAGCCCTAATTTGGTATTTGTGCTTCCTGATTCCACAAGAAATTAACCCAAAGCCATTATTCTCCAGGTGTACATTTTGGAATTGTATGGCAACGTAACCTTCAAACATACTGAAGAACAAACTGAATATATTTTGAAGGAAAATCAACACATTTCTTAAATATTTTATTTGTCCAAACAGTTTAAGGTTAAAGGTGATCAATAGCGCTTAGGAGTGAAAGGAGCACCAGAGCCAACACAGCCCACTCTTTTTGTGTTCATACATTTTTTTCTCAGCTTCTAAAACTTCTGAACTTCTAACCCTCTTTGGAATGAATTTCATTATCACAAGAACAGGATAAAGTAGGTAGATGCAGAGGCAGCATTTCTGGAGTCCTTCATCCAACTTGTTAGATGAGTAATTGAGTGTATTTTCTTTTTAAAATAATCATTTACATGCATTAAGCAGCAGATTGACTCAGAGTGATGAGCTTAGCCAGGGTTAAGCTGTGAGTCGAAGTTTCTGCATTGTCTTTTTTTTTTTTTTTAACAAACATATTAAAAGTTGACACTGGCACCTTGAAGTATTCTTAACAGCTGTTACAAGTACAATGACAGTAGATCACACTGCATATTCATCATCACCTGAATATTAATACCCAAGCATCTTATCATAGAAAGTAAAACACAAGGCTTAAATGCCTGTAAGCAGCTATGAGAACCAAATGGCAGCTGTAAATACTAAAAAATTCCAGGGGATGCCACAACAGGACTGTCACAGCACACATTTAGTGAGACACTGAAAAGCTTGGCATTTATCTTACAGATAATGGACTGAGATGTCATTCACCTCTCAGAACTTGTAAACTTGTTTGTAAAACAAGCTTCTGTAATCCTCTTCTCTTGGGAAATGTCTGAATTGCTGATGCCTGAACACATTTTCTCTTAGAGCTGCAAAATTATTTCAATTCCTACATTTTGCAACAACATCACTGGTTGTTGAAAAACGGAGTATCATCCTTTGTGTTATCTGTGGTTAAGTGGTGTGCTTTCAAGGATAACTCCTATGAACTACCAGTATCTATGAACAACAGTAAGGACTGTGATAGTCTAGAAAACGTTCTTTGCAGCAGTTTAAGTGCAGTAAGAAAAGTGTGTATTTGTCTCACTGAGACACAGACTCCAGCTCTACATTTTTTCAAAGCAAGCATTTATTCCTTCAAATTATTTTCATACTGGACACAAGAATTCAGTACAGGGTTTTTTTTTTCAGATTAAAAAAACATTGACAAGTGCAAGCAAGTATTATCTAAAGTGACAATTCATTCTTATATCTCAAAAATACAACAATTTGTCTCAAAATAATATTAATTAATTAACAAAAGAGAATGTACACCAAAATGCTTTGGTAGCTCAAAGCACCATGTTCTCTCACTGACTGCACACAAGTCATTCCCTGAAACACACAAACTTCTATCACGAGAAACCTTTTTTCCCTTTATCCACTGCATCTTTTCTTACACTGAATTACTGACAGAGGTGCAACTTGCTGCATAAAATATTCAAACATATTCAAAACATGTTTGCAGCATGCAGCCAAGAATCTACAACAGCTGCTTGAAAAGCAATTTACTATGAACACAAACGTGTTCACTACATCTGCTACAGGCAGTTGGCTACACCCCTAAAACAGTTATTCTGCTACTCCAGAAAATTCTGAAACATGGTCTGTACAAGCTCGTGGAATAACATGGTTTGTCAAGGATGCTGCTGATACTGTCAGTATTCTTCAAGGCAAAGGGCTAGAAAGTGTTGGGAACTTTATTGCAAATAGTAGGCTCCCCCCACCCCCCTTTTTTTTTTTTTGAGAAGTGTTTTACTTACAAGCCCAAATGAGTCTATTTCCTGGGAGGCTGTAGGCTTGAATCTGAAGGCATCTCACAGGAGCACAAATACAGGGATGAAAAGAGTATGCTGCAAAAATGATAATTTCTATCACACAGAAGAACGACAGGATGGTTTTGCATCCTCTGAGAGTCCAAACCCAGTACAGTGGAGAGCTTTCCTTCATTTGGAGATGCAGTTCACCTCAGACTCCTACTAGAAGCCCGTGATAATTAGTCACAAACCATCTTCACCCTGCATGTGGCCCCAGATTCTGTAGCTACTAGCACCAAAGAGATTATTTTTGACCCATATCAGGGTTACAAAGTTTATTAGTCTTGATGCAAATTTTGATTTTGATATCAGCCAAACATTTTTCACTTTTGCTTAAAACAGCAGCAAATTACAAGCGGTCATTCCACCACTCACTACTAAAAATCACAAGAAATATCAGAAAATACTGTGCTGTAAAAAAGGCTGTTGTCATAGAACAAAAAGGAAAAAAAACATTCTCTTCTGATTCTTGTGTACAAATCACTTCTGTTCTATTAGCAAACATAACCATGTAAGAAATTAATATACAAAACCAGAGATGCAATATTTTCTTTGCCATAAATTGCTACATACTCTTCAGTGACTGTAAGTGCTCTGATTATTCACTTAATCTCTTAAGATGCACTTTCTCTTACAGTTAAATATTATATCACTTTTTTCCCTAAAGCACAATACAGTAAATGGATAACAGCAAAGAATAATAAGTAGAAAAGTTAGATAATAAACCCATTATTGCAAAAGAACAAAACTTGATCTCCTTTCTAAAATTATTTTTATGACCTATCAGTACAGTAGACTTGGTGGGAGAATCCAGCTTAGATTTACATGTATCTGTTCCGAAGGTACTCTCTGTACATGAGAAAGTCATCTTTTCCCAGGGGCTGCATGTTTCCTCTTCCAGCCTGAATGTGTGCATGAAAAATCTCTATTGATTTCCTATCAGCTCTTGGAGGCTGGACTTCGTAAATATTGTCTTGAGAAAAGGAGGAGATTGGTATTCTGGAAAAAGACAAACATGTAGAATATTTAGACCTTGAGGTAAAAATTTTCCACCGAGAGAGTATTTCTTTGCCTTGAAATATACATGAGAGAGTCAATGAAAGGGCAATGTCCCACTAGATAATTCCTTCACCTAGATTTTTATCACTACTGCAGACCTGATAAGACCCAGCTTCCCAAGTAGGGTAATTAGGTAAGTTGTCACTAATCGCATTACGGAATACTTTCTCACTTCCCTCCACCCTGCCCTCATTTCTTCATCCTTCCTCAGATCTGCCACGGTCACTAAGTGCCCCAGCTGAAACAGATCTGTGCCATGCATTATGGCAGATAATAGAAAGACTTTACTGAGCTATCCACTTAGGAGCAATTACAACAAGCAAGTGATTATACTCTGAACCAAAACAGAGAAAGGATTTATCAGGTAAGAAATTTCCATCTAATTATTGGGACAATAATATTGCTGACAATTTATTATCAGCAACAGCACTCAGATATTTTATGAAAATATTTTTTAAATCATCTTCATACAATAAATGCCATATTTGAATGCTAATATTTAAACCTCCCATGACAAACACACGAGTTTGAAAGTTTACAAGAACTTGAGTTTGTCAGATCTTTTCTAAGCACTCATGAGGTAGAAGCTGGTTTTTCAACTGTTAGCTCTTGAAAACTGCATAGCCAGAAGGTCAAGCAGAGTGGTTGTTTCCCTCTATTCAAGGCTCAAGAGACCATATCAGGAGTACTGGGCCCACTTCGAGGCTCTCCAACACAGACAATAAAATATTTGGATGAGTCCAGGAGAGGTCACCAAGACACATGGCATATGAAGAGATACTGCAAGCACTGGGGTTGTTCAGCCAGGAGAAAAGAAGCTAAAGGGGACTTATTGCCATCTGCAGCTACCCAGTGGGAAGGTGTCTGTGTGGAGCCAGACTCTTCTTGGAGTGTGTGATGAAAAGACAAATTCACAAAAGGAAATGCAAACTGCATCATGGGATGTTCCGATTAGATACAAGGGAACTTTTTTCTACGGTGAAGGTTGTCAAGCACTGTTGTTGCTCAGAAAGGCTGTGGAACTTCTCTCCCTAAGGATACTCAACAGTCAAGTGTATGCAGCCCCAAGCAACCTCATCTAATTTGGTTCCCTTTGAGCAGGGGAGAAAGACGACCTCTAGAATGCTTTCCTGTTTCTAATATTCTATGGCTCTAAGCCAAACTGTTCAGCACCAATGTGTTCTCCACAATGAACTCCACAACCAACTGCAAGGTAGCAATAGAACTATTTCTACTCCATACATAATATATGAATAAACAGTGGAAGTACCTGTACAGTAAGTAACTCTACTTTAAAGCACTTCAGGTATTGTGAAAGCTGCATTCATAAGTACAATCTGTACATTTCCAGCAACTTTTAATTAATTTATTTCTAAAATATTGCCAGAGTTGAATAGTACAGATGTTTTACCTGTGTGATAGCATGTCAGTTTGGATTACACAACAAAACATTCAATGTTGCCATCTGAAGGTAACCTATACATTAACTTTTCCTTCTGTCAATACTATTTGCTTTAAAGGAAATCAAAGTTTGAAACTAACTCCAAGAAAAAAAAAATCTGACAGAACTATGATTATCTACAACAGCTGATGCAATGCATCGAGAAAACACTGAACAGAAATTATTTATTTCTCACTTATAAAGAAAAATTACATGCACGTTTTAAAGAGTTCTCTAAAGCATCAGTTTCATACATTTTCAGTTCGCATTTCAGCTGCAGAAGCTACTTCTGCATAGCTATATCTACTTGCTAGATAGCTATTAAAATACTTCTGCTTTATAAATTATATAAACAAAGCTGCCCTGGTATTCAGTACAACACAAAGATTTCAATTCTGGACTCACTTTCCAACAACCACATACACTGAACACTTTCCCACATTTGATCATTCCTCATAGGTGGACCCAAAATTTCATTGGGCCCAGTAGTTGTCCGATGGAATAACCAGCAGAAAGGTTTGAGGACAGACTGTTAAGACAGAACAGGTACTAACCAATCCCTTCTCTAGTATTTCTTCCTGGTTTTCAGCAATCAACAGAATCCTGTGGGAATAAGTTCCATGCCTTAATTGTGTCTGATGTGACACTCATTTCATTGTCATCATGGACTTGAGTTGCTTGTAATTCCAACCCCGGGAGAAACGGTGATCAGTCATTCTCTGCTTGCCTCCTCCACATCATTATCAGACAACCAAGTGTATTTATCTCTAGTCACACACTAGTTATTTTCTAACCAACCTTGTCACTTTGCCATTAATGTAGAGCTCCAAGCTCTACCAAAACTGTGTTTAATACCTGAGATTTTTTAACTAGCTTTCCATTTGTCATCTATTATTGTGGATACTGAAGAGAAATTTTCTAAGTAATCTACATAAGAGCATATTGGAGTAGTAGACAGTGCCAGTGGCTGCAAAAAAGTCAGAATGCTATTGTTAAATATTGTATTAGTGTATGCACATATTTTTGGGCTCAAAACTTGCCAGGTCAAAAGTACAGTGGCAACATATTGTCAAAACTTACTATTTCGAAAAGCAAATGCTGACCAGCCCAATTGCAACAGAGATTCAGATATTAGCATCACTGTCATATTCCACAGAGCCACAGTCATGACTCACTATCTGGGTGCTGTTCAAGAGACACGAAGTTATTTTTGTGTGTAGAATCTTTTAAAGGGAAAAAACAAGGAAGACCTGTAACACTTCAGCAATGGCAAAGCCCTTCTATAAATGAAATGCCATAATAAACTTCTAGTTCATTATGAGCATAAACTAATGTTTGACACTGTTTCTAAATTAGGATCTCTAATCTTGTTCCCTTTTTTTTCCCCAGCTTTTATTTTATTAAAATATGTTGTATTTTGGATGTTTCATCAGATGACCGTTTATTAGTCTTAAAAAATGACTGCAGTGTGCCATGTAGTACAGTATGCCTAATATTCCACTACAGTTGGAATATGGCATATCAAATAAAATGGCTTCCAGATTAAAGTAATAGTTTTCAATTTCATATTTCAGCTTTGCATAGCTATACAATCATTTGATTGTATTTCAATTGCAATGATAGAATTACTTATACAAGAATACTACTGAACTTGAGACAATAAAATCACCAGTCACGCACAGAGTTTGGCTGCATACTTAAAACTTCAGGTTTTTTTCCTCAACAATGTGCTAGTTCCTTCTCATTACCACTTCTTCTAGTTTACTTAAGGTAAGTGTTTTCAGAACTGGTAAAAACCAGTAGTCTAACTTTATATCTAGATGCTTTAAAAGTAGATTGCTTTTCAGAACATCCATTGTTTCTGAATGTACTTATTAAACTAACATAAAGCATCCAAGCTGAGACTGTAGCCATGGTATTTGACACTAGCACATTGTACTAACTTACCAGTGTCACTATCTATAACCAAAAGATGTCACTTACTCAAACGTAGCTGGCCTGTCTAGTCCACCAGCAAGTGGACAACTAAATAAAAGAACAGAACAGAGCCATAACACTAAACTGATGCCTTCTTTATTTATTGATTAGTTTCTAAAGACATGACATTTCTGAAGCACTAATGAACCAAAAGTTCTTTCCTTAGATACAGTGGAAGCTGGGCAGCAAAGTGCATTTCATTTTGAGCATTTAGTAACTAAACCTCAATTTTACACCTACTTGCTTCAACATGATAAAAATATATTGAAAGAACCGCATGTTCATGCGTGACAATTCTGATTAATAACCCTGTATTAAGCTGTAACTATTTGTAGAGTGCTTGTATTATCCAGTCATTTAATTAAAAGTCATTTCTCTAACACTATTCACATAAAAATCTATTCTACTTAATAAGTCTAATATCTTAGAATAGTCATGAAGGAGAGCACATTATGACTTGGCTGTCAGATTTCCCTAGAGACCTAGACCTTTACGGCCTCCCAGTGAAAATTACATAGATGGGAACATAAATGCTATGTCATGAAGGACAGCACCCTTGACATGCAACTTTCAATTATTTTCATCCCACTTGTAATCCTGCTTGCTTCACAGTGTTATTCGTTCACCAAGAGTACCACTGTCTCTAAAGCAGAAGATGACACAGTTAAAATCTTCAATTACAATGAGGACAATCCATACTCTGAAGAAAAAGTGCATGCTGATGTGCTTAGCTCTCAGAAAAATAGAGGTCACCAGAAAGCCACCATTTGTTTCAACATTGATTAATTCTCCTTAAGTCTCTAAAGTATATCTAAAGAAGGAAACAAAATGCACTCTTTTGCCTTGTTTGAATCTTAAGAAAATATCCGCGAAGATGAACAGAGGGCTGGAGCACCTCTCCTATGAAGACAGGCTGAGAGAGTTGGGTTCACCCTGGAGAAGAGAAGGTTCTGAGCAGACCTTACAACAGCCTTCCAGTAACTAAAGGCGGCTGCAAGAGAGCTGGAGAGGGACTTTTTACAACGGCATGTAGTGAAACGACAAGGGGTAATGGCTTTAAACTAAAGGAGGGTGCGCTTAGATTAGACATTAGGAAGAAATTCTTTACTGTGAGTGCAGTGAGGAACTGAAACAGGTTGCCCAGAGAAAATGCAGATGCCCCATCCCCAGAAGTGTTCAAGGCCAGGTTGGATGGGGGTTTGGGTGACCCTGCCCAAGGTAGGGGGGCTTGGAACTAGATGGTCTTCAAGGTCCCTTTCAACCCACAGCATTCTAGGATACTATGATATCTGACTTACAAAACTCTGGCAAATGCAGAGGCATTGCTTTTTAGGGTTTTTTGGATTTTTTTTTTTTCCATAAATGGTATCCCTTTAAATTGCTCGCTGTGCTCCTGAAAGAGCCTTCAACAGAATTTTCCTTCCTCTAGACACCAACACCTCTATACAACAGAGTTTCAGTCACATTCCTTGTGAATGGAGAGGACTGAAAAACAGAAAACTTCCATGCCTAACAATCCTGCAACATGCATCTTGCAGAACCAAGCAGGAGCAAAAACTGGACTGCATCCAGGTCCCACAAAAATGACCTGAAATTCTAAAGGTATGTACAATTTCAAGGGTTAGAGAAAAAAGAGATTCTCCTTACACAGGTATGCATTTAAATAAGCATTTTATAATCCAAATTAGAAGCAGCTTCTTTACAGTGCAGATAGAAGGAAAATGAGAAAAGGAAAGAACATCTGATACCGAAAGATGATATCCGAGGAAAGATAAATCTTTTAAGTAGGAATGATTTACACTGACCACAAGCTAATTCAAAATTTAAAGATTGAACACACAAAGGAACCTGAAGATAGAAGAGGAAAAACAAGTATCAAAAGAACTCGTAATTAAAAACAAACACATAACACAAAAGAGGAATATTATGTTTCTTTCTGAAAAGTTTAGACTTACTTTTTCAAATCAATTAATTGAGGAAGACAGTTACCTTAAACTGATGAACAGAAATTTATCACATCACAGAGAAGACAGAGGGACAGGCTAAAGAAGGGTCAGAGAATTTTCACTAGAATGTCTAAA
This sequence comes from Lophotriccus pileatus, assembly GCA_035583135.1. Lineage (NCBI taxonomy): Eukaryota > Metazoa > Chordata > Aves > Passeriformes > Tyrannidae > Lophotriccus > Lophotriccus pileatus. Next base: position 69,201,566 of record JAWWES010000115.1, read on the forward strand.
AGCATATGGGATAAGGCGGCACACCTTTCAGTACTGTCACGGTTTTGTTTGTTCTTGGAGCTGTGCTGGAATTGTCCCTTCCCCCTGCCCACTGTGTTGGGGGGATGGGGATTAGGCAAGGTGACTGTATCCAGGCAACTAAGTGGCACAGAAGAAAAGAGCTAGTAAGTCTGCATTCCCATGGTAGTTGCCTCACCTCCCCCATCTCCAGGGAAAGGGGGGAGGAGTCTGGGGGCTGTGCAGAAGCCAGGAGGGGGGTTGGAGTGTAACCAGAGCCCTTGGGCTGTCGGGACTGCTGCCTTTGTGGCTGTGCTGCAGTTTGGAGCTTTTTGCTTGGATTTCCATCAGAGAGGGATGAAAACCACACCACCGTGCATCTCAGCCAGCAGGAA
>JAWWES010000115.1:69202057-69238596 GCA_035583135.1 Lophotriccus pileatus
ACCTTTTAATAAAGGGCTGTTATTCCTACCTTGCTATAATTTTATTTTCCATTTCCCACACTGTTCCTCAATCGGAGCCTCTTAATTTTGGATTTATAATTGCTTAGAGGGAGGAGTTTTGGGTATTCCTCATAATTTATCCTAAGCAAAACACTTGTGTCTCATTTAAACTGAGACAAGTACTTTCTGGTTTTTTGCTAGAGACCGTCAATACTACAAAATCCCAAATTCAATAACACCATAATATCCTATGTAGGAACAACTAAATTTCCTGCTATATTTCAAACAAATTTGTTACAGTCATATTTTCAGAGGATATGATTTCAATGCTTCTGACATATAGGACCCAAATGAGACTTCTAAGGCAAAAGAAAGAACACCAGTCCACTAACCCCAAAACAGAATCATAGAATATGCTGAATTGGAAGGGATCCATCAGGATCATTGAGTCCAACTCCTGGCCCTGCACAGGACACCCCAAGAATCACACCATGTGCTTGAGGGCATTGTCTAAACACTTCTTGGACTCTGTCAGGCTTGGTGCTGTGACCACTTCCCTGGGGAGCCTGTTGCAGTGTTCAACCAGCCTCCGGCTGAAAAACTTTTTCCTGATATCCAACCTAAACCTCCCCCGACTCAGCTTCATGCTGTTTCCTGTCACTGGTCACAAGCAAAGAGATCAGTGCCTGCCCCTCCACTTTCCCTCACGAGGAAGTTGTAGACTGGGATGAGGTCTCTCCTCAGTCTCTTCTCGAGGCTGAACAAGCCAAGTGACCTCAGCTGCTCCTCATATGGCTTCCCCTGCAGACCCAAAACTTCACACAATATTCAAGGTGAGGCCACACCAGTGCAGAGCAGAGTGGGACAATCCCCTCCCTCAACCAGCTGGTGATGCTTTGGCACTGTTGACTTCAACTTAACATTGACCAGGACCCCCAGGTCCCTTTCCACAGTGCTGCTCTCCAGCCTCTTGTTCTCTAGTCTTTACACACAACCACTGCCCCATCCCAGGTGCGGAATCCGGCACTTTCCCTTGTTAAACTTCATACAGTTGGTGATTGCCCATCTCTCTGACTTATTGAGGTCTCTCTGCAGGGCCTCTTTGCCCTTGATGGAATCGACAGCTCCTCCCAATTTAGTGCTGTTGGCAAACTTACTTAGTATTCCTTTGAGTCCTGTATCCAAGTTGTTGCTGAAGATGCTACTCTGACAAAGGGCTGTATAGGAAGAAGGTGCTCAATCGAAGAGCAGAATATGGTTGGTTGGTTGGTTGTTTTTCTGGTTTTCTTTTGTTTGGTTTTTTTTTGTTTGTTTCTTTGTTTGTTTTTTTTAAAGGAAACCCTGACTGCCACCTTATCAGGAAAAGACAGTTAAGGTTAGTGTAAACAGATGACAGAAGGAAAACAATTTATTCACCTATAGTTTCCAAGAATATTCATAAGAAGTCCCTGTTTCGTTAATAAACACTTTTACTGAAGTTTATCTAACTTTCTGACGTGAATAAACATATTGGGGTGCGTGCTTGAAGCAGAGAGCATGCAAAAAACCCCCAGTGTTTCACCATTGTGACACTATCAACATGCTTGAGAATCTAAGATAACGTCTAATTTTCAAAGTCAATTGCTGATTAATTATGATGCCTTTTGATTCACTATTTCCACAGAAGTGTCAAGAAGCCATTTAGACATTACGCAGGGGTTTAATGTAAAAAAAATAAATATACTTAACACTCTAACATCTTTTATTCATTTACTTCTCTTGTTCAACACAAGGAACCCCCCAAGAAATCCTAGGATATAAACACACGGAAAGATGACAAGTTCAATACCAACCTTTTCTCTACAACAGTTATAAGTGATAATGCCACGTTTATAAATATAAAGCCATTTTTTATGTAATCCTCCAAGAAAAATCCCTTACACTAACGAAGTCATATAAAGTACTGAATGAACAAGACAACTGCTCTAAATTGAGGTAAAAGCTTTCATAAGTAGTTAGGATGGTAAACTCCTTCATTAAAATGATAAAATATACCGTTTTATTTTTACTTTTATATTTTAAAGTGGTATTATAGACTAAAACACCCCAGTAGAGCACTTAATTTTGCACAGGTTACGCTTAGTTCAGGCACTGAAGACAGCTTGGACCCTGAAATATGCACCACCTGCTCTCCTATTACAAGGACGTTCAGACATGTCCACACTCTTCTTTTGTGCTGCAGTGAATCAAAACACTCAATTCCCTGTTCAGCAGGCAATAAAATTTCTTGTACTCCCAGATAAATGCATGAAGTACATTTGAAAAGGTTTTGAGAGTATATTTTTACAACAGTATTATTTATATCACACCACAATGAGTACTAGGGAATTAGGAATAGGTGCATTGTGTCAGCCCACAGTAATTATACTCCAGTACTCAAAGTATCTCTTCACATACAGTATAATAGATTGTGCTAATAGTAGTCCAGCTCTGCTTAGTTCTATTTAGCTCTAAGTAAAATTTTACCCTTTTTTCTTCATAGAATTTCTAAGAACAAAAAGAAGAATTTCAATATCCTTCCACATTCTCCACTCAACCTCAGTATTATTTCACTGCATCACTGCAGTCCCTGTTCAAGTATCCACTTTTTATTTCCAATCTGTACTTACAAGTTTCTAAATTTAGTCCAGAACTTTCTCTACAGCCTTTCTACAATTCATATTTGAGTTCATAGATATCACTGAAGTGACACTATAAAAATAAGAAGTATTTCTTTTTGTATTTGCTTCATCTATTTGATAAAAATGGCCAAGTGTTTTAAGGTTGTGAGGTGTGGGGTTATTCAAAAAGATTTTTCTTGAGAAGTGTGGAAATGTCAGCAAGTAACCTAAGCCTAAATTATATCTCACAGCTGATGAGAAACCAAAGTTTTAGATTGAGTACTTCATTTTACTGTGAAAAGAATGGGGGTTTAATTGCATTTGCATCTAGAAGGAACTACTGGAGAATTAAATCTGCCATATTTTTTTTCAATTTAAAATGCACTTAGCATCAAATTAATACAATTACCATAATTTTTCAATTTCTTCAAGAGCTCCTTGTGAAACAAGTGCAGAATGTGTCTCAGCTGCTGTTACTGAAAACCCTCCCTCTCTCCCTAATCTTAGTTCATTCTATTTTATCTCTAAAAAGGTAGTATTCTCCAAGGAAATTCTTGATTCAGAGGAGCAATTCCACCTCTGTAAGAGAAAGCTTCCTTGTTTCAGAATTGGACAACATGCCTTTAAAGAAGTGCTACATTTATGACTCTTATTGAAAGAATAATCTGTCACCATCCAAAAAGTATTTAAACATTTTTAAAAAGTTACAGAACAAAACCCAAAGGAAATTTTTAAGTTGTATAAAAATACACTTTGAGAAAAAAGAAACCCTATTTCCTCTCAGATCTGCGCAGAGGAGCATATTTGGTAGAACTGGAAGAGAAAGATGATCTACATGACTACAAGAGGAGGAGTGACAGGAGGCACAGATTTGTGTGCTCTGTGACTTTTACACTTCTACTATTCAGAAACACAGGAAAATTACACTTGGGAAAAGTGAAAACTTAACATCTGACTACCAAAAGCCTCCAGAATTCTGTGTATAGATTCTCTTTAATGTGTTTATTTTGCAGCAGCAAAGCATGAGGGCAAAATTTACCCTACTTTGCAGGGTTAAGAAAGGAATTATTACCTCCTACACCGTCTAACATGCTGGGAGATTCTGCAATTACAAAAAAAAAAAGAAATTGCCTTCATAAAAAATATTATTCTTATTATAAAATATTTTCTTAATAAGAATTTCCCTTTAAAACATTCAGGCTTGTTCTCTCTTACTGAAAAACAGTTTTAGACTTTGCCCATCTAATTTACTACTTTAATACCCATCAGATATATTTTATTATAAAAATACAGGCTCATCTACTTACAAATGTGGTATCATCACTTAAAATGCAGATAACATTAAATGACTAAACACTGATATTAGACAGTATTGTCCCATACACAGCATTACATCTGCTTCATGTTACTCTACTCTCTCAGCCCAACTGAGACATTCAAAGTCTCTATTCCTACTTGGACAAATGCTGTGTCCAAGCTTCCCTCACTTCAGTGGATTGGAGTAAAGATCTTGCAGTTCTGTGAAGTGGCCATGCTGTTGGATAAAAAATCATGTACCCCGGAGACAAAAGTAAATAAAAATCTGCCTTGCCTTGGTGAAACTTTAAGCTGCCTATAGTACTGGAAGCTGTCAACTGGGAAGTTAGGACTTGATCATCTAAACTCTAAGACCTGCTTCAATAATAGTGTAACATTTGGGTAATATCATGACCCTTTTTATTCTACTAATACCAAGAAGATTCAAATGCAACTTTGAACGTTTTTTAATGAAGAATATGCAACCAGTCTTTCACATTGTCTTTTTCAAAAGTTATCACAGCAAGAAGAAATTGCCTTTTCAACTCAGTGGCTTCACCGCTTTGTGTTAGTTCGGGATTGTTAAGACTTTTGAACACAAAATCCCTGATACTATAAAAAATAAAAAAAAAAAACCAAACAAAAAGCAACACCCCCGAAAAAAACACAAACAAAAAACGACCCCCAACCCCCCAAACTGAACAAACCAAAAACCCAGTTTTTCATGCTATGCATTGAATCTCTTTATGCAGTAAAAAAAAATGTGTGACTCTCAAACAATTTAGCATCAAATTTACCTGATGTTTTTTCACATCTAATGACAAAAGCAAAATCAGGCTAAAAGGGTAAAGAAGAATAATACTTACAAATTTATAACCCTATCCAATTGGTGTTTTGAGGAAAATTGCTGGCTACCCTTGTCTTGTTTATGCTGACTCTGCCCCAGCTGAACAAACCTGTGAAAAGCAGTACACAGACAAGTAAATCAGAGAAATAAAAGAACTATCACAAAAAAAAATCATCAAATGAAAGAAACTGACACTAAAAAATGAGGTTTTGAGTTGTGCTATAAAAGTCACTGATCATGATGTACCTCTCTGGTGAAAACCAGCGATTTTTAAAAGTTCACAGTGGATGAATGTGTGAACTCAGAACCTCCTTTGAAAACAGACTTGCTTATCAACCAGTATCATCCAGTATGTCATGGGATAGAAACAGGCCTTCCCAAAGAAACAGACAGCCCTCTACAGTCAACTTCCTATGTCTTTTTCAAAATAATCATTTAGATGAAATAAGGAAAAGACACAAAGTCTCTCAAGTTTCAGACTTAAGTCAGTCCTCTGCCAAATTCAATCCAGTTTATTCATCTGAAATGCTGTTAGTCCAGATCACTTATCTACAAGCACAACCTTTTGGGACAATTCCCCCATCTTCAAATATTTGCTGGAAGACATTGTCAAAGGCAAATAGTGTCATGGTTTTTATTCTTGGCAATGAAGTTGAGCAAAGTTTTTCAAGAACTAGTTCATCACTAATCTTAGTCACTCTGCCTAAAAAGAAAAGTCAGAGGGTTTCAAATATATGTATATGTAGTTATCTCACACTAAATTTTTTTCACTCTCTAACATATTTGTGTGATGGAAAAGAGAAGTAAATGTTAGCTGTGATTTAATACTTTAATTTGCTGAGGCAAAAGGGTTTTCTTAATAGTGGGCTTCCATTTAGCTTTAAAAGTCTCACTGATCTATTTCAGGAATATTTACTACATTTTAACAAGCAACAACTACCAATGTAAAACCAACCACATGGAAGAGTGTACAGAAATCAAATGAGCAATAAGTTTCTAAACAACTTACTGCAGCTTTTCTTTCTGCTCCATTCAGATTCTATACTGCAGAAACAAAAGCCTCAGAAACACACAACATCACTTTGGATGTTGAAAGAATAAATACTTACATTTCTAAATAAGAGAATTATAAGTGGAAATCAAGATAATTAATATCTTCTAGTGCAGGAGCTTGCTATTGAAACCAGCTTAAAAAGCAAAAAGCAAAGGCAAACTAATGGCATAAGTATTTTAATTAATTGCTTTAAATTATTCAATATTTTGAAACAAACAAGACCTAAATGTACACAAGCAAGTTACCAGGTGTCAGTAAGATACTATGCTCAGTTGATATGCAGCATACATCCTCAAATTATTTTAGGGACCTCCTGTCCCTTCCCACCTCAACCAATCTGTGCTTCTGTGATTTCTGTTTTGAAGAGAATTAAGTTATCTCAGCCATCACTGAAAAGGGGCTGAACAGATTCAAATTACTTTTAATTTGCATTTACAAATAGGCTTATAATATAGATCAGTTGATGTAAAGTAACTTAACCTGAAGTACTTTAAAGCTGCGAGACCCCAATATTAATAAAGAAAAAAAACCACGTAACATGTCCAGGGATATCATGTAAAGTCAGGATCCTGCATCTCCATTTCCCTTATTACAATAATAGAAAAAAGCTTGATGTGATAACTGTAATCATACTGTGAGAGAAATTGCTGCTATTCTCAAGTGATGTACACTTTGGAAAGTATAGATTTTACTGACATCCTTTATTACATAAATCAGCACATCAGACCAGAAATAGCACAATGTCTTGTTAGCTAAAAGAGGTAAGGAATTTGTAATTGTTTTATTTTTAAAACCTGCATTGCTTGAAGGAAATGAAATAAATGCAAGGGTTTTTTTTTTGGTCTTAAAAAAATATGAATAGGGAGCTTCAAAGCCCCCATGGGGTTTATAGTGTTACAGTTACAATAGATTGAACGCTAGTCCAGCCTGAAAAAATATAAAATGGGAAATAGCTGCAATTCTGGATGTTATCATGGAGTTGTTCATCTACACAGAGAGACTCAGAGTAGACACCAGCTTGCACTGGGCCATTTGCAGAACCTCAGTAATTATCTGCTATATCACAGGAAAAGTGGCAAATTGGCAACTGTTTTCTAGTGGTTAAAATAAAAAATTAAAGTTAGGGGCATAGATGAAGTTAAAAATTTCAGAGATAGTGAGAAACATCCTCTTCAGCCCTATTCAAGTGTTCTATCTTCAAACGACTCAGGATATAGGAAATAGGTTGAAATAGGAATTTCAAAGAAATAAAGACTGCAAGAGAAGTAGCTACTCTAAAGAAAATTTAACAGAAGAAGACTTTCAAATAAAAAGAAAAAAAAAATTCAGTGGATTAATGAACTAAGTCAGGACAAAACATCACATATCACCAAATGAGAAGATAGCATAGTGAATTAAAATTCCCCTCAAAAATTGAAAAGGTTTCAAATATAACAAGGTAGCCCCTGCTATTACACGTTAGAAAATAAACAGAAGGGCACACAAGGCCATTTCAACGCATGTTTCACAAGTATTTACTTCAATATACGCACAGTGTTTTTCTGAGATGACTGTGGATTTCTGTAGCTTTCTTACATCTCTTTCCTCAAACATCATTAATTCTACATCCTAAGCAGGTGTTTAAAACATTAGTTTATTAAGCAAATGTCATTGATTTGTGGTCCTGCATAAGCAACTTGCATAAGCAACTGCTCACTTGACAACAGTGTTACAAGACTTTAGGAACTAAGAGCGTCTTCAATTTGTATCTAAATTTCTTCAACTGATCTCCAGTACTTAATTCCCATTATTCTGACTAGTTTTCAAAGGAAAGTGCTGCAGTTCAGGAAAGAAACTCCTCCACCAGGGAACTGAGTAAATGACTTTTTAGCTCAGTTCTAGTTCATCTACAACTTATATTACTCAAGTTCAATTTTGGTTCGAGTTAAAAAAAAATTCAAAATGTTCAAATTAATTTTTTGGTTTAAGAAAAAAAACAAAAATTTGAACCAGTTTCTTTTTGGCTTTAGTGTTATTCTGTGATATTGAGGAGAGTATTTGAGAACAATAGTGTAACTACAGTTTTTAACAAGAACAACATGTAGCCAGTGCTCTCTATGAGGTTACGACAATTCAGAAACAGCATTCCTGATACAATGCCTTTTGTTGGCGATGCATATCATTAATCTGCTGATTGCTCTTGGGGAGCAGATAGTTCATGGCTCCTGCAGGAATGGTGACAACTGTCTTCTAGAGGAGAAGAGTCGAAGTTACTTCAAACTCAGAAGACCAAGATGTTTCAAGAAAAAAAGCTGAATATTATTCAGAAAAGTAATTTTCCTTCAACAGTCACAAATTATTTCCTTCCAAAAGTCACACAACTATTTAAATTAGAGTAAAAGTTAAACAGTTAACACATATCTCTATGAATAAGACATGTTAAAAAAAGGACAACTTCTATTGTTTTGTATGCACTTTTACAGAATGAGCTATTTCACTTATGACTGATTTGAATTAGTGTAATTCAACATTTGAAAAATGCAAAAACCACAGACTACAAAGCTTACAATAATGGGACCACTCCTATGGAATTTACTTAACTTCCACTGAAATCAGAGTTGACAAAGACACCTGAAAACAGCTTGATTTGAAAAAGAGAAGAGTATATACATCCAAATATCTCTAAAATTTATAATTTACATAAGTTTAATCAAAGGCAGCACTTTGACAAACTTCATTTAACTACCTCAAATTATTTTTTACTGATTATCACTAGAAATTTATCTCACCTAGCATATATTGCGAGATCATCCTCTGAAGGAATATCTGAAAGATTGACTCCATACACATCTTTTGTTGATTGTACTACATTCTGGAACATAAGAAGAAAGATTCAAACTGAGAACACCATAACAACATCCAAAGAAAAGTTTGCTTTTAAGCACAGAACTCTTTCTAAACTTAAAAATAATTTCGAAAGTACACAAAACCAAATAAGTTTCTTATACAAATAGTAATCTTAGCCTCTGCATATTTTTATATTAAAAATATTATTCAACACATGAAGAATTCTTGAAAGATAACATCAGATAAAACAACATATTGGGAGAATGAATTACATTCCTAGAACATAATGATGTAGTTATTAAATTCTGTTCTGTGTTGAAACCTAATATAGAAAAAATCATATTCGTTCAGAACATGCTCCCACATTTGCTTTCACAGTTCCTGCTGTCAATTCTGAAATAATTACAAACCTCAGGTTGAACAAAACTATTTTTATTTTATACATTACGCAATCATGTCAGTCATCTCTAACAAGGAACCAATGCACCTTCAATACTGTACTTTGTCTAATGATTCAGTGCTAAACTGAGGGGGTTTACTGACAAGACACATATGACTGCAAGTCAACTATAAAGACAGTTTTCTTTTAGTTCAAAAAGATCCAAAGTCAAAGAACTTCAGAAAGATATGGGCTGACCAGAAGTATAAAAGCATTTTTTTATTAACTTCTCAAGAGACGTGGATAGGAACTAGCTGTTGGAGTTCCCCAAATAATAAGGAATAGCATGAATTAACAATGCAAATTGTGACTAAAATTCAATGCATGAAAAGATGCTAATAAATTGGAATATATTTCTTCATATGCATTACTAAAAAAAATCAAAATAACTCACTGAATTGAAAGCCATTGACATTCAATAATATTTTAAATCATACTTTGTGTTTACATACGTTTTTCATTTAAGCATCTTAGAAATCTAAAAAAGTTACCTTAGGTCTGAGTGTTGAGGTGTGTTCAAAACAGAGAGGAAAAATGTGTAATACTAGGAACCAAGACTAAAATTTAAGGTTGGATTCCTGTTTAAAAAAAAATCTATAAACAATCTGATTTGCTGGACAACAGGTACTCCATTATTCAGAGATAATGGAAATCTTTCAGACGAAATATCTTGCATAAACAGAAATAAATGCACTTGTATTGGCTAAAACCAAATTGTCCAAAGTTAATACTATACAAATTCACAGTTATTTTATTGAAAGTGCTTCATTATGGCTAGGAAGAAGGCACTGTTGTACAGAAGGCTGAAAATCCATTATGTGAGAACACACAACCTTAGGCTAAGGACTGAACAGACTGAAAATCTGTATTGCAAAAATAAAAAGGCAGTTTTATTGTCTGTTGCCTATCAGGCATTACATTTTATACTGACTAAGGTCATAAATACTCAATTTTCTTCAAAAGTGGTAACATGTACAAGCAGAACACTAACCATTTAATTAGCTGTGATTTTAAAAAAACCAAACAACACCACCCCCCCCAGACAGTGTAAGTATTTTCCAAATTTCTGTAATCTCCATTAGCATATCCTTTTCCTAAGACAGTTTTAGTGGTACAAGACAGAATTTGAAGAATGATTACACGAATTAATAAAATAGGTATTTCCATAATACTTCATACAACTGAATATTTTTATTAAATTAGCACCCAAGGGATTCCAAGAATGTGGGAGTTACGCTAGCAAAAAAAGATTAATAGCCCGCAACTGAGAATACACATTCTTTCCATCTGACTGTGCTTATGCAATTTATTTCACTATTTTATTCACTGCCAGTATCTTCAACTTGAGTAGGAGTAATATCATAGGACCAATGAGATAACATTATCATGCATATTTTTTGAGTCAGTTTAATTTTTTTTTTTTTAAATGCCAGACCATATAATTATGAAACAGCAATTTAAAAGCATTCACATAAATCTGGTTGAAATTGATACAGATTGAACATTAATTTTCAGTTGTGTTGGCCTGAGCAAGTGGCATCATCCAAAAGGAATTGCTTTGTAAGTCAAAGATGTGGTGCTCAGGACCTCAGGCCTGTACTACAAGTCTGTCAGGGTATTTGCTCCAGATTAGCTCCCATGGACTAAATGTTGATTGGGTAGGTAGATCAAGTACATCCTTGAAGAAAAGGAATCCTATTTGCATGCTCCAAGACCACATGGATGTGTGTCAGAGCATGGTAAGTGACAATAATCAGAAGTGCACTATTGCTCTGAATTAACACACAAAGTATTTTACACTTTATGTAACGATCTGAGTACCTTTCAAATACCATAGGTTTCCTTTTCTTTTAGTGCTATTTTCTTTTGTGTTTCACTAATACACAGTAAGAAGAACAGAGAATGTTTATAAGCAGTTGTGTAATATCTACACACAAAAATTACACTGGAGACCTTTTTCACTAAATGCCTTGGAGTTTTACTTTTGACTGTTCTATAATGTTTACTTTTTTTTTCCTAAGGAAATGTGAATTTAAGCCTTCTTGCCTATCAGTAATTTCTTACCTCTGTGATTTTTGTATTGTCTCCTGTATCAGTCACCTTTACTGGAGTTGAACGTTGAGAAACAGCACCCTCATCTTCTTTGTCTGTCCCAGAATCATCTTCAGAACTACTTGAGACTGCTTCCTCACTTGGGGGTGGAGGAGCACTAGCAGCTGTTTTGCGCTGCAGCACAGTTTCTTCTCTATTATTTTTGTTCCTATTAGGAAAGGCAGTGTGTATTTATGAAATCAACAAGACATTAACAATGAATATTTAAAATTCCTAATCTTGGTTACAGTCTTTCCGGGGAAATAAATTTCATCATCTGGAACAAGTTGTTGCTCATCTTTTGAAATCCCTGACTGATTCCTTCTCTTCAATCTCTTCTTATGCTGGGGCATTAAAAGAGAGCCCAAAGGATTATGTCAGCTTTTCTCCACCAATCCTCTGATTCGTTACTAAAATCCCTCCCCACAGCTGAATAAATAAAAAGGAATAAAAACTAATTGAGACATAATAACTTTCGTTTTGATCTAGGAAAACGTTTCACTCTCTGATTAACAACAATATCCACTCCAGTACCTTTCTTAATCTTGGTCTCAAATCCTAATGATAATGTCACTTTTTTCCTTTCTTTTCCAAACTTCTCCCCTCAGTTTAGTTCTTTAATCAGTAATATTTCTTTATGCAGTATTTCTCACCCCATAAATTCCAATCAATATAAAGAGGTGCCTTATTTGTTCGAAGACTTCAAGATGCAGTGTTCAAACATAAGTAGGCTAATGCTGGGTTTAACTGTATACACTCTGAAAAGTATGCATTACCCAACAGAAATTATACTACATCCTTTGCGTCCTTTCCTACTGGCCATAGAAGGGTATGTGGTTGCACTTTCAGACACTGTCACAATCTTTCAGGGAAGGCAGTTAATGAACAGACATCAGTGAATAGACAGTTTACAGACAAATCCTTGGAAACAGGAAAGAAACATCTCCTTCTTGCTGCAATGGCTGTCCATATGTCATTGACACTGTGCATGACTTAACTCTAAGGGAAGATGGGAGCATGCTAAGAGACTTTGAAAACAGCATACAGTTTGGTGCAAATGCTATTCTGAGTTGCAGGTCTAGTGTTCTCATGAGCATCACTTGAGCTCTAAGGGAGCACACCATGACTGTTACAAAGAGTTCTGCCTCTTGATCTCAAACTCATACAGCACTTTACCCCTGTACTGAATTAGCTAAACTTTATATGCTCAAGGAACATGTATAAGCAAGTAGGGGAGTCCTTCCAAAGGAGGTCTGAGAGCAAACCCACCCCCAAGACTTCTTACAGCAGGAACAAATGTCTTGAGGGAAAAAACACCACAGCCAAGTTCAATTTCTGACTCAGCAAAACCTGACATCTTGTTAGACTGAAGTTTACAGAAAGTTATGAAGACAGAAGCATTCTTTTTAGAGAAAATTAAGGTTATCTTCCCTACTTTTCTAACTGAGGTGAAGGTCACAAGAAAAGCAGTCGTTTCTGAAAGCTGAAGAATGGAGCAAGTAGCCAAACACTGGTAACAGTGTTCATAGAATTACAGAACCACAAAATATGCCGAGTTGGAAGGGACCCATTAGGATCATCAAGCCCAACTCCTGGCCCCGTGCAGGACACCCCAAGAGTCACACCATGTGCCTGACAGCATTATCCAATCACTTTTTGAATTTAGACACGCTTGGTGCTGTGACACTACCCTGGGGAACCTGTTCTAGTGCTATCCAGTGTTATTCCCACCCTACTCCCAGCACGTACTCAGAAGAGGCCAAGATCTAATTGCCCTAGGGACCAGAACACTCACAGGCAAAAAGAGATAAACAAACCCTTCAGAAATGTCATAGATCAAAAGATGATGACAAGGTTAAATATGGGTCAGGTGGAAGAGTAAAGCCACCTTTTACTCTTTACAGCCAATGCAGAGCAAGCTTTATTAGTAATACCCAGAAAGTCCTGGAATGTGGTTTTGATTGAGATGATTCTCTGTGTCGTAACAATCCCTAAAAATCACAGTAGAGAGATTAAAGCAAAGTGCCCGATAAAAACGTAAAATAATCAAGTATTTAATGTAATATCTGAAGACAAATTAGTCCAAAATCTGACATTATACCAAAGCAGAAGAATAAAGCTTCTCCTCAAAGTACCCATAAACTCACAATTCTTTGCAGAGATAAACTGTACAACAATTGAACAGTCTTCCTGTTTATTCCCAGGGAACATCAGTAGCATGAAATTTGGTTCTGCTAATGATAAGCATACTCTAGTCCCAACATCTATTGGCAATGAGATCAGAGCACAACATGAGATAGTCAAATGCCCTAGTGTTTAACTGAACAGCAAGTTTCCAGAGGAACTTATAATGTTGTGACTGCACAGGGTTAGTCATTACTGACAAAAGATTTCCTTCATATAAGGTATCAAAGATACAATGAATTCAGGAAGAGTCCACATAGTCCTTGTGTGATACAGCAGATCAAACGCAACAATGGAATTAACAGAGTAACAAAGCAAGTCCAGGATGCAAAAGCAGCTAAATGAAGTATTCATTTGTCTGATAACTGCTGCTGAATTGTTTTACATAATTTTACCTGTAAATATTTTAGTAACCCTTTTAATCAAAAAACTATGCTGAAATTGGCATTATTGCTGTTTCAGGATATGTTCTATTTATGAAAAAATTATAATTTCTCAAGACAACAAGAATATACGCATTCCTGTCATCTCCAATAGAGAATGAAGTTGCCACCAGTATGAAGCGATGATCAAATTTTAATAACTTCTGTATATTATATATAAAAATCTTCTAATGAATTTCACTTACAGGAATATGAGAAAACAGAAAATATTGAACAAGTCTGAATTAAGAATTCCTAGTGTCAAATAAAAATCTCAAATTAGATGTGATATTCAAAGTGTACAATTATACACTGGTGTATAACACCAACAAATTATTTCCCATGTAAAATAGAAAGTGCTACACAGACACACACATAGAGTTTATGTATTTTCATTACAATTTCATTACTGTTAAATCAGAACAAAATTTCCCATTTCACACTTACCCCAACACAGATTTTCCAGTTTCATCAGGTTTACGAACAGTAAAAGGACTGGGATCAATTCCCACATTCTTAGGCATAAAATCTCTGCCAAAATAGCAAGGAAAAACTGTTTATGAGCAAAGTTCAACACATAAAATTTCTAAGTTTTCTGGAAGAACAACCTCTATCTTTGAATTAAAAAAAATTCATTATAAAAAGAGATATCAAGTTCTAAATTCATCTTCACAAGTTACATATATATAACCTCCCTAGGTATTTAAAAAGCTTTCAGTTGCATTATTTAGTCCCATAAACCAGCTGCAAATATCACCACTTGCCAAAGATGCTAAAACAATGTGCTTCATTTCTGTGCTGAAGAAGCCCTGAGTTACAGGGCTTCATACATTTTTTTCAAAATGCTGCCAGCACTCAAATTGGGTCAAAAAGGTACATGAAACATAATCTGCCTAGAAGGCTTTAGCTAAAGCATGATTCAGATTACACTCAGAAAATCCAGCTGATGGCTGACAACAAAAAACCCCAAAAATATCTGGCCAGCTGTGAGAACCAGGTGAACTGGAGAAAACAACTGTAAAATGAGAACAGAACAACTAGAAAACAATTGTGTTGAAGGTAGGCTCTGTGATCAGAGTCCACGGAGAGAAATTAATTTGTCAGCCTTCAAGTGCCCAAATATTAGACACTCCATAATGGAAAATAATTGGAAATTTAAGCACTATTTTAACAGACTTTTTTTCAGAGTAACATTTCCATGTAGTACTGTGACTTAGTTTCGAGAACTTTGCTAAATTTGAAGTTACACATATTTAACGAAATAAATGTAATGCACATTTAATTCACACCAACTCAACTTCTAGTCAAGGATTTAGAGCCATAAAACATCCCATTATACCGTGTAGAATTGGTCATCGCCAAGCAGAAGGTCTCATCAAAACTGCTCAACTCATATGGCCTAAAAAACTCATTGTGGATATCAATTTCCTCTTCATATTTGTGGAATTTCTTCACTGTCAACTTGCGTCTGTTTTCAGCACTTGCCACTGGCGGAGGCAGAAATAGTATTTTTAATAACAATTACTGACTCTTGCAAAAATCTAAAAAACCAATAGCTTGCTCACCTAGCCACCCTACTAGGCCTTTTTTTCTACAGTCATTTACCCCCTGAGACAAGAAAATATGACATGAAGAAGATGCATTGTGTATCTTCAATAACTATACATTACCAACCATCATAATTTGATTTCCCTTCATGATGACAGTTCTTAATAAAAGATGCTTCACAGTAGCCCAGAGAACTAAGACACACTAGCTCTACCACGTCATCTGCAACAGGAATGTAACCACCAGCATAGACTATAAATATATGTTAGTATGGAAGCAAAAAGGAAAAAAGAATCAAGTGTGCCCTGGCTCATAAACATATGGAGGTCAAGTTTGAACCAAGTAGGTAGCTCTTGTATCCTGCAGTTGGAAAATCATGTCCCATTGGGAGGAAAAAATAAAGTAGTATTTAACAATCATTATTTGGAAAGTTTTGGTTTTTTTCAGACTTGGAATATAATACAGTTAAAAATAACTTGTAACTAAAATTTCTTTTTCAAGATAGTCTTCCAAGGCAAGGAGAAAACACAGTTCCTACCTTCATCAAATGGAAGAGGCAAATGCTTTAGCACACCTGTGGTCCACCAGTAAGTATAGCTACAAGGAAAAACAGAAACATGGTTTATACAGAAGATTTGATCTTGTATCCAGTCTAAACATTTGCACATAACATTTACCTATCCATATAATGTCACTTCAGCAAACACTGCTTTAAAATTCAAGTGTGAAAGAAAGTAAAGAATTACCCTTGGATAGAGGATTTCAACAGGTTCTTATTCAATTACTTTGCTCTCAGGATAGGAAATTTAAACACATGAAGCTCTGTACAGGTATGGAGGGAAGAGTAGTTTTGTTCCATTAAAAAAATACATATCAGGTTCCTACCTCTACAGTACTGAAAATTAAAGTCTTAGTACATATAGAAGGTATTTATATATTTCTTTTGTTGTGGTCTCTGGAGAGGGGGAAAAGAGGCATCTCCTCCCACTTGTTTAAAAATTTAAAATTTAAAATTTAAAAAAGGGTATGAAGAAATGAAGGTCAATGGTAATAAAATCAGATGACTGTCAAAGCAGCTGATTTCTACACATAGAAATACATTTTGATGTAACAGCTGTCCTACGTCTGAGAATTGTATGTTGGCATATTTAACAGCAAAATTCAAGCCCTGCTGGAAGCTTATACAGGATTTCTGTAAAACAACAAAGGAAGTCAAGGAACATTCATAAAACAAAGCATGTTTTATCTTTCATTCTTGTTTACACATTTTTATTATCTCTTCTCAAATATACTTTAATTTCTTCTCTAAATTATTCTGATAGATTCTTCTATTTCATTATATGGAATGAAAAGACAATTGTCTTCATTGATTTTTTATTTCAAATATGTGTGCATTCACAATACTGTAAAGGCTGTAATCAGAGTATTAATGTGGTTATCTCCTACTCATGTCAATGTAGCCATCTGGAGCAAACACAATGGATATTCCCGTACCCAGAGGTAGACTTGCTAGTGAGATTTAGCAGACGGTACAGAACAGGCAGGGAAACACACTTCAGTTCCAGGAACTGTGTGTGTCCTAGACAGAAAGGAATGGTCCTGCCTCTTCTCCAAGTACTGTATCAGGCCATGCTAAGCAAGCTACTTTCTCTGGTGCCTTCAGAAGCTATGCAGACATACGTGGTCCTGCTGCCTGCATAAACCGTAAGTAACACAGCAACAAAGAGTCCCCTTTTCGATATTCAGTGTGCTCTCACGTGACTCACAAATTATATAAAAGTAATATATGAAGATCATTATTAAATCTCTTCTTTCTAATGGAGAGGCAAATACAATATAGGAAAAGCACAGATAGTCAAAAGAAGTTTCAATGACAGGAAATATCATCTTTCCTTCTCTTCCTATATCCTTGACATCATTATGAGTTTTCATTATTTCTTCTGCTGCTGTGCCCAAGGAATCCGAAAGAGGGACTGCACATACAGGCAGGAAGAAGTTACATGAAGTACATGTCCAATAGTTTGGTAGAAACAAAAAATTACTTAGAAGAGTTTTCTTCACCTATTATTTTCACCTAGTTATTACATGGAGGCATCATTTTGTTCATAGGCGGAAACATCTTTGTTGTATATTGTAACTGCTCAGAAGAAATTCTGCCAGAATGAAAGGTAAAACTAATTAACAAGAAACTAAAGAGTATCAACAATTTTTTTTAATATTCCACCTCATTTGAGAACAGTATCTGTGACAAGAGACAGCTGTTTAACAGAGTAACAGATGAAAGGGAGACCAGAACATTCTCATATTTGCAACATATCAACAGAAATAATTTTTGACACACAATAATGTTCAGAACCAGTAGACAAGAAAATTAATATTGCATGTTCCATGTATGCCTGAAATAGCACTTGGTTGTACGGCTCACATGAGCTATCATCAAGAGAAGCCTGAGGAGCCAATACAAAAGGACTGAAATTTAGAAACAGCCACATGATATGCCAGCTGCCGTGACGGGTTAATGGAATAAGCAGCCAACAGGGATTGATTGCACTGTTTAAATACTTGCAGTTTTCCCCAGACAGAAATCTAAATGCAGATATTCAGATCTACCATTTGTAATAAAGAGCTTTAAGACTCGTGGAACGAACAAAGATAAACCTGTCAAAATTCCCAAGAGATTATTTAGTTGAAAGTCTGGCACTGTCCTTTTTGTTTAAATGGATTTTTCTTAATACACAGTATTTATAATCCTCAGCAAAATAATTTCACATTGTGAAGCACTCAAATGACTTTAAAATTTTTATACTTTATCACTTCTGTATGTTACCATGCAACTACAGTGGAATGCAAATGAAGAAAAGTAGTCTTCAAAACAGGCTAGACATGGCTGAAAGGAAGGTAGAAAATCATGGGTTTCTTGGTATGCACAGCTGCAGACCAAGTACAGTACACAGAAAAATAAACAAATGTCATCCTCATCACCTAACCTCAAATTCAACAATTAATAAATCTGACAATCAAGAACGCACCTGAATACTGCTTAATGAAAGTGTAGTAACTGTACTTGAGTAAATTAGTAAAGCATTTTGCACTGCAGGACAGAAATTCATATAAAATTAAACGTCTTTTTTCAGTGCAATAGGAAAAGAACACATTAAAGCAAATCCTTCAAAACACTAACAGTCAACATTTTTTGGTAATCTCTTGAAGGTTTTTTTTATGTTATTGTAAAAACTTAAAAAACAGTAAGCAAGTTTTGGCAGGCTGACTAAATTATTTGATTAACAGATGTCTTTTAAAATTTATTAGAGCAATACCAAACAAAACAAACAACAGAACAGCAACATACCTTTGCCTGGTCTGTGACAAACTGAGGGTGTTCTTGTGATGCAAATAAAAATCAGTGGGAAGTTCCCAGAGATGTGGTTTTCCTTCTGAAGGCTTGAATACTCCCAGAAAGAGATTGATAGAATCTTGCCTGTCTGCATCTGTTAGACAAGAGGTACATTTTACACCAGGAACACTGCAGAGCTCCAGCCCTTTCAGACACTGGTCCCCAGAGTGTGAATGTCCTACAACCTCTGGGCTTCCAGCAGCATAAATGGAACCTCATTTAGACCAGACCTTCTGCCACACTGCAGGGCATGTGGGGCTGGTAGCAGCACTGCCTCTTTCCTTGGCTCCTCTCCCAGGAGCTAAGGCTTTACCCAAGTAAGACCTCACGCTGCAGCTCCATCTCCCACCCCTGCACATATATGTATGCATGAAGCATGTGCATGTATTTATGCAAGTTTCAGGAAATCTGACATATTGTGCTGAATTTACTGCAGGCTAAATAACAGTATTCATACAAGTTTCCCACAAAACATAAAAATTATGAATTTTTGGGGGTTTTCTAGCCAAAACATAGTCAGTAAAATTACTAAACTTCACAAACACCTTTTAATAATTTGGACTTTTTTCCTGTTGGTTTAAATAATTAATTTCTCTTGTCATATTTTGAGCTTCACCAAATTAAATAAGGCAAGTGCTAAAATCCAGTAGCACATACCACTGTAGATGAAGCATGGCAAGAAATGTCATTCAATTATATCTTCAAAATCCCTCTTGCTGCCTAGCTGCAGACAGGATAAATTACAGCAAATATGAAGAAACACAAGAGTCAAATGAGGGCTCAGGGATGGGGAAGTGTATAAAGACAGCTTTTCAAGCAGAGTCATAGAGGCAGAAGAAGGCTTGCACTCTAAGGATCTTCAGGTATGGGGGAATCTGTAGAGAATTGAGCTCTATTTGTGGACGTGGAAAGCTTTTCTCTCCACTTTTATTTGCACTTCAGTAATCAAACAAGGAATAGTTCAGACTAGTTCAATTGATAGTGTTACTCCTTCAGTTCTCTCCACATTTCAAAAAGAGTACTATGAGAGTTGAATGTTCCTTTACCAATACATTCCATCAAAAAGACTAAGTCTCAGTACACCAGAAGGCAGGTAAAAAATTAGGCAGAGTCCACAAAACAGCGGTATGACAGAACAAAGCTGGTTCCTGGCTACCACCCAGGTTTCAGTCAATACCTCCCTCTCCCCAGAATTCAAACATCTCTTCCCTCCACGCAACATAAAGCATTTTCTAAAAACACAAAGGCAGCTGACAAATGAAGTGCTGTGTAGAAATGTGTTGACAACAGGGTTATAAACAGTCATATGATGTAAGAGGACAAAGCATCAGGAAAAGGGAAAGAAAGGGGAACCTCTCCTGATGTTGCTTAGCTTCCTTCACTGTTTAGAGAACCCTTCATCTGGAATTGGGCCTTTTCTTCCTTTTCTATCCACTCATACTCCCTCCACATATATTTATTGTCTCTTCAGAGCACTGTTCCAAGAAGACACTTATTTTTCTTTCTTTAATGCTCCTCACCTTCCAATTTTTCTTAAGAGGATCAACTTACAAACATAAACTCTTCTACACAGTAATACTCAAAAGCATATGTAGGTCCTTATAGTTTGCAGGCCACATTGTTTCTGCAAAACAGTGTCACGATTTAACCAAGACATAATGAGAGAATGAGGAAGGCCAAGAATACAGCAAGAAACCTGTGCAGAATGAAAACTCAGTAAAAACGTCTGACGCCCCCACCCACCAAAGCAACCTTGTTGAGGATACTAAGAATTAAAAAGAAAGTAAAAGTCACAAGCAGTAACCTGTATTTTTTCTTCCTGACAAGATATTTAGTGCATGGCTTAAAGAAAGTGCTGAACAAACCCTTAAGAAAGCTCTCTAAGCACAGAAACTGGAGGAGCCCTAAAGACAAAATTAATTAACAGGAGCAAACAGGTCAACATTTGTGGTAATTTCTGAAAGCTAAAAGGATAGATAAGCCTCCTTTGTTCATTCCACTGTTTCACCTGCCAGGAACAGAAGGTATACTGAAATTGCTAACTAAATAATTGTAAAATACTTACTGAAACAAGGTAATTCAGTTAACAAACTATCTTGCTAGTTGTATGACAGATGCTAAAATGAAATAAAACCAAATGAAATTTGTTGTGTGAAAACCAGGTTGAATTTAAACTCATACCAATTGAATTAATCAATTCATTGTCTGAAATGGTGTACAGCAGCAGTTCATTAAAGCAATCTTATCTTTCTTTCACAGCAAAAAATGACTGCTGTCAAATGTTACATTGCTGAAGGACTCAAACTCTCCTCTGCATTTATTGTTTCAATTATAGAGTTGTGTTTTAAACTTAACAGAATTACAGGACAATATCTTTCTACTATCTTACTTCTCAACTTATAATTTAAAAGTAGGTAAAGCCCTATAATATTAAAGATTCTTTGTACATAAGTCTTCAAGCCGGCACAAACATATGGGTGATAGTTAAGTTGAAAGGTCATAATCCTTCCCCTGCATTACATTCAGAGTTGAACAATGGAATTACTTAATTTTGAACAAAAATAGTGAAGCTTTTGTCTTTCTTTAAACACTAGCCAGAGAAGAGAGAATATTGAGCTTTGAGATCAATTTTCTTATCTAGACAATACAAAAAGAGAACATGTCAGTGCACTAGGGAATGCAAAAGGACAAACAGGTTTTCTCCCTTCATTGCTAGCACTGAATGCTACAATTACATGCAAGCAAGTAGAAAGACTGCACCGATTTTTCCAAAGATACTGTAATGTACGTGTATACGAGCACACACTTAAGACCATTTGAGAAATTAGGAATTGAAAGGGCCAGTTAATTGAATTAGCTTAAAATACTCTACTGCTCTCAATCTGAGTTTGCAACTGCACCACATGACAAATTACTAAATCATGAGAGATTCAGCACATATGGAACTGTAACGCTGACTAAAAGGTTATGCTAATTAAGTTTACTTTCTTACAGCACTACAAGGTAGTTTTCTGTGTTGACTCCTGTTTGGGGATAAATAGATTATTCCAGATTCCAGAAGCTTATGCAGGTTGCAACTCTAACACTGAAGCCTGTGACATCGCATTACTTTCTAAAAGGCATAAAAGCTAGAAGAATATTATTTGGAATACTATTTCCTAATTCCTCTGACGATTACAAATTAAAGAAAAATGTTAGAATTCAGCTTACACCTAACCATTTCAGTGGCTGGCATAAAGGTGAACAGCTTCAGAGATTTGTTCCATCTTCAATGTATCGTGACAGGTGACAGTGCAAGTGTGCTGCTACCTTTTGCTCATAAGAATTGATGAAGTCATGCCTTACTGCCAATGCAAACAGTAACAGGCCATATGACTGAAATAAACAAGCTCTGCATTTTTCAGGCAAATATGATATACAAATTACATGATTTACATTCAGAAAAGTACTCTCTCTGAATGGTGAGCTCTCACATGTTATGTACACTGAAGCAATAATTTCAGCCAAAGAAATCAGGGATTACTGAAGTATTTCTAGCCTTTGTTCAACTCACTGTTTTAAAGTTCACAGTCTAATAACTGCAGTCTACTGGGAAGAGAAAGAAAAAGTACTTCCATCCCTGGCTATGCAGCTGTTGTGAAAAGGAGTAATAGGGGACTGACACTATTTATAATACAGTAGCACTCAATGTTTGCCCTTTTCACATGTCTTAGACTGTCCTTTGATCAATCTTTTAGACTTTTTTCATGGCTTCTAAAAACACTAACTTTTTTTGCTTTGTTTTGTTACTTTGCATAAGGTATGGCTCAGCATTTTTAAAAGAGGTTTCCCCTTAGCAATGTTTCTCAAAAGAAGGTAGAATACTATCAGTGTTCCAATGATGCATGATACAAGCTAGTAAAGGAGTAAGTTAATATTTTACAGCTCATTTAACTGAACAAAACAGCTTATTTACTTGGTAGACCTTGATTTTTGAATTTAATTTTGTCTTTTCTACCATAGATTTAAAGTTTGTAGCTCCTATTCATACAAGATTATACATGTATTACAGCTTGTTTTTTTGTTTTAAGCCCCCAGAAACATCACAAGAAATACTGCACATGGAGCCTTCTACTTGTCTTTAGATTTACCAATTTTCCTTCTATTTGCTGAAAACATTCTGTCAAACATTTTAACAGCTCTGTAACAGCTACCTGCTTCTCTACTGATCTACAAATGTCACTGACAGATTCAGTGCTATATGTGTACATTTTCTAAATTATCCTTATATCAGTTCACTAACTTTTAACAAATAAGGCTGCATGCTATAACACAGGATAAATAAATATTTCATCAAATCAGAATACCTATTTGATATCCATCAGATGCTACTGAATTACTTGGAAATTTTAATATAGAGGATCTCTGTCATAAGATCATAGTATAGATTATTGAAACATCACAAGTAAGATGCTTTGAAAATAATGGCTTAAAAGAATGCACTTAAAATCAAATTTACCTGAGAAAGCATTACTGTAGTATCTTGAGAGTGTTTGCATAATATCTTTGGAATGCTGAGTCCATGGAGCAATCTTTCTATATGTTTTTACTCTGTGGACAAGCTGAGAGCCTCCATATTGCAGAGAAAGTGTGTCTCCATGATCTTCATATAATTCTTCAAATAATCTGAAGGAAAAGCAAAATGTGTCATCTATCAAACTTCTAAATAGAATTTTTTAAAGAGAAAATACAATAAAGTTTTGTAATAAGAAAGTCTTTCTGCAAATGCAATACATTTTCTTCTCCTTTATTCAGATAAATATGTGGAAATTTTATTCAGACATAATAATTACCAAGAAGGTTTAGATGCTGAGATTTTCATTAATTTTTAATATAAGAGAACACATTCACACTACAGAGTATGCAGTTCTGTAGATTCAGGGAGAAGATTAACATATCCCACTAGTCCATTGGGACAAAACAAACAATATACCTCCCCAAACCAAGGTATTTTAAATACACTAAATGGGACAGAACACGTCAATATCTCAAGAGTACATTTTCTGTTGAGTCCACTGGGAATGAAGTTAGCATAACCTTCCAAAAATCTTCCTAGAGGCAACAATGATGGCTCAAAGGTCCAAACCAAACAAACTTGACTTGTTAGAAAAGTGGATGGCAGCCAGATAACATTTGCTGGAGCTGGAAGATCACAGTGCAAGAAGGCGGCAGAAAGAGCTGGCTAAGAACTGACTTGAATGATGAGAGCTGGCTAAAGAGCAACACAGTCCTCTCGCATCAGGCAGCTGACAATATCCAAACTGAGAGCAGTCCAAATAGCAAAAATTAAAGAAGCTTGCCATCGATGACAAAACCAAGATAACAGCCTCAGGAAACAAGACTCTCCTACACAGATGACACCCAGTCTAAAAACAACAGATCGATAAGTGCTTCTCAGAAATGGATACTGTGTCCTTGCTTGAGCAAGACAATGACAAGAATGACATTTTGCTAAAAGAAGCTGGAATTTCAGTTAAGAGACAAAAAAACCAAAAAGAAAAACCAGAAACTGAAAACAAAACCCAGAAAACCAAACAAAACCATCAAACCTGGGGAAATGTATTTCCCATCAGTATAGGAAGACACAGTAACACAGGCATCTGCATGTAATACCTGTAGAAGAAAGAAATCCCTAAGAAGTGAAAAGGAAGATAGAAACAAACAAAAATAAAATAAAATAAAATACTCACCAAAACACAAAACAAAAGCATTTCCTTAAGAAAGTTTCCAACAAAGGGACAGTGTACTGCATAAGTAACCTAGCAACCATCTGACTGAAGTTCTCTTCAAAAGGTTCTGGATGAAGAACACTTATCTGAGCAGCAAATCAATTTCTGTAAAAACCAAATAGCTGTCCAGCAAATCTTCTGCCCAAGGTCAAATAAAATAAGATCAATTAGGAGAAAACATCTGCTAAGTAACTTCAAAAAAAAAAAAAGGAAAAAAAAACCCCAAAGAAATAACTCCAAACCTGCTTGCCTCCACACAAATTGTTCAGAATTCATGATACCACATATGAGAATCTTGTTTGTTTCTTTGGGTTTGGTGGGTTGGTTTGTTCTTGTTTGACCAGCAATACTGGTCAATGAAAAGCTAAAAAACTGGCTGAAACCAAGAACTGGCAGGTAAAAAGATACCTCTCAAAATTTTCCCAGTCAGGTATGGGGGATTGATGAACAGAGTTCCAATGACCTTGGAATAGAGGTTCATAGAAAGCAGGCAACTTTAAATTCATTAAGAACACTGATCCAGTTGATTTGGAAAAGACTCACAGAATTAAATTACCCATCCACAGCCTCAGCACATTAATACTGCAGTCACACAAAGACTAGTCTTCCACAGAGAGAAAAGTTAACTACACATGATAAAATAAGTTGCTAAGGTACACCTTATCTAGGAAATTTCCTACACAATTACACTGAAGGAATCACTAGGAAATAGAGATTGCAGAAATGGTCCTGTGCAAGAAAGTCATTAAGAAAATTAGTGTTGCTACACACACAGTTTCTTTACCCATCAGGCTGGTGAACCAAAATAAATTGCTGACTTCAAATACCTAGTTCAATGGAAACTCCAGACTGTAGCCAGCCAGTGAGACCATATGAGAAAAATAAGACTTATAAGAAAGACAGCTGAAGAATGTGATGAAAAAAATTTAGTTTTCCAGACATGTTAGCTAAATTAAGGAAGACAGACTGTTAAAGATTACCCTCCTTCGCCAGTTAGAAGATTGTAAATTAACAGGCAGCATATACAGAAAGCAGATACTTGATGTGAGGCGGTGCAACAAACAAGAATGCAGGAGGTCAAAAAGTGAAAGACTGCACTGCATTGCACTGAACAGAGAGACAGTATAACACATGCTCGTCTTTGGAATCTGCTGCACTATGAAGCAGGATTTCTCAATTATTCTGAATACAGTAATTCAGAAACAAGTCTTAAGAGATGACAGAATCTGTTTCAGACAAGCACACATCTAGTGCAATGGAGGAGAAAAAATAAGTTAAATGTGGCCAGATAAAAGTATGTGAGACTAATAACTACATTTCAGAGAGATAATGAGACATAAGGTATCAGAAAAATCAGAGACAAAGCAACTACTATAATCCTAAGAGATAGTGGTAAGAAATGGAGATTTGGGTGATTGAGACATAGAAAAGAAACAGGAATGAGACAAAACAGACAGGAAACATGAGACTGTTGCAGCAGAACGCAACAGAAAAAATCTGGGCTCCCAAAATAAGGGTAGGAAGCGGGGAGGTAGTGCCGCTTAAGGAAGGGCTGTAAAATGCAGCCTGAAGTGCCAAAGTAAGTGGTAAGTAGAGGATACCACACAGAGTAGATGTAAAAGACCTGTCCAGCTCCTAATCCCCACTAGTTAGAACCCAGAAGTTCTGATTGCTGAGGCAACTGGTATTAGCAGCAAAAATAGTTTATTCCCAGAGGTAA
Source organism: Lophotriccus pileatus (assembly GCA_035583135.1). Lineage (NCBI taxonomy): Eukaryota > Metazoa > Chordata > Aves > Passeriformes > Tyrannidae > Lophotriccus > Lophotriccus pileatus. Next base: position 69,228,286 of record JAWWES010000115.1, read on the forward strand.
ACATGCAGCTCCAAGCAGCTGGGACATGGTGGAGGAGAGGAATTCCTAGCACACAGAGGAAGTCAGCCAGTGGGTGCTTTCCTGGGCCATGAGGCAGAGGTCAGGGGCTATCACTTGCACAGCGAACCAACATGCTGCAGGTAAGGTTGTTTCTGTGGCACATACCAGCTCCTGGCACCAGGCAAGTGCTGGAAACTATTGGAAAAAAAGAGAAACTGAAGGTATGCCTCAAGTAAAGACTACTTGTCTTTTATGGCTATGAGTTACATCTCCGTATTCTAAAACTATCAAACCACTAGTCAAAATCAGCAATGAAGTTTCACAGTCACGACAACAGCTTTAAGGAATAAAAACAGAGCTCCTCAAGGACTCTTAACTTGTAAATATGCTTCAGAAATTAATATAAGTAGCTCACTTCACTCTGACCCCCAAAGTATTTCAATATAAATACTGGGTTTTCTTAAATGGTTTGAGGATGCTTGAATAAGTACAACTGATATTTGATCTGAAAGAACAATTTTGCTGAAAAGCTTTTCTTCAATAAATCAAAACCAACAAAATTTTTGCAAAGAATAAGTAGGAGATAGCAAGGCAAGACGTATTTCCATACAAATACCAGTTTGGCATTCTCCATAAAAGTGTGTGTTCATTTTCACTTTTAGTCAGCATTTTGCCTCAAGCAATTGAAGCAAGTATAAAAGACTGGGATGGGGGTTTTGTTACATTTATTTCAAAGGAAAACTCTTACCTTTAAGCTTAGGCATGTAAAAAGAATAAAGTCAAGCTGTTATCTTGTAAGAAGACTTGTAAGACTAATAAACATACCTTTCCAGAAGAGTGAACTTTCAGCATGACTGGATTTTCTCAAGCTTTCAAGCATGGAAAATTTTTTAAACTTTGATGAATAAATATTATTAATTCGTTCCAGTAGAAATAACTGTACTTTTCTTCGACATAGATATAACCCTCCTAAATCTCTTGACTCAAAATCAAAAGTCAAAACCATGACACACATTATTAACGTATCTTACCTTACAGCATCGGTATCAAATTGTAAATTTGGTTTATCAATCAATCCCAGTGAATAGAGCTGGTATGCCAAAGCACATTTCCCCACCATAAACTGGGCTGTGTTAGTGCGATCTAAGCAGTCCACACAATTGGTCCGGAGAACCCCAGTCTGGTAAAGCAAGCCAAACAAAAGATTTACCTTAATTAACAAATTACTACATTCACAATTATGACTTTGTTCCTACTATCCAAGTCTTAGCAAATCCCAAACTGTGTTTTCCCAAAAAGTTGAGAAAAGACTTTTCTAAAAAACGTTAAAAAGCAGTTCATGTCTAGCAAGCTACATCAGATTGCTGTAATGCCTACTTTCAAAATATTCTTGCTTTTATCAACACACAAACTGCATGTCTCCAAATTGGAAACAGTCCTGAAGAAGCAGTTTTTGGGTGTGAATCACAAAATGTCTATTCAGACATGAACTGTGATCCAAATGCTTACATGTATGCCACTGGTGACTATTTCAAATCACTAAAGATAAAATAATCATTCCCCCAATACAGGTAAACCTGCAAGACTAACACTAAAACAAAATTTGACTAGGGTTGATTTCTTTTTTTAAACAGATCAAATTCTGTCTGCTCTGCTGTTTATCTGCCCTCAACAAACATTTACCAATGATTGGCTAGTAAAAGAATGGTCACATGCGCTCAAAATTACATGAATTATAAAGTTATGAATGGCAGGTCAAAAGCAACTAATGCTTAAGAATATGCCCTGTGTTCAGAGTATATTCAGGTACAAATTTGGGACTCTATGGTTTACAGTTTAGTCAGTACTTTTCTAACCTTAAAGAAAGACATGTTTATAGTTCTGTTTTCTTTTATTGATAGAAACTGTAACAATGTACAGAATATTCATCACTGGTGAAAATGCTTTTAGTAACCCATGTTCATGTGTATGAATATGTTAGCAGGGTTAAGTATGCTTATTCCTTACTCCTTCTGTATAACAGTAAATGATGCAGTTTGCTGAAATGCTGCTGTTTTAACTTCCATTGCACTGGAAATATTACAGACTATATAGTAATGGAAAGTATTTAAAATACAAGCATTTTTCAGACCACCTCCAGCAAAACTACAATTCCAACACCAGTCAAGAACTTTGGGTCCTAATCGCCAATTGGACTTCTAGGATGGACAGTAGCAATACTGTGTACTATAAATATTAACTGAAGAGCAGTCTGTGAATCACCAATCAGGTATTTCAGAGAAACAGTTCACTGGATCTTTGAGAGTGCTGATCTGTATGATTATAACTATGAACTAAAAAAAAGTCTTTTAGTACCTGCAAGCGACCAGTGGAAACAACACAACCTCCCAGTTCATTCCACCTGAAAGAGAAGCAAAACAGACTGATTTTCAAGTAATTTAAAAAATAACAGATCATATAATGCATTGATCTACTCAGTGAAAAATGGTGACAACCCGACACAAAGCAAAATTGATATCCCTGAATAACAGAAAGCAGTGAGAGCTTTATGCAGCAGTAAGATGTCACGTTTAAACCACACTGAAAAATAAAATAAAGGATCTAGTCTTAAAGTAGAAATAGCCCCAAATCATACAAAATATTTCCTTTGCTCCCCATAAAAAAGAGTATGAGCAACACAAGTGTTGCTAGATTGGGTCTTGAGTACACAGAAATTTAAGTAGGTACAACGTCAATGACTGGAAGGTAGAGATATAACATACACTGTAGGACAAGCTGGTTGATTTCCCTCAAACTGACCCAAGGCATATGCACTGGGTACATCAATACATACAGACATATTGTGCAGGTCTTGCAACTCGGTATAGGCCTTAACGGTACCCCAGAGCAGGAGAATATGAACCAAAAATCAAAGGTATTTTGAGGTAGAAGAGAAGTTATGCTTGGTGCAAGTAACCCCTGAACTACTGAATATTTTCAAGTTAGTAGGGTTATTTAGCTTGACTACAGCACTGCTATGACAAGCCTATATCCTATACTTGAGATTCACCAGATTACCTCTACAGAACAGGACACTGATGTTAAATCTTGCTCCTGGTAGTTTATATTCATCACATCTGCTATATACCATGGCAGAGAAAAGCTCTAAGAAAGTTTGAGCTCAGACTGCTTCTAAATGAAGATAGGCTAAAATAGCAAGGATGCTTTTCATGTAAAATATGAACACCCATTTGGGTAGTGATAAAATAGATCCACAACACGAAAACACGAATCAAAATCTTACTTCTAATGTACAAGTTATTTTGCTTTTGTATTTTCAGGGACTTGAGAGACTTCATCTGCAGCAGTCTAAGCAAATATTTTTTTTAAAAAGGTTTTCATTTTTTTATTTACTAATACCATAAAATCCACAGGTAAACACCAGTAACATTCAGATGACAATTATCTTATTAGTACGCCTCAAAAGAAGTCACTTATTAATTTCCAAATAAGTAAGTCTCAAAATAAGAAATAATCTAATAGACAGAAATTCAAAACAGCTTTCCAAGGAACAGATGTTATTCATTAAGCATCAAATAAATTATAGGTACTTCTCATCTGGACGCAAGATACTGCAGTAGGAATCAGGTCGATTTACAAAAAACCCAGTCTTCTTTACTACACTTTCTGCAATCACATTCAGTCTGTCAAGGACATTGCAAAGTTTGCTGAGGAGAGGAAAAAAAAAGACAGTCAAGATACATTAACATTAAAAAAAATTTCACTATGTGAAGTTTTTCCATAACAAAAATTAATTTAAAGACAGACCCACATCACGTCTTTATTCGTCTGACAGTAATTATGTCTATAATGTTATTAGATTTTACAGACTAAGGAAACAGAAACTGACCATATATGAGTAATTTTGTTTCTTTTTGATAAAACATATTACATAAACTAGAAGTGGAAGACTTAAAAAGTCTAACACTCCTTGACTTTTACATCACACTGATTTTCCTCTAGTAAAACTTTGTCATTCACAAAATATGAACGAGGCAGAAAAGGATATATGATTATGCTAAATCACATTCCCTTGTATTGTTTGCAAGGTGCTGTTTTGTTCAGTAACATTGGCTTCCATGTGTGGTCTTCATGATGTAATGCACCGCCTGCTCAGATCAGGGTGTCCATTTGTTCATTATGAGGGACTTTAACTTCTGTTTAGTTATCATTTCATTTTCAAGGTTTTTTATTACAGTGTTTAAATTTCAAGTAGTAAAACCAACTATTCTTTAAAGATTGCTAATACTGAGACAGAAGAAATATTTTGGGACATTTTCAACAATACTACTTTCCAACAAACTTACTTCAAAATTACATCTTAAAACAAACACATCCTCAGTATTCCTGAAACTGTCAGTTTTGCACATAATCTTGTTCAAAGCCCTCAGGTACCTTTTAAATCTGTACTAGAGCGGATATTCTTACATCTAGCATATCTCCTGAAAGGATATCTAGCCTTATTTTGAGACTTGCTATTTAATCATAACACAAACCATTGCATATGCACCTAACTGTACACAATGCCATTTTAGACTTAAAAAAGTAGAGTGAAACCATGTCAACCTTTAATGTAACATCTTTATACCTACACGACCAACCATATCATCCAACTAGTAATCGCAAATAGCAAATTAATATTGTTTTCCACAGCTTTTTTTCCTCACAAACTTTTAAGTCACAAACATTAATTATATTCATGCCCTTTGAACCAAACCGTTTTTCCTATTGTTTTGCTCAGACTGATAAGTAACAGATACCTAAAAGATGATTTAACAATTCTTATCTTTCTTCATGAATTTCTGGCAATATAAGATACAGTAGACATAGGTATATCAAAGAGCTTTACAACTGAACTGTATGCAACTTAGGAATAGTAAACTATTCCTGTAGGTTTAAAATTTTTATGCCTTGCAAATATTTCTACTTTTTAGAAAATGTTAATCCTTTTCCCATGATCTTAGTAAAGCATTGCATTGTCAAAAATTACAGAATAAAAAGTTACTGAATTTATTTGCCTAAGATACGTGCTTCTAATAACCTAAATGTTTTGTAACATTGAAATTAATGCCCTCATTTCCCTTTGGAAGAGGAAATGGAAAAGGCTGATTGATATGAATTCCTCTGTTTTCCAAGAGTTTGCGACTCAATAAATTCAATGACTGAAATGGAACACCTCACAGAACGCAGTGTTTTGACTAATTCAAAATGAAAAGTGAAGGTTGATGGCTTTTTTTTTTTTTAATTATGACTTTTCTCTAAAATTTTCCTGTGCAGAGAATTTCAAAGTTTCCAGGCTTTGTTCCACTTTGCTAAGAAACCATAGAAAACCTTAAAAATCCTTGAAAAAGCTGAGGTTTTATAAAGAGCTCAATAAAGTTCTCCCAACATTTCTCAGCTACACTGAACTGAAAAGTGACACACTTGGTAGCACACAGTTATTCATATTGTGGTTGTAAGCACTAGTACAAAAAAGGATCTTTTCTACCTTTTTGTGTATTTGGCCATGTCCCAGGGTATATACATAATTGCATGCTCTGGAGGTAGAAACTGGTTGAGATACGTCACAGCAGCAACAAGTTCTTCACTAAGAATCCTTTCGTGCTTTCTTTTTTCACGTTCCTTCAGCAAAAAGAAAAAAGAAGTTAACATCACAATTTTTATTAGCAAATGTATGTAACCCTTACACATACACATATGTATATATAAAGGAAATTAAAAGTAGAAGCTGTAATAACGGCAGGCAGTTCTTCATAACTAGTACAATTAAATTAACAACAGAAGAGACAGAAAAATCTGAACATTCTAGGTCTTTAACCATTTATCTGTATTAGTAGTAAAAGTCACCTATTTCAATGACTGTGCATAGTCATTGGCTGAAAAATGGAATGCTGTAAGGGCAAAAAAGAGCACACAGAAACAAAAGTGGTAATATAGATGAAACAGACAAAGACAAAAGAAAAGGAAAAAGACAGGCGGAAAGGGAAGCATCCCATTCAATTCTGGGGTAATAGTGGACGAAGACAAATCCTTCTCCATAACTGGCAGGAAATGGGGAACAAAAGCTCCCATCTCCCAGTCTTGCAATAATTTTTAAAAATAAGAATTTTGTTGCCACTGTCTGAATATACCATGTGTTTTCACAGAACCAGAGAATGGTTTGGGCTGGAAGGGACCTTAAAGGTCATCAAGCTCCAACTCCCTGCCATAGGCAGGGATGCCACTCACTAGATCAGTTGCTCAGGGCATTATCCAACCTGGCGCTGAACCAGTCACTCTATACATTAATATGGTTTGCCTCTCACTCCATCCAAACTAAAACCTATGCTGAGCCTGTACTATAGAAACTGCCTTATCTATGTTAACAGCAGTCTTAAAGAAACAAACCCAAAGCAAGTCTGATATATTCATTACTAATTAACAAGCTTCTAGAACAGACAGACATAAGAGGACATAGATTTAAAGAAAGAGATGCATTGCCAGCCACAGCATCAGGAGCCCTGTGTGAATAAAAGCATATAATGATTCACGAGTCAAGGTCACATCAGCCCAGACTCACACGATAACAATGGGTTTCAAAAGCTATGGCTGCAAGAGACAAAAGTTTTCATGTCAACAAATACTATCCTAAGTTGATCCCACAGACTTCTGGACAGTCTTAAAAGCACTCCTACACAGGAATGCTTCTAGAAATAGAAAATAGGTTATTTAGTTGCCATTTCTTACAGCTTAGAGCTTTAAAAGCCTTCCTTTTGTATTTTACCTATATTTTTATACTAAGAACAGATCCTACAAACACAAAACATATGCCTTTTAAAACTGAATACAGTTGTATAATATGATAAATTTCACTACCTTTTTTAAAGACTAAAAGAAATAAGATATTATTCAAGCAAAACAAATCAATATATTAAATGGGAAGCTCCTCCCACTAATCCAGCCCTGCTGCTGCTGGCACTTGCTGTTAGCAGGCAGCAGATGCTTCAGTTTCCTCTCCCACTCATACTTCCATGACTCTACCAGAGCATAGTCTTGGAAGCAAACAACAGAACATAAGTCTTTACCATAATATTTCAAATAACACCTCTGTCAAGAAGTCTACAAACCTTGCTTTGCATGTAATCATCATATTTTGGTATTTGTTTGTGCTAAATTAAATTCAGTGATAAATTTATTTGGACTTACATCTAAAGGGTAATAGCAAAAACCTGAAAACAACAGTGAAAGGTTGTAATGTAAATGTAGGACTTTTTTTTTTTTTCAGCCTGCAGTGTAAGCAATTATTCACTAAATCACGTAGGATGAGATTTATGAAGAAAATATTCCATTTATAAGCTAATATTAGTTTCAAATATAACCAGAATTACAGAGAGACTCTACAGAAACAAGCATAATATTAAAAATTAGAAACCACATAGAACATATGCAAAATATTGTACCTTCACAAGATTCAATATAATAATAGGAGAGCCAAATCTCTGAAGCATTTGATCGAAGTGAAGAGCAGCAACATGTGCAAAAGGATCTGCTTGGTCCACTGCAACAAATACATATATTCAAGATGATAGTAAGCAATCATTTTGCTTGAAAAGTACTCTTCACAAAAGACATACTAATTATCTGGTAGTAATGATACAATTACATACTTTCCCCATTTTCTATGCAAAACCTCTTTAAAAAAATATTCCCTTTTCCAAACTGGAGGTGACTTTTAAAACTTCCATGAGATACTTATGAAGAACAATTATTCTGGCCCCATTAATCTTAGCTCAGACATTTTCCACCATTTTCAATAGGTTTAATATTTTATCCACAATAGTAAGATCAATGTAGCCAACGTTGTACGCAAAACAAGCACAAAGAAATCTCTCATCTTCAAATAGAAACTTTTTGTATTCCATTTCTCAATGTGAAGCCTAAGATGGAGATTTTTTTCTTAATTTTTTTTTTATCCTAAGTTATGCCTTCCCAAAGCACAAGTGAATAGACAATTAGTTCATTTTTGCAAAATGCAAGTTTTCCCTTATTCTCTCAGATGTTCCTTTAGGTCACAGCACTAACCCTCATCTATCACAAAGAATAACTTGTACATACGTGTTATGGGTGGTTTAGGCATCATAGTTGAAATATCTTGAGACCAGTACAGAGGGACAGATCCTCGAACCTGAACATAGGAAGAATAACTCCCCGCAGAAAATGACATAACTGAAGCATCATAAAGTATTTGTTCGGTCTCCACTTCATTAGCAACATCTCCCTAAACCAAACGGAAATACACGTATGATGTAGACATGACACACTTGGGAGCTGCCTGCATTACACAGAATTGATCATTACAAACAGAGCCCAAACTGTAAGACATTGAATCCCAGTCGTGAGAACAACACTGAAGGTTAAATTCCTATTTGTCCTTTAAATGTGTATTATCAGAACCTTTTTTCCCCTTTGTTTGGGAAATAACATTATCTCTAAGTGTAAAACAACCAAAACAACAGCCAATTCAGAATTATTTATTATTATTATTATAACTTCATTATCTCAATTAAAAATGTAATGATACCTGTGATAACATTATCTAAGAGCTTAATATATTGCCAAAACTCTAACAACCCTCTAAACCATTCCCATTCTTCAGTCAGTCAAGCTCAGGGTTTCAGACTGTGGAGGCAGGGGGAAACAACCTCTAAAATCATATCTGATTTACCTCACAGTTTGATCCTCGTTTCAGAAAGCGTGTTCCAGCAAATTTGCTTGATCTTCTGGCTATCAGAGTGACATATATAGGGCGACCATATATTAACAGTTCTTGAAAGAGAAGTTAAGGTTTAAGTGCCTCGTGCAATTTTTTGTTCACTTACTTTATGCAAGCAGAAATAAATTCTATCAAAGGTGTGTGAAACTGAAGTATCTAATTTACTAAAATCACCTTAACAGTGATGATTATCACTTCCAAATATTATTTTGCATCTGAGAGAGAACACTGCCCTTTTCAACAATCAGTTTTAAGAACTTTGACAAGGGAATCTACATTACAATATATCAACCACTTTTCACAACATACAGATGAGAAGACACATTTCGATTTTATGGAGTGAAATAGGTACAAGATACACCTAGCACTGCAAATTCTGCTTTTGTGAATACTGGGATTAAAGCTTGGGAGTTTCTATTTTCAGATTAAGTATGTTGGCCACCCTCTAATTGTGTGGAAAAATAGATAAATTCACAACTACTTAAATAACAACAACTGAAAGCCAGAGGCAAACAAGCTACAGATGCAATGGTGGATTTTTATAGGCTTTTTGTATTTTATTAAAGACAAACAAATAGAATCAGATGCCTAGGGTGACTATCACTGCTTCCTTAGCATAAGAGAGATGCAAGGAAGAGGAAAGAAGACATTTGCTGACACATTAAGCAGCTGCAGGCATTATGATGCTGTGGTCAGATCCACAACTACTACAATGAAATAGCAGCATATAAAAACAGATCTAACTTTCTGTCTGGGGACTAAGCCAATGACCAAATAGCCTTACAATTTTAAAAAGCAAAACTAAATTTTGCAGACACCACTAAACTTAACTTCATAATTGTATTTCCTTCCCCAGAAATTTTACTGACAGGCTTTTAAACTAACATGACACTGTTGATGAATAAATTAGAATGTCTTTTTAATACACTAAATTTTTATCATGTAAGATGTTGAGATGACATTTCCTTGGACTGTGACATACATTTGGGCTTTTTCTGTTCCTACTACAATGTACATAGTCCCATGTAACCATTTAAAATAATATCTAGTCAAGAAAAAATCTTTCAGATATCCTAGTGCTTTTCACACAGCAGAGCAGAAGTTCTATCATCATCTTCAACAGAAACAGAGTAAATAAAAGTATTTCTGCAAATCTCCATTACTAAAAAGTGTTTTAGAGAAGATTAGTAAGTGAACATTTCTATGTCAGCAATTCAGTTTGTCCTCAAACATTTGAAAAAATACAGCTGAGCCTTAAAATCCTCTCAAGCTCTTTACTGCTAAACACCATGCTTATAAACAGAGCCTCACTGAAAACACAGTCTACCTGTGTCAGGGCCTCGTTATAAGAGCATAATCACATTTGTTGTTTAGCATAATACCTAGAAAAGTACAGAAAATAAAGGCCAAACAATAACTCTAAAATTGAACAGTATTTATATGTGTCATGGTTTTGTGCTTTTAAAACTAAGTTGGGAAATTTGTCCCTTTCTTTCCCTTGCTCAGGTAGGGGAGGAGAA
>JAWWES010000115.1:69238696-69258867 GCA_035583135.1 Lophotriccus pileatus
ATATGACAAAGAAATAATTCAGTGTTCAAACTTTAAAAAAAATAAATAACCAACATTCATTGCAACAGTAAAAGGATACTTGATTGCCCACAGAATCCATGAATAATATACAGTAGCCAGTCACGATGAACAGTATCTTTTACTGCTTCCAGAAGCTTGCCATTCCAGACATACTTTTCGTAAGGCTTACTGCAAATCCCAAATACACCTAGGAGGTTGTTCCAATGAAAATGCGTTAGCAATTAAGAAACAAGTTTACCTGCACTGGACTGTTTTGAAATCCAGGTCATCAGATCTCTGTCCTGATTTTCCCTTGACTGTAACTCAGTGTATCATTTACTCACGTCACTGAAGTTTGCCGAAACCAGGTAATTTAAAGCACATGCTCAAGTCCAGCATTTATGAGGATTTTTTTGCTATAGTTGCCATAGTGGTTCAGTGCTTTCATAAAGATGTTACTGAAAAGTACTGAACAGTACTGAAAAGAAATCTCTGCTCAGTAGCACCAAGGGATTTGATAACAAGGGAAATAAAGTAGTGAATTCCAGTTAATGCTCTTACAGGAGGACTTCACAAGCTTTTCAATTCTGGGTCACCTCTGAAGTTACCCACTAGGTTCTGGAAGATCACGTGTAACCCTGTCCCCCTTTACAAAAAGCACATCAATCCGTTTTCACATAATTTAGTTTGGTTTTCATAATTTGCACTAACAGCAAGAAACACAGCTATTGTAGACCTGCAGTTAAAATTCCATTTCTGATAGATCTGGGACCTGAGTCTTTTTCAAAAATCAGGACCAAGACTACAACTGTCACTGAACAGTGGTAGAGGGAATTGAATGAAATCTGAAACTTAGAAGAAAGAGGACAAGAACTCTTTTCCTATATTTTTTGCATACTTTTTTCACATAAAATTTCTGGCAGGAGGAATTATATTGCTGCAGTATGTATGTCAATTATAGCAGACAATTACGGCAGTCAAATGTTCTGCTGCAGGAATAAGAGGAATTCTCCCACTAGAATGCAGGTGAAAACGCAGCTGTTGAACAAACTGTTGCTACCTCGTCACACAACTTACCATAACCCCAGGGAAAATGGATGTAACCAAAATATTTTGATGAAGGAGTTTAGGCATTCAGCAGAACCCGGTCACAAGCGCTTAGCCAGCAATTTGTCCTCTTTCTTATTGCTATCAGCATTACTCTGGGGAGAATCTGCTCTTAAAGGACAGGCCACTATTTCTTACACATACTCTATGAACAGATATGGGACTAGCACACACTGCTGATGGCATCATCTTAATTTCCTAATGTTTTCACAAAGACATATAAGAGATGATGTGCTTTTAGGGATTCTTGCAGAATCTTGCAGATAAGAGTCTTTGTAGAGGAGGAATTATTGCTCCTTTCACTCCTTATGGTCCTTTCTGACACTGGAGTATTTGACAACCAACTCCTGATATCTTGACATATATGTGGGGGTTTCATTCAACAGAACAAAATCCAATATTAAGAATTTCAGGGGAAACTTTGTGTGTGTGTGTGTGTGTGTACGAAGGAAAAGGAAGAGAAAATAGTTTTTCTGTCTGGCTGCTCGTCTTTGCACTCTTATGAATATGTTAGATCAAACTGAAGTCTGTAGTTTTCAACTGAAATCAGTAATTTTTCTCAGACTTCCTAACAGGGGTTATTACATCAAGATGATACTAACTTCACACAGTTTCTCTGTTGCCAGTATTCTCCAATGTGAAACAAAAAAGATTTATTAGTATTTAATCAGTTATTGCTTCCCCCTCTCTTTGTAACTCATTCCTATTGGGAGACTTACAAGTCAGTTGAGTAATCAATTGCTGAAAAATGTCAGCATGCTCAGTCATCTCCCTGAGTTTCAATGTAACTTAAAACAATTATTACACAACTCTAAAATTGCGCTGCTCAATTTAAAACATCCATAATTTTATTTTAAATTACGAAATATTTTATTAACTCACCACTGTTAGGAAACTACTGACCAATAACAAAAGGCCTGAATGTTCCTCAAAAGTAAACTTAAGTGGAACATATTTTAAATGTACTCATGAGCAACAATATCAGTTTAATTAGGTGTATTTTCTTACCACTTCCACCCTGTGTTGAAAGTCCTTCATCTTCAAAGATATCAAAACTCTCTTGCCGTGTCTGGGTTGTTTCAGTTTTTAATGTCTCAAGTGGCATTCTCAGGACAGTAAGATTATACTGAAGGGAGTGAGACAGATCATAGCTGTAACTGATAGACAGTTAACATTTATTAGTAATTGTAGATGCAGAGGAATTTTCTGAAAGCCCTTACTCTCCGTCTGTATTTACATTTAACACCATAACATTTTATCCATTAGAAAAGACTTCTAAACAAGATACACAGATTCTGATTCTATAATGGCAAATCATACAAATGATTTCCAAAAGAAGCTTTACAAACATAGCAACTGTTTCCAGTTTACAAAGGCTGAAAATGTGTTCATATTTTTCTTATAACTGAAAACTAAACATGATCTTTGAACAAATAAAAATATCAAGAAACTTAATTCACTATGTCCTAAGAAACAGTCCAGAAGATCAAAAATAGCTATTCCACCAGAAATATTCATATACATTGACAACCTCATTTTTCTGAGTACTACTATTTTCTAACTGCTAGCCGAACTCAAAACATCCAAAAACTTGGTTCACAAAAACTGTATCTGTCCTCAAATTTGTGACTGCAGCACAGATGCATCTTAAGACAGTGGCTGCTGGATAAAGTGTTTTTTCTAATTAGTTCTGTAACAGTTACAAATTTTGCATCTCATGTCTTTTACACTAACACTCTATACTAATTGCTAAATTTTGTAAGCTACTAGGCTTCCTCCCAAGGAGAAACCAAATGTACACTACATTTAAATCACAAATACTCATAGATTTTCATTTCAGTCTAAGACAGAATCAGTGATTACTCCTGTAAGTTCTAGATATTCATGAAAGATTTATAAAATTATTTAAATATTGGACATTTAAATTTATTACTAATGACAACAAAGTATCTGCCACATTTCCATAATAATGACCTGACATGCCTATCTATTAGGAAAAAGAAGTCTGTAACATGCTCTGTTTGTGTATAACAGAATCTTTAAATAGTATCCTAGTATGAGACATGTTCAGGCTGTTCTCCCACTTTCCTTTAGAACAAATTTTTTCTTATAACTGACTTCTAATTTTCTTCAGGATTTACAGGAAAATCATGCAGAAAAATATATTATGCTTTCAGCCAAGAACAATTTAAATAAAGCTGATAAATTAAAAAGATTCTAAATGATAAGAAGGAATATTGGTATCATCCTACGCTTTTCCTTTTCAAAGTGAAAATCAATCTAAATAATCTGTAGTTAAACCACAGAACATAAAAAACTTTAACAAAAAGACTTTTAATGAAAAATAAAAACATAAACAGTTAATTATCTGCCAGTAGGAAAGTTTTCATTTTATGCCACTCATGTTTGATTTGTGCCAAAAATATCCTTTTGTACAAGTCACTCACTTACTATTTTTTTCCTGTAAAAGAAACTTTAAATATGTAGTTTATCTTAATTCTACAGTTTAGCCTGGAGAAGAGAAGGCTTCAGAAAGACCTCATTGTAGCCTTCCAGTACTTAAAGGGGACTTATAAAAAAGAGGGAAAGCAACTTTTTACATGGGCAGATAGTGACCAGACAAGGGGGAATGGTTTTAAACTAAAATGAGAGAGATTTAGATTAGATGTCAGGAAGAAATTCTGTACAGTGAATGTAGTGAGGCACTGGAATAGGTTTTTCAGAGAAACTGTGGATACTCCATCCCTAGAAGTGTTCAAAGCTAAGCTAGACAGAGCTCTGAGCAACCTGGTCTACCTGAAGGAGTCTGTGCCCATGGCAGGGGATTAGAACTAGATGGTCTTTAAGGTCCTTTCCAACCCAAATCATTTTATGGTTCATTTTATGATAAATGTGTTTCTTAGAGTCATACAAGAATCTTCGCCTTCCCCCTCTGCAAACAACCCCAGAAGCAGCACAAAGTCGTCATCTCCAAGCACAGGGAGTGGGCTTGGGGGGGAAGTTAACATAATGCTAGGGCTGGGAGACAAAGCATGGAAGAAAAATTCAGGTTTTATACTGTGAAAGAGCTTTCCCATGCAAAAGCATGAAACATATATAAAGCTTTGGTAGGTTTTGTCTTCACAGATCCAGCTGTGACAAAAATCCTTCATATTCCAAGAGGGAGCATTTCTAGACTAATACACTTTTTGATATTTGCAAAAGGGATTTGTTTTGTTTATTTTTTTAAAGTCTTTGAGTCTTCTAACTACTACTGCCAGGTTTATCACCACATTTCACCCATTTTTTTGTCCCAAAAATCTCATGTAATAGTAGCTGGGACACAGAAATTTGTCTTAGGTACGGCATTTCTGAAAAAATAAGCAAGAGAATTGGTAATGCCTAGAAGGCCCTATGAAGGACATACCCCACACAGGTTATATCTTAAATGAGGATCTATTTCCTCTAGCTTCATTTCTGAATCAGGGCAAAGCTTTATTTTTGGAAAATGAGATCAAGAAAGAAAAAATGACAGAACAAGCAAACCCCCTGAAATATAATAATTTTCTAAGACAGAGCTTCTGCATATCCTGGCAAGACTAAACAGTCAGCAAAAACAGCAGTGTCAGTGCCTACTTTTTACCAAGGCACTAATAGTTCTATTTTTTTTTAACCTAATAGAAACTAAAATCCTAATTAATTGGTTGAAGGAGAAAGCAGGTTCAAAACACACAGACGAAAATGGACAAGCAGCATGATCATGTGTCTTATTCCCCAGAATATCAACCTAAAGATCTAGGGTATCAAAATCAAAACCTACAATCTTACAGCAAGTACACATTTTTTTAAAGGAATAGTAACTAATACCTACCTAAAATAGAAGTTGCTAGAAAGGTCCACATTTTGAAAGATTCTCAAATACCTAGCAAAATAATTCAAATTATAGGAAAATTGTTAGTTTTAGTTAGTTAAGACAGACCACAAGAAGTTATTCAGAAGATCTTAGAAATTAAACTACATATAAATATTGACTCTTGCCCTATGTTCCCTTCCTATCTTACTGTAATTGTTTTGACAGGCAATTGCACTAGAATGTCAGCATCTGTTTAAACAAATCAAATAGCCTTTTGGTTTTTGTTTTTTTTTTTTAATCTACTGTCTTCTCATGGATATATTCTGTTTCTCTAGGCAGTTGTAGATAAAGTCATAGTTCTACATTCCACAGTTTTTCAGGACTTAAACAAACAAATTCTTAGCAGTACTATACAAGAAATAAAATTGTTCAGTTATTCTCAAATAAATCAGAAAAAAATATCTACCTCAAGCCGACATAGCCTTGCAAATTCCCATAAGAAACTATAACACCGTCTATGAATGACCACATGGTATGGTAGGTATATGTAGGTTGTGATCTGCTGCACACTAAAAGAGGGAACTGAGGTCTACGATCAATCTGACCTTAAAGTGGAAGCTTTTTTAGTATCTACCATCAGTTTATCATAAGCCATCACTTTTTGACTATTCATACTTGGTACAGTCTGAAAAGCAGTTTACTGATACCAGTTGCCTGGTATTTCATAGCAGTAAAGTTACATTAACCTGATAAAAACACCACTACGACATAGCTGTACATTTCAGATAAGGTTCCCTGCTGATCAAAGGCTCAAATTTCTGTCTTCAGAAGAAAAGCACCCAAAAAGAAAGAAGCAGTTAAATTTACAGTGAGTCAATTCATCACTCTTTACAACAGCAATATTCACAAGATTCTGACAGCACAGAATCGTTTAATGATCTATTCAGCACTTTTTGAAGGGCACAAAAGATCTCTTCAGGTGAGATTAACATCATGCTAGAGCTACTAAAAAAAGAACAGTGTCCCAAACAATACAAACCAGCACAAGTATTACTTTGCCCTTGTAGGAACATTGCTTATATTTGATGCTTCCTGGTGCAGATTTGCTAAGCTGTAGCTCTGACATGTAGGTGACATGGAGATGTGGGCAAAAAGCTCTAGAAGACTGTAACAGTTATATTTACTCTCCAGGTTACAGGCCACAGGACTTGTAGCCTATTTTTCATCCAAGTAAGATAAAAAGGCTTGAATAACATACATTACTGAAATTTCTAGTTGCAGTTACACATTACTTAAAAAATATTCAAAAAGTACACACTGATTACCAGCATTATTTACCTGGCCTCATCAGGATGAGTGACTCTTACAGAGTCATTTGGAATGTAGATCATATTTGTATCTTCTATTTTATATATTGCATGACCTCCAATATCTGCCATTTTTCTTCTTTTTGTTATCAACACAATGTAGTAGCCTTCTAAAAACCGGACAAAACCTGTCAAAACAGCATTAAAATGCTTTTAGTTGCATGTTTGGGTTGGTTTGATAAAACATATTTAGAAAAACAGTATCAGAATTGTTTCAAGGCTTCATATAATTTTTGTTTGTTCTCAATGTTGTAAGTATAATGTGCACATATACATATACACACACACACACAACAATATACATATACAAAGACAGAGAGTCTTAAAATTCCCCCCCCAGTAAGTGTTAATCAATTAAGTAAATAGTTTTTGCTTATTTTCCCTTCTACTGTGCATATTTTAAATATTAGGTAGCAGAGTTAAGATACTGAACACTGGACTAAATTTCTGTCTAATCAGAGTTCTTGTATTTGCTTTTTATAGGACTCTCATTGTTCAGAGTGAGGCATGTCTAATTACTTCAGATACCAAAAGGTTAATTTTCCAGGGCAAGGAGGAATACCAATCTCCAGTTTTCTTTTCAGATTTATGTATTCTCTGCTGGGGAGGGAAAGAGAACAGCAAAGGGAATTGTGGGTACTACAACACCTTTGTGCTCTCTCTTCTTAACAGGGAATTTAGTTCCCTGATTAAAGCAGCATCTGCCCAGAATCAGCCACTCAGAGCATCAGGGGTAATCCTTTTTTCCTATTTCCTCTCTCAGATACCACACCTGACCTTGCTGAAGTCCATGATAGGGAATGATAATATAACACACGCAAACTCTCACAACTCACATTTTTGCTTGCATTTATATTCAGTTCTTTCAGCTCTTTTAGCTTTGCATTACAAAGTAAAGAAGAAGGATCAACAGAGCACACATTTTCTTCCCTGTCACTGCTGGAGACTGCAATGTGATTGAGTGAACTGCAATCTTTTCTTCTATCTTATTAGCCCCCCTTGGAAAAATGCTCTCACCTGCACAAGGACAGGAGGCCCTGCTGACAGTAAGAAACAAATCTTCCATTTGGAGCAGCCAGACTATTGAATTTCAGCTGTTTCATAGTAGTCACAGTTCTGCCTGTATCCTCCAGGTCCCAAAATCACTTCTGTGAATAGCCTCTATCCTTTTAATTTCACCAAACATTATACCAAAGCCTGATAAGAAACCCAGCCTTTCTCCTTGGCCTGGTTCTCTCTCTTTAAAAGCAATTTCTACTGTTAAACACTACACAGTAAGCAGAATTCAGCCTATTAGCACCCCCATTCTGAGTGCACTGCATGTACTGCATCTGATTAACAAAATAACTACAGAACAGAACAAAGCTGTCCTTTACAAGTTTACAACATATAGCCCTGTTCTCCTGACCTGAACTGAGAGTCAGAAATAAACAACCAGCTGCATTCTCTCAAATTACATGTTTATACAGATATGATTAGATAGACTCTAGATTGGAAGATGTCTAAACCATATACTTTGGAAGTATATAATCTGATACAGAGCGTGTTACTTCTAAAAAGTCATCTAGAGATACATATGCCATATCTGTTGGCCAATACATTTGTCCAGCTACAGAACAGAAACTCTCCTGTTACGAAGAGCACATATAAACAATCATACAATCAGGATGCAAAATTTTGATTGATCACAACCAGTTTCCAACTGAATATATTATCATGTATTTAGACAGTGAGCACTGATGGCTTGTCCAAGAAAACCCCAATGCTGCAAGACTGCTAGCAGCTTCTTTAGGTTTACCCACATTATGAATACTCTTAAATTAATACGGAACATAAGCCCCATCTGAGGAATTTCTGAAAAGTGGATGCATTGATAAATTCCAAAATGCTTCATGGGCAAAAAGAATACAGAGGAAAGTTTGTTTATTTTGCCACTTTAGATTGGAATAAAATTTTATTATGTTTTGATCGCTAAGCAAAATTCAGGAGCATCTTTTAGAGTAATTGCATTCTCCAGATTCTCTGTAGCTTCAAATTTAGATGTTCAGGTATTTATTGACTCTAATAAACCACAAAGTACTCTTGAGGCCTGCCACAGCACACATTAACATTTACTTTAGAGACATCACCCATCAATATATCGACCTCAGTATCAGACAACAGGCAGGAAAGCAATGACTTTCAGATGAAGTTAGAAGCTATTAAATCCTCGAAGCAATGCTTCAGGATTACGGACAGCTGAGCAGCATTATAAAATTCAGTTGACATGCCAGTCAGCTATACTTGTTCAAATGTGACAAAGAAATCTTTAAATATGTCAGTGCAATAAGGTAACCAAAAAGAAAATTAAGTCTTCTTTCTGAATAAGGTCTGATAAAGAAATACAGCCTAATAAACACTGTCAACTTCCATTTTCTTTTTTAAAAGCATTCTGTGAGCTTCGGAATTCAAGAACCAGGTTCCATCTGGCTTGAATAATTTGTATCCTAAGACCAGCTGAGTTTGGTGAGATCAACCAAGTTTCTAGAGTTTGGCTATTTCCCAGATCTCTCCCCTAGTAACAAAGAAGAAACTGGTTACAGCACAACTTCCACCCCTGTACTAGCCACCATTTTCACAAAATGCACAGAAACTTAATTACCTCTGAGCATGAAAAAATTCTAAATCCTCTTCAGTTTTAAAAACAAATAAAATCAAGGGGAGACAGAAAGATACGCAGCATGACATGGTAAGCATCACCTCCCAAGAAAACAAAAGATTTTATAAAATCAATCAAAACACTTACCTACTATACCAAAAGCAGAGACAGCTCGAGATAACCCAGAAGAGCCCTTCTGCCCAATCTTTGTTCTGTTTCCCAGGTCTAAACGTCCAAGAAGTTCCCTCACCTCTTGTTGTGTATACACATGCTTTAAAATAAAGAATCACTGAAGTTACTGCTTTGGCAGTTAAATGTTATTTCATGCCAGAGACTAGCAGAAATTACTTCACATACAATAAACCAGAGGCCTCCCCTACATCATCTGTTTCCTGCTTCACTGCTACCAACAAGTAGCCAGTATTATTTGGAATAACTGAACCAACACAACAAAATAAATACACTCACCTTATCGTCAATTATAACCAAATCCTTTGGTTCAGTGCGATCTATTTTCAAAACACGGTACTTGGTTTCTGCAGGATTACTTCCAACTAGAAAATAGCGCTACATAAAAAAAGAAAAACATGTCAGAAAACTGCACAAGATAAAGCAACCAGAGCCCAGTGTAACACAAGCCTAGATCCATGCCACCTAACAAATATGTAATAGTCTGTAAGGACTCTTAATAAACTGGTTTAGTCATGATACCTTAGGTAGGTACATTTATATACAATCAGCCTTTACAACTTAAAAGACCTCTGGGATCCTTTGCACAAGGAGGGAATAAACCCCAGAAATTGAAGAAAGGTGAACACCTGTTTAGAGAGGTAAAAATGTAACTTACACCAGGCACTGTCCAACTGCACCCTGCCCCAACCACTACTGTCTTCCCACTTGCTTTGTCAAATTTAGCACAAGCTTATATATGAGTTTGTAACTTTTCCTGATCTAAAACCAGTGTTGCTATACCGTATTCCACTGCTATTTCTGACAACTAGTCTTTCCTGATCCATACTAAACCCAGAAAAATTTTAAGCACTTAAGTACTGCAAGTTTTCTTCAATTTTTATTCATATGTGCTATGATAAGACTTCTCTTTAACGTTCCTCCACGATACTCAAATTTTCTGGTTAACAATACTACTGTTTAAAAAAATACTAGCTTTATTTCACATTTAAAATAGGAAAGAAAGACCACAGATAAACATACAATATGTCCATTTCTCATGTAAGTGAATCAAACTATAAACTAATTTTTACATTTAGAGGAATAAACAAGCACAGGTTGTAGGACTGACTTGCTAAAAGCAGATCTCATTTGAATAATTCGTTTAATCAGTGTGGTGCTACCACACAGCAAGGTGTAACTCATTAATAATGCTTAGCCTAGTAGGAAAGCTTGGCAAATTCATGTGAATCTGTGTAGTCAGCTCTTAACTTCAGAAGTCACATGGACTTAAGATGTGAGAGAGGAAATCAGTAACATTCATATAAACCTCACAATTTCATAATTTGTACAATTAGATGTTAAGAAACATCTTTACAGTCAAAATACTTAAGGTGAAAGAAGAATTCAAAGCCCTCTTCAGCTTCCCTTAATTCACAAAAGCATCTAGATAGTCAGTAAATTCTAAAAAAAGAAAATAAAATACTTAACTTTGAAAGCCATAAAAGGAACCAGCATCAACTTCTGACTCCACCCAGTACACTGACATTACAGTGCTTACCGAGTGTCAAGTTTTGCTGTTTACTCCTAAATGATAAAATGAAGGCCCTTCAAAGTCATATTCCATCAAAGTACTCCCTCACTGAAGCCTTTGCCACAGCACTTTGGCACAGGAAAATGTTTCCTACAGGTTTTTTAGTAGCGAAGTGCTGCTGTGCACAGCCAGGCTCCCCAGTGTGTCGCCTCAGAGTAGCCACAGCAGGAGATCCCTTAGTGCCAAGATCTGTGCTTCCCAGGAGGGAAATCATAATGGCAGTGCCTTGCACTAAATGACACAAAGGTGGAGGATGGAGCTCTTCCGCTGTTATCACCCACCAGCAAGAAGGACCAAGACAGACACTTCCTTTGACCGTGCCATCATACCACCTTTTTCTTCATGCAGCAGAAGGTGAATGGGCACAGAGAAATACTTTCATCTGCAATACACATGATAAGTTAGCCTGCATTTTAAGAGTGCTGCTTCTTTATTTGCAGAAAAGTCTTAATTGATTAAAGCTAAACAATTTTAAGTGGTCCACAATACTGCAACACAGCTCAGTGATGTCCCACCATCTCCAGATTGTTAAATGAGCACGATTTCTTCCCAAAGTCACACCTATGGTTACCAACAAAACTGGAACATGGCACATGACACATAGGAAGAGAGAGAGAAAGAGAGAGAGAGAGATAGGGTTGCAAATGCTATTACTAAGGAAGTTAATTTTAAGTTTCCATTTTAATTAACCGATAAAACACAGAAAAGTGCTATGAGTGCATCACTTGCATCACCTTAGCAGCTGCTATAGTGGGTTATGCACAGCTGCAGGGCCAGCTTTAGGCACTGCTGCGGCTGCTGCTTAGAAACACAGCAGAGTTAGATTAGAGGAGGGGTAATTGTGTCTGCAGACCATGGAAGCAAAATCACCATAATGAACGGTACTTAACAGGCTCTCTTTGAAGTCCTTTAAGGACTAATTTATGGGTTTTAACTTAGCTAGGCTGTATAATGTATCAAGGAAGGACAGTTGAGAACAGCCTCAAAACTGAGCGTCAATGGACTTAAAGTGAGCCAGGCAATGGAAAATCCCTATTTGGCTAATGGGAATCTTATCCGCTGCATGGTAGACGATATTCTTGTGGAAGTAATAAAGAAGTAGTAAAGTAATCTGCAAAGACTTTTGAGTTTAGACTAGTGTTCAAAACTAAGAACCCAAAATTAGACTTCTATCTGGGAAATTTTCAGAACTGGCTGAAACCAACCCCATAATTACATGAAAAACAGCATGATATGCCAACTCATATTCAATTTACAAGATCTGAAAGGAAAATAAAGATTGTATGAAAACTAACAACGCAAAAAAAAATACAAAAAAGACAATTCAACATTATCTGTTTCTGCTACCTAATTTATGCATCTAATGAATAAATAAGTCTGTCTTACTGGATGACATGGAGCACAAATAAAACCATAACAGTGACATGTTCCACAATTAAATTTACCATCACATGAATACTTGGAAAGTATAAAGACAAATACAAAATCAACACGGAGAATGTAACATAACATAAATTAATTGTGAAATTAATCAAAGCTAAAATGTGCTTATTGTTTACAACTCTTTTGATTAACAGAAATGATTGCGGGTGAAAAAAAAAAAAAGAAAAAGAGAATCCACAAGTAAGTTACAGAATATCTCATTCTGTTTCTTACTAAGTTGAACTGAATAAATTTAAGCATTTTCCAACTGTCTCAAACAGCTCCACAGCAAAGCCAGTGCATTTAGATAAATGGACAACCTTGACCAAGAAAGTACTTTCTCCAGAGAACAGTACACAAGGAAAAACTGTGCAGGCTCCCTCATACTGCTCTGGCCAGAGCCCTTCAACCATCACCTGAGGTGACACATACTTCTTCCAGGTTTAGTCTGCCCTCGGCCTTTGCTGAAACTTGTTAACCAGCGCACTTTACCAACCGCGGCAGTGCAGCACACAGCTACAAGATCTGGACTGAAGCTTAGTGTATTGCGCAATTATCACTAAGCAACCACAAGATAGGAATAATCATCAGTCACTTCCACCTGGGACTGAGCTTTAACAAAAGCAATCTAATTGAAAGGCTTTACACCCTCTTTTATCAATCTTTTGATTCAGCCAAACCAAACAAAAAACGTCTTCTAAAAGGAGTCTAAACAAAATAGGAAACTTCTTACTGCAAATTGTTGTTTTTAATGGCAAGATAATAGTTCTGATATCAAACAATCTGCTCACAATTTTTTATAATTTTCTTCCTTTAAGATTACTTCTTATAACTCCAGTTTAAAATATGATTTGCTTCTTTGTATAAACTAATTAGCATTAAGGAATGTTAGCACTGAAAAAAACCTTCTTTCACTCCTCAGTTAAAAAGCTACAAACAGCTTAATCAGCAAGAAAAAAAAAAGTGAAAATACACTAAAGGTTACTTGAAAAGCTCAGTATCACAGCCAATTTTAAATCTGCAAGGAGCATAAAGAAAACACTTTAAACCTTAAACAAAACACTTACAAAAGATAACTGTTCGGACCATGGATAGGACCATGTCAGGACCGCCCAGCCACTCTCTTGCTCTCCCTCCTCAAGTGGACAGGCACAAAAATATGATGAAAAAGCTGATGGGTCAAGGTGAGGACAGAAAGATTGCCTAAGATTTACCATTACAGGCAAAACAGACTTGACCTGGGGAAAATGTATGTAATTTATGGACAAATAAAATAGAATCATAGAATAATTACACCTCGATGTAAGATACAGCAAGAACTCCACGATGTTCTTTCTTTCTACAGAACCTACAGCAATTCAGGAAGCATAGGTCTTTCATCTCTCATAGAAACTGGCAGAATGACATGAAGAAAGGAAGATATGATAAGGAGCAAAGAGAGATACCTGAAAAAAGCAAAAATTGAATTGGCATGCCGTCTGCTTCCAGTAATCTTTTGAAACTCTTCAAAAAAGCTCTTTCAACATGAGAAATGCTAAGGATGTATGCTGCCAAGCACTATTCTCAGGGGATGTAATAATGGGTACCCATTCTGCATCCTACAGCTGCAGCACTCAGTCAATCCCTTTTGTCCTAAGGCAATCAATGCTTTTTTTCCCAAACAGGACTTTGCTCTTGCTGCTCCACTGAAGGATTCCTCAAGATTGTGCCTTCTAATTTTCAGCTAAATCTATTAATTATCAATCTATACATTTTCCTTTAGCCAAATACTTCTTTGCGCTTTAGCATCTATCCTGCAAGAATGCTTTCAGACACCTAAGTATCTGGATGTCTTTTCAGCACTCACTCCCATAGACTAAAGAAATCTTGCTGTCCCTTTGCTCCTCCCAAGACATCACTAGCATATATTTTACTGGACCTTCAATGGACCTGTTCTGGTTGAAATCTTATTTCTTAAATGAACATGGACAGTAAGTCTACACAATACAAAGTTTCATTCTAGAGACACATTAATATTTTTCATTAATGACCATACCACAAAAGACCATATTTGCCTTTTTCAAAATTTTACTTCATCTGCAGCTCAACCTCCCAACCCTTCTTCAGGTAAAACACCCAGATCCTCCTCCTTCCCTTCTGCTGCTTCTCAATTGATAAACTCTCCATAAACTTTTATTGCTGTGTAATCTATCCTAAGGTGCATAAAGTTTCATAGTATGCCATCCTATTTCAAATTATTATCTACTCCTGAGCGTCAAAATTATTTCTTGCTTTCTTGTGCTCTGATTATCCTAATTATTTCCAACATTTTGAAAGTCTAATCAGAGCTGGCCCACATTTTGGGCTAATAACGTTACTGAAAATGCTGAAGTACATCAGTCCTAAAAACATGACTTGAAAAAAGTCATCCCTATGAGATGATTCCTCATTCACTCCACACTGATTTATTTACTAACTTCCCTCCTTCCACAGCAAAGCCAGAGATTTTCCTTGTGGCACTGCACCTCCACAGAAGATTTGATTTAAATACACAAGGCCATCTAATTTTTAGATGAAGATGTGCAATACAACTAGGTTAATCTGATAGCACCTTTGTAAGTCTAGACTCTGTTTTATGTCATTTGCCTCAATTTTCAATTACTTTCCTATGGATAATTATGTGTGGGACTTAATAATGGATTAAATATTCCATTTGTCATGTTCCAGTCACAGTACCAGCCTTGACTTGAGCAACTTGAAAATATTTACATTCATTCCACTGTTTAGTATATTTCATTTTATTTCTATCTTAACATCGATTGATCCCTTTTTCATAACCCCATTCTTTTGTTTTCACCCCTTGTTCAGCACATTCATACTCAAAGTAAACTTTTACTTTAAACAAGGAAAAACATCCATTTAGTTTTAGGGCCATAACAAATTTATTTTTTATAATAAAAAATAACAATAGAAAATGCCTGTATTTATTCATCCTTTGTTACATTTAAATAAATACTTTTATTTCATAGAATCCTTACATTTAAATACATCAATTTACAATCATTTATCCACATGCCCCTCATCACCATCCCATCCAGAAAAGTGGATTCACAACAAAACCTCCCTCCTGTTAATCTAGTGATTAAATGATGACATCTGGGACAATACAGGACACAAGAAATCAAAAATATGTTACCAGAACAACTTCAGGCAGACATTTGAAGGCACATCTTTCACATGCAATGTGGTGCTACCACTTTTGAACTTTATTTTTATTCTTCCTGAATGGCATACATCCTTCAAAATGTGATTTTCTCATTACTGCTATTCCACCAAGTACCTGCCCTACTCATAAATGCTCTCAGATCCCACATTCACCAGTTGATTAAGTTTCTCTATTTTATTGCCATTATCTGTCAGTATATCGTGACACTTAAGACAGAAACAGAGCTTTCCTGATTTTCATAAAACTCCTTCTCTTGTGCCTACTCCATCCTCTGCTCCACTACATACATTCCTAGAAAACCATGACACAGGGAATAGGACAGTCAGCTGAAAGGGGCTAATGAAACTGCTACAGAGAGAACAAATTTCACAGCCACTTCTAGCTAGAAATTATGATATCTAGTGGTTGTCCACCTGTTCACTACTTCCAATATTTTTTAAATGTACCACATAACCATCTATATAAATCAGTTCACTTCATAATTCAGTAAAAATCCTGTAGATTTTTCTGTAAAGTCATATTATACTTTACAGTTTCTCCAATTCGATCACAGACTAACTTCAGCATGAAATAAGCAAACCTTGGTCTTGTTACTACAAAAATGTTTACATTTATTATTATTAGAATAAATTAAATTTAAAATAAAACAAATGCACATAGTTTTCCCTGCAGCGAAAAAAAAGGGCCGAAAAGCCTACAAGTATTTATGCAGGTCACATTGCTTATTAAGCTTGTGCAAGTCATTTGAACACTGTGTTGATGGAGACTGTAGAAAAACCTGATTAGAATAAAATATTATTAATTAAGCCTCATAATATCCCAAAAGATAGGCAAGTGATATGCCTTTACAGAGATGACACAAATTGACTTGTTCAAAGTCACACTGCCTCATGGGAATGATAATTTCCAGTGAACTAACCTACAGCTTTCAGGTGGGCTCCATTTGGGGGAATACATGAAAGTTCCATCTTCTCCTGAAGAAAGGAGGAAAATATCTTTCATCTCTTATTAATCATAGTGCTGAAATATCTTTAGTGCCCTCTGGTGTGCATTTCAGCAGTCAATATATGCATAAAATGAAAATTAATTGACATTGATCTGAATACAACCTTCAGTTCATCTTTCTGACTACTTCTAAACAAGCCTTCAACTTCCCCGGACAAACAGGAGATACAGTTAACATCTCCATGGGATTTACTTATCCAAAGCATGAGTTTAAAACGTAGGTTTTAGCAAGTGTACTAAATATAAACATGAACAGAAAATACAGAATTTCACTCTCCGTTGATTCAATTGACACTGTGAATTCAGTTCTCCACACCTCTAGCAGTCTCGCATTTGACTCCAATAACACTACCAGAGCCTTTCCCGTTTGATTTAAATAATACAACTGTATTTTTCACTGAAAAAAACAAAAACAAAAGAAAACCCAAATTAAAAAAAACTCCCTAAACCATTTTCACTTTTTCCACTTTCTCACCCATTTCATCTCTTCTTGCTTTAATACAGAAGAGTTTTACCGAAATAAGTTGTACGACCAGTGTAAACTCCACTGTTTCTCCCACTGCTGACAAGTCATCCCTTCTTTGCCCACTCAAGGTCTCCATGGAATTTTCCAAGGAATCCTAGCATACGGTTTCACGTTACCCTGTATCTGATACAGCTCTGGATCCCACATGCTCAATTTAGCAAACTTTGGCCTTAGGGAAATCAGAAGAACATCCTGAACCAGGAGAAAGCTATTCATTTTTATGTCTGGGTGACACACCACACCAGTGACTGTCAGAGCTGACAACTGCACGACTGTGGGATTTCATGCAAAGGAGACCACATGAGGGATACCTCGGGGAGAAGAAGTGGGAACTACTGTCAGCAGCCCAGCGTGACACTGAATCAGCTGCAACAGGAACCGTGACCTGTTCAAATCTGCAGTCCAGTTTTGGGCTCCCCAGTACAAGATGGACATCACCATGATGAGTGAGTGAGTCCAGCAGAGAGCTACCCAGATGATCCAGAGGATAGAGCACATGATGCACTGGCAGAGACTGAGAGAACTGGGTTTGTTCAGCCTTCAGAAAGCTCTGGCAGCATCTTTCTGCTCTCTAAATCTACATAATGGGAAAATGTAGATAACAGAAACAAACTCTTTCAGGTGAACGGAATAAGATTCAATGGATACAAGTTGAAACATGAAAAATTTCAATTTAATATAAGGAATTTCTCACTTTTTTTTTTTTTTTAAACCATAAGGGTGGTCAAACACTAGAACATGTCTGCAAAGGCAGTCAAATCTACCTATTTGGAAGTATTCAGAACTCAGCCGCACACATTCCTGAGCAACATGCTCTTGTTTAAGCTGCTTTGTGTACTGGGCTGGACTAGATGATCTCCAGAAGTCCCTTCTAATATACCTCAGTCCATGAGTTTATTAAGTGCATCAACTCTTTTCATATAATCACACCAAAATGATTCCTATTGTATTTTTCCTTTTGAAAAAAGGACTAGAATTTGAATATCAATACACAATGTGCTTTAATTCGCACTTTTTAATTTTTAAATAAGAACATAACCACACTCAGGGAAAACATTCCATTTTCATCGCTCACAAGAAGTGACTAAAGGAACAGCTTTGAGACACCCTTGCTCAGCTGAGACATTTCAAATGGCACGTGTTGATCCACAAACCACTGCCTTTCATAGCTGATGGAAACCATCTTGCCTCCTGGAGTGATCAGGACTGCTGGAGCTGACCCTTACTGAATTCTGAACAGAACAGAGCACAGGCAAACCCATCCATTCAGGTAGGTACTGCCAGCTACCACTGCACAAATGTAAAAGACTGTGGTTCCTGAACTAAGAGGATCAACTTGAGAGACCTAAAGAACTGCAGCAAGCTGACAGAACTCTAAAGCACAATATCGACCCTGCACACAACATGTGGTCTCTCAGGAATTGAGCCTTACAGCTCAGAGAGGAGCAGGACAGATATCCATGCATGCCAGACACAAGAAGCCAAAACTCAGGTGAGAGGCAGCATGAGTTGTGAGCCAAGAACAACTAAATTCAGTAATTTAGGACCTGATTCAGAAACCACACTTCCCCACTGCCCTCCTCACATACAGCGATAATTTAGCTGAAAATAAAACAACAATCAGCCTTTTCCAGCAACAGTGAGAAAGATGAATAAGACAGCCATCAAAATTCCTTTAGGCATAGGAAAAAAGTAACATTCTGGAAACACTTTCTGGAGTGTAAACTTAATTTTTTTTATTTACTTATACTGTGAACACTGCATGCTTTAATCCTTCTGTTTCACAGGCTATTTAATGAGGAATTAACCCAAAAACTACTTCTGACAGAACCAAAGCTGGAAGTCAGATTCTTCTTCATATTGAGACTATTTAGACAGACCAAACTGCATCCCTGTCATCCAATCCATGCCATTTTGGTAAGTTTTCAGGTGGCTACACTGACTTCAGTGTACCAAACATCTTTCTGTTATCGTTACAGACAACATCGGAACTTAAAATAGAGCTAACTGTTGCACTTAAAGCCATGGTACCTGACTGTATCCAAAACTACCTCAAGTTAAAAAAACCCAGCATACTATGAAACAAGGGAAACTACACAAAGAAATTTGATTTGGAGTTAAAGTAGGACAAACACAGTGGTATTATCTCAGGCTATTTACATCAAGAAATTGGATTCTGACTCACATGCTGCTCATCACATGGTTAAAGCAGAAATTACCACTCAAGCCTCCAACCCGTTTTGCCCATGGCAAAAAAGTACTGTGAATAACACATCCTTACAGTTTCCAAAACAGGACATAAGGAATGCTAAAAATCTTCAACAGCTTCCTTCCAGAGGCCAGACTGAAAACTCTGGAAACTGTTTCGCTAGGTGTTCAGGGGAGGAGGACTGAAATCTGCCAGAAGCAGCAAAGAGATCGGTGCAGGTGGTAACCACTTCAGCCATCCTGCTTAAATTCTTAATTCAGATCTGAATTCAATAGTTCTGAACACCTTCAGCTGCCCAGTTTCGACTCCCCCTGGCACGAGTGAGCACTGCGAGCCTGGCTGTGTGACAAGGAGCGGGGCCCAGCCTTCCCTGCCACCCTGGCAGCACCCAACACCGCGGGGCCCTGCGCTCACCTGCGCCTCAGGGGCCCTTCCTTGGCTTAAGTTACGAGCCTCAGACACGGTGAAGGCAAGAACGTTAAACACTTCCTCTTTTTTTTTTTTTTTAAGTTATTGGGATGTTTTAAATGTGACCAAAACGAACCAAACCCCAGCAATAAAGGGAAGGAAGGCAAGGAGCAGCACGCCGGGGGAGCCAGGACACTCCCAGCCCCGGGAGCGGCGGCGGGGTGGTCGCTACTTACAGCCCTGGTCTCGTACAGCACCAGCTTCTGCACGGAGCTGATCAGGGGGGCGGCCGCCGCCGGCATGGCGGCCCCGAGACAGGGCCGGGGCGGGAGCGGCGGGGGCTGCCCGGGGACAGCCCAGGAACAAGCGCTCGGTCCCCGCCAGAGCGAGGGGGACACACCGGGAATGCGCTGGGACACACCTCCGGCAACCGGGAAACCTGGAAGTGCCGTCGCGCCACTGCGCAGGCGCATCCACGGGCGGGAGCACGCCTGCGCCGCCTCCGCCACTGCCGGAGGGGCCGGCGGAGCAGCGTCAAGCGCCGCTCCTCGGCAGCGGCACTGGGGCGGGCGAGGCGGCCGCAGCCGTAGCCGCAGCCGCTACTCCCGCCGAGACGCGTTCCCTGCGAGGGGAGCACGGTCAGCACCAGGAACAGCTCCGCAGCCCCGCCCACACTCTGCCGCCTTCCCT
>JAWWES010000115.1:69261352-69277261 GCA_035583135.1 Lophotriccus pileatus
CAAGGTGTCCTGGTAAGGTTTGTACCTCATTTCGACTGTAATTCGAGGTTTCTCTTTTTCTCAAATAATTTGTGGCCCCCTGTATTTAGGAAAATGTGATGTTTTATAATTCTAAACTTGTCAGATTTTTCTCTTTTACAAAATGTAAGAGACTTTGTGTGGGGATGCATTAGTACCTTAGTTTGCTGAAGAGAACAAGTTTTGGTACAAGTTTGCCATATAACATGTTGTATGGCTATATGCACTTAAAAGAGTGGGCTTAGCTCAGTAGAAAACTACACTGGCCTAGCTTGTCTAGTTTTAAACAAATTTCTAACCTCACATGAAAAAGGTAACTTTACATTTTTTAGAAAACCAGCATAAAATGCTCATTGAAAGACAATACAAAAATATTCTCATATTCTCAATTATTGCTTGCAGTAGACACTTTACATTAACAAAAATTTTACCAAAGGATAAAATTGTACAGGCCTTACCAGGAAAGCAGGGAATTAAATAGTCTATTTTTATGGTAATATATTTTTTTATTTATATGGCTGGTGTGTAGAGCACCTATCTTATTTAAGATCTTTTAAGTTAAAAACATAGTGCCATTAAACCAACACCAAATATATATACTCACATCACACCTGTAAGATTTAAGGTGTGAGTTTGCTGATACACTGTTAACTGGGAATTGTGATTTATTTGTGGATTTTTACTATTTTTTAATCACAAAATTTATCTGGGGCAAACAGACTGTCCAAACAGGTCTTCATATATGCCCTTGGAAAAAAGGGACACAATCCTAAAGGTGGAAGATGGTGAGTTATGCAAAGTCCCATTCAGGTAGCTGTACTCTTAGATGCCTCATTACTCTTGGTTATGTCGGTTCCTCAGGGCTCATAAATGACAAAATAAACATTTTGTCAGTATCAAACCAAATTTGTGGACTAACAAGGGCAGTTTTTAAGCAGTTGTTGTTTTAGTCAAAGAATATTATCCCTATGTATCCTACTCAGAAAGGCTTGAGCAGCTTTGCATCATAATTTGCTTTGAGGCTGAAGATAATAAATTTCAGTCCTAAAGGGCTTCTCACAGGAATATGTGGGCAAATCATAGCCGAGTTTTAGATAGAGTTACTCAGAAACAAGGTCAGTACAATGACTTTGATGATCATTAACTGCAAAGGGCAGTAGCAGTATTTTAGCAATGCTAGGCAGTATGCAATACAGGATGGTATTAAAAGCGTGTTCTGTGTTTACCCAGTGCATAACTCAGAGGCCCTAATCCCAGTGGTAGCTTTTAATTGTTTTTATCATATGAAAATATACTCTTTATTGTGTGATATGTTTGCATGGGGGTTTTTTTGTTGTTCAGCCTGTTTTTCTTTTAAAAGTGTATTTTTTGTTTTAAGGGTTCTGGAAAGAAAACGTTAGCTAGAAAACTAGCACAGAGATGGAATTGCATTTTCGTAGAAGGTAAACATACCCTGTATTTGGAGCATTGCAACTGTTTCACAATATCTTTTGGTTTAGAATGTCCTCGCTGTCCTGTCTAACTCAAAATTCTGATTCCAACAAAGGCTTCTGATAAGGACCAAGGAACCATTTTGCCAGAAATACAATTGCTGATAATGGCTTTTTAGTTATTGAAGGTCTTAGAAAATCACTGTGGTTTTTTTTTCTCATCATAATCAAATTCTATTCCCAATCCTGTAAGGTGATTCATGTGACCCTTCTTGTTCACATGGAGGCAACTCATTCAACTCCAGAGAGCACAGACATTTTCCAATACAAACCATGAAAAAATAGGAGGATCTTTCTTTTCTTTTATGCAGTGTTCAGTGCAAGGCAGGTGTCCTCCAGGAAATAGAAGCATAGCTTTTGTATCACTGCAAGTAATAAAGGAAGTAAATGAAACTGGCATTTTCAAATTTCTAAACCAAAAATATCCAATTACTTATTTCAGAAGGTGTAGTTAATTTCTCCCCCCATGCATTTACCAGAATACAAGGTGTCATTTAATTTTATAAGCTATTGAACTCTGTTTCTGACAGTCCCTCTCGTCAAAGATTTTTGAAGATTTGTAGAGTAAAACCTGTTGTGTATAACATTATTTTATCCCCTATCAACACATTACTTGAGATTTCCTTTTCATTTTGAGGCATCTCAGAAAGAAAGTTCCTACAAAAAATAATTAAGTCTGGAAGTTGGTTGTTTGGTTTTTTTTTTGTACTGATTTTGTCAGCAGTAACTAAGCAAATGCTAAAAAAGATGTCATTTTTTTAAAGCCATAGTAATATTTTTATATCCATGACATTATAGTTCACAAATCCTGATTCTGTCACTGAAGTTTTATGAAAAAAAAAGAAAACTTACACCACTTAGGTCCTACCAGTTTCAAGGATAATACAATACAAATATTACAATTTTTTTTATTTTTAAAGAAGCACAATATAACCTTAACTATGAAGCAATTTCTTGAGTACCTCTTTGGGAACACCAAATTGTAAATCTGATATTATGGTATATATGTGTAAATTGTTCTGATTATGAACTTATTCCTTACATATCATTTATGCTTAAGTTTTTTCTTTTAAATTTGCCCCCTGGTATTTTTTATTGTTCTAATGAAAGCCCTCTAGTGGACAGGGTAACACTTCATACTTCTGTGACTATGTAGTTATTTATCAAATGAAGCATCTTTATTTTCTTTTGAAGGTTTGGAACTCTAACATGGTACAATTCAGTTTTAATAAAGTGCCTTTTGGACTTATGAAACCAAGATAGAGAATTATTGAATAGGAAAGGTGTTTGCAGTCTTTTTAATTATAATACTTTCTGTCCATTTGTCCAATGAATAAATAAAACAGGGCTAGGATGTACACAGATTGCTGATTTTCAGTTGTCTTATCATTTATTAGTACATTCCCTGTCTCAGCTTTAGCGCACGGCAAATACTGTTCTCCCAAACACCTGTTCATTGTATGAAGGATGGTATGTGCAACAGTCATCATTAATAGCAGGAACAGTCGGAAAACAGCCACTGTGTTTCGAGACTAAAGATTATGAGCATATAGGCATGAGCCACCTGGTTTCAGGACCTTTCCCTGACTTGGTTTATTAGTAACATAAATGTAGCCTTAAGGGTCATTCTTGAAAACTTTTGTTAAATGTCTGCTTATTTCATTTGTACAGAAGTGTGAAAGACTTCCTGGGTCATTCTGCTACGATGCCACTGTCCACAAAGACAGAGGGCAGGTCTTTGAATTTAATGGATGTCAAATTTAGTATTTATTTAATTTTAGATAATTAAACTATGTAAGAAATAGTTTCTTAATGACTTTTTTTAAGCAGATGGTTTTGTGTGTCTAAGCAGTTCTGCTATATCTCGCTTTTAAAATTTAGGAAGGGATTGAGCTCAAATACTTACCTCTGGATTACAAAAGAATAATGCTGATTTAATATAAATCAGTAGTTTAAATAATCCTGCAAAACTGCTGTTGTCCATTTTTCTGTAGTATATACAGTGTTAAATTGTAGGGAGAAACACTTGCTCTACCCAAACCTTGCCAGAAGGTACCAAGTTCTGGGTGGGCAAAATACAATAATGGCCCTAATTATAATGGCTGTTCATTCAAAAGTAGTCTAGTTGCTTGGAGAACACATACACACTCCTATGTGTGTATGTGTATGTATTTATGTATCTGCATATACCTGTCTGTGTAGAAAATACTTTTTATTAAATATTTTAATTTTCTTCTCTCTGATATGCTCTGTCAGCTTTGGAAGTAATTCAAGCAAATATTCGTGATGGAACAGAATATGGACTTAAGGTAATTAAGTCTAACCTTCTAGTAAGTTTTTCATATGCTTGACAAATCCATATTGTTTAATACTATCTTTTGCATTTACCTTAGTGTCAAGAATTGCTTTCTAAAGGTGATAGTATTTCTGAGGAACTGGTCACTGAAATGATTCTGCAAAAGCTTGAGTCACCAGAAGTTGCTCATTTTGGTAAGTATATTTATAACCTAAATGTCTAAGAATGTGCTAGCTGTAATTTTCATAGAATCATAGAATATGCTGAGTTGCAAGGGACCCATCAGGATCATCAAGTCCAGTTCCTGGCCCATCACAGGACCAAGAATCACACCATCTGTGTTAGAATATTGTCCAGATGCTTCTTGAACTCTGTCAGGCTTGGTGCTGTGACCACATCCCTGGGGAGCCTGTTCCAGCACCTAACCACCCTCTGGGTGAAGAACCTTTTTCTAATACCCAAACTAAAGCTCCCCTGACACAATTTTAGGCCATTCCCTCGGGTCCTGTCACTGGTCATCTCAGAGAAGAGATCAGTGCCTGCCCCTCCTTTTCCCCTCATGAGGAAGTTGTAACTGCAGTGAGGTCTCACATCAATCTCCTCCAGACTGAGCAAACCAAGGGACCTCAGCCACTCCTCATAAGGCTTCCCTTCTTTCCACACTTTACATTCATTTGTGCTCAAATACAATTTATTTTGTGTTAGATGGTAACACTTTTCTTCATGCTCTTCAGGTTGTGAAATATCAATAAAATGAGAGTGTGTTTAGGGATTAATTTACCGATATGGGACATCACAAAGTGTCACACCAGTCCTATGTTTTGTTAATTTTGAGAAAATTATTTTGCCCCAAGTGTTGCTATGGCTCTCACTTGACAATATTACCTGGTTAGAAGACTTTTACTATTTTAAAATACAGCTTTTTTTTAATACTTCTGTAACAACAACACAACAAAAACCCACCAGCAAAAATATTTCAAACATTTTAAATAATGAAAAAGAAAGAAATTGGATTACTGCAAATGCAAAGTATTATGGTCTTTTTTTTTTTTTCTTTTTACAACCTTGTTTGTTCTGTTTCTGTTTTGTCACAGAGAGTAAGATGAGAAGAGTATTAATAGTGGTAATAATTCTTCTATTTTTAGAAAGATTATGTTAATTGAGGCTGTCAAGACTAGTGCTTCAGATCTTGGTAGCCTGAACCTGCTTTTCTGAAGACAAAACAAATACACTGCTAAGTGGAAAGACAGTAAAAAGGAAATCTAGTTTTTTTCCTTGTTCTGACTTCTATATTAAATTTCCATTATAGGAGAGAGACAGGTGTAGTGGCAGGAAAATGTTAACTTTCTTCTCTGAAAACTAGCACACTTTTTAAGCTTTCAGTTGCAATGGGTTTTTTTCCTTTTCTAGTCCAAGACCCAACATTTTTGCAAAATATGCAGCCTTAACTGATGAAGCCAGGCCTTTAAAACAGTATCAAAAAAGACAGAGAAATAGAGAATAAATGAAAAAAAAAGAGAGATGATGTGGACACAAAATTTTCTGGAAGAGGTATCAGCAGAAATACCAGTCTTTTAATGCATATTTTAAGACTCTAATAAAAGCATAAAGAGGCATTTCTCTTATTGGAGTTCCCCTTTTTGAGTCAGTCTGAAGGTGTGTGTATCACAGAGGACCACAGAGATCCTAGAGACTGTAAACATGACTGTAAATTTGATAAAAGTTTGGTTCTTGTAGCCAAGACATTTTCTGTATTACAGATGCCCCAAAAGTAGCAAGGAATAGAACAGCCAACATTTTCACTGTTTTTCCTATCAACTTGAACTCATCACCACAACCAATTTTGTTAAGTAGTTTCTAGTTCTAATAACTCCTTGGGAAGCTTAAGTAGGCTTTCAGCAGGAATTAATCAGTCAATTCCCTGTTAATTATTCATTAAAGACTTTAGAAACTGTTGTATGAGAGGCTGAGTTTTTTACTTTTAATGTTTGTAAAATACAAGTTTCTAAACAGTACACACAATAAGGTATTCTTTCAAGTTATACTCTTCTGTCTAAAATAATGAACCTGTCATGGTGGAGACTGATGTGCCAGAGATATCCACAAGTGCTAATGCGAAGGATAATATTTAAAAATTGTAAGACACTAAAACCGGATTTTTTTCTTTACTTCCAAAGTAGGTCAGATATGGATCTTGTAAGCTACTTCTTGAAACAGTGTCTCATTAAAATAATGTAAACACTGTACAATAGCAAGCAAACTTAAATTTTAGGGCATTGTAGGTAAGAAAATACAGAATTATAACCTCTATGTAACTGATACGCTTGCTTTTTTCTCTCTTTTTTTTCTTTTTTTTTTTTTTTTTTTAAGAGAGGAAGAGAACAACCAGAAGTTCATATCAGGTTAACCTAAATAATATTTACAAAGGAAAAATCTATGTCATTATCACAGGAGGGAACTACTCTATTAGCATGCTCTAAATCAAACCAGGAGCAAAGTTGTTTGTTGATTTATTAACTGACAATGAGCAAATTGGTGGTCAGTGAAAAGGTTCAATATCAGCCACAAAACAGACAAGCCACAGCACTAGGCACTTGCCAAATATAATAAACACCTACACGTTTTTGAACGTCCTCATAAAACCAATTCCAGGGAGTATATTCAAACTGGCACGGTTATGCATGTAAACCCACTCTCAAAGATGTGTACAAGTTACAAGGACACATTCCCTTTCCTGAGAATACATGTTCACCTATTTAAGCATGCTTTCTCTTGGAAATCCAGACACATCTTGGTGTTCCATTTCCTGCAGTCTGCTAAGCTGCACACCAGCGAAAGCTCCCCATGAACCCACATACACACACTGGGGATGTGGGTCACTCTGTTTAACCTTGTTCTGCTAGTCCAGTAGTTGAAATGCAGATTACTCAGAGCATCCTAGAGGGAGGCTGTCCTGCCAGGCCTAGCCAGAATTTTGTGGTGCTGGCACATCAAGCCTGGTTAGGCTCCTGTTCTTTTACCTTGCTCTCACTCTGAGGTGTCTTCCCCTGGGCACAAATTTTAATGCTTCTTTTCAAGGTGGCTCCTTATCCTCTCTAAAGTTTCTTGGTAATCCCCTGATTACTATTTGGTCTGGTTGATGGTTGCCATAGCTATACCTCATCATTGTTAGTCTCCCCACATTATTGGTTTAGGGGCAAACACTCAGAGAACAGTTTCCCATGTTACACTCCCATTCCCCTCACATCAGCTGTTGTTGTCTGGGGTGTGTTGGTAAGCAGATATTGTGCAGATTCTTCACACCTACCGGTTAGAATTCTCTACAGGTATCAACAACTTAGAATCCAAGATTTTAATTTCCTAGAGAAATGACTATATATTATGCTTTCTCTTGCTTATGTTTTTCTATAAGTTTTGCATCTATGGATAGTAGCTCCCCAGAGAAGGAGGAGTCTTTACTGCTAATACCTCTATGTTATTGTGCTGCCCAGACTTGCATTTAAATGTTAGCACATAAAATTCTAAGCGTACACCATTTCTCAAAGGGAATATTATCATTATTTGGCTAAAAAAAATCCACCCAATTCTTTTTAGTCTCTCATTCTGGCCTCATAAATATTGACTTTCTTGCTGTAACAGTAGTTCTTACTGCACCAGAGGCAGCCATTAGGAGTTACAGTACTATCCTAGGAACTTGAAACCATAATTTCATCTGTGGGGCTGAGCACTGTAATACTACTAGGAAAAAAAGTACTATTACCATTATGTTTGTCATATATAGCCAATGTCTGCTTGCCAAACAGGACTCAGCATTGCAAATCCCTAATGAATGTGCAAACCATGTGCATAGTGCTTCCTTTTGGGAGGCAGGAGTGTGGTTCAGACTCCCGTCCTTGTCCACAGAAGCAAAGACCTTCCAAGGTTGTATAAAGCAGGTGGTTTGAGTATGATCTTTAATGTCCTCATAATTCTTAATTGAGTTAGCAAATTTTGAGAGTACTCTGTAAAGTTGAAAACACACACTTTTTTTTGTCTTGTTTCATCTGAAGTAGACATGGGTGCAGAATTTTTTTTAGTAGTGTTATATCATGTACATGGTTTAAAATTGTGCCACTAAATGTGTTGTTTAAAGATGAGTAAAACTAACCCTATATTTGACATAAGCTTCTAAAAATTACATTTCATAAATTGTATTTGTCAGGCTATGTTCTCAGTGGATTTCCTTCTCTCTCGGAGGAATACATGACTGTTTCACAGCAAATAGAGAAAATAAAGAATCTAAAATTAAAACCGGATTTCCTGATTAACATTAAGGTAAAGTCATCTTCATTAACTTGCTAATAATTTTCTTAATTATTAGTAGACTCTTATGCTGCGTACATCATATTTTCGTCTGTGCACTTGAATACAGTATTTCTTGAGGAATGATAAATTGTTTTCTTTTATATCAGAATGGAATTTCACTAGTTTGTCCCATTATAAGCATTGCTCAGGTAAAATAATGAATGTTTCCTAAAACTACAGCAGCTGTTACAGTCTTTGCACCTCTACTGATAGAGGTTTTCAAGAAAAGGAAATTTTGAGTAACATGATTATTATGGGATTTTGGATAAATGTACATCTGCCATTCACATATTGCAGGAAAAAACTTCCTACATGTGGAAGTTAGAAAGGAAATTGATTTATTTTTCACTTACTAATTGTGAAACTGCTTCTTATCGATTATTCATTCATCTTGTTTACAAATCTCAATTTGTAATAGGACATACCAGATATTTTACAGAAGTGACTCTGATATAACCAAAGAACCATAAATCATTGTACGTGTAGGATTAAGAGGACTTTCTCATTATAACTTAATTAACTTGCTTTGTACATCCATATTAGTGAAAAAACAAGGCAAGAGGGACTCTTCAGACATCAGGCCAACTGCTTCGGCCAAACATCACTAACCTGTCTTGTTAGTCAGAATGGGATGGCCATGCCCAAACTGCCCACTGGGAAAGACCTCAAGCCTGTGCCATTCTCCAGGTGCCCAGCTATTCATTGGGGAGGATTCTTCCTGGCCCACACCAAACTGCCAGATTCCATGCAGATAAAATAACAGTATATGTATAGTCATGAACAAGGTTTCAGACCCTTCTTGTAATGTTTTATTTATTAACTAGACTATTTCTCTCTTCTACTTTGAATGTACAGAATGAGATACTAAGGCAGCTCTGAATAGTCAGCCTCTGGTCTTGTACTCCATTCTCATTATGATCTTGATTCTGGTTGTCATATCTGTGTATTTTTTCAGATGCTAAGCTTCAGGGTATGGACCTACTCTATGACTTTGCAGATTTAACTCCATGTGTGTTTTAATCCTATACTTTTAAGACTTAATTTGCTTGAGTATTTTAATAAAAATTTATGAATGCCTACTTCAAACCTCTTTTCTATGATCATGGAAAGATCTTAAAACATCTGAGAAACATATTTTAGTGCTGCTTTTTAGGCAGACTTGATTTTTTTTTTCAGAAAGTCAATCTTTGTTTTTAATACCAGGTAGCAAGAAATCCCAGTTCTTGAGAATATGTGCTGTATAGTTTCATATGCAACAGTACAAACGGATATACTAACTACACTAGACAGAAAAATGTAATTCTGAACTTCATATTAACTTCATCATCATCTTCTCCTCTGGGAAAAAGACTGAGATGAAATGTGCATTAAAAATCCTTGTCCCAAAATTGAATGCATAATTTTGCCTTTGATTTCAGTTTATTCAAGCTGCTTTCACAGATATGTCAGATATGTAACAATTTTCATTAGATTAAAAGGAAAGGGAGAAGGGAGATTCTAGATAACTCTGGGAATAATAAAATACTGTTATTAGTAGATCGATTTAGAGAAATTTTGCCTCCCCGAGAAAAAGATGTTATAGCAGGACAATAAACACATGATTTCTTTTTACTTATTCCTTGCTAGTGTCCAGACTTTGACTTATGCCAGAGAATATCAGGCCAAAGGCAACACCCTGATTCAGGGCAGGTATATCAGAGGAGCCAGTGGGATCCTAAAGTTACTGAGAAGCGTAAGAAAGAGAAAAATCAGGATGAAGAAGAAGATGAAGAAGAGGAGCAGGAAGAGGAAGAAGAAGAAGAAGGAGGAGAGGAAGAGGTAAATATTGCTAATTTCTAAACAAAGTGAAGTGTTATAATGTAGACATTATAATTTAGAAAAACCAGAACAAATTCTGATCCTCTAAAATATCACTACATTACATTATTAATTAATTTTGCTCAACTTTAATCTTAATTCTGTTTCTGTTCTGCTTTAAGAGTTGTGGGATAATACTTAAATGGTAGGTTTAAATGACAGCAAGTGCTGATGATTGTATAGCTTAACCTGGACTCAGTCTTTAACACAGAAATCACTGAACTGTTCCTGGCCACAAGTTAAAAGAGTGCATCAGGAGGAGAAGGGTGACTCTCCATTGCCTGTTTTTGATCTAGGCAAATGAAAGAGTTCTTAAATTTTGGTTACTGTAGCAAGTTTTACTGGTATTTGCAGGACACTAGCTTGTTTTCTGGTTTTGATGTTACTACAGATTAATTTTCTTTTTTTTTTTTTTGGGTCATGAATATATTAATTTTGAGTTCAGGTTGAACTTTAATAAGAGTGGCCAGAGACTTATCAATGCAAGTTCTAGGCACATTCCTCTCAATTTGTGGAAACTACACTTCATCAGGAAAGGATCATGGTCAGCGATCACTGGACTGATATTCATTGCAATACCCTGCAAAGCTACTTTATTTACCTTTGAGTGAAGACAATTATTTTAATACATTATTTCTGTATCTTGAAATTTTGTTCTGCAGACTGCAGAAGATCCACATAAGAAAGCAGAAGCTTTTCATCAGTTAGTACAGAGACCTGAAGATATTCTTGAAAATGCAGAGAAAAGAGTTGGAATATATAAGAATATAATGCTTCACCCTCTAGAAGTAAGAAAAAACAAAGTAATATGATCATGCATAACCGAAGATTTCTAAAAATATCTTGCACTGTTTTAATTGGGTTTTTCACTTGGAGATTTGTTGTATGGAGGTGGTCATGCTACAACATATCCCCAACTTCTGGAATTCATTCTGAAATCAGTGATACAAAGTTGCCTTCTGTAAGTGATGTTTCCACTCTGAAATCAGTGATACAAATTTGCCTTCTGTAAGTGATGTTTCCACTTTGGGATCTTGATTGGATGTTAAAAGGGAAGCCATACCTACCAGCACATACGCTTTCCTGATTTAGTAAGTGAAGTATTTGTAGACTCCAGTGTTCCATCACAATTACCAGAGTCCATTCCAGAATGCAATCCATAAGTAATCTGCCCTTTAACATCCATTGCCTACCACTCCAGTAGATTTGCTTCCTCAGCTACTTCATTGTCTGCAGATCTATATACACAATAATTAGTTTGCTTTGTCGCCTCTTTCATTTCTGCGGCTATGACATTGTTTTTTCCTTTCCCTGTTGTGTTCAGGAAAGTGGAGGTGCTATGTGTCTCTTCTTTCTTTTTTTTCATTTAAAAAAAAAACAGAACAGGTCCAAAGCAATAATTTGTTCTTTTCTTTTTTTTTTTTTTTTAGTTTATTCCTATCTCCTGGTATAAGCAACTGCAAAATCCTCATGTTTGATGCCCACTTTACAATTACTGCCCTTTGATTTCCCTATGGATTAGTTAATCCTATAGATATAGGTATAAAACTGGTATAACCTTCTTCGCTAGAGTAACAAACTTGTTACTGCTGTGAAGGGGAAAACAAAAGATGTGATGTCTCGCATGGATTTCTCATAATCAAACTAATGGAAAGTTGTTTAGATTAAATTTCTGTAGGATGTACACCAAACTTCAACAGGTTCAACACATTCCACTAGTTGGTAGGTCTTACTTAGGCTTCACTAGTGGTGAATGTATTAGTGAAGATACTTAGTGGTCCACTAATACATTAAAAGAACATTGGGTTTTGTTATTGGCCCAGGTAGAGTTTGAGATGATGAACTGGAAATAAAAGCTTTTAGGATGTGCAGTTGGCACTGAACTGGGATAGGCTGAATGAACTTTGGAGAACACACTTTGATTGTTTGATGAGTTGTTAGGATGAAATTGACTAGAAGTAAATGTGAAATACTACAGTGAGGAAGGAAACCTAATGAACAGTTAAAACATGAAATAATTGGCTAGACCTCAGTCCTGCAGACAATCTGCAATTCTGGGGGTTTAGTTAGTCAAAACTGAGTTAATAAATTAGATGTTATTGTATTAATGCAAATATTATGGATGTATTTATATGACCATAAAGCATTGCATATAAGGGAAATGCAAACTGTTGTCTTCTCTGTAGAAGAGTATTAGAAAGAAGTAATTAGTTGTCATCTATTTTTACTAAAGACAGGATAGATAATTTAATTTACAGTATAGAAGGCAGACTAGATGCCAGGAAATGAACCGTGACCATAAATGTAGTGAAGAACTGGAACAGATTATCTATGAAGTTGTGAAGTCACCTTCACTAAGCTTTTTCAGGGCTGAGGTTAGACCAACATATGTCAGGAATGGACTGAGTGTTCTCAATCCTCAGACAGAGGCATTAACAATGGGCATGGGAAGCTTATTTTAGTCTAATGCATTACTTACTAATGGGGAAATTGAAAATAAGAAAAATCAAATATATTGTTCAAATTTTGAAGAAATTGAGAGTCAGGACCATAACAAAAACATTGGTCTCATGGCTGGTATTTCCAGGAAATGTGTTAATTCACATTGTCATCATTTTCCAGCAAAGAATTAAGGTAATTAGACAATTAGAAGTTGAATCCATACACACATGTTACTGTATCTTGATATTTTTTAGCTGGTTTGCATTTGAGTTAAGACAGCTGAGCTTTTTTTCTGAACCCATTTTAACTCAAATTTTGGAATTCTTTCTATATTTATCTATCACCAAATAAAAGTTTCTCTCCGGAAGATTTTATAAGCCATCAGTACAATAAATCTTGCTGAAGTCCACAGGAGTCCAGCCTTAGATCTGTATAGGAACAGAATTAGCTTCACTGTCATTATCTGGTTAACTATACTCAATTGATGATTATGTCTTTGTTCTTAAACAGGAATTGATGGCTGAACATGATTGTCAATATCTTATTGAAGTGGATGGAAATCAGCAACCAGATGATCTCTTTGAGGTAAGTAAACTGCACCAACTAAGTCAACCTCCTCTAGAAAATAATTTCTCAATTCTGTGGGTTATTTTCCTGCCGGCAGAATTTTAAGTTGTTTGAAACTTATTAATTTACTATTAGAAAACATGACCTTTGAAATACTTGCTTTCATTGCTCTATTACTTATAAGATTCACTGCACTGCCTTCAGGTTTATGTATATGTTACATGAGAATATTTTCAGGAAGGCTACAGACTCTTTTATATTGTGTCCATTTGGTTTTAGCTCTTTATTTGATGTGTATTAGTGTAAAATATAATGAGAAATTAAAACATTTTCAGTACTATGTATCTACAGAACTGGCCTATTTTGTGCTTGTGTCTAAAATAATAACAGAATTTTTATGAATTTTGATATTGTTTTGCAGTGTAATAGAAGACACTTCATTCTTGTAACAGTTCTGCAGAGTGCTTATGTCTAGATTTTTAGCTTATAACACAGCAACTCATTCTCCCTATTAAAAAACCTACAGTGGTAAATCTTGAAAATAAATTTCTTATCCTCTGCCTCAGAACTAAGAGTTGCTTCAAATCAGAACCTAAAGTAGGGGGCTGAAAATTAAGTAGGAGATCATCTTTGACAATGTAGAAAGTGAGCTGCTCCTGCATTTTCTCCTCTGTTTTTTGAAGCAAATTGTATCAATTATAATTCTGTAAGTACTATTTCAATTTATGCTGAACTTCACTACCAAGACTGGTCCTACAGGCAAAAAACCCCAGTAATCCTGCAGGGCAGGAACAT
Organism: Lophotriccus pileatus; assembly: GCA_035583135.1. Lineage (NCBI taxonomy): Eukaryota > Metazoa > Chordata > Aves > Passeriformes > Tyrannidae > Lophotriccus > Lophotriccus pileatus. The sequence goes on from JAWWES010000115.1 coordinate 69,275,162, forward strand.
ACAATTTCCTCATTTATGATCTGTTTGTGAACATTACAACACAAAATTTATAGCAAATGCAATCGAGTTAAGTAATGATTCCAGCCATTTTACCTACAAGTAAGGGCCTATTATGAAACAAGAAGAAACAGAGAAACTAATCCAAACATGACAGAATTGGCTTTTTCATTTCAAGGAACACTTGTATTCAGGCAAGATTACATTCAGGAAATACTTCATTTAAACTTAATATCATCTGATTCTCATTGGTAGACATCTGATTTAAATACCTGTTAAAATAAACTACCCAAAATTGTATTACTTCTGAACGTGCATACTCTGATTTCCTGAAGAGACTTGCCTCTTTTTTAGATTGGAGCTCATCTGAGTAGTTGGAATGATTTGATCCTTCACAGCCTATGCCTTTAGAAGGCTTGGGATTCACAGATTAATGAGGAGATATAAAGACTGTGATTTGGCATTTTGCACTGCCTGTATCTACCAATAGCTTGTTAAAACTCAGCTCAACAGCTAGCATGACTCCAAACTATAAATTGGGCCTCAGTGTATATGTAACCATTTTATAAATAATAAGTTACAATTTTAAGTATAGTTTGGGGGTCCTTTTGGAGGACAAAAGCAGTTTTGATTGGTACTAAGTTGGTATTTTCTCTTCAGTCAGTGGTACTTCAGCTTCAGTCTATGGATGTTCGAAATGCACCTCCTATAATTCGACTTCAAAGTGAACAAGAAGACGAAGAAACGCTGGAGGGAAAGAAAAACGTAGGTGTGCTTTTCTGAACTGTGATTGTAATAACTAGATTTTTTTTTCAGGGTAAGCTTATGTTGTAACATTTTTGCTTCACAGGAGCCAGTTTGTTTTACCATGCAATAAGGGCATTTTTTAAACCTCGATTTTTCAGAAATGAGAATTTAAGATAATTCTGGGACTGAAATCCACTTAAAAAGTATGAAAATAAAAAAGTCTGTCATTACTAAAAAAAAAAGATTACATAATTATAATAAAATTTTGAACAAAATTATTGTTTTAGCAGTAAAGAGTTAATTCCTTCCAAGAAAATAAAGAAACTTTAGCCAAAGGATAACAACCTGAGCAACTGACACTTAACTCAGTCCTAACTCTTTTCCTGAATGAGAAACGATATGCTAATAGAAGTCCAGCAACATTCTGCCTAACTGAAATCACACTCATTCTATTTCCTGTGATTAATTAGAAACATGGCAAGTTAGTGCTGAATTTTGCTGAATCATGACAGTTATAATTTTTGTCCCTTCCAAATAAAACTGAAAAACAGGAGTCTCTGTCTGAACATCTTCACCTGTATTTAGTTGCGGTCATCTTTCCTACTTCTTAACAAAACTTTGAGTATGTGAACCGTACTGTAACTGGGAGACTCCACCACGCATTTTCAGAGAAACATCCCTCCCTTCCCTTTTCCGTTTTCTCAGTTCCTGACAAATTCACAAGTGAAAGACAGGTCATCTGTATTTATTACTTAGATCGTTTGTGTGTTTGTTTTAGTTTGCGTGTAAGCTTTTAGCAACCACAGTATTTGGGGCAAGAAGTTCTGCGTCTGAACTGGACATTAAATACAGAATTGCTTCCCTTCATGTTGCATCTGCAGCCTTTCAGCTCCATGTCCTTCAGCTGTTGATCTGCAGAAGTCAGTCAATACTTTTGTTCTCTACATCTGCCCTCTAATAACTCACAATTTCAGACTTCTGTCCTGCATCTATGTAGCTGTACTGCAGAGTTTCAGTCTACATAATCTTATTCCATGGAAGTATGTATTCCAGGATCTATTCCTGAGTGGTGACAGTCAATGAAAATTCCTAATTCATAATTTTCTGTGTAAAACTGCTATTTTAATGCCTGACTTTGTAGATTCTAAAGGTTTTTCTGCAGTTCTTCAGAGCCAGCACTTGTCTGTACTATTCTGAATAACTTAGTCACCATAACTTTAGGATTCACTTACTATTCACCTTCTGTAAAAGGTCTGTTACGCTTACTTTATCACATGATACTTCTGCATGCCTAAAATAGATACTTTGGCCTTGCTATTCCCCACCACAGACTCTGGTCCTTTTTTCATCACCTTT
>JAWWES010000115.1:69277361-69290432 GCA_035583135.1 Lophotriccus pileatus
ACTTCTGCATGCCTAAAATAGATACTTTGGCCTTGCTATTCCCCACCACAGACTCTGGTCCTTTTTTCATCACCTTTTGAAGAATTCTTGGCCATTTTCTGTCATCTTCAATAAATGCCTCATTATAATTTTAAACTGTAAATAATAAGTAGAGCCTAGAGAAACTATTTTAAGTAATATTTTTGTTACATAACCCCAAAAAGAAAGAAGTAATTTATCCTTAAAATTATCCTACTTTTCTGAAATATATAATTTAAAAAAAAAATTCTAAAAAGCATGATGTGATTTTCTTTTTAGGTTCGCATATTTTCCATCAAAATGTTTCAAAAAAGTGTAAGAAAAAGGCATATGTAGCTTCAGACAAAAATTACAGATGCTGTTATTGCTGTTTTAATAAACAGGACGAACTTTTCCGTGTTCTATCGTCTTACAATCTAATTGCACCCAGATACCGATGGCGTAGAAGCAGGTGGGGACAAGCATGTCCCGTGGCTCTAAAGGAAGGTGACATTGTAATGGGAAACCCAGACTTTGCTGTCAGGTTAGCAGAATTTGACACTCAGTTTTAATTTCTATTTAATGAGATAACTGTCCACATCTGTCAGCTTCTCCTCTGTTTTAAGTTTTCTAGGTAAAATGTACGTACTGTCGTCCCCAGAGGCATTGAAAACATTTATGTTGAATCCACGGCCTTACCTCTTACCACCAATGCCACTTCCTCCTTGCAAAGTATTAGTATTTGGTCCTCCATTCTCTGGAAGAACAACTATTTGTAACCTGATTGCGGACAATTATAAAGGAAAGGTAGGTTTATAAATGTCTTATGTAGGAAGGGTATCAGCTGAGGCTTGGGAATCAGTTAAGTGCATTCCTCTTCCTGTTGTGTTATTAACATACACATTACAAGTATATGGATTACAGAGGAAACAGCACATTTCAGTGAAATTCATTTATATGAAAGTAGCTGCATTTCATAAATGCTTTTAATATTAGAATAATTATCAATTAGCATTAGAATATTATTAATAACTTTTTAATCTAAGATAATTAAATATAAACGCAAATTAAAAATAACTCTGCACTTGAATTATATGTAAATTTTTATGGATCAGATGTTATATTTCTGTGATATTTGTATTTTTTCAAATCATTTCATTAGGTTCTTGATATGGCCAAACTCATTCAGCCCCATATAGAAGAATCAAGAGAAAAAAACACTGAGCAAATGCAAAGGGATGCAGTAGAAAAAGCTATAACAGTAGTGAAAAATAGGCTGGAATCAGAAGAACAGTCAGAAGAAACAGGTGAGCAAAATGTTCTATGGTCTTTGAATCTATTTATTTGCTTTAGGTTATTTAACTGAAGCGGTTACTGTCACTTTACTTATAAAAAGTTACAGTTGTTACGGTTCTTGTGTATTAAATATGAACTAAAAGAACATGCAGTGAGGGGGATAGCTTAGTAGAATTCACAATATAGAAATATATATATATAAATCCTACAAATTTCCAGACCATTATTATTAAGAAAGAGTTTTCTGAGCTCTGAGCTGAAAGTAGAAATTGGTTCTGACTGATACTGGTTGAAAACTTTCCATTTGAATGACTTTCGACTAAGTTAAATCTCTACAAAATTGAAATTCTCTTCAAGAAAGAAGCTTGTCAGCGAGGCTGATGTGAATCCAGAATCTACAGATTTTACACTCTGGAGCAGCTTCCAAGTGTGCTGTCTCAGATGGCACATTCACAAGGCACTCTAGCTCCAGTCACATTTAGACTTCTTAAGCTGCCCAGGTTTTTGCATCATGAATTCAGAAAATATTTTGGAAAGGTGAAAATAATACGTTGTTAAATATCTTTAAAAAAATTGTGGGGTTTTGTCCAGGAAATTTAATGGGGGGTTTTCAGAATAGTTTCTTTTGAAATGAAAGTTCTCCATTGAATTAGAATTGCCTTTTCCAGTTAGCTGTAGTTATGGTTCAAATGGACAACCAGGCCATTTTGCCTTATCCAAATAAGCAAGGAATCACTGTGTTTGAATTTCTTATGGGTTCATACATGTCTAACAAAAATTCAGTGTATTCCTCTGGTGCTGCAAAACAGAGGCTGACAGTGATAAAAAACCATTGGCATTGCAATAAGAATAATGGTGAGCTATGACAGCAAAATTAAAACTATTAACAGTGTCATGTTCCAGATTCTTGGCTATTTAAGTACTTTTGAGGACAGGTGTGTGACATGATATTAGGATTAAAGAGAATTTAATTCTAATTAATAACCTGGGAGAGCTCAAGCAATTTTATTGCAAAACAGAACTACAAACAAATGATGTATTTTAACTTACATATCTTTTTATAGTATAAGATTGTGTCAGAATTTTTTAATAGATAAGAATAGGTACTAATTCACACACAGAAACTAAAGGAAGAGAGGATCTGAATTCAGAAGTAGGAGTATTTGCCACCTGCATATGAGAAACTTAAAAGTATGCTAAGTTTTAACCTGTTGAAATGGTTAAACAAATGAAATACGTTTGTAAACCTAATATGGTTTACAAATAGTAGTAATTTTTGCATACAGAGCAGATTCTTATTTCATCTCAAACAAGATAGGTTATTAGGTAAATCCAATTAATGAACATTAATGAAATATAGACAGAGGGAGCTAAAATCAAAGTTAAATAAATGTGGATTATGAGGTCATTTTTGCAAGTTTCTTTGACTTTTTAAAGAAAAACATTTGTTCCTTCAATGATATTCTTCCTTTAATTTATGACAACCTTTATCAGAAAAATATACCAAAGGGAGCACTAAAGAAAGATGCAGAACTGCAGAAGTAGGATATAATATCTTTAGCTAAGATAACTGTAAAGTCTGCTCCCTTTGGGGTTTGGGCTGCATTGAGATTTTTTACAGAATGGAAATTAGTAAGTTATTGTCCCTTTCCCAGGGACTTTGCAACCTGGCAAAAATAACCTGATAAATTTGTGTTAATTTGTGCATGTAAAAAGTAACAACATAATAATGAAAACATCTTGACGTAATCACAGAAACTAAATGTGGGTTTTTTTCCAGATTATACTGTTAGCAGATAATGCAGTTGGCTGAAATGGTTCTTCATCAAATTTTATCAAATTAGTATGTTCATTGTAAAATCAGTATTCCTTTTTTTTTTTTTTAATAATTACAGTTGCTGTGTCAGCAGTTAATAACAAAATATGGGTCCGATGTGAATGTTTTGTACATCTTAGGGAATGCAGGCTTCTTGATTGTTGGAAATACACTGCCTTGATCTGTGATTTTATTGATTTTAAAATTAATCTGGTCAACCTTTTGATTTAGAAATCAAGGAGAAATCAAATCAAGGGAAATTCTCAGGTGCTGCAAGTGCCTCATTGTGATTGTTCTAGTGCATAAATGTCATTCTATTCATATTGAAACAATATTTCACTTAGTGGTAGAAAATACTGAACAGGTAAAAAGGCTGAGCTTTTTATAGTGAGAAAGCAAACCATAATCCTAAAACTTATCTTTATGAAACATTCCCTAGAACTGCATTCAGAAGAACTGGTGTTTGATTCTTTCCCAGCATAATTGTGTAGAATTGCTTAAAATGACTACTGTGCTGTAGTTATGATTTAATCTTTTATTTGATTCCCATTAATTTGAGAAGTGCTTTAAAAGAATCTGTATTGTTAGGAATATCAGAGATAACTGCTGACCACCCCGAAGTTCAAGCGATGGTAGAAGAAGCCATGAAAAGTGCATCCATCTCTGAAGCTACAGTGTCACCTCAAATATATGCTGAAGTACTGGAGGGAGCTATTGCAGAGGTAAGACCACAAGTACTATATAGCAAAGCCTTTTTTTCCTAAGAGCAACTTTTAACAGTTTATACATTATCGATACATGTTCCTAATTTTTCTGTTTGAAAGATCAGTTTAGTTTGCAACACAATGCCTGGAAGCCTACATACAACTGAAGAGAGACTGAGAAGGATCATGAAAGACAAATCTATTGAGGACTATTTTATATATGTGTATATACACACACAGACTATTTCTGTCTTGCAAATTACCTGGGCTACAAGTTGTTAAAGGCTGGGAGAATTATCTGAAGGATCACTGTAAGCCCTATTCTTACATTCTTAGTCACTATTAAAGAGCTCAACACCAGATACAAGAGTTTAAAAAGAACTGTTTATGAAGGTTTATGCAAGAATCTTGAATTGTTTTAAACTTTTTCAATTCCATGTAACTATGGAAATTGGAATCTAAATTCTTTATAGCAAGCTTAAAAATCATTATCACAGTTACCTTTTTTCATTTAAAATACTTTTAATTTTCATTCAGAAAATGTCTCGTTTTTTATTGACCTGAAATGACAAAAAGGAAAAATCATAACATTGAGAAAATCATTTTGTTGTGCAGTCTTTTTTGTACAGCTGACAGACTTAGTCTTTTTATATCACTGAATCTGACATTTTGTAACAGCTCATGAAGAAGAACAAAGACAGGTTTCCTGATGCTCCAGAGAAAGGAGGATGGGTAGTGGATAACTACCCTCTATCAGTAGACCACTGGTCAGCTTTATCAGAAAAACAACTCCTACCTGACACTGTTATCTGTCTGAAGCACGCAGAAAAAGAAGGTTAGTAAATGCATACTAGTGCAATTGAATCTTTTCTCTTTTTTCCATGTTGATATCTGTATATAAAGCACACTTATGAGAAAAAATACTATTTATGTTCCATTTATAAGGCTTCAGGGGTCTAGAGAAGAAACAATTCAGTGAATCAACAAGAGTACCCCAAATTTCTTACAGTTTGGACTAAGGGAATTACACAAAATTGAAAACCAGAACAATTTGCAAAAGCAGTAAAGAAAATTCCTCCAATTTATAATCAATTTTCAATTTTCTCCTATTTGCAATCATTAATAAATGGTTGCAGAGGGGACTCTTGTACTTTCAGATTTTTGCATTCTGTGTCTGGCTGACCACCAGCTTGCCATGTGGCTCTCTGTCAAATTTCCCTGTTCATTGGTTTCCCCATTTGCAAAACCAAATATGAAATTTCTGTGCTGGAATAAAAAGGGGGAGAGAAACACTTGTATGTAGGTGTATCGTGTTCTCCATCCTGGGATCAAGAAAGAAGAGTAACTTCTTACCCAAACTGATACAATAGCTTAGTATCGGTGAATCAGAGGAAGGGATTTTTACTTTGTTTCTTACTTGTTTCAAGCAGGAAGGAAGGTTAGTATCAGGCATGAATAACTGAACTGAATATGAAGATTCATATACTGTTAGAAGCTTTGCCTGCCAAATCATGTCTTAATGGATTATGTCTGCCTAATTCATACCACACCACAAGTTTAAGTGACCTTTGGGAATGTTTGGTCAGTGCCTGTCCAACCCAGTCCATTATCAAAAGGTCTTCCTGTGGCAGAAACTTCCATTCAGGAAAGGCATGATGGGTCTATTCATATGTAGTTCAAAAGTAGTTTGTATCAGGAACTGCCCAACATGGCAGAGAGCTTTTCAAAACCTTGTTCCTGAATATAAAAATTAACCTGAGCACATGAAGGTTATACAGTTTATTCAGAGTGGATTTCTTATGAAAAAAAAAGCTTTTCAGAAGCATGTCAGCTGATCAGCTAATCATCCTCACAACTCAAAAACCCTATCTAAACTACTTAGTCACATAGCTTTGTGAAATTTTGTAACACCTTAAACATCTGAACTAAAAGTCTTCCAGTGTGGTTGGAGCTCATATACAGACCAAATACAGAGTGAACATTTCTATGAGAAAGTTCTAGATCCAGTGTTTGTCAGAAAATTGTATTTGCTATACCTATCATTCAGGACCTCATCTCAATACTTTCAGAATGAACTTAAGGGCAAATTACATTTTGATACCTCATCTGTGCTTCCCAGACACTCCAAGCTGCAGAAGAATACCAAGACTGAGTTATGGAAAGGTGGCTTTATGAACTACATTCTTTTAAATTCCCTTCAGTTACCCTCTGTTTTTCAAAAATACATTTAATTGAAAGTATTGGTTTAAAATATAAACCCTTCATACAGAATTGTCATCGCTTCAAATCAACACCAATGTTTCTAACAGTTAAGTGACATCTTTCTCACAGTTAAAATTTAGATAAAAATACATTTTATGTTAGTTGATGACAGTGATCATGTGAGGAAAAAGTATGAGTAAAGTGAGGTAAAAGAGACAATAATAATATCTGCTATAGCCTTTGGCTAAAAGTGTAGCTTTTTGCTTATGAATACACTTACTTGAATTTAGCTATTTTGTTTCATTTTGTTCATTTTATTCTTACCTTTTATTTGGGCAATTTTGTTAGCTCTTTGTTGATTCCCACTAATTTCTGTAATTTAAATAACCATGTAGTTGCGGAGTTTACATTTTCACAGTATTTGAGTCATTACTTTATAAGCTATTCCCTGAACTAGTCTAAACTGTCGTTAAGTCCACTGATGAAAATGGATTTTAGCCACACAGCAATATATCATAAATCTATTTGCCCAGGTAACTAAGTTAGTAGAGTTCCTAGTAGGAACAGCATATTCTTCATTTCTGTCAACCAGCTGTAATAGTAGAGGTATGTACATTATTTATATTTTATTTGAATAGTTTTCTTTGTACACATGCAAACAAAATAAATGTTGGAGTACTGTGTGATATATGGAAATATAAAATAAATCCTTTCAGTTCTGTTTCCCCTTACAGCCTTCATCATAACCTTCCAGTATCCAGACTCGGTTTACTAGGTGCTTGAAATTGAAAACAAAGCTCTAAAACCATATAAATCAACAGTATAAAAGCATTTCAGCAGTATATATGCCTTTTGTTGACTTTAAAAAGAAGAAAGTTGTCTATATTATATAGTTTTATTCAGATGCCTAAAACTCATTAGTGTTATTAGTAATTATACTGCAGAAGACTGTATACTGTGCAGACCATACTTAGCAAATAGGAATTAAAATAATTCTATTATTATTTAGCTTTTATTTTACCTATATATAACAAGGCCTGAGTCATAAAGGTACTATAGGATAGACTGAATATGATAACATTCTTTTAATTTTTAATGATGTAACATTTCACCTACTCTCTGAAAGAAATACTCTAGCTTTGTAGGGTTCTTTAAATTACATAGAAGCTCTTTAAAAAGTCCACATTGTAACTTTTTATAGTTTCTAATAAAGCACACAGCTCTTCTCCAAAATTAATGAGTTTTATAGTATTAACTATAAAGACTGTTATGAAGAGACTCTATCATCAGTGTCTCAAACAACAAAGTGCATCTTAGTTTTGAATATCTAACTAATTTTGATCTGAGTACATCAAAAGAACATTTATTAATGATAGAAGTAATAATGTCATGTACACAGTTGTGCTCTTAACACGTGCTAAGTCCTTGTTCAGAGAAAATCATGTTTTCCTACGCCTACATTTTATTTCAATAATCAAACACTGACTCACCGAAACATTTCAGTCATACTGCTCTTCAGCTGAAATCTGTTTTATTTCTCATGTAGTGCCATCAGCACATTGCTGCAGCTTTTCTCCCATGTGATATGTCTTTACACCAGTATAAATGAATGATATGTTCACAGTTTTGGTTATTTGGTTTGGGGTTTTTTTATATGTAACAGTTATGATATAAAAATGTTTAATCAGAAAAATACTTCAGAGTCCAAATCATACTCTTTTGGTCTCTCATATATGAGATCATCTGGGAACGGCTCAAAGCTGCACCAGGAGAGGTTTAAACTGGACTTTAGGAAGCCTTTCTTTAACAAGAAGGTGGTCAAACACTGGAACAGGCTTCTTACAGAGATGGTTGATGCCCCAAACCTGTCAGCATTTAAGAAGCATTTAGGCAGTTCCATTAATAACATGCTTTAACTTTTGGTCAGCCCTGAACTGCTCAGGCAGTTGATGAGCAGTAGGTCCCTTCCAACTGAAATAGTTCTATTGTATATAAATAGATTCACATTTTAATAATCACAATTTTTGTAACCTCAGTGGGACCTGGGATTGCTTGAGGACTGAACATATTCAAATTTATAATATTGTTTGTGTTTAAAAGGAAAAAGTGGTTCCAGTAATGTCTTAATGAGAGTGAAAGGACATGGAGAAGGAGACTTCATGTAAATGTAACAAATGTATTTAAATGAGTTAAGAAGCTAAGTTCAATGCTGAAGTGTCTTTTGAGGGTACATGAATCAATTTATGTGGTAACTTGCATGTAATGTCTAGCTGAAAACTAAAGCCTCGCATATTTTTTTCATGTTCCTTGACACAATTTTTCTGAGCCTAAATTATTTTCAGGAATTTGTTACTGTAGTTAAGCATTTTTGCAGAAGCTTTGCATGAGTATGTAATTATTTATACTAGGAGACAGTTATATCACTTCATGAGAATATATTTCAGGCATTGTAAAAGAGTTACCAGCTTCAAGTAGATCTGTGGGTTCATTCCAGTCTTCCTGAAGTAAAATTTGTCATATTCCTTTCCTACCACATTGCTACCAGAGCTTACTACCTTTCTATAAGAAACTCCATTGGAGCACACAAGCCTTTGCCTCAGTAGCTCAGAGTGGTGTGTTAGTACAACCCTATCTTCACTTGATGTCTCTTCTGCTGCTCTTGTTATTTGGGTAGTTCTTGCCAAAAATGAATGGGTAGCTGGCGCTGGTAATTCCAGCCATCATCTCTGATGCTTGTCTTTCACAGCTATTAACACTAATTAGTTATAAGCTCTTTAATAATTATTCCAATCCCCCCTTTCCCATATTACAGATGGTGGAGGGTTGAATTAATATGCATTTCTTAGGCTTTTATTTTATGTTCCTGTTTTTTTATTTGGATCATTGTGTTAAAATCAGTAAGATATTTGAAACAACAAGAGAAAAAAATAATCAAACCTTTTCATGATAGGCCATTTCCTCTTTAGTCTTTGAAGAGAAATGCTTTTTGCAATCAATTGTAATTATAAAATTGATGCTTTTCAGAATCAATTGTAATTATAACATATACCAGGCTGATGATGTGTACTTAGTCCTACAGCCTCTAAATATATTTCCTTTGTTTTTCTTAGATGGCTTTCAACCTGATTTGTGGGTTTTTTTCTACCTCTAACTGGGGGCTTTTCAATGAGAAAGTTTGGTCAAGGACAGTTAATTAAACTGCAGTCAAGAGATAGCAAATTACTTGTTCTGTATACTTCAAAGCAAGCTCTAGTGATATTAACTTCACAGTTTGTTCAGTCTTTGAGGAAAACTGCATGCACCTTCAAAGCCAATTTCTGCTCACCTTCCTAAGCCAGATGTGATAATTACATTTTAATACCTGTAATCACAGCATTCTAGGCAGAAAAAATTCAAAATTTGAAACAGAGTTTAAGAACACCTTTCTCAATTAAATCCCAAATACCTTCAGCTCTTAAATTCTTTTAGTCTCTCTTTCAGAGGAATAAGGGCTAAGGGATATTGATGTAGAACAACTATGCAATTCTTTGCAGAAAAAAAAAGAACAAAAGCCTGTGATTAGAGCTATCAGTCTCTCTGAAAACTCTTGTCACTTTCTAAACAAAATAAGAAAAAGGACACTGTAATTTAGTTTGCTTAATGTCTGTCCCTCTGTCCTCCTTGACTGTATCCAACACCAGTCTTGTAAATGCAATAGAACCATAAGCTAATGAAAAAATATCCAAAATCCTATATCAGCTTTCTCTCAAAAAACCCTTTGAAGGCAACTCATCTTTAAGTCTGCTTTAGGTTTTAAAAATATACACTTTAGCTTTTATCTATTAGGAGTTTTAGAATATTTTAAAGTGCAAAACAGAAATAAATTCAGTACAAACCATTTTATTTTAATAGCAAGTTGTTAAATATACACGTTTCTGTGCATTAGAAAGAATCAATTTAATCTGTGAACAAGAGTTTTCTTTCCAAATACCATAAATTGGTACACACAATATAAGTTTGTCTATTAGGTACATCGCACTGTAATATGCTTAAAATTATTTGGCAGTATATATTTATAATATAAGTAAGTAATGAAAAGTCTGTATAAGCAAACTATGTGGTCTGTTTCAAAAAGACAACTGAAATACATATCAGTTCCAAGAAACAGAAGTGTAACTGTTATCCTACATTTTGCCTTTCTCTTCATTTTGATAATTAAGCTCTAATGAAGAAGACATGCTAGCTTCTGGTATCTCTTTCTGAGTTTTGGTGGGGTTTGAGAGGGGAGGAAAGAAGGATTTTTTTTCATCTTTTTTGTTGCTGAATATGGACTGAGGGCAGAAAATGTTATATCTAATACTATCAGAACACTGGGGAAAAAAGACATAAAGCGTCTCCTTCCCCAGCAATTCACTTAGAGAATGTGGGGGCAGAAAGCCTTTGAGGATTGTTTGTCTCTATGGTAACTATGCTCAGTAATAGCAAAGAAGACCCAGAGAAAAAGAGTAGGAGAGATTGCCATATAGACAATGCCTATGAAAGCCCAAGATTTAAGGCTGGAAAGGATTGTTTCCTATCACCTCTGTGATAAGGAAATGAAATTAAGAACAGCACTGTTAGAAAGACCACCAACTTCTCAGAAAGAAACTTGTTTACATTTTTATATAATTTATTTTTAAACCATTACTGTCTTTTCAAGTGTTTTTCTTGACTATGTTTTTAATGTCTTTAAAAATATCTTCTCACCATAAATAATGTCTGTAAACAGAATTATTATAAGTTACACCTAATGACAAAGGTACAGCTGCCTTACATAAAAATACTTTCTTTTTTTTTTTTTGGTACCTGAGACCCAGTTTGAAACAAACTAAATGTCAGGGAGGCAACATTTTTGTCATAATAAGGTTCAAATACCTGAATCAAAACCAAATAAGGTTTGGGTTGTCTGATCCAAATAAGGTTTGGGTTGTCTGATTTTTGGGTTATTCCTTTTCCCTAGGAATGTAAACCTTTTCTCTTTTGTTACTTCTTCCCTCTTTCGAGGGAAAAGTTTCTCCAATTCACTTAGACCTGGGTAATCTATTTAAAAACTCTGTAAGTATGCAATAATTGCTGCTGGATATGTTTCCTCAAGCAAAAAAAACCTCCCAGATAGAGGTAATCTGATGGAATTATGTGCCTACAGTAGCAAAACAAAGCTGGATCACATGCTGGTCCATCATTTGCTAAATATCATATCAGGAGAGGTGTGCTTCTGAGATAAAGTTTCTTATGGGAAGCATTCCATTGAGTGGATTTGTTACCATACTCAACATTCTGTCTCAGATGATGCCAAATATTCATTTAAATCCATTATTCTGCCTGTATATTTCCAATTTCAGGACCTACTCGGAACTGAGAGGTTTTTAAAGGGCTGAACTGTAAGAGATGATCTGTTGAAAGCTAGATCCAGACAGCCCTTATCCCTGTCTTCCATGTGTTATTGCTGTGAATAGGGCTGTGGTTCACAAGGCAGCACATGTGATTTCTGCAGTGTGACTCTGCCAGGGATAACACGTGCAACAAGCTGTTAGCATAACCTAGTTATTAATGTATCCTTTGCTTATTTTCTTAAAATCTATGTTCCTAATGGAGTCATCATTATATACTGCATTAGAGCTGCCCAAATTTAAGCAGGTTTTACCTGGCTACCTCTCTGTCTCATTTAGAATACATCATTGCAGAATGCAACATATTAATGGTGCCATTTACACAACATTTTTTTTAAAGCACATAAAAAGATATTTTCACTTTCCTCTTTAAAATCACAGCAAGAGAAAAATGTCACTGCAGAGGATAATATATGTAATGATATACATAGGACGAAAGTGTACTTTAGTAAGATGCAAATGTTCATAAACATTTTCAAGAAAAAAAAATACTTTTTAATTCAAGGTCAGACTATTTGAAATTGGCAAGGTGTTTCTGCTTAATGACATGCCCTTATGCACTTTTAGTTTATATTTAGACTAATAATCATCCAAACAGGAGGAAGGTTAGCCACTGAGGCATCCATCTGACAGCTGTGTTCTTCAAGCTTTAAAAAAAGGGGAAAAGGCATTAAGTATTTCTTGTTATTAAAAATCACAAAAATACATAACAAAATGCTTATTTGTTAATAAAGTTTTGCAGTTCACCTTGGGGGCAACATGTCAGACACTGTGAGGGCAAACTGCTCCTGAAGGAAGAGAGAGCTGGCAGTGCAGTGTGGTAGCATGGCCATCCAGACACTGCACTAGCCAGGAGCAGGGTAGCTCTGGCCCTCTGCTCTAGCAGCTCCCTGGGGACAGCAACAAGCTGAGGCCAGGCTGGGATGTCAGCCTGTGGGTTGGCCCAGCTTTTCCGAGCCCATGGCTGGGCAGGGCTGTCAGGAGCTGCAGGTTGGCCCAGCAGCAGCATTGCTGGGGCAGCAGCTGATGGCCCCGAGGGCTGACATGGAGTCCTGGGCAGGCTGGGGGAGCCCAGGGGCTGGATGGGGACAGCCAGGCCCAGGAGTGCCCTTGGGCCCCTGACCCAGCATATGAATTGCTATAGAGCGCCCAACTTACTTCAAATCTCAGTTTATCATATATATAATAGAGGTAATTTGAGAGAATAAAAATTTCAGCCTCGAAAGTAGAAGAATAAATTATTAAAAGCACTGAAGTATTTAGAAATTTAGTATTGGAGAACTACACATTAAGATCCAGAGCCATAAGAAGATGTAGAAATCGCAGTACCCAAAACTGCCATACTAACTTTTAAGTGTCTGACTTCATATATGGACTAAAGAATAGGCACAAGAAGTAGCAAACTAGCAAGGGGCCAACCTTAGCGAGACATTAAGAGATGTCAAAAGGAGGCATGTATTTGAAATCCTACATAATTTTAAATTTTACCAATTACAAAAGAATGGAAACCCTTAAACTTACCTCTTTGGCAGTTGAAGCTTTGGAGGCAGAGCACTGGCTTGCTTTCTTCTTGAGACAGTAGTGGCACTGCCCTTTGATACAATAGCTTCATGAATAGCTTAGTCATCCAAGTCAGAAAAATGTTACA
>JAWWES010000115.1:69290495-69335484 GCA_035583135.1 Lophotriccus pileatus
ATTTCTGGTGTAGATGGACCTTCATCCACATTATCTATTGACTGGCCTTCCACAACTAAGTCTCTGGCTGTGGAATGTACCAGAGCCTGTCACTGCTAACACTCTTTCTTGGAGTCCCTGGTGCAATCTCTGCACCTCCTCTTGTAGCTCTACCACCAGGCTGAGCACTTAATATGCTTGTTTGCACCTCACAGAGCTGTTCTCATGTTGCCAGTGCCAGGGCTTTGTCTGGACTGCCATATCCATGCTCGTGAGTGCAGAGGACATAGCATTCTACCCGGCTGACATTGTAGCTAAGCTCCAAGAGGGTGATGACCCTTGAGCCTCTCGAGCTCTTGGGGGGATTGTGCCCCCCTGCGTGCCCTACCTAACAAACTGCTGCACAAACTGCTGTGGCATGCCCCTGCTGATGCATCATGCTCTGTTTGCAGTGCTCCTGGTTGCTCAGTTCCCTAGGCTGCTTTTTGGGGGTATGTCTTGCCTCATTTGTTAGTTATGGTTAGAGGCATCTTAGAATGTCTTCAGTTGGAAGAGACCCACAATAAGACAAAGTAACTGGTGGTAGTGGATCAAGGGTTGGACTTGATGATCTCAGAGGTCCTTTCCAACCCATCTGATTCTATGGTTCTATAATCATTGCGTCCAAATCCTGTCCCTGCACAGAACAGTCCCACAGTTGTAATTGGTTTAAGAACTCTTACAACAGCATGGTGTAGTGTTTTAGCTCACTGCTTTGCCTTTATCAGTTTAGGATTTTTGTCTTCAATACTATCCTTCATATCCTTCACGTTTACACTGGCCTTCTCTTTTAGTCCTTTCTTTTTCCTTTTTCCTCTAAATCTTCTATTTACTCTGTGATTTTGCTATGCTGATCTTTATATATCTGTGTGCTGTAGTTTGCATAAATGAAGATTTAATTCATTAATATCTGTATATTGAGATCTTATGACATAAATAACACCTAGTAGTATTATATTTCTAGTCCTGTAAAGAGAACATACTCAACTTGAAAAAGAACAAATACCTAACACACAACTTTCACATAGTTTCAGTTTGAACACTTCATAACCGCTTCAGTAACTGAGCTGAACCAGGTCAGAACAAGAGGTTCTTGTTCTTCTAGCATACTTTGCAGTGTATGCTAGTTTTCCTGCTCTTTATTTTTTCTATACTTGCATGAGGCATGACTGTATGGTTACCCTGTCAAAAATGGTTATCATTAAATGATAATTTTTAAATTAATGTACTCTGTATTATATTTCTTTGCAGAAAGAGTCATTATATTTATCTGAGAGACAATTTAAATAACCATATGGAAACACAGTTAAGCAATCTGACCTCGTTTATTTTCCTGGAGAAGGATCAGTATATACAACATCAACATAGTTAATTTGGGAGTTTACAAAGTGTCTTTGTAAAATACTAATATAATAATTCATAAATACGGGAGAGAAGAAGCTTTAAAAAATATGCCACCATATTTCAGCAAAATAAAAATAATCCTAAAGTATAATGATAATTTTTAAATGCAAAACATTTTAGAGGAGCATTGCCTATTATATTATTTGATTTTCAGAAATCACGCTACCCAAGTTTGCAGAGGATGCTTTTCCAGATACACAAGAAATGAATACAATTAAAGAGAAGACTGAACTTTTCATGAATGATTGGCAAACAGTGGAATCAGAAATCAAGAACTCATCTCTAGTTCAGGTTGTTGTTCTAGAGATCACAGAGCAAACTCCAGAAAGTCTGCTCAATCAGACAGTGCTGGTTATGGAAAGTAAGTAATACTGTTTATGTGAGTGGCACTTAAACTGTAGAGAGAGATTTTGATGGGGTTCTGTGGTGCATAAATAGGGGTTTAGGCTATACTCAGTTTGATATTACTAACATAAAATGGCTCATGCTGTGTTCTGTGGGTCAGCTGAAAAGCACAATAGCAGCTTTTAAGATATAGGAAGAGGGAGGAATATGTATATTTGAAATATATATATATATAGAGAGAGAGAGGCTATGCAAATATGTACATAATAGCTCCCTAAACTTTCTGACAGCACATTTTCCCACTTGGTCTATCTGCTCATGTCAGGATACTGGTTTGAGAAATGGACAGATATCAAAGGTTCACTAATGTACAATATTCATTGGGTTAATGAAACTTTCAGGGTGTGTACTAATCTAACCTACCTATCTGCACAGACTGTATTTCAAGACTGAATTTTACACTGGGGGGTTTTTTTGTGTGGTTTAGTTTTGGGTTGGGTTGGGGGTTTTTTTTTGTTTGTTTTGGGTTTTTTTGTTTGTTTTTTTTGTTTGTTTGGTTTGGTTTTTGGGGGGTTTGGGGTTTTTTTTGTTTGTTTGTTTGCTTGTTTTTTGGTTGTTTTTTTTTTTGGCAAAGTACATTCCTTCACTCGTGCTCAAATCTCTTAGAATTTTGAGCACTGGATAAATAATATTAATACTACATTTTACCTATCATTACTACAATGCAAGTGTTTTATTAACCATAACATCTATTGTGCTGGCTTTATAATCAAATAAAATTTGAGTGATGATTTTTCCCACCAAATAACAACTAAAAAAACAAACAAAAAACTTGTTGAAAACGGCAGTGGCTGTGCATGTGCTTATATAATACTTTTGTAATACAAGTTCCCATTGAAAATACCAATTTACTTCAACCAAAAACAACCAGTAGAATTTTCATTTCTGGAGGAGGCAATTTACTAATTACTACATCTGGGGAGAACATTTTGTTCCATGAATAGAAGAAATGCAATATACAGCTGGCTTTATTTCCTTTCACATATGCACTTACTTTTATGGACAAAGAGAATCTATTCTGGCACAAACAAATGAAAAATATTGAAACAGGAAAAAACCTAACCTTTTCAGAACCTTTTAAGTATCATGGTTGGGAATTATCTGATGAAGACTTAGCAGAGGAAGCAGAAGATCTGGCTGCTGAAGAGGAAAATGAGGTAGATGAAGAAGAAGCTGAAGAAGATGAAGAGGAAGAAGAAAATGAAGAAGTAAGCATGCCAACTTTATCTATTTATGCTTTTATTGTAGCTCATTTATTTTCAGTTTGAACATAACTCCAGAGAAGTCATATTTGCACCTGATTTTGTATGATCCAGTTTAAGCCTTCTTAGAGAATAAATACTAGCATATGCTTCAAGAACACTTTCATTCTGATTGGCTGATAGTAGTTTTACTGCAGCAAGAAGCTTAAATACCTCCCATGCTAATATAGAGAATAATGTGCCTAGTTTTGTCAGATGACAAAGAGGGGTTTTATTAAAGAAAAAAATGTGAACTTTGATTTCTGTCAACTAACAATGATCTGTGAGCTATCATGTAAACATCAGAAGATGCAGAGTCCTAATGTGCAATCCCCTGTTTCATCATAGCTATTGATAATTTTCACACACCCACTTTAAGAAATCAGAGGTCTAGCTTTGCCTTTCTTTTATTTTCATCCTATATTGGAAGATTCCCATCCTCAAATTTCACAGTACAGAATATCCATGTACTGTAGTAAAGCAGTATTGAATAGATTTTTTAGAAATTAATTTTATTGGATAAGTAATCTGGCTTCACAACACCAGCTCTCATTGTCATTTCTGAAGAGGTCTACATTTAGAAGCAAGAGAAAATCAGTTTCAAGAACACAGTAGGAAAAGGTTTTATTATAGATCCTTCTACCCTAGTTTTGGTCTTCAGCAGCTAACTATGATATTATAATTTGAGATTTAAAATGGTAACTCTGTTCTCAGTAATTCTCTTGGACAATTTGTTTTCTGACTCAGAATCTAAGAAGTGTGTATTTTCATAGATTTATTTTCAACTTACGAACTACTTTGAGAATACGATCCTCATTCAATCCTCAATAAATGTATTTGGCATTACTTTATCTGATCTACTTGATCTACTTAATCTCAGTAAACTACTGAATTCTAATAGTTTTTGAAAATTTTCCTATTTTCAGGATGAAGAAACAATTAAGCAAAAGAAAAGGCACATGGGAGATACAAAACACTTTTGTCCAGTCAGTCTGAAAGAGCACTTTGTCCTCCACCCTGGACTCCAGGAATATGCAGCTAAATATAAAGAAAACATTTATTACTTTTCAACTTCTGAGTACAGAGATAAATTTCTGAACAACCCTGAAGAATATGTGGCTCACAATGAACCGATACAAGTGAGAATCTTAATAATTATTTAAAGTAGATAACAGCAGATTAAAATCATTATTTTCCATTCCCATTTAGAATTGTTTATAATTGCTGATTTTTTTTTCTAGGTAACAATATATTAGACAAGTCCTTGAAGGAAATAAAACGTATGATTTCCCTAGTGACTTTTTAGTGTACATTTAAATTAACACATCGAATTAATTATGCAAATATAGCAGAGAAGAGGAAGATTATAAATACAATAATCTTAAAATGTGATTAACAGATCACACATATTTGGAGGCTTTTTATTATCTTTTCATTTCTTTTTTCTTGTAAGTGGAAGAAGGGTAAAAGAAAGGAAGATTTACCAGAATTCTCCAATGAAGTTTCATTTTTACCTTCTGACATCCACTGTCATAGTGTATTTGTTCAGTGTTTCCAGAAAGCAGGTAGTCTGGTTGGAACAGCAATAGAAAGTCTGGAAAAATTAAAATGCAAAATTATGGACTGGTTTTGGAATTTTTATTATGATACTTTGGAAGTTAAAAACAGTAAGGGATGCATTGTACACTCCAAAATGTTGCAGAATATTCAATTTTTTTCCTATAGGCTCCTCCCTTACGGATGTGTTTACTTGGGACTCATGGAGCAGGTAAAACTACTTGTGCAAGACAGATAGCAAAAAAATTAGGCATTTTTCATATTCAGTTTGAAGAATATCTACAGGAATTGATCTTACCCAAAACTAGAAAGAAAGTTGGGCCCCAATTTGATGAAGAAGATGACAATAAAATACCAGTTCTATCAGAGGAACTAGAAGACTTCTCTCAGATTCAAACTGAGACAGAAAAAAGCAAACAGGTAATAATAGTCTTTTTTATGTCCGTACGCAAAGTAACAATTTTCAGGCCTGAATAGGAATTTCCTACAAAATTATAAACCCCATCTCTTAGGCGGTGTAATTTTCCTGAAGAACAAACATTTACATAAATGTTTATCAGGGGAGAATGGTAGCTTTTATTAGGAAGTGATATATTGAGGGGAAAAAAACCACAAGCTTTTAATGCAAATGAAATTCTTCTTTAGACAGCAATGGATATATGTGGTCGAGTTTCAACACACGTACACAGCATATAAATCTTTCAAGGATGGGTAGTATAAAGAAACTGAAAACTACTTCCTAGACAATAGAAATAAGGATTTATCCAACTCTCAAAGCTTCAGGAAGAAACAAGTTTCTGCATTGCATTTTAAGAGCCTTTCTTTTTGGTGTGTGCTCCTGATACCTGCCATGTTCGCTCACGTTACTAGCTCGTCATCAAAGATCCTCAGACATTCCCTACTATAGGATTTAAGGAAGCATGCAGGAGAGGAAGCAGGTTGCAGAGGAGGGGCATACAGAAACAGCATTCAAGCACAGTATTACGAAGATGAGTACTCCATGGAAGTGTAAACTAGTAAGAGATCTGAAGGGTAACAAGAAAAATTTCTGCAGAACAACAATAGTAAAAGGAGTATCTAGAAAATATAAGTCTGACACCTGGCAGGTGACCTTTCGATACCAAAAAGGTTGAGATGCCCAATGCCTTTTTTACTGTGATCTGTGGCCTTCCAGGTCTCTGTGTCTAACAGGAAAGCATGGGTAGAAAGTGGTACTACTCACAACAGAATAGGATCAAATTTGGGATCATTTATGTAAACTGGACATACACAAGTCAATGGAGTGCATTCAGAGGTGCTGAGGAAGCTGCCAAAGGTGCGTTCAAGGCCACTCTGTATTGTCTTGAAAAGCAGAGCACGTCCCTGTTAACTGGGAGGTAGTGTTCTGATGAAATAATACAAGAGCAGGTAATACTGGAAGCAAATGCTTCAACACAGAGTACAGATCAAAATCATGGATGTCAGAACAAAAATTCAGGTTTTCATTAGTTGAAATTTGGCAAATCAGTTTACAGCTTGGTCATCATAGCCAAAAATATAGCAAGTGTTCCTGGAACTAATGGTTATGGCTGACTCTCACTCAGCTTTATTTTTTTGGTGTCAATATGTCTGACACCAAGGCACTTTTGTTAGTATTTTTTTCCTTGTCATCTTTATGTCTGCAGGTAAACTATCTTCTACATTAGTATTTTTTCCTCATATTTCTTGTAAAGTACTTTATCTGATGGCATGACCTCAGCATGACTGATGCAGTTTCAGTTCAGTTTAGAAATACATTCATTGGTCCATGTACAAAACTCTAGAGGACAATTTCCATGATTGTGGACTCCCCAAGCATTTCTCTGAGTATGACTACCACTGGACTGTCTGACTGTCCTGTTTTTTACTGAGCCACCAGCTCTCCAAAATTTCATTTAATTCTATTTGTATCATTCTCTTTCACTTTGGCACAAGACACTAGAACTGTATCTATCAAAGCTTAAGGTAAAGGTCAGCTATAATATTCAAAGCAAGACCACTAAAGGCAAAGAAAACATACCATGTGGTCTGGAAATTTTAGCAAAAAGATACTATTCTGGTTGTTTTAATATATATCAGCCAAAGCCTTCACAACATTGACAGGTCTGGGGGCCAACCTTGTCCTTCAAATCCCTGCTAAGTGGGGTGTTCTCTTTTCTGTACCTGGAATATACATCTTGTGTTTCTTTTCTTTTATTAGATACAAATGCCATTCCAACAGCTCACTGGCAGTGATGTCAGTGCTACATTTTTATATGTGTTTTAGTGTTTTCTTCCACTTCAAACATTTCTTTGAAGATGTCTCCGTATTAATGGATCTGGCTACCACTTTGTTTTCTTAGGTATCTTTTGTCATACAAACATCTTTTAATATATA
Source organism: Lophotriccus pileatus (assembly GCA_035583135.1). Lineage (NCBI taxonomy): Eukaryota > Metazoa > Chordata > Aves > Passeriformes > Tyrannidae > Lophotriccus > Lophotriccus pileatus. The sequence goes on from JAWWES010000115.1 coordinate 69,297,516, forward strand.
TGCTGTCTCAGGCACTAGAGAAACTATTACTCTCACACACACTACATTAAACCTGTGACTTCCAACATATTCTCAAGTTCTTTTGGCTACATTATCAGAATAGATGTTATCATCTTATTCAGACATGGCCTTGAAGCAAGCAGCTCCCCACCATCATTTTGAGGGTTCCTGAATCACTTTGGATCAGTATTTTCTTCTGTGAATATACCATGGAAAAAATAACACAGCTAGTCAGGAACAGTGATATTTTCTGACTTTAATATTGTATTTTATTCAGTCTTCTTGTAAAAATGTGTGTTTTAATATCATGACTTATGTAAACTAATCCAGAGGCACCAATCTGTACCCTCTTTTCATTCTTTTTTACCACAGTCCATGTCAGGAAGCCATTCTATGAGAAGTGCATCCTCAGCCAAATCAATCTTACAGTGTTACATATTCTGGAAAAAAAACCCAACAGTTTCTCACCAGAATTGAATAGCTAGATTTGGTATTTGAATGCTCTGCACTTGATTAGTCATTAATATTACTACTATTTGGTAGAACAAAGCTATCTGTCTGGTATCTGTTCCTGTGCCTATACCCAATAACCTTACATATCCTTTTAAAACATATTTTTTTGTATTGCATTAAAAGATAAGAGTTGCTTTTAAAAGATGAAAAAACATTCTGATCTAGTGCAGATAGTTCTTCCAGCATAAGAACATGTATAACTAAGTTGAAAACTTCTTGTAGGCAGCTAGGAGAGACTATGCTTATTTCAGTTTCTATTCCTCTGAATTGAGCATATGCATAATTAAATACTTAATTGGTTTTAGGTTTTATTAAAACTCATACAGCAGCAATTGCCCTAATTCTATGGCCTTACCTAGAATGTATAATGTAGTATGGTGAAATGCGGCAAATGAGTTTGTTTCTGCTGGTTTAAGTCAAATGAAGACAGTACCTTACTTAGCCAAAGACCAGTAAATGTGTCAATTAGGTATTTCTTTCTTTCTGGTTTTTGTTTGTTTGTTTGTGCTCTTGGGGTATGTTTTTCATTTTCTGGGTGATTTTCCTTACATAAAGGAAGAGGTGTTAACTGATGAGGAAGAGGCAATCAAAGCAAATCTAATGGATAATAAGGAACTGCCTCCAGAAGTCCTTGATAACATTGTTCTTGACTGGTGGAAGAAAGAGCCATTCCGGTAACTGTAATTAGATTCTCTCTTTCTTTAATTAATCTTGGGAAGTATATCATCCATTTGGTCCACAATTGTAAATAACTATCCCAGAGATTATTTCAATGCTCTTGTACTTCTTATGAGTTATGACCTACGTCTCAGACTTGGTTTTGTTGTACTATTTTGATTGGTATTTTGACAGTAATATCATGTCTCATATGCTGTACGCAGTTCTGGAAAAGCACACGTGAATTGGATTAAATCTCCTAAATAGCTGGGTAGTTTTCATGGGCTTGCAGGACAGATTTGTAAACAAACCTTTTACATTTTCATGTAATTTTTATCCTGTCAGACCACAGTTAGGGGACATTTTCCAAATGGTGTAAAAACAAGGACAGAAGTTTTAGGAAAAAAAGTATGCACCAAGACTAAAAATTGCCCAGCATTACACATGTTATGGTATTATATTGTATTATATCACATTACAATACATTACATTAGACTATATTATACTACACTATGTTACACTCTTCTTTCACACAGCATCCAGGGCTTCCTATTCCTCCCTCCACTCCTTGTAGTTTCTTTGGTTTTTTGCTATTTTATGATGTATCCTATTAAGGTCTAAAGTAATAAAAATAAATATTCACTTCTTATCAACACACATTCAGCCTTACATAACTACTCATCTAACTTGAAATTGTAAGAGCTTCAACAAGCCATAGAGCTTTCCAGGCATATCTGACTTGGTTTTAATACGTGCAGGAAGACAGATCTAAGTCACGCTGAATAGCAAATTTCTGATCCTATACTACGGGAGAAATTGTTAGGCATTTCTGAAACGTAAATTTTCAGGCACAAGCTTTCTTTGGTAGTTGTTACCCAAATAATGCTTGGGGCAACTTTGTGTTTTTTTGAGAGCAGGACCCAAGAAATATTGGTTTTAGAGTTATACAAGCAATCCTGAAGACAGAATTTATTTTGGGTTTTTTGAGTACTTTTAAAATAATTAAGCTTTGCACATTAAAACCTTGGAAGAAATTAATTTGTAAGTACATAATTAAAATACATACTGAAATATCAGTTTTACATTGTCAAAAGAGTGGAGCTGAAAGTATTTTTTTAATTTTACTCTTAACATATGCATTAATATGGGAGGCTTCTGGTTTTTTTTTCAAAATAATTTCATGTTCATTATGTTGCACTTTAAACTACACTGTGTAATGATAAATAACTCGTTTTCCAATTAGGTCCACAGGCTTTATACTGGATGGTTTCCCTCGTACTGTAGATGAAGCCACATATTTGTCAGAACGAGGACTCTGTCCTGATGTTGCAGTTTATATTCAAGTAGAAGACAGTGACATTCTTGACCGTCTTTTTCCTCCACGTCTGCAAAAATGGAAAGACAAACAGCAAAAAAAAAAGGAATATAAAATGAAGCTGAAGGACCTGAAAGCAAAAATGAGGGTAAGTTTTCAGTCCTACATCTTTTTTTTTGTAGTTGTTTCAAAAGCATAGGTCTAAACATAGATCTAAAACTCCCAAAGCTGTGAAAAGCACACAGAGTAACAGATATAGGAGCCAGGAGACATAGTCCAACACATTCATAGCATTCCCAGACTTACCATAGGAAAGTAAAAGAATTTAGAGCTCCTTTCCTCTTCTGTGCAATTAATTTATGAAGGGGTTTAGCCACTTGCAGCCCAGGAGCAGTAGCTGTGCTGCCAGACAAACGTCAGTCTGACAGAATGCCAGACATCTGGAAAGTCCTGGGCAAAAGGCAACTAGATGGAGGGAGTGAATATGGCCATAAAAAATCAAATACAGAGCTCATGCACTGTAGTGTTGTTGCACCCCAGATTCCCTGAGCATGTGCTGTTGAGTTGATCAGCATCTCCCATAGGCGGACTTCACAGGTACTGTATGGGATATGTGTGTGTGTGTTTCCATCTGTGATACTCTGCACAGAAATGCAGGATCTCTAAGCCACATTCTAGTGCTGTTGTGGCTGCACAGTCTCCTGTTCAAACAACGCTGTGTCTACTATTGATAAAGTTACAAATTATTTGAAGTAACCTGAAGCCTCTATGCAGATATTTATAATTGGCACATGTAATATATTCAAGGTTCCTAACTTTCTATAAAAGTGAGATAAAGTACTTCACACGTACTATCAGAAAAGGCCTGAATATAAGTTACTACAGGGCAGCTGAAACACAGGAAGTTAGGACAATGGAACTTGGAACAAGACTCATACAGTACCATTAACATTCCTAAACTGTCAAAGGGAACAGCATACATTTAATACTGTCTTCAGTCACCCCTTTGCCAAATGACAGAAATCACCTATAAGTTTAGGAACTCTACCAATAAAAATATTACTATATTTTCAGTGTCATAAGAACACAGTATTTTTTCCCCCCTCTAATCTCAATCTCAGAAGTTGCCAAATTAGTTTTACTAAATTACATGTTTGCTTAGTAGAGAGGAATATCAGGTCTGCAAAATTTCAAACTGTAGGTAGTATGTTTTAAGGTTAGAACCAACTGGAAACAGAATTTCAAAGTGGAAAGAACTACGTTAAATACAGGCCACATTAACAGTTCTCAGAGAGCTTCTATTAGCAAATATCAGTCTACTTACCTCTTTTTTCCATTAACAGAATAAGAAGATTGCTAAAAGAAGGGAAGAACTTTTAGCAGAACGAAAACAAAAGAAGCAGGAGGTAAGAAAACAAGCTAATAAGAAAGATTTTAAATAGAAGTGTTTGCATTCATACCTTAGAAATTTTTAGTCAAAGACTTCAGGACAATGTAGAATAGTAAAAATGGGATAGACTGAGGGAAACTTCTATTTTCAAAAATAATTTAATACGATGTTTGAATTTGTTGTAAAAACTATTGATTCATGAGGCCGAAAAACAATTTTCAAAGAATTCTCAATATGTGCTCCAAGTCAGCAAAATACTTATGAATGTGTTTAATTAATCTAATTGGTGACCATAATAGTAGCCCCATTAATTGGAATTAGACATGTGCCTTAAGTACCAAATCCATGGTCAATCCAGAATAGGACTGTACCAGAATTCTGCCCGAAGTCAATTACGTAGTATATTTATAAATGTAGTAATGTAATACTTGACTGCTCGAGAAATTCTGTCGGCTACACTTTCAGTAAACATGCTTGTTTAAAACAAAGTCCTGTCAAACTACAATACCATGTTTGAAAAAAAATACGTCTCCTATAAAAACTGCAGTTTTGACAATGGTTCACTGTATGCACAGTGCAATACCCTTCATCTTCTTCTGAAATAAGATTCTAGGATCTACTAGATTTTTGCTTACGATAAAGGTTATCCCAAAATGAGGTTTTTTTAAAAATTTTTCTAATTAAAAGAGACAAGAATGCTGTAAGTTCCTTCGTCTGTATCAGAGACATGAAACAACAAAATATTTTGCCTTTATAGGCTCTAGCAAATATGGAGAATTCTGAAGCCACTGAGGAGGAAGATGAGAATGAAAATGAAGAAATTGAAGCTATACTTAAAGAAGAGTTTTTAGAAGAAGAAGAAGAAGAAGAAGCAGAAGAAGAAGAAGATGAAGAAGATGTCGTTGAACGCATGCAAAATGAAATTGCAGAAAAGTTTGATTCAGAAGTAGAGAGATTACAAAGTGTACAGGTACTGATACCACTGCTTGTTTCACATTATGATCATGTGATGCAAGAAGAATTTTCAAGTTTATTTGTCACATTTAAAAGTTATAGTACTTAAACAACTGTGCTGCTGTACTCATGATCTAAATATGTGAGCAAGATGAAGGCTGTACTGAGAAGGCGTAGACTTCAAAGAGTATGTAATTTATATGACTAATACCGTACAGGGGAAAAGGAAATGTTTGGTTAGGCCTACCCAGTCTTGGTGTCCTTATTTCCTTTTTGATGGTCAGTTGATACAGGCAGACAAACTAGAGGGTTACAAATATATGAACAGTATTTCAAAATAATTTTTGAGACAAAATTCTTACTAGACAGCTCTATTTTTTAATACAGTTCCTAGTAACATAATCTTCTTCAAATCAGTTACCTATGGTGAGGTAACCTCATCTAATGTTAGATGTCTGCAATGATAATGCCACATCTAAAGCAGTGAGCAGATGGGTGACATTTGTTTACTATGTACTAAGTATCTTCAGGAAGAAACTAGTCATGATCCAGATTCTACCCACTGATCAGAGAGAAAGTTTACAAAAGCAGATAATAATATAATATTTTAATTGTATGATACTTAATATAGACTGGGTAGTTTAAACTTCAGTGGGCAGGAAGACCAATTCTCAAATCAAATGCTGCTGATTTATGGTGACTGAGAACATGCTCAGGAAATCCTTGATAGTTGGCAGAAAATCTTACTGTCAGTCTTTATTGTAAGTCTGATTGTGATTATGATTCTAATATTTCATTATGTTTTCATAACCAGGAAGAACTTGAAAAATTATTAATACCACCAATTGAGATCAACGGAGGACGGAAGCCTCACGTCGTGTGCTACCAAGTGTATAGCAAGCTGAAATCTCTAACAGAAAACCGTGAAAGCATTTTTGAGAAATGTTACCCAATCAGTTTGCCACTTGCAGAGAAGATGCTTTTTCTCTCATATAAATTTCCAAGTTCTTTTGGTCGGTGGGATCCAATCAAGGTAACGTTCTTAAATGGCTGAAGAATATTTTCAAGAGGTAACACTTTTTAAAAATGTATTCTACATTAAAAAGATGTTATGAGCCAATAGCAATTAATACCAGAACTATTGAATGAAAACTACATTACTGAATCAAAATGACACCACTGAATAAACAAAAAATACAGCAAGCATTGATAATAAAAGGTGTTAGTCTTTTCAGTGTTGCAGCTAATTTAAGGCTGAGAGGTATTTAGTAAAATTTTTTACACTATTGTTGGTGACACAATTAAAGGTGGCATTGAATCAGAAAAAAATGCCTATCCCTTAATGATATACAAACCACAGGACAACAGAGGAGGTCTTAGAGCCTTCCAGAAGTGGTAAAAACAAATTGGAAGGCTTGGAAGTATAAATTTATAAGAAGCCACACATACACGTGGCCACCAACTCTAGCAGTGGTGAAAAAGTAAACCAAAACGTTAGACGTATGTAATTCATCAGCAATAATTCTTTCTTGTGAAAATTTACAGATTTTGAAAAGCAACAAAGTGTATTTCCACAGTATTTTCCTAAAGATCTGGAAAATCGAGGTAGTACTCATGTCTATCCCCAAAAGTGGGCTCATAGAGTTTTATAGGTAGGAAGTGAAATGTTAGCAGGTAATTTTTGTGGTTTAATGGAAGAAATAAAAGCAGGTTGGACTGTGAATAAATCAAAAATAGAAAGGAAGATTAATTAAAAAAAAGTCCAGTGAACACCATATAGAAAGCAGAAAGGCCCTGAGAGAAACATACTTTGGCCTTCATTTTACTATGCCAATTAATCAAGCAACTTTTATTCCCTTTCATATAGTCATCATGTTGGGTCTTCACCTCCTCCAGATCATGTTTGTCTTTCTTTAACAGTAGGAGCAGGATCTTCATTCTTTTTCATGGCTTCATCAAATTGGCATCTAATAATCTAGAGACATATTAATAGAAGCAGGTATTTCTACTCTTCTGTCATTTGCAACTACTGAACCCGTTTATGGGTTTGATTTTAATTAGTCCCTACATTCTAGTCCTTGGACTTTGTTCTATCAGATTTCGCTACATTTTTGTCATTCCATTTCTTCAGTTCATTCATTTATTCTATATAGTGTTTTTTGCCAACAAAAAGGTACAATTCAGTTAGAAGAAAGAAGTCATAGAAAGCTATTAGATAAAATCAGAGTTGTGTGCTGACAGTGAAAATGTACGAGCTGCTAATAATGAAAGGGAAATAAGATCATTTTGTGGGTATTTTAGGATATAATAGAAATTACAAAACTGATTACAGACTGGAAGTTTTGGGGCAGAAAGGCAGATAAGAATATATGCCAATTACTTTTAGATTAAATCTGGGGGAGAGGGAAGTAGTAATGCGACTGATTCGATAAGCAGAGAATAAAAATGATGAGCTGAGGGAAGAATGGAAACAGATAGGCAGTAGAACAGACTCACGACATCTCATAAATTGAGGGCAAGCACCCTGAAATGACTTCATGCAGGAATAGGAACCTAAGAATATGAGAAGAGTCTGGCAAGGCAATGCCACACAGTAGAAGAGTCCCATCTCTTACTGAAATAGCCAGATCAACTTTATTGACTCCTTCAAAGAATAGTAATAGGTTTGTGAGGTATGATTTCCCCCCACAAGAAGCTGAGTTGGCTCTTCCCCATTATTTTATACATATGCATGTAACTACTTTCCTTAATATATTTCATTTTGCTCAATACAAAGTCAAACTTACTAGACTATGTTTGCCAGGATCCAGCCTGGAGGCCTTGTAAAAAAATGGTAACTTTCTCCACCTTTCTTTTTTGTTGAAGGGCAGCTAATGTTACATATTTCTCAGTAAAATTTTCACTTCTGAGTCCCTTTAGAAATACAAGGTGAATGCCATCTGGTCTGGGCAATTTTTTCTACAGATGTCAACATTTAGTTTTAAAACATCTTTTATTGACATTTTAAGGCAGTTCTTCCAAGAAAGGCTGCAACAGGGACATGGCTAAGTTCTTCTATAGAGTGCACTGGTGCAATGAATTCATTTAGCATTATTGCAGTGACCATTCCTGACAATGATCCATCATCACTACAGACTTTCTAGTGGGCTGTCTGATGTGTTTGAAAACATTTAATAGTGCACGTATTTTACCAAAAACTTTTTTGGCTTACCTTGTTGTGGTTTTACACTTGACCATAATGTAAGTATTTATATCCTTTTACATTTTCTTCATTTGTACATTCTTTCTGCTGAACACAATATTCTCAGTGTATTTTCTACTGTCAGGCAGGTAAGCAAGTTTAATTCACTGAGGCATAAAATTATTTTCTTTATTCTGTGAAAATTAGGAAAGGTATTATGTTAATCCCCTCTGACCAGTATTTTGATGGTCATAAAGTGTTACGGTACCACCTACTGGAAGTAGTGAGTATTCTTTCTGTCTCCAATATTTATTTCATCTTTTTTGTACAATAATTGTGTATGCGTGGAAGTTTCTCAGACTTGGACAAAATATTATGTCCATATGTATGAATTTCAGAGTGCTTTGATGGTTTGTTTCATGTGGTTGGTACTTCTCTACCTGCCTACAAAGCCACTTCTCTGGGACGGAGGGAGGAGAGGTTTTGTCAAACCTAATGAACTGATTCCTATCTTGTATACATTACAGCTAAGAAAAGGAGATGTGATCAGGCCACACCAAAGCCGTGGAAATGAAGTCTTTCCTGTAATCCATCGGCAGTATATTTATTTCTTTTCAAGTAAAGAAAATAAAGAAATATTTATGACAAATCCTATCAAATATATTCGTCACCCAAAACCTAAACCAGCTGCACCGGTTAAGATTGCAATTGTGGGACCTCCAAAATCTGGAAAAACTACGGGTATGGGCCAGTTATCTGTACAGCAAAATCTTATTTAATGAACTGTCATTACTATTGAAAAATCATAAACCATTAATATTGTTGGTCTTCCTGATCTCCTTGCTGGGCATAAATTCCTTTAGTTACATTCTCTAGTGTCTCATTTGATAGTCAGATACTTATGCATTGTCCATTTGAATTTTATCCCATGTTCTTAGGATGTTAGTGACTTGGATTTGGACTTAGAAAAATTGGACTTACACTATTTATACTCCTTGTATGTTATTTATGATTATTTTCTAATTGTTTCTCATTTTTGGAATGGAAAAATATTCATAGGATCAAGGACTAGGATCACAAACTTCCCAATCTGCAGTCTGTTTCCAAATTTCTAGATTAAAAAATAAAAAAATCTTTCTCTCCTCTCCTTCTTCCTCCATGACTCTGTCAATCCACTTCTCTGCCTTTTACTGGAGGAAGAGAAAATTCATCTTGTACCATAGCTTAATGATTATAACAGGATGTTAGAAAAAGAAGAAATGGGTTCAAATTATATTTAGGAGGAAATTTTAACCATATTTCCCATTTTCTGAATAAGAGATCTAACTGCTGGGCTGTTCTGTAAAAGGGGCAGCAGTGGAAGCATATTTTCTAATAATATTGACTGTTGCTCCTGCGGTTTGTGCTGACTTGAACAGTGTAAGTGCACTGGGCGTGCTTTGTGCACATGCATGGCCTGGGCCCTACAGGAGCCTAAGCAGGGTTAGGTACACGCTTACCAAGATTATGCAGTGGAAATGACCAGGGAAATGAGCTGAGCAGTTAGCTTCTGAGACCGAGGACATACTTCAACAGTTTGTGATGTTGCTTACATTAAAAGTTGTGGGTTGAAATCAAAATGTTTTGCAGTTGCCAAGAAGCTTGCAAGTGTGTATGGACTGCTGCACCTGTCCATGGGAGATGCCATACGGCTGGTGCTAGACAGCCAGCCAGAGAGTGACTTGGCACTTCAGATAAAGGGGCACCTTCACCAAGGACTGACTGTACCTGATGAACTGGCCATCCAGGCTCTAGATGTGGCTCTGCTAAACCACATGTGTAGCATCACCGGGTGAGAGTCTTGTCTGGATTTGGGGGGGTTTCCCATATTATCACTGTAAAACAATTTCAATAAAACACATCAGTGATTTCTGCATTAAGAAAATAATCTGTAAAAAAGAGGTCCTTCACACTACTCTGGGAAATGAAACCGAAGCATAATTTTCTGCAGTTTTCAAGTAAGTATATTCCAGTCAATCCAAGTAATATGCTTTATGAAAATTACCTTTTTTTCAGTCAATAAGCCAATACTTTCTACTGTCCTTTGAGAACTACCATTTTGTCTCTCTTATACCAACTCCAGAACCAACTTGGAAACATCTGATTCCCTTTGATCATGCAGGTTCAGTATGGTTCAGTATGCAAGTTTTTTTTCTGGTTTTGTTAACAACTGAAGTTATTAAGGAGGAATTGAAACCAGTGAGTTTTTCCACCTCATTCATATGAGATCCTGATTTCCTAGGCTCTTTCTCCATCTCTGAAACACCTTAAAAACTAGGCAAACTTAAAAAGCTGTATGATCATGATTTCATGACATTCAACTCCACTCCTTAAAAAGAATTGTTACAGGGAAAGGCAATTCTGGAATAATCTCTGAAAATGATTTGACCTTGAGATAGAATTCTTTCAACTTTTCTTTCATGTTAAATACTGAAATATTGTTTCAGTATATTTTCTTCCAGTATTGCCTAATATGCAAAAAGCATTTCTTCTTGAATATGATTTTAAATATTCTTCAAGTACAGTAGTAAATCATTTTACTTACCACTTTTAAAACTGCTCCTTCCAATCCATATGGAGATCTCTCATAGTTAATATGATGTTTCTGAATGATTGATGTGTCAGAATTCTAAAATCCACCATTGTTATAAGTCACAGCCATCCACTTAACTTTTGCCTTTTGTGCATTTCCTTTTCCCTTTACTATTTTATATTCTACCTACTTGATTTTTTTTTCTGATTTTAAATTCTTAGGAGTGAAGATTGTGTCCATCAAGTCAGAGCAGTGATAACTTCATGGCATGGGTGTAGACTTTGTCTCCATGGAGAATGTACTAGGAATATACATAATCTTACTTTGTAGGAAAACTTTTTTTGTTCCTGTTTGCATGCAGAGTTGTAATTGATGGATATCCTCTAACAAGAAAACAAGTAAATCTCTTGGAATCAGTGAAGATAATTCCAGTGAAAATCTTTGAATTAGAAATGGATACAAAGGAAGTGTTCAGAAGAGCACTGTTGGATAAGGAAAGCACAAATAGGTAGTGACGCTGATAGAAATACTTTTTTCTACCCTATATGGTAATTTCTCTAATTATGTGCCTCGGTGCTGTACCCAGAGAGGCTGTATGTAAGCTGGAGCACTACTCATCTGTCTCTGAACTCCACACATGAAAAGGCATGGGAACCAGTCCCTCTATGTTCTAATGCTTTGATTTCCATAGACCAGAAATGGAGATGTCAGGTATTTGTGGCAAGCTTTGGCCAGATCCCTCGATTTGTGACTGAGATCACAAATAAGCAATGCTGTTCACCCACTGCTGAGTTAAACTGGTTTAATTAAACTGTATGTCAGAAAAGTTACCAGTTCTCTCTGCTGCTGAAGTTTATTTTTCAATTTAATTCAATGATTATCATCGTAAGAGAAATTGATACTCGTCTAATAAGCTGTCTTTTAAGTCTTAATTAGACTTCTTTTTAAAATATGTAAATAATGCATAGTTTAGTAACATACAAATTCATGAGTTATTCATCTAAACCTTTCAATTCAGCTCACTCCCCTTTGTTTTTCTGAGGAGGTAAATACTCTGTTTAAAGAGCTGCTTGTTTTTGAGGAAGAGCAGTAAGCAGAGAATGAAAAAGAACAGAACATTCACCTTAAAATTAAATTGTATAAGAACCTGGTTCTCATTAGATGAAGTGTTTCTAAGAAGTTCCAGATAGCTTGGGGCATTATTGCATATCTCTTTCATTTTGTCTCTTTCTTTTTATCAAGTAATCAGTACAATGCTAAATTGTTTACTGAGAGATTAAAGAGAATTTGCATTGCAAAAAATTAAATTAATGATGTCTTTTTGAAAGTATTTACTTTAAACTTCATTTTAACTTTAAACTAATTACATTTCATTGGCTTAAATACAAATCAAACGTGCAAAATCAGGGTACCATTTAATGGTATATCTACAGTGTGTGTCAGTTAATATGGGCTGATACATTCCAAATCCTTTACAAAATAATTTTTGACTTGTATTTGGAACATAAGTAGAAAAGGTTTTGTTCTTTGTTTCTGAACATGACTGTTTAATCATGGGTATGCTTCTTTTCACATATACCTGGTAATATTCTTAATAAGAAATTTGTATTTCTACAGTGTCAAGCAAGCAAGCAGAATTCTGTAAAAAGAACTTAAAGTGAACTCTAGAATTTACACCTGAAATTCAATGAAATTATCTAATCTTCAGATGTAAATGAGTGTTATTTTTCATTTTCCTTCAGCCCTCCCTATCCTGTACATGACAGCTCACAGATCCTAGCCATTAAAACTTCCTGCTATAAACAGCACATTGATGCAATTAGGACTTACTACATGGAGGAGCGTCAGAACTGGTGTGTGATTGATGCTGTTCAGAGCAAGTGGAAAATCTGGAACAAAGTTACGCAGGAAGTTCAAGTGGTTGTTAAACAAATACAGATGTACCTGGAAAGAATAAGAGAAGGTAAAAGAAAAACAAAGTTCCCCAGAATAATATGGGCATTTCCATTACATTCCCATTGTAATATTGTAATATGGGTATTTCAACTTTCTTTGCATTAAGTTAATTCTTGGGCATGTACATACCCTCAAATTCTTCAATCTCATGTGCAGAGGTCTTGAAGAGATCTCTTGAAGAAAGTGAAGACAAAACCAACTACTGAGTAGTGGCCATCCTCCAAACAACAGGGTAACAGAAATATGCTGGAAGAAGTCAGAGTCCGTGGTAGATTCTGCAACACTGGCTGATAAATCACAAAGGCTGTCTCAAAGTATACAAGGGGAACTGTGACTTGCAACTTCACTTTAGTGTTAGTAGAGCAAGAAGGAAAAAGAGGGAAGATGTTAATTAAAAGTTGACTGTTTGTGTGTCAGCATTGGTCAGGATTAAATATGCCTTTTAAACATGTCTGTACTATTTAACTAGAATTCCTCTGAAGGGCAGACAGACTTCTTTATCTTATTCATTTTGGTTTCAACTTTTACAGCTCTGTGGCTGCACCCTTCCTAAAAACCAGAGCCATAATCACAAATATTAAAATACATTTAACTTTTTTCACATCAAGCTTGAAAAGTACAGTTTGTAAATAGCTTGGGTTTGAGATGGCATTCAAGATTTTGAATATATTTCATGCAGATAGACTGTAGCACTTGCAAGATGTGGATGAATAAAACTGAGGCTTTCATCACACCTTGTACTCTTTTTCACTAATGTAATGAAATAAAATAATAGCTGAAATGTTCCTTAGTAACACAAAGAAGTAAAACAATAAATCATAAATAAAACCATCCCATGGAAAGTAAATTAGTTCAGCATGCAGAATAACCCACATCATTAACAATTATTACATTTCTTAACTGCTACAAAAAATTTATTAAAATTAATTGGTAAAATGAGTTGCAATTTCATGTTATTATCAATCTATTAAAAGTTGCTGCTTTAGTTCTCATTATTTCATATCACTATCAAATTATGAATTACCTTCTAAACTGTAACATTTCTGAGTAGAATTGTTTGATGTTTATATGTCTTTCATAAATAAAACATTATCACTAATTGCTTTTATTAATAGGAAAAGCTGCCAGCATTGCTGATTTATGTATCACTTCCAAAGAGCTGCAGGAGCGGCTGGGGGAGTTTGGACAGTACTGTCCTGTCAGCCTTGCAGAGAAGGGTGAATTGGTTGACTGCTCTGTAACCTCCTCATTGCAGTTTGCTGCGGAATTTGAAGGGCGCTATTACAAAATGGCTTCACAGGAAGAACTGGATGTAAGTGTCAAGAACCAGGTCAGGATGGGATTATGGGAAGGGGGAAAATTGTTGCTTAGATTCTTTGGATTTCATGCAGAAATAAGTAATATGCAATCTGAATTAGACCACTCTTCTTAGTATTCAAGCTTTTGTTCTGTATACTTCTGCTATCAAACATCTAGGCAGACAAAATGCAGCAACTTGTCACAGATCAGACATTAGTTTTAAACCACTAATTTCCTCCTTTCTCCACCTGTTTTAGGGAGACTGGGTGTAGGGAGTGGCTAATGATAGCAATGGATATTGATGGATGGTGGGTGCACAGTGATGACTTCAACTGAGAGTGGGTTGGAAAAGAAGTTACTTATCCAAGAGCAGCAGCAGTGTCAACATACTGTTGTGTTGTAGAAGAAATAAATATCTAAATTGTGTGAGCCAGCCCTCTGTAGTTTGACTAACAGTCTTACAGTGCTTCTTACATTATATGTTTCCTTTTCTACAGAAATTCTTGATCACACCAGAGATTTATGTGTCATCACTGGCACCTCACCAGCTCCCGCCCCCACATATGCTACCAAAGAGACTGACTGTGGCAGAAGTGAAGGCCTCATTCCCTCTAAGGGCTGAAATGCAGGGATACTGTCCAGTCACTTACCTAGATGGAAAACAGAGGTAGGTCACAGGAGTTTTCATAATCTGAATTACAGACTATGTGTCCTATATTAACACATTAATGAGGAAACACTTTCAAAATACTTTTCAGTAGTGTTTGGGGTTTGGATGGGAAGCAGTTACAACTCTCTATATTGTGCCTGTGGCCTTGGAAATCAATATAAAACCACCTTTTAAAACTTCTAAGGCTACAGGTATTACAAGGATCTGTATTGGCTTGCTGTCTTGTCATGGTGAAGAGGGACAAAATTCTCTCTATCATAAGCCTTCAATGGTTCAAAGAAATCTCATAAAATCCTAGTAGGTGCAAACCTAGCTATTATGATTTTTGTAAGAGATCCATAAAGCTCCACTATAAAGTCCTCAGTGTGCAAGAATTTCTCATCAGAATAGAACTGTAATAGCCAATTCTATGCTGTCCCTTCTTAATCTCCTGAACAACCATGACTGGCATTTTAAATGAAGAAGCTCTAAAGAAGCACAATAAAAGCTCCTTAATAAGCAAATTTTGAGGCAGAGGCTTTCGCAGATTTTGAGCCTTCTAACCATCAGTCACATAGTGGAAAGCTGGATGATCTAATTGCTACTTTTTTGGTGTTCCTATACTTGTTAATAACCAGAAAGCTCCCAACAGCTCAGGAATTTACACCGCACAAATGATGTTTTACATTTCCTGGGATTGAATAGATGTTCTTGCTCCATCTCTTCAGATATGAAGCCTTGGTGCCTGGCAATATTGAGTATGCAGCAAAATATCAAGATAAACTATATATTTTTGAAAGTGAAGAAAATCTTCAGAAGTTTATGAGGTGAATATACCAATTGCATTTTACTCTTCAGTCATGTCACAGTTTATAAATGTTAGAAGTGCTTACTTTTTATCTGGTTAGGTTACCAGAGAAGTACTGGAATCTGAAAC
The DNA here is from genome assembly GCA_035583135.1 of Lophotriccus pileatus. Taxonomy (NCBI): domain Eukaryota; kingdom Metazoa; phylum Chordata; class Aves; order Passeriformes; family Tyrannidae; genus Lophotriccus; species Lophotriccus pileatus. The sequence continues at coordinate 69,312,939 of JAWWES010000115.1, forward strand.
TTCCCCATAAACTCCCTCCAAAAAAGGAGCCAATGCTACTAACTGCACTTCCTTTGGCTGGATACCTTGAACAGGCCAGTTTTTGCTTTTCTATTTTAAAACACGATTTTGTGATCTGTAGTATGTCCTACTCAATTTTCTTAATTTTTAATGCAATATGAGTCTTATGTTTATCAATGGGATTATATTAAATTGAAAATTTAATATACTTATGATTGAGAAGAATTTTTAAAGGCTTTAAAATAATAGATATTTGTAGCTTGAAGGGAAAAAATACAAGTACGTCCATCAGAGGGGGATAATAAATGGCAGTATTATATGATGGATTTTCTTACTTAGTTTTTTAATGATATCTTGTGAGATTAAATTTTTGTTTGATTTTTAACACCAGAATAGACACAAGCTTATCTGGAATCATCTAAGAATAGTTTGGTGCATTTTGACACATGAATAAATAAAATAATGATTCATGGTCACTGCCCTGTCTATTTTATACTATTTGTTATCTTCTACTATTTACCAACTTATGGTATCATCCCTATTGTTGTGGGTTTGCCTTGGGACAATTTTTACCACACCCCCCAACACAATTGGTCTAAGTTGAGAGAAGGTTTATGCAGACAAAAGGGATCTGATTGGGGAGAAATAATATTGGGATTTATTACTAGCAGAATAAAAACTAAAGGACTACATCTACAACAATTCTAATTAGGCAAAAGCACTATGTATTTACAGAAATACCCCTCCCCCCTTTGGACCAGTCCAGGAGGAGAAGCAGTTTCCTTTCCACTTTCAAAGCTACAGGTCTTCCAAGCAATTCTGCAGCATTTGAAAGCTCCTCTCTGTTATCTCCAGGATGACAACTCCGAATCATTGCAGCTGGAACTGTCTCTCTCTGTGTCTTTCTCTCTTCTGTGTCGACCTCAAGGCTGGGCCTACCTCCCTCCTGGGCTAAGGCCGAAGGCTGGGGTTACCCAGAGTCCTGTAAGGTCTCTCATGGACTGCAAGGGGACACTTGCTTTTCCATGGATCTGCACCACAGGGTCACAGGGGATAATGGCTTTTGAGTCCACCCGTTTCCTGTGGGGTCCCTTCCCACGGGAATAGTTCTTGATAGACCTCTCTAACGTGGGTCCACCCCTAGGGCAACAGTTCTTCCATTCTCTGCTGTCCCTTAGGGTCACAAACACAGCTGGACCAGCATGGATCCCTCACTGGGATCACACAAATCCTACCCGAGCTGACTTGCTCCAGCGTAGGTCTCATCTCGATGGCCACAAGTCCAGCAAGACTCTTTCATCTCAGGCCTCCCATGGAGTCACATCTTCTTCATGCATTTATCTGTTCCATCATAGGCTTCTTCGTGAGTTATAAAGGGTTGTCTCTGCTTCCCAACAATCTTCTACAGGCCGCAGGGTTTTTTAGATTTCAGTCTTTTCCCTGCTGAAGGGAGAGAGAGAGAGAGGGAGGAGGAGAAGGAGCCCCCCCTTTGGACTTCTCTCTCCGGTTGCTGCTGCTGCCAGCTCTGACCTTGGAGGCTGTGGCTATCTCTCTGGCTGAAATTCTTTTTGCAGCAGCTTTGTCTAAGTCCTTCTTTAAGTTTTTTTTCTTCACTCTGTTACATGTCTGGTCAGAGGGGCTTCAGTGCTACCCCTGCCCCTGGCCCAGGGCTGGGGGAGAAGGGAGGCCTGGCCCCCACCTGGGGCCTGCCGCCTCCCCCTACATGGCTCCCAATTCCATCTGCGCAACAACCCTTCTCTTCCGTTTTCTTAAAGACGTAATTGGCAAAGGCGTTATCAAAACTTCTGATTGGCTTTGCTCCAGAAATTCACCTAGAGAAACTACTTACAGCCCCCAGAGAGGGGGGGCCTTTGCAAAACCACAACACCTATATTGTTAGGTCTGCATGACAGCAGGATAACACTTTGAATATATTTTTGTTCAAGGTTTCTGTAATGTTTCCTAAAACTGTTTTCTTTCTTTAGGGAGTAGCAACTTCACTAATAAAAGCTCTGCATGAAGTAGGCAGCCTTAAGCCAAAATTTCCATTCCTAAGTGTGAAAGAAACTGCTCTGCTGTTTGTCTCCTTCCATTTAAAAGGTAGTGTATAAAATAATATGCTATAAAAATAATTAAATATATAAATGATATAAATAATCTGATACAACATTTATAGCTAATTGCTGTCATTTTCTTACGTCCAACATGGAAAACCACTATTATATACCGATATAAGTACACATTGCCAGGTTTCTTGGAAACGTGTAAGGACCAGGGAGGAAAGTAAGGTCAATAGAACAGGTAGATATGTAAGTGATCTCTCACAAATCACGAGACTTTAATAACGCTTTATCACCAACAACCTGATGGCCTTGAAAACATTTTTAAGAGGAACTGTTGGAGTTTTTAGAAGTAAAATGTTATGTTCCAGGTGGTACTACATTTTAAGCTAGTCATAGACAACCTGAATTGTCTTAAAAATTGACTTATATTACTGTATCAAAAGGCTGCTGAAATACTGTCTAAGGCACAGTTGAGGTGCCTGAATGCCTGCCTTTTTTCAACGGCATCATGTGGCCAAATAAAACTTAGTAAGAAACTTTGCTTTGCAGATACCCTGAAGACAACTTTCTGATTTTTAAGTTTTTAGCAGAGAAATGAAATGTTATTTATCAGTCTGTTTATTTGTGAAATTATCTGGGAAAATCTCAATATTAATGTGATTCAGAGTAATATGTTGATTAAGTTCTTAATTTAATTGATAGTCCAATTGACCTTACTTTTCCGTAACAAAGATAAACAGTCCAAAATTAAAATTAGGTGCTTCTGCTCAGCCCACAAGATAAACATAAAGTAAAACTTCTCACGGGCCTAGCAGACATTAGGAGTACTCCTGCACTGAGGAAAGTTGCTCTAGTTTTATCTTCTGTGTTCATAGTTGCTATTTTTTTAGAATACTTTTGGTTGTTGTTTCTTTAATTCAAGATATCAGTTGCAGATAGTAATCTTTAATAGTTTGCAATCAGCTTAAATGGTGCCAGCTTTCTTGATTTCAACATCCTTGTTTGCAGCTCTGCTGTAGCTTTGGTCTGGTTTCCAGTACTGCTGGAGACTTCTGGAGCAAGATTGACATTTCTTTCAACCCACCAATTTTGTCTTATAGAAGTCAACCTGTTCAGTGGGTGTACTTACTTAACCTTGTCTTTTGTATTTTACATTTTTACTTATTCTTTTAGATTATATTATTTGTTAAAAGTTCTTGACATCCTGTGTTTCCTCATGTAGTTTCCAGAGTCCTCCAGGATTTTCTTGAACTACCACAGATTTTTTTACTAGCACAGCTTTGTTAAGGAAAACCAGTCAACAGGGTAGGCACATGGTAAGCCCCTGCATAAATGTACAGTTCCCAAGATGCCAAACTGCATTTATCCTAGTAGTTTGTTCCATCCACAAAGGCTGTTTTCATCCTAGTGGTAGAACAGCTTTGCTGATGCAACAATGCCAACTCTAGGAAATGCTTTGCTCAAAAACTGCAACCTTAAATCATTATTAGCACTGGATGGTGAACCAGAAAGGTTATGTAAGTGCACAGATCTCTTCTCCTCATGCAGTGCTGAACAGTTTGACCATAGGAATCCAGGACGGTAAGTTATTGTCTTCTAATACCAGGTAGAACTGCTTCCAACTTTAAGATACAGCATTCCTGTACACCGACAAATCACCTGCCGCGGTTCGGTCGGGGTCGATAGCAAAAAGGGGTTCGGGACACAGAGTAAGAGGTGAGGAAAGCTATCTCTTTATTAAAGGGGAGCAGGTGTCTTATATAAGGTTCAGCAGGGAAGGTGCTGGAACATGGGAGTGGTATAGGATTGACAGGGGTAGTGAACAAATAGGGAATTCAGAAAGAGTATTACATAAAAAGGAGCCAATAACATGAACACAGGGAGGTGGTGAGACTGCCCACACTGCGGCAAGTCTCAGCCAGTCATCGACAAGGACAAACTCTGAGGGGAGAACATGTTACAATTTGTCTAAACATACAGTAGAACCATTTAAAAAACTGGGATACAAGAAATAGACATTAACACCAAACATCAAACTTCTTTTTCCAGTCCAATACAGCTTTTGCTGTAAGGTTACTTCAGTCTGTGTCAGTGATCTAGGCTTTCTAAAGCCTATCATGCAGCTCACAGTTGTGTAAGTCTTTCGGTATCTTTCATAAATCGCTCTCCATCTCTTGTACATCTCCCTGTCACCAGCTTTAGTCTCCACAATCACCTGAACATGAAGAAGAACTTCTTTACTGTGCAGGTGACCGCACACTGAACAGATTGCTCAGGGAGACTGTTGAATCTCCCTCTCTGGAGATACTCATGAACTGCCAATCCTGTGCCATGTGGTCTAGAATGACCCTGCTTGAGCAGGGAGGTCAGACCAGATAACTCATTGTGGTAGCTCCCAGCCTGACCCATTCTGTGATTGTTGCAAATACTGCATTGTTTATTATTATGCATCTCTTCAGAGTAGTTGTGCCCTCCTTGATCAAAAATTTGATCAAAGTGCCTCACGTTGTGATCCCCTGGAAATTTATTTCATCCTATTTCTATCTGAAGTAAGACTTTCTCATCTTCAACTTATATCAGTCTCTAATCTCACATTTAAATAGGGGACAAGAAACAGTGGTTTAGTTGCTCCTTCAGCTTTCCTCACAACACTGGATTGCTTTCAGTATCTGAGAAGGTACAGGTGATCAACCATAAATGCAGAGAGATTTTCTTCTGAGAAAAGAGTGTTAAACCATACATCACTAGAGTGATGGAGTGACTTTCAAGCTTGACTCCTTTAAGAGCTCTACATGCAGCTATGCTTGAAAAATCTCTCTGAAGCTGTTAAATGCAGCTGTCTGCAATTTAAAGCTAGTGGCCAGAAGCATCTCATAGCATAATTCTTCATGCTGTCCAGTTTTTGTAATAAGATATAAAGCACTGTCCACAGGAAAAAATTGGTTATGCTTTGTCTGTCACTTCTTCCCCTTTGGTGCAGGATGACAATTAAAATAATAAAGTGTACTCTGAGGATTGGCTGTCAATACTAACGTAAAATAGAGCTTAGGGCAGAGAGAAACCCTTCCTCCTCTACACTGTTGATCAGCTCTTCACTTTCTATGGGCAAAGCATTTGGGTCATAGAACAGCTGTGCCAAGGACACAGTGGCCTAGTGCCAGACACACCAGGCCTGGGCTATTCCCCGGCTGTGCCTCTTCAGGGTATCTGCTGCACTACCCCAATTTGTCATTGCCTGGAGTTTCACCAGCACCTCACACCCTGAGGAATGGGAAGTTGACAGCAGCTGAGCATGTTTGTTTACAAAAGCCTAATCTTTCCGAGTATCATTACCCTTTGGAGTTAGGAACTTTCTGAAACACCAGACTTGATTTTTTGGTTTGGCACCAATGGGCACAGCCCACAGAAGCTTTATCTGTACCACGGGTAACATCATCGGAGTAGACTTGGTCCCTTTGAAAATGTCTGTAATTCCATGAAGTTGACAGGGGACGCTAACATGCTGTTTAACTTCTTGCAGCATACAACCCCCGGAGCTCGGAGCCAGTGCGACAGATGTACAAGAGGAAGCTGGTGCAGTTCTTGGAGCACTGCCAGCTCATCCCCTACCTGGGGACTGCCATGGCAGGACCATACCAGGAGCCAAGAGATCGGCCCCTTGGTCTTAATGACAAGGTGCAGACTTTCCTTTCCCTGAAAGGCACACGCCCCAGTTTTGTGTAGTGTGGGCTGCTTTCGCCCTCCAATTTCCATGGATTAACGTGTGGAACGTTGCCCTGAGCCACCAGCGTGGCTGAAACATGGCCTGTGAAAAATGTCACACCTTCTCGGACCAGTTTTTTAAACACAGAACCTTAGAAATAAAATCTTTTGTCTGAAGTTGAAAGATATTCATCTATTACAGAGTGCCCAAACAAGAGGTGGAAAGATGGTAAAGGGCTGTGAGGGGAAGCCATATGGAGAGCGACTGAGGTTGCTTGGCTTTTTCAGCCTGGAGGAGACTGAGGGGAGACCTCATCGCAGTTACAACTTCCTCGTGAGGGGAAGTGGAGGGGCAGGCACTGATCTCTCTGGTGACCAGGACCCAAAGGAATGGCCCGAAGTTATGTCAGGGGAGGTTTAGTTTGGATATTAGAAGAAGGTTCTTCACCCAGAGGGTGGTCGGGCACTGGAACAGGCTCCCCAGGGAAGCGGCCACAGCGCCAAGCCTGACAGAGTCCAAGAAGCCTTTGGACAACGCTCTCAGGCACAGGCTGTGATCCTTGCAGCTTTCCCGCACGGTGCCGCGAGCCGGACGCGGATTCCCCCCGCGCGCCCCTTCCCGCTCGGGACGTTCCGCGATCCCGCGATCCCAAGTCCCGCCCCGCGTGCCGCTCGTCGCGGCAGCGCAGGCGCGGCGCCGGCCCCGGCCGTGCCGGAAGTGCTGCGGCGGGGCCGAGAGCGCGGTGGAGCGCGGGGTGAGTGAGTGCGGGGGGCAGGCCGGGGGAATGCCGCGGGAATGCCGCGGGAGTGCCGCGCAGGGCGGGCGGCCGCCGCGATGGGGGAGCCCGGGCCCGCGGCTCCCGGAGGGCAGCGCCCGTTCCCTGCTCCGGCCCCGCAGAGGGACGAGCGGCCTTCCGCGGGGGGCGGCCCGAACCTGCGGAGCGAGTCTCGGGGCTCACACGGGCGCGGGAGGCGGCGCTTGCGGTGCCGCCAGTGCCCTCCTGGCCCCGCTCCCGCCGGGCGCTGTTCGGGCTGTTCCCGCGCCGTGTCCTTGGCCGTGCCCGTGTCGGGATCCATTCCCGGGCCGTGCGCTGCGCCCCGGGGTCACCCCGAGAGCTCCTGAGCCCTTCCACGGCTGGAGCGGGGCCTCCCGCTTCTGCACAGCCCCACTCTGAAATTGTTAGGGATTCTTAGGAAAGGCAGGCGGGGGTTTTGGATTTTGCGGCCAAAATACTGATGGTGTCACCTCCTGATTAAACGCCAAAGTTTTTTATGTGATCGGAAGCCGTAAAACACCCACTACCCTGTCTGAGACGTGTGGGTGTCAGGGGATGCCTGCAGGCAGGGTTGGCAGCAGCTCTTCAGGAGTTCTTGGAATGCACGGGTAGGCAGAGTTGGATCACACCTGCAGCTGTGCCTTCAGGTGTTCCAGCGACAAACATCAGGCTCACATCCTCCAGAAATTAAAGCTCCCAGATAAAACAATTTGACTCCACCATTTGGTAGATGATTTGGGCTAAAGAATCACTTTTTGACCACCACAGTAGAATTTAGGTATCATCTGTAGGTAGTGTTAATGTTGATTCATGCGGCATTTGTTCAGGTGATTGAAACTGCTGCACTCACTAAATACAAATGTGCAAATTTATTTCTGTTTGATATGACACTTGTATAAATTAAGATGTCAGGTATATAATCTGTTTTATCTTTGGCTCAGCTGAGCTTTGTTAATTGGACATTTTGAGCACATCTGTTCCATAATAACATTTGGTGGATTCTTCTGAATTTCGTGGAATTTTTTGTTTGTTACTAATTTTTGCAAATTTACAATTCTTAGCAAGTCAAATTGATAGTTAATAATTACCATAATCAATGCTATTTTAGACAGAGTGCTTTAAAATGCTGCCTTTTTTCTGCTTTTATTGCCTACCTCCATAGGCTGAAGCTTAGCAGGTAGGGTGTTATGAAAAAGAAACTTTCAGAATGACATAAGTGGGTAAAAGAAGTCATGAAGTTCTGCCATACTGATACGAGTGAAGTTTTATCATCAATTACACAATTTCTTAGCCTTACACCTGAATAATCTGCAATGATGAAACTGCAGCTGACCTATTTTGTTTCCAGTGTGGTGGGTTGACAGTGGCTGGATGCCAGGTACTCACCAAAGCCACTCCATCACACCTGTCCCGAGCTGGACCCAGGACAGAGGATATAATGAAAAGCTCATGGGTCAAGATAAGGACAGGGAGAGATGAGTCAGCAATTATCATCACAGGCAAAACAGACTTGACTTAGGGAAGTCAGTTTATTGAATGAAATCAATGAAATCAGAGCAGGATAATGAAAAATAAAAACCAAATCTTAAAAGAGGTCACCCCACTCCTTCCTTCTTTCCAGGCTTTTCTCAGCCTTGTCCAGCTCCAGTGGTGCAGGGGGATGGGGAATGGGGGCTGTGGTCAGTTCATCACACATTGTCTCTGCTGCTGCTTCCTCTGCAGTGAGAGGACTCCTCACACTCTTCCTCTGCTCCAGCATGTCTTCCCATGGGAGACAGCGCTCCACAAACTTCCGCAAAGTGAGTCCTTCCCACAGGCTACAGTTCTTCACAAACTGCTCCAGTGTGGGTCCCCTTCCATGGGTGCAGTCCTTCAGGAACAGGCTGCTCCAGCGTGGGTCCCCCACGAGGTCACAAGCCCTGCCAGCAAATCTGCTCCAGTGTGGGCTTCTCTCTCCAAAGGACCTCAGTACATCAGAGAAAAAAAATGATAGGCAGTGATTCTGATCAAAGAAACTGTGTAGCCATTTCATAGGATTTAAAAACACTTTCTGAAGAAAATCTGTGTCAGCAGTAGTGTTGATTTTTCCAAAGTTCAGAGGATTCAGAACTGCTTCAGAAACTCTTGAACTCTGTTACTGGTAAAACAGATGATATTTGGTGTCTTATAATGCAGATTGTTAAAATAATTCTTTATTAAAGCTTTTCTGTTTTTGTAGGCATCTCCTTTATATTCGTAATTAAAATGGCAAAAGCAACTCCTGATGGTTCTGAGAAACTGGTCATCATCCACTCCAAAGCTCACAAAGATATCATTCTAGCTAATTTTGAAGAACAGAGGAAAAAGGATTTTCTTTGCGACATTACTTTGATAGTGGAGAATGTGCAGTTCAGAGCCCACAAAGCCTTGCTGGCTGCCAGCAGTGAATACTTCTCAATGATGTTTGTAAATGAGGGCGAAATAGGACAGTCGGTTTACATGTTGGAGGGAATGGTTGCAGACATCTTTGGAGTTCTGCTAGAATTTATCTACACTGGTTGCCTCTGTGCCAGTGAGAAGAGCACAGAACAAATCCTGGCTACTGCACAGCTGCTGAAAGTGACTGACTTGGTATGGGTCTGTACAGACTACCTGGCCAGCTGTAGCCCAGGTAATGCATTGCCAGCTCCAACTAACAGTGGAGCCTCTGTAGCTGTTGTTGCAAGTGACAGCAAAAATGAAGATCCACCAAAGCGAAAACGAGGGCGACCGAGGAAAATCAAGGTTGTCCAAGAAGAAGAAGAATCAGGAGCAAATTCTGCCGAAGATGTGCAGCTGAGAGAGAACAACTCCATGCAAAATAAGCAAAATTTTGTGAGAAAAGATACTGCAGCAGAAGAAGCAGTTGCCAGCGAACAGGCTCCAGTGAGGAAAGATGGCGAAGAAACTGAACCTGCTTGTGGCTCAGAGGCTGCCATCAATCTGTCAGCTGAGAAAGATGAAAACTGTGATCCCAAATCTGAAGGAATACAGAGTCCTCAGAGCCGTTACAGCAAACGCAGAATAAGGAGATCAATCAAACTAAAGGATTATAAACTTCTCGGGGATGAGGATGAAAAAGGACTGGCAAAGAGAACCGATGGAAAAAGAAAACGTGCAGGTTCTGAAGCTCGCTGTAAAGACTGTGGCAAAGTATTTAAGTATAATCACTTCTTAGCTATTCACCAGCGAAGTCATACAGGTAGGCATTAAAAGATTGCAGGTTTTGGATTAGGGTTTCGTGATGGTGCTAAATGCAAGCAAGTTGTTGAAATGTTGGCTGTTTTCTAGAGCAAGAGCTATCCAAAATAGCATGCTGATCCAAATTATGGTGTGTCTCCTGTGTTCGCTGTTTTATTCTTGCCAGCAGATCTCAGTGCCTTTATGTTTCATCTTGATTGTAGTTTAGTTAATAATTTTGCTGTTTAAAGACTGAATTATGTGGCAATAGTTAAAGAATTATTTTATTGTTATGTGAAGCTTGTCTCTTAATTCTCACCACTGCTCAGGAGTAGTTTTTTTGTAGCTGCTACATTGCAATGCATCTCACTGTCAGCTTAGAATCTCTAGTGAGAAATGGTGCATCTATACCTAAAAATGTCACCTTCTACTTTCAGGAGAGCGCCCTTTTAAGTGCAGTGAGTGTGGCAAAGGCTTTTCCCAGAAGCATTCTCTTCAGGTCCATGAGCGGATGCACACGGGGGAACGGCCATACACGTGCACTGTCTGCAGTAAGGCTCTGACAACAAAGCATTCTCTTCTGGAGCATATGAGCCTACATACAGGTAAATAGGTCAAGGCAAATGTAGCCTCTCTGCTCCAAGAATTTGCCTTTCTGAAAAAAAGGTATTTCTGCTCTGTCTCGTGTGTGCTGGCTTATGTATTTATTTTCTTCCACTTGCTTTGGACGTGGCTTACTGTGATTTTCTTTGCAGGGCAGAAGGCTTTCACGTGCGATCAGTGTGGGAAATACTTCAGCCAAAAGCGACAGCTCAAGAGCCACTATCGAGTACACACAGGTACAACAAATTTGGGTTGAGGAGCTGGCTTACAGTCCATGCTGACAGTCCCAAAGATTGACTAAGGCTGAAAGTTCTTCCTCAGTGATGTATTTAGTGTCTGATATGTCAGATCTTGATATAACAGTGGATAGGGTGAAAAAGATAAAGCGGTGTTCTTAAAAAAATAGTTAATTGAGAAGGGCTCTTACAATGATTAAAAATTAGTTATGCTGTATTTGACATATAACTGTATTATTTTAGCCCTGCTGTCCAGGCTACATCAAAGCTAGGAATTGTATAAATAATTGTGTCTACTGCCTGGCGTGCAAATTGCCACTGCTTTGGACTAGTAATGGCAAACAAGCTTTAGGAAGTGTCCTCCTCACTTCTGGAGCAGGTTGGAGATTAAGTTACACACACAGGAAGTGGTGGAGAAAATCAGAATTTACAAAGCTTCAAGAGAAGGTGTGTTTGGGCAGGAGCAGGTGTCAGTCCTCTCTTTTCCCATGGTAATATTTAATAGAGAAACAGGAGTGTGACAGTTAAGATAGGGAGGAGGCAGTGAATCACCTTTTGTTTTATCTCTATATTATATCAAAGTGGTTATTTTACAGGAAAGTGCTTTAACAAAGGTCACTGAAGAGATACAGGGGATCACTTATGCACTGACACTTTTTTTATTATTGCGACAAGGCCGTTCACTGCCGGAATGTAACCAGTGTCGTCGCAAATTCATGGATGCAGCTCAGTTAAAGAAACATCTAAGAACACATACAGGTAATGTTGTTCCTTGTCTTTTGTGGGGTTTGTGGTTTGTTTTTTCTTGAAGTTACATAGGCAAAACAATGTTAGGCAAATGACAGTTGTCTCTGTGGAACTCCTGTTCTACTTGTACGTAACGAAGCCTGTACTGCTAATGAAGAGATTGGACGTCCAGAATGCAGGAGCACAAAAAAGCTTGTTTTACAGCAGCAGAAGCAGTGCCTATTACAGGACGAGGGGTTATCCCCCATTTTTAGAAAGCCTGCTGCGGAAAATGCCTGTTAGCTCTCCTATGATAAAATCCTAGACAGGGAATTCAGTTTGTCCGGAGAGCTGCATCCAGCATCCATGGGGCTTTCATTGAGCTAATTAGTAACAGAAAGTGTATGTCCTAAATGAGTTGGGCATCCCTGTCTATGAGGGATGGGTGCTTATGAAAAGGACTGTGACCAGAAAAATAATTATTTCCATTTACCTTTTTATTGCACTGTAATAAACTGGATATTGAGAGGAGGTGGGCTGGGAGGAAGTGTGTCAGAGGCTGTTTTAAAAGTTTCAGAGGGCAAGGTGGTAGTGAATGACTGGAGAACAGATAAAAATGTTGATCTACCCTCTTGTAATAAAAGGCATAAACTTCTTAAAATAGTTTTCTTTGAAGGGTAAGTCCATAAGGTGATGTGTGAATAATTTTGTCTTTTAAAATAACTGTAAACAGTGGCAATTGTTTCCTCCCAAAATCAAATTATTCTTTTGCATGTGGTCTGCAGTTGTAATACATACCTCAGTCTCCAGCCTACTATTGACACACACAGCAGTTTTGTAGCTGAAGGTGATAAAGCTCTCTAAATGTAGTGGGAAATGAGTTCGGTGTGGTAAATGAGAAGAGGAAGCATGTTAAGATAATGGATTTGCTTTCCAGCTGTGGAAATTCGGGCGTACTCATCTGCGTGGTGGTGCACGTGATCCTGGCATTAATGCCTACTGGTTCAGGGCCATCCTTTCTCAAAACATTTCTGTTCCATGTGGAACACCTGCATCTGTGTCATAAGTACAGCTTTTGGTTGCTTTGAGGGCTTGGATCACCTAATTTTTTGTCTTCAAAGGGGAGAAATGCCAGAGGTGTACGTTTAAAATACTATACCCTCATTTTGACTAAGTGAGTTAATTCAGCTTTGGATATCTGTCCTGATCCATGTCGGAAATGTGAGGAACTGTCAGTGCTCACTTGATACTGTGTATGATAAAATATAAAATGCTTTTAATATATTGATGAGAAGTGCTATATTAAAAGTGATGTCACATTTCTTTTTGGTAGGTGAGAAGCCCTTCACTTGTGAGATTTGTGGCAAGTCATTTACAGCTAAAAGTTCACTTCAGACTCACATTAGAATTCACAGGTAGAGTATGTCTAATTTTCATTACATTCTTTAAAAATGTAATTTCAATTATAGAATGGTCAGAAGTTGTTTGCATTTTGGGTGGATTGGTAAAGACAAAAATTTTTGCTTAATCTATGTAAGGAAATAACTGGTAATGGAAAGTACCGAGCTGCTAAATACTCGTGTGCCAGGACATTGTAAGAGTCTCCTTTGGTGTTTTGTGTCTGTTCAATGACAAGGTACTTACTGGCATATTATTTATGTGAAAGTTTTACTGTGAATTTTTGTGCCACAGCAGAACAGTTGGCACGGTGTAACAAGGTTATTGGAGCATTGTCCTGTCACTCTGTAATCTCTCATGTCTCATTAATAGCATTAGTTTTACACTTGTCAGTGTGATGCATTGCATAAAGGCATGTTAGATTTTAAATCTCTGGAGAACTGTTGTATAAGAAAACATATCCAGTGAAATTTCTTGTCCCTTTGACTCAGGCAGAAATTAGGATTTGGACACAGCACTTCGTTTTAAAGCCTGCCCTGTTAGTAAATGTTCTTAAAATAGTCAGTGCTTAGAGCTGTGCAAAGTAAGCTGTTGCATTCTTGGCAAGGTGTAGCAGCACGAAGCTTGTACCTCTGGGGTTATGACACGAGGGCAGATACGTCTGTAGCTCTTGAGTATATACTAATCAAAGAGTTGTACAGTTTGTGAAGTCAAGTAGAAATAATCAGGAAGGCAAATGGAGAACATTTTTAATGTCACTATTCTTAAGAGCTTATGATTTTAGCAAAACAAAGTAATCACTTAAGTATTTTATTATAGAACAAGTTTCAGAAAGCAGCACTGTCTAAGTGAATATTTTAATGAGATCAAATTTTCTGCTTTTGCAGAGGAGAAAAGCCATATTCTTGTGGTATATGCGGAAAATCCTTCTCTGATTCCAGTGCTAAGAGAAGACACTGTATCTTACACACAGGCAAGAAGCCTTTCTCCTGTCCAGAATGCACTTTGCAGTTTGCTCGTCTGGACAACTTGAAGTCTCATTTGAAAATTCATAGCAAGGAAAGGCAGTTTCAGGAAGCCAGCGCTGCCCGGAGCACCAGCGCTCACCCAGAAGTGAGAAACATACTCCAGCTGCAGCAGTACCAACTTGCCACCTCTGGAGGGCAGGAAATTCAACTGCTGGTTACAGATGCAGTGCACAACATCAACTTCGTGCCTAGCCATAATCAAGGCATTAGTATTGTGACTGCAGAAGATGCCTCAAACATGACAACAGAGCAGGCTGCGAACCTCACGCTGCTTGCGCAGCCACCACAGCAGCTGCAGAACTTGTTGCTTTCAGCTCAGCAGGAGCAAACAGAACAAATCCAAAGTATCAATATGATTGCAAACCAAATAGAGGGTGCCCAACCTGAACAAATGCATGTAATCACTCTTTCCAAGGAAGCACTAGAACATCTCCATGCTCATCAAGGACAAAATGAACAAATCCACTTAGCAGGATCTTCACATCCAGCTCAGCGGGTGCAGCTGGCTCAGGAATCGAGTCAACAGCCCCACTCCAGCCACGATACAGTTTCTTCCCATCAAATCAGTGAAGAACAGAATCAAAGTGTGCATGTTTCTGAATCTCATCAGCAGTCTCTGTCAGTAAATGAATCATCTTGTGAGCATCCTACCCCAGGACAGGCTTTCTGAAATGCCTATTTGCCATCAGACAGCTGGGCCATAGCATGCTTCTCATCCAGACAGGGAATTCCATGTATCATTCTTATTTTTCTGCAGCGTAATCTATCTGAGGATGCATTTCTTGGTGATTTTAGATGGATGACTCAGTTTTCTTAACCTTATTTATTTTAAACTTTCTTCATTTTTCCACATTGGTATTTCTTTACCACTTAGTCCATACCTCACAAATGATTAATGTGGGGTTTTGTGCCTGATACACATCCATGCCTACTGAGGAGATATTTGGCTCCTTATTTCCATTTCTCTGTGACTCTCCAGAGAAGTGCACCTTGCTGGTAGAAGGACAGTGTTTAAGACATCTGCAGGTCAGAAAGTCCCACTGACAAAGTCAACATTACCTGAGCTGCTGTCAAGCTTAAGATAACCAGTACTTTTTGCAAAGCTAACACCATATGTCTTATGTTTAATGAGCTTTCTCTTTGCAGGTTAATGTGTAATTTTCTATGTGATCATTCCCTGAAGTGCATTATGATTTACTGGCTACCAAATTCGTTTGGTTTGGGTTGAAACTGTTGCAGCCTTTAACTGGCCCTGGCTCTTCTCTTCTGTTCACTGTATGCTGTACAGGTTTTGCTCCTCAGAAATGCTTAAGCCATTGCATTTGAATAGTGGCAGTGGGTTGTGGTGGTTACACTGGAGAATTGAAAAGCCCTAATTCTGCTCTCTTAGTTCTACCACCCACTCTCTGTGTGACTGTGGGCGAGGTAGTTGACCTCTGTGCCTTATTTCATCCTCTGTTATGTGGGGATAGTGTTCACACACTCTGCCGAGCACTTTGAAGAGCTCTTGATGTTGAAGGCACTGTCTATTGAAGTGCAAAATTCTCTTCCTGACAGGATTCTGTCTAAGCTTAGGAGCCAGTGTGTATTTAAAGTGTTATTTTTTGTACTTTTGAGAGAAGAATGTAATCATACTTTATATGTTAAGACTGGTAATTGTTTATGTGAGGACTTAAACAATGGAGAGCATCACTTCAAAGCTTAATGAGCTACATAAATGGGGTACATCGCTTAAAGTTGTACAGCTATTTTGTTGACTAAATTAAATGTATACAGATGGTTTTCAATGACTGGCTGCTAACAAAAAAGATTTGATATCTTAATAAAATGTCTTGCCAAAATACATGCTTTGTATTTCCGAGTTTGGCTACTGGTAACATCTCACATAGTGGACTGGTGTGTTAAAATCCAGATAAAATGTTGCTATTACTTAAAACAACATGCTCAGTTTTCAATTCAGCTTTAAAATACTTGTGATTGATATTTTATGTTATAACAAAGGAAAAATCTAAAAATTAAGGTGAATATAAAAGCAAAATTATCCAAATTTTAGATAATATTCCTCGTTCAAGTCCAAACTACTTGGCCAGCTCTTGACTGCATGCTGCAGAAGTTTGGGTAAGTATCTCCATTTTTTCAAAGTACTAGATCACTTTTATGATAAAAGGCAGTAAGTGAGAACAAGCAAATAAATAAATAAATAAAACCATCCCAGAAGAAAACTCTTATTTCCTCTCAGAATGGAGAAATAAAATTTGTATACTTCCTGCTACCAAAGCAAACCAGCATATTGTGCAGTCCTACTTGAGAAGCTTGAAGTCTTGATGCTGTAAGAACCCATTACTAAATACATTAAAGCCTTTACAACACCTGTGAAAATCTCACTGATTAATTGTATAAGTTTACAGTAAATATTCTGTCAATTTCATCCTAACAACTTCTGTTTTTATCTAAAACACTGTAGGGTGCAGCCAGAACATTGTCAGATCATAAGTTTACAGGAGCTTGCGCTGAATTCATTCTCTACCATATATTTATGAATCCTGAAATGCTTAAAAACTGGTTACAAGCTAAATTCTAAAGCTACCAGTAAAGTAACTGTTCAGTTGTTTTCTTTTTTTTTTTTTTTTTAACTTTATTTTGTTCATTATGCAGTTATCCTTGCGGGATTCGGTTCAATGCTGCAGTTACGCATGAGACGCTACCACACAATGACTTCTCAATGCTTTCCCTATAACAAAAAAAAATAACTGAAGTTTTGTGTTTGGAATTTTTTATGCTTTTCAACAAATTGCCACTGAAGAAACAAGCATCAGTGAATAGCACAGCAGTGACTAATCTTTACACCCTCATTGCTTAAGCTGTCAGCACATATTGTAAGTTGCACTCAAGAAGCTGGCGTGGCTTCTCATATCACAAATGTTGCTTTTTGGGCACCATTTGCTTCCTTTCTAGTGAATGCATTTCTGTTAAAGATGAAAATGAATCCTTTTTCTGTGTGTGCGTTTTTAAGGCTATGGCTGAAGCCTACAATTGCTTTGCATTTGAAAGGAAACCCCTTCAGCTTTGTTTTTCAGTCCAGCTGCCACTGAGAACTATACAGGAAAAAAAGACATCCTTAAAAACTGTTAAGAACTGCTGTTTCAAAGCAGCTCTCTAAATATCTTTACTCTGTAGCCAGTAAACACCTTAACTTCTTTTCTCACATAGACTAATCTTCTTAAGAAATCCGTATTGCTGCTTAGTATGTTAAAATGAGATTAGGGTTTTAGGCATAAATGCAGAATGGTAAAAGGACTACAGAGAGATCCATTTTTTGAGAAATTAACTTATGTGTCTTGTGCTGCATGTGTAAGTTGCCCAGTGTAGTTGAACTCTGATAGGATTTTAGTATTGTCGTTTTTTTTTTTTCCTCAAATGCAAGTTTACCAGATTTTGGTTTTTTTCTGAAAATTTTGGTTGGTTCTTAAGGTGCAAGTTGAAATACATCCTCAAGAGTTGAAATAAATCCTCGAGCAAACACACTGTGAAGTACATATCTGACTACTGTGTGTGTATTTCCCCTGCTTGGCCTTCCAGCCCAGCATCTCGTTTTTGATAGATGAACATCAGAGTATTTATTTCATATGACCTTTCAATTATCGTACCAATAGGAAAAGCTTCATCCTGGCAGGTGTAACTTTTCAAGAGTCATTTAAATACTTGGTTTATGCTCTCCCTTCTGCTCAGGGGGACTAAAAAAAAGCACTACTAGGGGTTGTGCAGCAATTACAATTACCTCTTAGTGTCTAAGAGGAAGGAGATGACTCACTACCCCACCACAAACCTTCCAACTGAAACGCCTGTTCACAGGTTAAAGTTATGGACATTGAGCCTGATACAGATGTTGTTCAGGAAACAGTTGTTCAGGAAAAGAGTTTTGCTTGGATCTCTTTATTGTGAAAGACTTGTTTTACTATTGTAGCTGCTTAGTCATTGTGACAAAGGTCACGGTTTGCTAAGATCTATCCTAGTATGCTGGGATGTGCGTTTTTTCAGTCTTTTCCCACTTCACCTTAACTGCAAGTTAGTCTGGAATTCATTCCTGATCACTGACCCAGTGCCTGTGTGAGCACAACAGCCCGCTACCTTTCCTGTTTCCCCATGTCTTCCATCTCTGCAGCACACTGCCTCCTTGACTTGTAAGTATCCTTATTCAGGAGGAGCTGAGTGTGACTTGGGAGTGGCTGGGAGGAGGCTGGTTTGCACAGCAGGCGTACTCTGCAGGCTGGGAGCGGTCAAGGGTGATTCCTGTGTAAGCTTATCTCCACACTGTTGGAAGTCTGGCCATGCGGGCTTTTTCCCAGCCCTACTGCGCTGCAGGTTCTCTCCAAGAGCAGAGGAAGATGTAATGCCATACTCTGCATAGCTAGGATTATATGACCTCTGTTATCTATTCATTAGAGACATTAAAGAGTATGCTTCTTGCAGAGCTGCAGTTCCTGTGAGCTGTGGCAGTTCTCTGTGTTCTATCCCTTTTCAGATCTTCTATAAAACATGGTGAACAACAAATGGCTTTCCACAACAGAGGGACTACTGTTCATATCTGTCCCAAGAAATTCTTCCAAATGGAGAAAAAACCATTTAGGCATCTTCTAGGTGAACTAGCATCTCGCTGTGTTACACTTAGTGCTCCTTTCTGGCTAATATTTTAATCCTACCCAATTAAAAGTATCTTCGGAATAGCAAGAAGCAGAGTTTTGGTTTAGTTAGCGAACTCCCTACCCTGTCCTTCAAGTTTTTCTGACACCTGCAACTACATCCCACTGTCTGTGCCTTCCCTGAGGGGACCAGCTCTTACATGTTCATGGGTCTTCCCTTCGAACCGCTGGATCCTCCTTGCCCTGGAGGGTAACATGCCTCCTGGCTATTACAGCAGTCACCTGGAGAGCTTCAGGGTGTTGTGGACATCCCAGTTAGGATACTGTCATCGTCAATAGCCTTGCTTTGAATTTCTTGATAAAGTGGCGTCACTTTCTGCCTTTCACCTGAAAGATGAAGCTCATAAAGATCTTCCTTCTTTCTTGAGCTGAATCTCTCCTTTTTTTCCTGGCAGTTAGAACCCCCTTTTTAGAAGTCTCCTTTGATGTTTACTTTGGCTGCTGGGTGATCTAACAGCAGTGATTTCCGTGCATAGTACCCCTCAGAAAGGACTGGTGGCAGCCCAAGGGCCTGGAACAGTGCTGGTGGCCCTCCTATTAGTCATCACATCACATTGCTGCAGTTCAGCAGCTTTTTCAGGTAGGTTGTACAGTGTTTCTTCTCCAGGTATTTGTTGGGAAGTTATTTGGCATTTGTGTCAGCGTTATTCTTTATGCAGCTTTTAGCAAGGCAATGCTAAAAACAACTAAACACAACTGCAGTTATTTGTATGTAAGTATCCAAAGGGAGGGTGTCAATAGAGCCAGGCTTTGCTTGGTGGTGCCAAGCAATAGGACAAGAGGTAACAGGCAGAAACTGATGCATAGGAAGTTCCACCTGAACATGAGGAAGAACTTCTTTACTGTGCAGGTGATCACACACTGAACAGACTGCCCAGAGAAGCTGTGGAGTCGCCCTCACTTCTGGATGCAATCCTGTGTCATGTGCTCTGTGATCACCCTGCTTGAGCTGGGAGGTTGGATTGGATGCCCACAGCCATTCTGTGTTTCTGTGATTTCACTTGCCCTTCACCCAGATGTCTCTAGATGACCCCTAGCAGCTCTCCCTTAGTATCTTCATGGGGGGAGGGGAATCTCTGTCAAAAAAAAATGTTTAATCAATTTAGTCTGCTTTTCTGTTCTGTTTTCTCAGTCCCTTTCAGATGCTATTTTGGGCTGAAAGGAACTGCACCTGCAGCAGGTGGAGAGGTTTAGAATGAGGAAACCCTGTGAGAATCACACAGGAGCACAAGCTCTTAGGTCTCACATAAGGCCATGTGTGCACTTTTCAAAGGACTTCAAATGATGACACAAAACTGGAAGGAACTGTTGACTCCTTCAAAAGCAGGCAGGCCCTGCAGAGACCTCGACAAATTAAAGGGTGGGCAATCACTAACCGCATGAAGTTCAACAAGGAAGTGTTGGATTCTGCACCTGGAATGGGGCAATCCTGGATGTTTGTACAGACTGGGGAATGAGAGGCTGGAAAGCAGTGCCACAGAAAGGGACCTGGAGGTCCTGCTGGATGGCAAGTTGGATATGAGTCAGCAGTGCCCTGGTAGCCAGGAGGGACAACCGTGTCCTGGAGGGCATCAGGCAAAGCATCGCCAGACAGTCGAGGGAGGGGATTGTCCCACTCTGCTCTGCACTGGTGATTCTGTGATTCTGTTTCCAAGACCATTAGCTGCACGATCTTTGGAAGGGTTTTCAGTATCACTGTTTAAATGTACTGCACAGTCTCTCATGTTCTCCATATTTTCCTTCACGGCAATTGTTTTTCCGCCCAAACTGAATGCACCATGGCACGTCTGCCACAGCTGGTGAGCAGAGCAGCACCAGCAAACTCACCTCTAACTCTTATCACTGGCAAGACATTTATGCTCATCTACATAGTACGAACAGGCTTGCAGAACAATAGCATGTTGTCATAAACGATAATAGAAAGAGCCCGAAATTAGTATTAATCATCCAGTTCGAGATTTTAATAAATATAATTTTCATAACTGGCAACCTGTTGAATGGAATTTAATGTACCTGAATTACAAAGTGATGAGAAAAGGAGAGAAATGAAAACCAGAACAGATAGAGACGGCAAGTAATTAGTGGCTCTTGGCTTGCTCTTTTTTTTCCTTAAAAAAGCCTATCATAAATTTTCAGAAAACAGTCCTGTTGTGCAAAAAAGTTATGCTTCTTAGGCTGACTCCTGCTTTTCTTTTTGACTTTGAGTATCAGCTGACTATTAGCACTGTGCTTATAGTTAATCCCCTTCCTTGCCTACGATGACAATAAGAATTTCCTTGCCTAGAAATTATCAGTGAAAGAAAAAAAAATTTTTTTTTCAAAGAAAAAATATTGACAGGAACCAGTCATATGTACGTGCAGAATGAAATTTCAGGAACAGAATTTGTGTGTAAATTCAAGCACATTTACAAAATCCGGACATCAACCTCAGGGGTTTTTATAAATAATATTCAGTGGATCGCTCTGGTTTTAATACTTACATTTCGTAGTGCAAAAGGAGAAAAGAGATGTTACAAAAGGCCCAGTGAGCTTCAGTTGTATTAATCTGTATCAGAGATGAAAAGTGGCCCGGCCCAGCTGTGCTGACAGCAACCCGAGTCGAGGCTACAGCTGTCCCACAAAGCAGCTTGTGCATGTGCTGCCTGAGCCTAAAGAGGGCGAACCTGCCGCGGTGGCACAAAGCTTTGCTGTGGGAGCCGAGACCCCTCTGGAACTGCTCCATCCACGCGCTGTCGCGCTCTGCCTGGGCTGCTGGCAGGAACGATGTCTCAGCAGTGCCCAGCAAATACAGCTGTGGGTAGGAGTTTCTGCGTCAAAACGAGACACACACTTTACACAGGGTGTAATTAAGCTGTAAATCTCCCTGCCACAGAAATGTGTGGATGCCAGATTTTTTACCATTTGTCTGAAAAGCAAAGAAACTCACATGAAAAAGAGACACCAAGGGCAATTAAACACAAAGATACCGGGAAATCCTTGAGCAGAAGCTCACTGCTGGCTGGGAGAGTAAAGGGGAAGCAGTGCTCTTGTTTGATTTTTCTTACCACTTCTTGCTGGGCGTTTGCTCTTAGATACCATTAGCAACAGGCTCTTCATCCTTTCTTTTAAACAATCCTGTACTGACAGCATCTCTCATGAGCTCTGGAAAGAGCTGGCTTCAGTCCTCTGCTCTGACACACACTTTCTGTGTAACCTCGTTTCCCTTCTTTCAGGAGAAAACAGAAATTGGAGCATTTCCCAATCTCTGACAGGGTTTAAACCTGCTTATGTTAGGCTTGGGGAGTGCTTAGAAATGCGGGGTGGGGTATGTGTGTTGGTGTCTGGTGTTGCTGTGGGACTAGGCTCTGTTGACAGACTCAAACTCATGGTGGCCAGAGTGCCATGGGCCCACGGCAGGTGCCCATGGCAGTGATGGTGATGGGGCTGCTCTGGGACCCATTTTTCCATGTGATCAAATGGATGGCACAGGTTTACCCTGGGCTTCAGCCCCAGAATCAGGTTGGGAGCAGGAGGAGCTGTGTGGACTGGAAGTAAATAAGCAGAGGAATGCCTGTGCCTGGCAGCAGCTCTTGGGAAGAAAATATTCTGAATTTCGTGATTCTGTTTTCCTTTGGCACTGCCAGGTGCAGGTACCAGAACTGAGGCTTTATGGACTCCTGGCTCACTGCTGCCTGGGGCAGGGGTTTGCACTGCAGCATCCTTATCTCCTTATTCCTACATCTCTAAGAAATGTTACAGCTGTACAATGCTGTACAAGGTCAGGGGAGACCTCATCACTCTCTACAACTCCCTGAAAGGAGGTCATAGCCAGATGGGGATTGATCTCTTCTCCCAGGCAACTATCCGTAAGACAAGAGGGCATGGTCTTAAGCTCTGCCAGGGGAGTTTTAGGTTAGATGTTAGGAAGGAATTCTTTACAGAGAGGGTAATCAGGCATTGGAAGGGGCTGCTCAGGGAGGGGGTGGATTCTCTGTCCCTGGAGGTGTTTAAGAAGAGACTGGATGTGACATTTAGTGCCATAGTCCAGTAACTGTGGTGATAGTAGATCAAGGGTTGGACTTGATGATCTCAGAGGTCCTTTCCAACCCATCTGATTCTATGATTCTATGATTCTAT
>JAWWES010000115.1:69335584-69345696 GCA_035583135.1 Lophotriccus pileatus
TGATTCTATGATTCTATGATTCTATATCACACACATCACAGCTCAGCCCTGAACGTAGCTCTGGCAGTTCAAATGAGAACGCAAGGAGCTGCAAACCTCACGGGGTTTCAGACGCTTTCCCTGGGAAGCTCAGCTGTGTGGCAGAGGCACAACGTGCAGCCCACGACAGGGTGCACAACCCTGACCTTTCTGCCCTCCCTGCCTGTAAGAGTTTATCTGCCAGGCTTGTTCCCCAGCCAGTTGCTGCAGAAATGTGCCCCTCTTGGCTTTTTTTTCCATTTTTTTTCTAGCCACCATCCCAACAATAGCAACAGGGACCATGAGATGAACAGAGGCACTTCTTTGCTTTATGCTTTAAGGCCAGCCCAGCTGGCTTTAGGCCATAGCTTGTGGCGCTTGTGTGCTACAGCCCACGTGGAAATGAGAGTACGTTGATGGACAGGAGTGTCCCATATCTAAATAGCAGTGTGCTCCTGAGGCAACAGTACAAGCAACAAGGACTGGAAACATTCACGCTGCATCCTTCACCAAGCCACTCACTTGCCTCAAGGCCCTGCATCCAGTCTCCTGGACAGTAAGGGACTGTGACTCCCTGTGCATGCAAAAATGCAGTTTGTGATGCTCAGCAACATCTTTGAATATCTCCTTGCTTACATCTTTCTCACATGGCAGGAAGGGAAGGGGTGGGGGCAGTACCAGTATAATTCAATATTTGCGAAGCAGCCCTTCAGAGAAAAACCAGACACCCACTACATCTGCAAACAGGGATTTAGAGCCATTTGCATGTTCTTCTGCAAGTGTTGGGAACTACACCAGAGGCATGAGGGGTGCAGAGCAATGACTGGCTTAGAAGGTGGCTTAGGTTGTAGTTCGTGAGGAAACTACAAGCTGCGACAGGACAGGGTAAGGGAGGGTATTAAACTGCTTATAAGCACTTTTTTTTTTCTTACCTTGAAAATACAGGCTCTGAAGCTGAAGTTTGCAAGCACGTTTCCAGATTCTTCAGTAGAATTTGCATGACAGGAGGCAAAGAAGTTAACTTTTGCACCCTTAGGTTGTTTGTGTCCTGTCTTGGGCTGCAGCCTCTGGCAGCTTGATGCCACCCACAGATTTTGAAAATGAGCTTTTCCACCCCAGTATATTTAACAGTCTCAGAGACCCTCAAGGCAGGATGGGGCTCTCCAGGTGCTTTCCCTGTTCAGTCTGAGCTACCCTCCAAGTGAGACCCAGCTGACTCTTGATACAAGAAGCAGCAGGATCCAGATTTTTAGAGCACACCTCACCAAAAGCTGCTGCCCAGTGCATTCCAGTTGGCAGGATTTGTGGTTTTAGAAGGAGAGGCATAAAAATGCCACAGGCCACTTGACTTGTGGTGGATATTACGACTGCTTCTTCAGTAAGTGTGTAATTAATTCCTGGAGGCTTTGGTGTCTCTCTAAAATGCTGGAACTCAGAGGTGAGGTGTGAGCGTATGTCTCCCTGGTGATGTGCTTCATTGATGGCCAACTGCTGGGGATGAGAAGGAGATGCTCAAGTGGCCTTATGAGTCTCTTACCAAATCTCCTTTCTTAGACAAATTAGTGGCTTTAACTCACCATAGAACCACAGCTGCATCTTCATCCTTCCTTCTTCTAATCCTACTCTCCCTGACAGATGTCCTTCTTCGGAGCACTCCTTCCTTGGCTGAGTGCTGCCACTGCCAGAGCTCTCCCAGCAGGAGATGATGGACATTCTAAGAGGAGCAGCAATTAAACGCACTGCATGTAATAGTTCATAGAGAGAGTGCCTCTTGGGACGGAAACAGAGCTCTTCCCAAAGGTCTGTTAACATTCAATAATGAAACAGAAAGATGGATCCAGTTGTCCTCCCAGGCTGATGTGCACCCCACGTTCCTGACCTCAGCTAAGCTGCTCACTGACAACCTTGTGATAAATGTCTGTGATAAACCTAGTCTCTGATGATTACTTTCATCAAGCCTGCAGATATCATAACTGGAAAGGGAGATGAAGGACAGTCAACTTATGGTCCCACCTTTGAAGGTATGTTTCCCCAGCTATCTTACTGCACAAATGGTGAATTACTGCAAAAAACAAGTCATTGATATGATCTTATTCACATAATAACTTGGGGATTTCTTTTCATCTCCCTAAAGCAAAAAGGTTTGCTGATTATCTGCTTATATTAGTAAGAGCAGAATGCTTTAGTGAGAACACTCTGTAACCTTGTCCCCCTCCTCTGATGTCCCTTGCCTGAGATTTAGCTCCACCAGCCCCTTCTCCTTGCCTAAATGAGGGCTGATGGTCACCCACTGCCTACTTCAAACTTCAAATATTCACCTTTGTGGAAAGGACCTTAGAAATGCAGAAGTGGATTAGCTACATATCTCCAGGCACCCATACTACCTGGTTAAATGCATTTAAAGTAATAGAAGCTATCAGCTTTAACTCTAGATTTCCTGGACCTGGCAGCTTTTCAGGCTTGATCACACCACAAGCGTTCCTGCCAGCAGCTACAACTCTGCAGATGGAAGTGGAGTTGTGAGCAACTCTGCAGATGGAAGTGGAGTTCTGAATCTCACAAAAAACTGTGAAAGTCAAGAAAGGACTGTTCATGAACATGAGCTAAGTTTAACAAAAAACGTTCCCTCATACTAGTATAAAGTAATAAATTGTAAATAAAAAAGAACATTATATCTTTCAATACTTAAGAAAAACAACTAATAAAATTGACATAGGCATTTGGGATCCTCTTAAATGCTACCCATCAAGGCCTTTTATGACAGCTAAAGCACTTTTGAATCTGATTTATGTTCCCTTATATAAAAGCTTTACCATTTGAGCAGGCTGGGCAGCAGCCAACACTGAGATCATAAATGCCAAGTGTAGCTGAAATCTTCCTTTCCCAAGATGCTGAAGAGCTCGCCTGTGACAAGAAGCTGCTTTCACCTCAAGGTCCCAGGTTGGACAGAGCCAAACATAGTGGCGGTGGTAGGAAGGAAAGCTGATGGAGGTGGAAGCCCAGTGTGTGAGATTTAAGGCAGTAAAGGCTATGGGCTGCCTAGAGTGCACAGAAAGGGGCAAAAGTCACTTCTTTTGTGCTAGAGTTCCTGGAAAAGCAGCAAGCCTAGCCTTTTCGGACACACACATCTCTGAAAGAACATAAGCTGGTACTGGAAAACAATAGGACTGGATGTTAAATTGTTCATAAAGTGGATGTCACCAAGGATTTAAAATTTTGTGAATCCTCTTTTCCAGCAATGTTATCCAATGGATTTGCGCTAGTGTCCATCTCACACCCTTTGCACTTTCTGTTCGGGTAGAAATTGCCATTTTTTATGACCCATAGACCCTGATCTACATGTTAGGTAGAAATGAGTTTGGGCATGCACAGGCACCTCTGAACAAACGAGAGCTGTGGCCCTCCACAGTTCCTGGGCTGCAGCACAAATCCCCAGCCCATGTGTAGCATTTTGCTCTGGCTCCACCCTTCTCCAAGCAGAGCCTATGCTTTCCCTATGCTACCCAGGAAAGAAGCAGCCATGTCACGTGGGAAGGGGACAATGCACCAAAAATTGCTTTGGTAATTTTAAGGTGCATTTAATTTGGAATCGGTCAGCCTTGGAAGTGTCCCTGGAAGAGCTTTGTTATCCATATTGCACATACTCCATGTGCTGATGTATTAAAGGAGAGGGTTGCTAGTTCTTGCCCTCTCCTTCTTTAATTAAAAGTGGCTTTTCACCGTTGAGAAAGGTGTTCCCTTGGGTATGCCTTTCTATTTTAAGGCTCAGATTGCTATCCTAATACTTCCTGCAAAACTACTTTACACTGAGGGCAGAGGACAAATATCTTCAATATCTGAGAAGGCTGAGAGATGCCCGTGTCAGCCAGTAATGTTGTGGGAGACTCCGTGCTTGGCATGTGTCTGGGCACTGCAACCAGCGCCTGCTGAAATTAATGGGACACAACCTCATTTTACTGTAACGAGATGAAAGGACTGGGGCAAGTACACAGAATCACTTGGATTGGAGCATTATGTCATAGGACAAAGCACCCCACTCCAAAATTAGTCTGCTGAAGTAATTTTGCAAACCACAAGGCAGCAGACAGGGAGAAACCATTCAGTTAAAATTTAATTACCATTTTTATGACTCAGTTTCTGAGAAGGGCATTCAAATAGGGTAACAAGAATTAGAAAAAATAATCAGAGAACAATAAAATCTAAAATTTCTACAGTTTCCTTAAAGCTTGTTGAGAGTTCAGTGGAGCTCTCACTGTGATCAGATCAGACAGTGATGGAGGATGGCAGGATCAGTAGACTCCCTGCTCCCCACCTCATAGCCAAACTCCCCTGCATGGAGAAGGAATCAAGTTCTTGCCATCATCCTCCAAACTCAAGCACGCCTAATGCCTCTTCTTCACCAGTCATTCCTCTTGAGAGCTGTTTCTTCTCTCCCTCAACAGTTCTTCCTCAGCCAGCATGGAACACCTTCACCTTTTCACTTGTTTCCATCGCCTACCTTCTCTCCTCATCCCGGAAAGCTTCCACTCTGGGAGCACTCTGACCTCCTTAACTAAATATCTGCTCTGCATTTATTCAGCTCTGTCATATTACTTTGATAAATAATTCTCCTGCTCACCCTCCTCTGTGAGTCACCAAGCACTGGGAGGAACCAGGCACCCTGCCCCAGCCAGCCGTGTCCTCACAGCCCTGACTGTGCTCACGGGGGATCTTGTCCCCTGCACTGCTGACAGAGGCACGAGGGGAGGCAAAGCAGAGGCTGTGCTTGGAGCATCTGCTCTGCCTCCCACCTTCCTCATCCGTAAGGTGGGAATAATCACAAACAGCCATGGGGAACTGCTATGCTAAGTACCCAGAGCTCCTCTGGCAAGAGGCATTCCAGACTAACAGCAGGGAGCCAAAAATACCTAGAGTGCTTTTCTATGGATATTTTTTCATTAGCTTCTTTACTGGCTTAAGCACTAGACAGTAGCAGGAAGCTCTTTGTAGAAATAACATTGATTCAAACCAAACTTTGCTGGCGTGAGACTTGATGAGACCTTTGAGGAAAAAGAAGGGAGAGTGGGAAGAAGGAAAGGGGAACTTGTGGGAGCTGGCAAAAGGGACTTGTATGGTGAATAGCATCAAAAGGAGCAACACAACTGCAGCCCTTCATCCCTCAACTCTTTCCCTAGATGAAAGCATCTCTGTCCATCACAGGAGAAGGGGCAGGGGGGGCAGTCCTGAGGATGGCCAGCAAGGGTTGCCACAGCAATAGCTTGCAGTTCTACATCACCTTCCAGCCAACTCCCCACCTGGACGAAACATATGTGGCTTTTGGGCAGGTACACACAAGCTTGGCATCACTGCACTGTGCAGGATGTCATCCTGGCCCTGCAGGACATTGCTGCCCAGAAGGAAGCATCCATGAAATCCCTTTGGCAGCTACAACACAAATGCCTCTGGCCAGAGGGCGGAACTGAAATACCTAATGACCCCCATTCCTTCCTTCTCTGCCCTGGCCTGACTCAAGCTTGAAATCCCTTTCACAAAACTAAGGAAGCTGCCAGGGCATCTCCAGGACCAAGGTTACAAACTTGTGGCTGCACAGCTTGGTGTCAGCTGAAGGTGGGCCCTGACAGACAGGAGGCATTTCACAAAACCTCCAGGCTCTACTCTGCCCTCAAGAGCTGAAAGAAACTATTTTAGTGAATGCATAGTAGGTGTTTGTTCCCAGTAGGTTTAATGTATAGGACAGGCCCTGTTAAAATTTTTAGTTTTCAGGAATGTAATAAGCAAGATTATTGCTCTGAGCAGTTTGTTTGATGGAAGAGAACAAAATATGTAAGTATTACCGTAAAGAGAGAAATTCACAGTGCAGTTTCCATTTCACTATCATGCAGAAAGACAACATCTTCAAAGGTAGCAAAAAGCATCGCTGCCAAACCTACAGAGAACAAACCAAAAGCCAGATATATTTATAACCAGGGACATTCACCTCAAGTTTCCACCTTGTCTGGCTCTGTGCAATCTGAAAAGTGTGTGATCCATGATCTTACAGTAAGGCCCTCCTAAATCTGAGTGGGAGTTTAATCCTGAGGAAGCAAAAAGTAGCCACAGCATATGACAAGGACAGATGTGCACTTTCCAGCTCTGCTCTGCTCAGTCTTTCTGACATCCCAACTTGGACAAGGAACACTTCCAGTGTCCTCCATGCTTAGTACTACTGCTGGATGGGATGGGATGGGATGGGATGGGGTGGGGTGGGATGGGATACAGTACAAAGCTTTATGGAGCACTGCTGGCATCCATTGCCATGACAGTGCCTGCAGGAGGTACAGCTCGTCCTCCCACAGCGTGGGAGCAGGACAGGCTGAAAATCATTAATATGGCAAATTGTTGGACTGTTTTCAGTATTTAGATCATACAGCGAAGGAAGAAAACGAAAAGATATATCTCGGGGAGTCACTTCTAATACTGTCACTTCTGACAGAGTGTCTCCTGACTTCTTTTTTTTCTCAAAAGTAGAAGCCATTTGTAGCTGGGGCACACGGAACAACACTTAGTTCTTTAAATAAATGTACCTCCATGATATTTTCATCTCTCCTAAAATACCAGTTAGAGGCTACTTAGTCAGGAACTGATAGCAATTGCAATTCCATTGAGAAGAACAACCTTTTGAAGAGCAGAGTGAGTGCAGCCTGTCAGCTGGAAACAGGTGCCTGTGTTTAATGGCCCTGCACAAGGCAGAGGCAGCAGAGCCTGGCTTTGGATGGAGACAGATCACATGTGCACTTTCTCCCTCCTGTAGGCAACTGATCGAGGGCATGGAGATCCTCCGAAGACTGGAAGTTGTACCTACACATAAAAAAAGGTATGTGTAGCCTGCAAGATTATTAACTGTGAGACCTTTGAGCCATGATTGCCAGCTGGTTTTCCTGCCTGCTGTAAGGTAGAGAATTACTTCCCACTCAGCTTTTTACAGACCTTTCATGGCTTTCACTTAAGGCAAAAATAAAACTGCTTCTTGCACATGTGAATGGCTTGGAAACATTCCTTTAGCTTAACAAGAAATGTTCATAAGGTGTTAAAAATTACTTTTACAGGAGTATAGAAAAAGACCTGTGAACGTATCTCAGTGCATTTACAATTTATGGGAAATGGTGTTAATATGATTATATAGAGACAAGGGGATATGGTAAAATGCACATATGGCTACAGCACAGGTGGACAGATGGATACACACCCATAGGGATAAAACTAACTGTTTCTGACTAAATTCTGCTTCTATCACCTCTATCAACACTGCCCTGCCAGGTTTGCCCTACACAGAATCATAGTTTGGGCTGGATGGGACTTTAAAGTTCACCTAGTCCAAACCTCCTGCAGTAAGCAGCAACCTCAACTATGTCAGATTACTCAGAGGCCCATTTAGCTCAGACAACAGATGGAGTCTGTACATGGGTAATTCAGACATCTCAGAAAAAAAAAAAAAAGAGAAAAAATATATTTGCAGGACTGTGGTCTCTGTGAAGGCCAAACATTTGATCCTGTGCTGACTACTATAACCTATAAGCAATGCCCTTGAAATCAGGTTGGGCTGCATCAGGCTAAAACCAGGAAATTGTACTACATGCATAAGCTTTAAGTAATTATTTTTAGCAGATGGTCTCAAATACAAAAAAGTGACTGAAACAGAGAAAAATATTGTTTATAAAGTTACTGCAAAACAGGAAATGTTAAGGTTATGGGTGGATAAAAATACACAATGATTGCTAGTGTAAGTGATTTCTTACATGCAAGATCTCTCTGGCCTACAGTGCAGAGCTGGGGCACAGATGGTTTCAGCAGAGGACAGCAGGTGAGCATTAAGAAAAGATGTGTGGAAGACCAAAATACAGGCTGGAAAGAGAGGCCTTAACCAAGTACACTGGAAGTTCAAAGGAAACAACACTCTTGTTGAGCTTGGATGCAGACACAAGGCAAAACCAGCCCTGCTGTGCCAGGGCAACCCAGACACTGTCAGAGTGCAGCTCTCCCACCTCTATTTCCAGTGCTGCCAAGAGCACTGTGCTTAGTGACCTTTGCTCCTGGGCTCACTGTATGAGCCACTAAACCTCACAAAACAGTGCCAGTGTAAGATAGGGAAGGCTGAATTAAGTAAATATTAGAAGAAAGAAAAGAAAATGAGAAGAAACCTAATTTTATCTGAGCTTAAATCCATGGATTTAATGAAAGTTTACCTGTTAAACGGGAATGAATTTAACAAATCAGCAAATGTTTAACTGAATGCCTGAAGAGGGCATAGACCCAGAGTGATCTCTGCAGGCTCTGAGTATGGAGATTGTTTTAATTTTAGCAAGGGGATTTAGTTTGGTTTTTCTTCTTACGTTACAAAACTCAAAAAGATCATTTAACCTAAAATACCTTTGTATGTCTGTAGCCAGTGAAGGAGCCTTTAAGGCATTTCATCCTTCCATTTTCTACAGCATTTTGCAATCTATACATAGATCACTAGGTAGAACTAAGTCTTCTGTAGGAACATTTCAAATCAATCTGCCTAGAGAGTAATTCTTTTCACTTTATAGTTCTGGGTCAAAGATGAAAATAGAGTGTTATATTTCCTTCATTAAAAAAACACATTTCCTGACAAATTACTTTTCATAAATAACAGAGACTTGCTATGAAAGGATATGATTTTCAAACTCAATATTGAGGCACAGGTTAGCATCTCTTATTTTTGGCAAGAATTTTTAAATTATATTCAGATGTTTAAAGTCAGGAAAGCAATTTTAATTCTGCAGGTTATAAAGGACAATGCTAAAATACCAATTAATTGATTCTTTATTTGCTGTTGGCTTGGTGACCCATGGCACGTCTGCTATGTGGCATGGCTGCCACCTCAGTAACTCCCATGTCCCATGAGGGACCAAGCCAGAGCAGAGCGTGTTCTTTGAGCCCAAATGACCCGATCTGAGCAGCTGTCAGAGCCCAGAAACTCAAGCTGATCTATGCCAAATCACAGATCTGGTAACAAGCATGATGGCTGGACGTACAGCGGGGCATCATATACTCAGCATCTAGGAGAGCCTCACAGGGGGACAACTGGCCGCAGTTACACCACATGAAAAAAGAGTTATAACGACAAGAGGAAAGTACAACCAGGAAATATTTTGAATTTCAGGCATAACAATTCTTCAGGCAAGCCATAATTACTGTATTTGCATTGGTCATGACAGGACACTATGCCAGAAAAAACGGGGTAAAATCTTTCATCTAGTATTAAGAGGTCACCTAAAATAAAGAGTATCTTTCAAGCCTGGTTCCTCAGTGCCTGCAAGATGGATACACTTAAGTCGCTCAAGGAGATGAACAATGAAACAGGAAAGGAATATTCACCTTAAGCTCAATCCAAAATGATGTTTTGTGCCATATTTTCTACTGTAACTTACATCTCTGATCAAGTCACCAGGAATGCATTGCTGCCTCTGAGAGAGCCAGACCAGAGAAGTAGCATGTGCAAGCATCCAGGGGACACTCAAGTCCAGAGGCAAGCCACGGGGTCTCCACAAAGCCGGGAAATTCAGGGCCAGTCTGCAGACAGGGAGATGAAGACTTCCATTGCCAGCTGCTGGTTTTGGAGAAGTTCCCTTCCCAGCAACCATATAAAAAAATTCCCTTCTATAAAGAACAGCTGGCAGCAACATGCCTTCTGAGAAAACTATCATCTTACCAGATTACACAGTGTTTTATTTATGTAATGTGTCACTGCTGTAAGAAAAATTGTCTTTAATGCATTATTAGACTCTTATGCTGAGCTTCTTACTCCAGAAAAACACTCCCTTAGATACTGCTCTAAATGAAAAGTGGTGAAATAAGCCCTCAGACTACACACAAATTTACTTTGTACAGGCGTACGTGTTAAAAGCGCAAGGACACTGTGTTAATAAACCACAGAGAGTAGGCTCCAATCACCACCCCTTACTTATTCAAGCACTGATCAGACAAAAGTTGGAGGCTGAAGTTATTAACTACAAGTTAGTTCACCTAATCTAAGGTCACAGGGTTTCTGAATCTGATCCAGGAGGGCTGCTAAAGCCAGCAGAAATTGTCAG
>JAWWES010000115.1:69345796-69379186 GCA_035583135.1 Lophotriccus pileatus
ACATACTTTACTGCTTGGGATACACTGCGTTAATTCACTGTTGACCTCCAGCTGTAAGGCAGAGACAAAAAAGAGCTTGCCACCAATTCTAGGGAGAAAGAAAAAAAAAGGTACTCCAAGGGCCTGATTTTGAAGAAAAACTTTACTGAAAATAACAACTATGCAGCATATCAAATGGCTCAGAATGATGTGATACAGCCATTCCATGGAGCAGATGGGTAAGCAGAATGATTTTACAAAATTAACAGAAAAAATCTTGATACTGTAATTCTGGTAAGATTTAGGATCTTAAAAAGCAGTAATGGGTGGCCAGGTCAACAGAGCTCAATTGTGCCTGTACCTCAGATGCTGTGAGGGAAGAAGCACTGGTCCAGCTCATAGGGCACAGCAAGAGTGGACACCAGGGACAGTGGGACTCAAGAACAGGCACGGGCAACCCACAGGTGTTACAGCTCAGGCAGGGGCCAGATCCAAGAGCCTCAGTCTAATAACATCTACCAAGAAAAAGTTGGGGAGTCCCTGCTGAGGTTCCTTCTCTTGAAAAGCTCCCAGGATGACCAAGGCATCTTTTATCAGCCAGCCAGCCTTGAGCACAAAGCTGAACTCCCGGGAGCAGGGAGTATGCTCCTATCTGACACAGACCAGAGCCCACCGCTATACTACACCACTGCCAAACAAAAAAACGCATGTTATAAATACAGTAAATGAAGTACTGTTGCCAGGACTCCATCTCAACATGAGTCTTATTTTCCTCTGGTTACTTAAACCAGCCTAACCTTGTTCCATGGTTAGTTCCAGCTGCACAGGTGGAATATTTAGTCCTTCCACCCCACCTTACCTCTACCTGCTGCCTTCCATTCTTCTTCTCAATACATGTCCCTTTGGCTTGCCTTAGGCTAAAAGCATCAGTCTGTACCACGGTGTCTAAAAGAGCTAAGAAAAACCTTTTAGCATTACTATATCATTACGACTCTCTATATTGTTTTATTTATATTTTTATGCTAAAAGCAGACTTTCCACTCCATCTGGTGGGGCTGAGCAAGTGCCTGTAACACAGCGTGCACGTGTACCAGACACAGCACCACCTTGCTTGCCCCAGGCAACCGGCTTTTACAGTATGGGTACCAATGTTCTCACCCAGAATTCCTGCTGGGGTCAGACACACTTCGATGTCATACACTGACCTTAAATGCACATTTTGATGTCATACAATACAGCATGCACAACCCTTGGGTATGTGCCTTGGGGCTGTATCCACCCCCGATCAGACACACCTCTATCCAGGATTTACTACCATACCTGTCCCACAATGCAAGGACTAACTAAGGTCACAAAGCTCTGAGCACAGGAATCGATGTATTATTTCTGAACAATTACAAAGTTGGTGAACGGCACCAGAACCCAGTAACTCATCATTATGTAATGGTACCAAATACCCCAAAACCCCTTTGGATGCTGTATTTTCCCTCTTAAGACATTCACCATGTATTTACACTTCACACACGCTTCTCTTTCTGTGTAGCTGAAATGACAATATGGAAATGAGAACAAATGTTTACAAATTGAAAAAAATGAAGGGTCCCTTTGGTTTATCTACTAAGTTTTGGGTTTTATTTATTTTTATTATCTCAAATGCTCCTATGGAACCTCTTCAACCCCTTACCATATCTTGCCAAGCACCAATTGATACAACACAATCTGCTTCAAATCCTGGGCATTTACCACATTTAAAATGTGGGACATCTGCAGACCCTTAGGTTTTACCCATTTTTGTCAAGATTTTTACATAATTTTCCAGTAATGCTGTGCTTGGAACTCCTTATGGATTCAAAACAGAGGTAAATGCCTTACTAACCACTAAGTATATAACAGCGCAATGAAAACTGAGTACAGTGATGAATGTGGTATTTTAAATCCAACAACAACCCAGACTGCCATGATCCTGCTGACTGTATGCTACAATGAAGTCCCAAGATGCTGACTTTAAGAAAAAACAGATAAACCACATTTATCATTCCCTTGGATTCTCACCAGCCCCCAGAAATTACATGACAGACGTTTTCACTTGCTTGTGGAGATGTGCTGTAATTCTTGCCTTGCTTGTAATCTTAGTTCTGGTTTATTATGTAGTTCATTTCCTCCCACTTTTTCCATATATATAAACACTGACTAGAGTCATGTCTTTTATCAGACACATTTAACTTATGTTGTATTTGTTTTCCTTCTCAAAAGAAGAGATTTTTAGTATGCAGTCCTCATGAAATGCAGATTGCAGCAACCATGACACTTCATGTGTCCCACACACCAAAAGAACTGCCACTGCATCCCTCAAAAAACATTACGATAACTGCTAAAGATATATTCAATATCATAACCAACAAGAGCTGCAAAAAAAGAAAACCTGAGTTCAAATAATACCATGTCTAGTGAAATCACAAGAGATCCCATGAATCAAGCCCTGATCCCAGCAGAAGACCCTTGTCCCAGAAGGCCATTAAAACTTTTTGCAGGTATGGCAAGCAGATGCCAAGCAGTTTTGGTTACACTGCAGTATCTATTTATGCTGCTCCTCAGTTTATTCTGTTTATTCAAGGACAGATCAGAAACACAGTATTTTAATAAGGAATATGAAAATTATTTCTCCTTCAAAAGACAGCATTTCATAATACTGTAGAAATAACTCAACTTGCACTAACACTTCAGTAAAAAGTACCTGCAGAATGAGAGATAAGTCAATGTGTGACTTCAGTCTCACCACTTTTCAGAACTAAATTCAGATGTTACTGACATTTACATCCATCAGAACATGTTTGGTCCTTTCACTGCAGCTGCTATCTTTTTTTTAATGTTTTCACTCTAAGGTTCCTTTCCAGGAAGACAAAGCATTAGCCATCCTGCCTGCTAGGAGCACCACAATATATGACAATACAGAAGCTTGTCAGAAAGCCTGGTACCAAAATTATCTATTTCCAATAACCCTACAGACCTTTCCAGAGCTCTCTCAGTAATCATGACAGGTAGCTTGCCTTGAAGTTTCTGTATTTTTTATTGGTCTCTTGGCACTAAAACACCTTCAGGAAAGAAAGTAAAATGGAAGATTAATCCAGGGATTTATTTGGTGTTTTCCTCTTCACTGCCCAAACTCAAACTTGGGAAAAACAAGGGGGAATTTTCCTGATTATAACTCTTCCCTTCCGTTTGTCCTTTCACCAGGACCATGCTAAAATGTGCTTTATAGCTCTAGCTCAGCTCTCCTTGAATTCAAGCAGCCGTGAATGTTTGTCTTGGTTTCCCAACGTTCGCCTGTTGTGGTGTTGGCACTGCACAAAATGCTGAGGCAGATTTACACAAACAAACCTTTATTTGCAGAGTCCACTACTGATGACAGTCGTCGACTCAAGCTGCCTTCGGGAAAAACAAAGGACAGAGAGGCAGGAAACGTGATAAGCAAAGGGGGAACTCTTCCCAGTGGTGAGGAGGGAATTACAGATTCTTAGAATCGAGTCCAACTGCAAACCTAACACTGCCAAGACCAGCAAAAAAGGTGGCGGGATGACTTGAGCCTTCTCCAGGTCTCTCTCCAGCGCAGCGGGGGGAGAAGATAAGGGCTGCAGTTTGTACCATGCTTGCCTTCTAGTAACGCAGGCATTTTATCCTGGACCTACCCCAACTCCCAATGTGCAGTTTCCTATGGCGCTAGCACACCAGTGCTGCCAGGAGCACAGTTGGACACCACTTGGAAAGTACTGCGTACTGACTGCTAAGGTTCATTTGTGATTTATTACTACGTAAAATGTAATCAACTATTATACACACTAATTATATTATATTATATTAATAATATTATATATATTTATTTATAATATTATATTCATATTATATTCACAAAATTCTTTCACGGTAGGGAAAGGGGTAAGAGGTGACCTGTGACAACCACTGTCCGACAGAGATCCACCGCAAAAAAACAGGCGTGGTGAGAGGCATAAGTCCTGATGCCTGAGAGCAACGAGGCGGGAGCAGCTTGGCCTTGGCAACTTCAGGGAAGTCGCAGACAGCCGAGGGGACAGGCTGCAGCCCAGAGACCCGGGGTCGGTCGGGGTACGGAGCGGCGAGCAGCTGTCCCCAGGCCTGGGCAACGCGGACAAGCACAAACTCCTCAGCCACGAGGGAGCGACCTCGGCCCCGCACCGCCTGCCCGCTCCCTTCCCACGCTGGATCGCCGCAGGGTGCGGGCCGCCATGGCCAGCTGCCGTCCCGCGGGGGGAGGGAGAGGCGCCACGCCACGGCCATGCCTCCTCAGGGGGCTGGTGTCCGTGGGGTAGGACGGTCGCTCTTGCGAGGGTCTCGCCAAACGGCGCAGAGCGAGACTGTGCGCCCTCCGCGCCTCCCGGGAAACGGCACCGACCACGTGTCACCCGCCCGCCCGCGGGAAAAAAGAACCCGCGAGCCCTCGCGCCACAGCCCCGCCCCCCACCTCGCCCCAGCCAATGAACGGACCTAGCGGGAGGGGGCGGGGCCTCCATGGTGACGTCAATCGTCCGCGCAGCGCGTGACACGCGGGAAACGCTCCCTCCTGGGGGAGCGGCGGGGTCACGTGGGGTAGCGGCGCCGCGTCACCGCGGTGCGGACCGTTCCATTGCCCACCGTATGGGGGAGGGGGAGGCTGGGCGGAACCACCGCGGGCGGGGGGCGGGGCCGGCCGGAGGCGCTCCCGTGACGCCACGTGGGGCGTGGCGGCGGCGCGCGGAGGCTGCGCGCAGGCAGCGGGAGCGGGAGCCGGAGCCGGAGCCGAGGAAGCGCCGAGCAGCAGCGGGAACCGCAGCCACTCGTTTCTCCGCACCGCCGCCATGGGCCGGACACTCGCGCTCCCCCTCGCCGCCCTCTCCCTGGCGTGCTGCCTCTGCGGGCTGGCCGCGGGCGCCCCGCAGAGCGGCGGCAGCGCTCCCGTCGGTGAGTGATTCGCGCTCCACCCCCCCCCCCCCCTTTCCCCCGGGAGCTGCTGACGGGGCAGCCCCGCCCGGTGCCCGGCGCTTGGGGGAGCGAGGCGGGCTGCGCACCCAGCCCCGCCGGCCCTCCCTCCGCGCCCGCTGCCGGAGCCCCCGCGGCCGGCGGGGCGGGAGCGCCGCGGCACCGCCCGGGGCCCGCCCTGCGCTCCCTCAGCGCTCCCTCAGCGCTCCCTCAGCGCTCCCTCAGCGCTCGGCGGCCGCCGCCGCTTCCGCAGGGCGGCAGCGCTGCCGCCCGCCCCGGGCGCCGCAGCCCGCTGGGCGTTTGGCCCGCTCTCCCGGTTATCCCGGGTTTGGATCCGTTATCCCGGTTGGGCGCCGCCTGCGGGGACCGGGAGCTGCTGCCAGTACCGTGTACGCGGGTGGTTCTTGTAGGCTCGGTGCAGGTCTGATAGCGAGGGCTCCCTGACTCAGCGGTGGTGTGCTGTCCCTGCTGCCGCTCGTTCCGTATCCCGGTGCGAGCCCCGCTATCCGTCCTGTGGGTTTGCCCACGATTGCTCACAGCTCCGGCCCCGTGAGCTGTGGGCTGAAGTGCTTGCCTGGCCGAGAACCACGAAATGTGCCGTGCCCCAGGAGGCGAAGGGGAGAAGTTGTGTGGAAGTACTTCGGTGTTCCCTGGCCGCGTTGCACGGTGGCGCTGGAGGCAGCGGGGTTTGAGGCTGCCCGGTACCCTTTGCCGCAGCCCTTCCAGGTTTCCTCTCCAGCCATACCCCGACGGCGGGATGCAGGACGGTGTGGGACACCCGGTGGGAACGGAGAGCTGCTCCGGGACTGCTCAGCCAGGGGTTAATAGCCGCTCCGCAGCAGCGGGAGAGGGCACTGTTGGTCCAAAAGGACACACTCTGTTTCCAGGTTTC
Source organism: Lophotriccus pileatus (assembly GCA_035583135.1). Lineage (NCBI taxonomy): Eukaryota > Metazoa > Chordata > Aves > Passeriformes > Tyrannidae > Lophotriccus > Lophotriccus pileatus. The sequence continues at coordinate 69,351,657 of JAWWES010000115.1, forward strand.
CTCCTCGAGTGTAAGAGGAATATCCGAATTTACGCTGTGTGAGATCCAAGTACAGCAGATTTATCTTGGGAGCAAACGTCAGCTCGCTTGGGCTGAAGATCTGAGTCTGTGATACCAGAATAATGGGGAGAGCTGGGGAACTTGCAGTTATCCCGTATGAAAGACCCTAAGAGACAACGTCTGAGACCCTGCCACAGGTTCTGAAGTTTAACAGCTTATTGATAAAAACACTCCTGATCCTTTAGTCTTGCACATCAGATCCTCCTCCATGACAGTCTGGGAAAGCTGTTTTTGAAACTAAACTAAAAGCCCTAGTGCATCTGGTATTAGTTGGCTGCACTGACTGTCTTCCTGTCTCCACAGATGTACTGTGCTACATTTTCTGTGTGCCAGTGAGGAATTTGCAAAAGTGAAGGTTGTTCATTTGTCAGAAGTCGGCGTTATGTGTGCTGTGATCTTTCCTCAGATGTGTATCCAGAATAATAATTGACTGGCTTCTTTTTTTCCCCAGAATTTTTTTTTTGCCCCTGAAATCTGTTATCCAGGAACTGTTATACAGTTCTTCAAGTGGTTTGAGTGCTGCCTTCTCAAAGGGAACAGTGCAACTGTTGCATACCTCACTGATGCAAACCGAGAAAGGTCTTTTCATATCTTATGTGAAAGGGAAGAAATAGTGCCAGCATTTCTGACCTGATCCTACCGTAACCAAGAGAAAGGCCAAGTAGATTCAGGCTTAATTCGGATTGTCAGGTTACTGAAGTTACTTAATGTATTTGTAGTTGCTATCTGAGAGGTAAATTACCATGCTGATTGCCAAAGATCTGTGGATAAAAGCGTTCCCTTCACAGAGAAGAGTGAAAGGTCACCCAAAGGTGCTTGGAGTAGGTGGATATGGTGTGAAATGCGGTGGAGAGCATGCAACATGTGGGTTGCATATAGGTTTTCCAAGTATGATGGCTGTATGAGTAAGTCTTAATTAAAACTAGTGCAGTCAAACTGCGGATTTGGAGATCTTATTTGAGCCAGATAGTGGATGTGTTGTCACTGTGGTTTTAAGGCAACAATATTTGACTGAGATTGACGTAAAAAAAGCAGCTGGACTAGTTAGATTGCTGGCTTCTACTGTGATCAGAATATGAATAGATTGACTTTCTTTCTCCTCTCCTTTATAATACGTGTGAATATGAAATCCTCCAGATTCTTGTCTTTATTTGATTGCTTTCTAGTGTTGGGTTATTTGTAGCTGACTGTATTACCTAAAGGAAAAATATAATCGAAAGGAAACAGGCTTACACGTAGGGTCTGATTTAGGAGTATCACTACTGTCTGGAGGAAAATGTATTTACTTCATGTCAAAAGCATTCAAAGGTTGTAGTTTTCACTTGTAAAGGATTGTGCCTAGCATGGGACATGTACATATGGGAGAGTACAGATCTAAGACTTGTTCCTGTGGGTGAAGTTGCTCTTTTGACAGTGGTAATTTTGTCCTAACCAGTGCTTGCCTTTTTTTTTATTTAGCCGTCTGTGGAAACTTCTCTGACTGCGATTCGTGTACTGCTAATGGCACAAATGCCTGCACGTGGATCAAATGTGAAGGTAAGGACTACCTAGTGCAGATCCTTACTTTGCCATTGCTAAGGAAACTTCCCTGTCTGACCACTCAGGAGACTTTGGCGGCCGGACTCTGAACACTGGAAACTTTCACTGCCAGGACTGAAGCCCCTTTGCAGGGGTCAGCTCACAACAGGTGCCCTGCTTGACTCCCTACACACCCCACACTCACACAGTCAGACCAGGTTTCCATACCAGTTCAATCCCAGGTTTCCCTCCGCAGAGTCTCAGGTGTCTTGTTCCACAAAGCAGTTTATTCACAGTGCAGTAACACAGAAACAGCTCAAGCTGGTGCCTCCGAGGAGGGACCCCCAATAAAAGGAATCCCTGGGTTTTAAACCCTCACAGTCTTAAATGGGTGATATTCTGGGGTCATTGGCTCCTGCGGTGTCTCTGAGTGTCTGGTCCCCTGGCTGGGCCACAGGTCCCTGTGCCCTTTGTTATGCACCCAGTTCCCAGCTCAAGCTGCAGCTCATCCTGCAGCCACTCACCTGCACTGAATGTGTTCCTCAACACCGTGGAGAGCCTCAAACCCAGCTAGACCTACTCCATCGATACTGATGTTCATCACACAAATGCTCTGTTCTGTTTGATAACCTAATGAAGCATTAACACATAATTTGTATCTGTCATTCAGCTGTCTTCACCTGAGAACTGGTGGTCACAACCACTGCTCCTGAACTGAAGTGCAGTACAGGTAGAGAGGTCCATTAAATAGTTAACAGCAGTGTTCATAAAACTAAGAATTGCGGGCCACTGAAGGGAAGATGACAGAGCTGAAGAAGCATTAGTCAGTCTCTAATTTAGAGCCTTATTTTTCTGATTGTAGGTGAGTTGGAATGTAACTACATTTAGTTGACCTCTGGTACTCAATCCTAGAGGAGGTGAAATTGCTGTTGACAAAGTCATACAAAGACTAAATAATCAGGCCTCAGGTGGACTATTTGTACTTTTTAAGTGAGGTGGAAACAGAGTGAGAGGAGAGAATGGCTTGACTGTAATAATGATTTTTGTAGCAGTTGATTGTAGATAACCAAGAAAGGTTATATATGAAGGTTAAAATGCTTTGGAACTAATGAGATCAGTTTTGGATGCAACTTGTCCTTCAGAAAGCTCTTTTTCTGAATTCTGCATGTGGTGTTGGACCAATAGGCACATATTGGAAACACCCAAGAGATCTGTGTAGCTTCTTTGAGAGAGAAGTTGAAAACTCCGTCAAGGGAGAATAAGTCAAGGCAGAGAATAAGAAACTGTACTCAACAATTTCGAGGTCAGGGACTAGTTTGAAAAGCTAGAACTAAGTTTTGCTTGGATATAAAATTTTTTAAGACAGTAAGATACTTTTTAATGATGCTACCATAGAGGTGCAAATGTTTAATTTGGAAAATGCCACAAATAGCAACACTTTAATTTTATCAGCTCTGAAGAAAAAAATCAAGCTATACTGTTACAGCAAAATGTGTATTGCCCAAGTGTTGATTTGAGTGGTGGAGTAACTAGTGAAAGAAAATACTAAAAAGTCCATAATTATTAATATAATACTGAAGTCCTGTATACTAAGGTGGCTATCTTGGCTAGCAGATGGTGTTTAGTTTGCCCTATGAACGGTTTATTAGTATCTAGGAGCAATGTCTCAAACACTTCAAACTTCGGCTGCCATAAATATCTTGTTTCTTCTTTTCTGACAGAAGGTCAAGAGATGTGTGTAAATGAAACAGAAGCATCTGAGAAGACTGGAAACTGTTCAGCTGTAAAAGAGTGTTCCTGTAAGTATTTAGATACTCAGCTTTCACATTGTTTAATGTGAGGCAGTTGTGTTTACAACTCGTTTGTCTGTTGGCCTTTTGTTGATATGCCTTCTGCAATTTATATAATCATTTACATGTATGTAAATAAGCCCTTTGCTTTTTGCTTAAACATATAATATATGATACTAGAATCCACAGTTTTATTGTGCATTCATTTAACTGCTTACTATTGCTGTTTTAAGAAGCCTGACATGTTTTAGTAGACACGTCTTTTGCTACTACCTTGATTTCTTAGGTTAAAACTGGTGTTTCCTGTTTGATGCAGCATATCCCAAGGAACTTGTCAGTGTCCTCAAGGCAGTAAGCTTCACACCGAACAAAAAAAGTTTCACCTGCTAAGTCATCTGAGATGCAGTAAATAAGAAGAACTTATGAACCTTCCAGCTTTAATAGTTAACTAGCACAACTCTTTGTGCAGTTCTGAAATACAGGGTCCGGGATATCGAACTGCGTAAGAGAAATCCTTCATGCTAGGAACGTGCTCAGTTGCTTATCTACTTCAGACTTCTAATTTGTGCTTACTGTGCAAAGGATATGAATAATTTAGATTAGATCTTGAATTTCACTTTTGTGGAAGCCCTCCAATTTTAGTTTTTCTGAAAGCTGACAAGAAATGGATTTTAAAATAGGATTTCCTGGTTTTAAGATCTAGAACAGCAAATGAAAATTCTGAATAATCTTGTCCAGCTGAATTGAAGAATGCTGCTGAAGAGGCTGGCTCACAACAACAGAGATGAAGCTTCCATGCTGCTATGGGCTATCTTGTGGTGGCAGCCAGTCAGAAATAATTCCTTTTGACTTGGGCTTGTGTGTTGTTTCTAAAATTGTAACAATCACCTCTTAATCGAGAGTGCTAAAAGTACTGTTTTTTAGTGCTTTCCAAAGAGCGTGAAGTTACAGTGCCTTTCTTCTGTATCTAAGAGAAGCGTTTTTACAATCTGTTCCTGGTAGACTCTTAGTGACACTGTCAGGTTGTTGTGTTTTAGTTTGTGCATATTCAAGGAAATTAATTGTCACCCTTAGTAGGGGGTCTTTGTAGGCATGAGAGGAAATACCTTATAAACTCTCACTTCTTGTGGCTCAATGCTACATTCAGGGACTGACATGGGAAAATGTGAGCCAGTTTTTAGGTGGCCTTAAATGGACTGGGTACCAGTGGGACTCAAGGTAGATATATCCTGATATGTCTGGCCTATCTTTGTAGAAACAATTGGCTCTGGTTTCCCACCATGTAAATAACCCCATCTGAATGAGCCTGAGTATTAAAGGGTTCTGGACATCATGGTATTTCAGCAGGGGGCTTGCTGATGTATCAGTGTATGATTAACCAGCAGTTTAGACAAGCTGTCTATGTGTGATTAACTTGGATAATACAGTAAGGTGCATAAGACTTCACAGTTCTACATTTTGGGTGAGGTGGTTTGTTGTTGTTTTTTGTTGTACAACACATACTAAAGCTGAAAGTACCTACATCCAGCAACAGCTCTCAGAACAGGAAGCTTTAGCTAAGCTTTCAAATGCTTGATGAGATCTTGGTTCATTCTGATGCAGTTGTCTGACCACTGATTTGTAGTTGAACTTGATAGGTCAGGTTCAGTCTTCAGATGCAGTGAGGCTGGTAAGCAGTACTGTATGCCTAGTTCCCTATTGTGTAAAGCGTGTACAGTAGGGCTCATTTCACTCCTGTTTGCTTTGAGGAATCATGAGTTGCCAGTTGAACACTGTCTTGATTGGGCTGCCTGTGACAAGATTTTTTTTGTATTCATTTGTGTAACTTTTGATGTTAGTATGGTGGAGTCAACTGCTTTGTAGTTTCATACTAAAACTACAGTACAACTCAGTGTTATATAAATATCTAAAACTATGCCTGCTTGATGTTGGGTTGTTTTTTAGCTAAATACCATCATTAATCTCTTTAATGTAACTCTTTTTTTTTCCTAGCTTCCAGTATTGTACCACCTTCCAGCGCTCCCACAGCGTCTTCCAATACTACCACAGCACCTTCCAATACTACCACAGCATCTTCCAATGCTACCACAGCATCTACAAACGCTACCACAGCATCTTCCAATGTGACCACAGCCAGTTCTGCTACCACAGCTCATACTACTATAGGTAATGCAGTAGCACTGAACATAGAATGGCAGTAAAGTAGGAACTGGTGAATAAAATGAAGGATAAGGGCTTATTCCGCAGTTCCGTGTAGTAGCTTCAGTACTAAACATCTGATGTACAGAATGCATTCCAAACCTTCCAAGGTTTGGAAGAGGTGGATTTCAAAAAAACTCTTTAATTATATTGGCAAGAAGCATTTTCTCTGTTAAAAATTGGGCCAGTGGTAGTTGTTTGAGTTAGTCATTTCCACTAATCGTGAATTCTTAGGAGGGCTTTTTTGTTGTTATTATTCAAAAATTTCTTGGCCATCTTAACAGTGAAGTTCTTAAAAAAATTAATCTTTAAAAGCATCTGCTGATCAAGTGAGCTGGGAGATAACAAGTTGGTACTTAATTAGTCTCAGGGCAGCCTAATGTACAGTAGGGTGATGTTTAGCTTTGAGTAAACCTATAAATGTGGCCCCTTGTCCCAGGCGCACAGTAAAATACTGATGCATTTTTGGTAATACTAATTGGGAGGGGAGTGGGGGGGATGGTCAAGGACCCAGTGTTCTGGCCTGATAATGAAAGAGTTTTTAGGAGACAGTTTAGCTATAGGGAGGTGACTTTGTACCAATGATGGCATTCACAGTTAGTGTTTTGGGGATAGGAGGAGTGTGTATGTTCTGTCTAGAGATACTGCATTAAGTACTTTTTTCGTACAGTTAAAACTAACTGATTGTAAGGGCTTTTTAACGAAGGTCCTTTGCCTTGATGCAGATTCTCAGTTGTCTTGAAGCAGCTGTCTTGATTCTTGTTCAAATACCAGCATTTATACTAGTGCTTGAAAGAGAAGTGGTTTTGCCTGAATGAAGAAACAGTGGAGAACCGTGAAATATTTGGATAACAGTGTTATGCAAATCTGAAAATAATCCTTATTGCAGAAACTTGGCTTAGAGTCATGCAGCTGAGCACCTAAATTGTGTGGGATAGTCTAGGGCAAAGCTTATCCTTTATTCTTTAAAACAAAACAAGAAAAATTATTTGCATAAGAACTTCAGTGCTTGCAAATGTTGCTGTTGAGGTTTATGGTATGCACATACTGTCTTCTCTCAAACAGCTAATGTCACCAATGCAACTACACATGCTCCTCTGCCTACAACTCCCGTTACTTCACCTACCACAACACCCACTACTCCAGGTAACTGCTACTACTACTGTAATTAAAGCATAAAATACTTAGAAATTAGTGTTGCTTTAAAAGTTGCTTAAAGAGTTATCTTGGAAGACTTACCAACTAACAGCATCAAAGCAGTATTGCTGTTGTCACTTCTAACTTTATGGCAAGTCTAATTTTGCTACGGTGGTGTATGTATGTAGCAAGGTAATAGCCCAAGAATAAGAGCTAGCTGGTGAGATATTAAAAGTCAGAAACATTTTGGTCAAAAATAATCAGCTGGACGATTTTAATAATGTGGCTGGAAGTAACTTGTTAACTCACCTGTGTTTGGGAGGTAATATTTTGGTTTTCACTTGCAGCATAATGATGGGATGCCTTTTTTTTTTTGGTTTAATGAAAATTGAGCTACAGTGATGAGAATAAGCTGAAGTATTTTATTTCCGTGTCCGTCCTAAATGTGCTATTTCATGAAAAGCTTTCACAAAGTAAAGCTCTTTAAAACTAGCCATCAGCAGGTGGCTGTTATTTCCAGACTCATATTTGTTGTGATTTCAGCTGATTTCTTTAAGCACTTTTCCACTCTTGTGGAAAAATTCAGTAGATGGAAGATAACAAATTATTTTAAATTTAAGAAAAAAAAAATGGAGCAGGGAGCAGAGACTGTAAATGTGTCTTGAATGTGAACATAAGAGTAATATACTTCTATGTAAAGGAGGTAGGCTTTGGCTTTTTGAAGTACAAATAAAGTTCAGCTGGGTATTGCTCAGTATTGAGGCCCAGAGTAGTTTGTTAATAGCTCTGGTCTTGTACAATCAGTATTTAATCAGAATTTCAGTATCACTAATCTACACAGATGCTGATTTTTTTTTTTCCTATGATGTTCTGAGTAATCTTAATACAAGGAAGCCATCACTAAAATCTGTAAAACTGTTGTGAGCATTGTGCACTTACAATTTCTAATGTGGTGTTTAACAGGTACAAATGCTACTGTGACTCCTGCACCTGCTGCACGCAAATCTACATTTGATGCTGCAAGTTTCATAGGTGGAATTGTCCTTGTTCTGGGTCTGCAGGCTGTTATTTTCTTTCTGTACAAATTCTGCAAGTCCAAAGACCGAAACTATCACACACTTTAGGATCTACCACTTTATACTGGACTAGGAGCCCAACACCTGTAGTTCACTGAACCAAAATATTTTCTGTTGCTCATGGAAGACAGCAGTTCATAATATCCTTTAAATCTCTAAAAGAAGACTTTAAATGAATATTTTTGCAACATTATACTTGGCAAGAGGTGATATGAATCTCTTCAACAGGATTACTTGCAATATGCTGCATGGGTTCTAATGGCTGTTTTATTTTCCTTTAGTGGCTGCTGCTGTGGGACTTTTCTTGATATGCCAAATGTAGACGTTCAGAAATTCTTATTCAGTGGTAACACCGTTGAGTAGACAATCTCATGATGCTCGTGATGACTTATTGTGAAGGCTAATTTAATCCACATCCCTTCAGTTCTATCAAGATGTGAATTATTGGTGACTAAATTCAGGGAGTGAAATACCATTTATACTAGCTTATGGCTCTTACAGCATGTTGCTAGAAAGATGGACAAAAATGTAGAATTAGATAATGTGTTAATAGAACAACATAACCTTTTTTATTTTTTTTACACAAGAATAAAAGTTGCTTCATAAAATACTTTATTCCAAACAGAATTCCTATGCCCTTTTCAATTAATGTTAAGGGTGGATGTAAGGATAATTCTTCTAATGGGAAAATAAATATTAGTGCCTTAAAGACTAAATTTCACTAGGTTGCAAGTGTGTCCCACCTATCTCAAAGATAAATAAAACTTTTTAGTAAGCTTTAACATAGAAAAATACGTTAGAATACATGTGACTTGAGCATTCCAGTCTAAAAAAAATTTTCACTAGAATAACTGTCCCTTATTGACCTTGTTCTATAGTGAGGAGCATGGTACAGTGATGTTCAGCTACAAACAGAAGCCTTGACTTGTTTACCTTTTGTTCTGGCCTACAAAGACCAACCATAAAACTAATGATAAAATGCAGTTCGCTCCCTGTATAAAAAGGCAAGAACTCACGTTTATACTTGAAATACTGACGTTTGGGAAGTCCTGAGGTTTTTATTATTCAATGGTTCTTAAACTCATTGCAGTTAATTTCAGGGGTTTGGGTGGTTGTTTTTTTCTTTTTTACCCTCCTGTATGTCTGCTTGCTGAAAGAGTAGTTAAGGGTAGTTCAGAGGATCGGCTGATTTGATCCTAGTCTGGGTTGCTGTAGTCCTGTGACTGCAGGCTGCACCTTTTTTCTTTCCCCTTCCCACTTCCTGGCATCAGGTTTGTGTCTCCCTGCAGTGAACTGGTTAAGGAAATCTATTCAGCCAAATAGTTATGTTTTTTTGGTTTTTTTGTTTACTTGGCTGGATCAGCCATGTGATCTGAATATCAAAGGTACGTCATCTCCAACGCAGACTGATTTGAGCACCTGTGAAAATAAACCCACAGGAAAAATGGAAGTAAAGATAAAATCAAGTGGTGTACGTAGCACATAATGCATAGCTTCTGCATCAATTTTGGGATAATCTGTAGTACTGTCTTATTAGCTCTGACTTGACTAGAACTTGGCACCCAAAACAAAATAGCATCAATAGCAGATAATAGTCATGGCGGTGGAACTTGAAATACGAAGCAAATTAAGTGCACTTCAGTTGGAAATTTAAAGTGTACGGTGTTGCTTTCTTGTGTTCTTTTAGTTTGAATAGCATTGTCTCTGTTATGCTGCATAGAAAACTCAAATTGCTACAAAATGGAGAGGTTACTCACCAGTACTGTATCTTCGAGTTCATTAGCTTTTGATTTTCTAAACAAAACTAAGACAATCAGCTCAGGTTTATGAAAACAGCAGTGAGCAGCCAGTTTCCAGCAACAAAATGTGTGCGAGTTAGGTGGTGTATCCTTGGCCTTATTGTGAAATCACTTAAATCTGTCCTTTCCCTATCTAAGAACTGTTTTATTCCATTTGTTTCAAACAATATTCATGAGCTTGTGTTCTGTACTTTGAAGTAAAGGAAGTACTCTTCTAAAATATGACAGTTCACTTTTAGCTCAGCAAAGCAAACTATGCCTAATATATAATTTTTGGCCTCGAAGGGCTCTCTTTTGAGAAACTTGCAGAAAAGTCCTACAGAACACTTCATAGCATGGGAGATACTGCCACAAAATGAGTTGCTCTGTAAAATGTTGCTGAAATGCTTATTCATGAGCTATGCTGATCCTGATTTAGGTTGCCAATAAAGTATGCTGGTAAAGCGAACTAAAAATAATGTTTAAAGTGCCTTAAAATTGCTTAATAGTTTGCCTCAAATTTTGTTTAAAAGGGGAGAAAGGATACCTTGCCTTAGTTAATGAAATTTTTTGTGGTGCCAGCAATTGCTATTTTCCAAGACTTTAAGAAACCCAGGATCTCTGACATGTACAGATGCCTATCTGAAAAACTCAAGTTTGTGCTATATCAATTTAGTCATGTTCCAAAGGGCCTGCACTACACACCTCTTGCACATTAGCCTTGCCAGCAAGGTGTAATTATTCCACAGATTAGAGTTGTGGCTGGAATTGTTTCACTTTTAGTTGTTTGTGGGGAGGGGAGGCTGGGTTATACATCTTCACCGTGTGCTTGGCTGCCTCACTGTTGAAAATAATTACTCCTTTGTGAAATGGCAGTATCAGCTGATCTGTGCTGTGTACTAGCAAAAAACCTGAAGTAATAACTTGCAGTTTTTCTTGGCCTTGTGTTCTGAAGTGGAAGGTAACTCATAGATCTGTAGTTGTACTTGCCCCTAAATCGGTTTTAGGCACTGAATTGTAGTGACTCTTCAAGTTATCTGGCTTTTTCTTGAAGCCAGCTTGTGCAAATATCAAGCTGTTACCTTTTGAATGTTCTCTGCAAGTGTTGCTGTAAAAGTTTGTATTTTGTCTTCAGTGGAAGAAAACTGAAGCAGTTGTAATCGCGAAACCAAATTGATAAATAAAATCTGTTGAATGGAATTTTACCTGTAAACTTTCTTTAACGTGGGCAATCCCAGAGGGTACTGTCTGCTTGCTGACTTTCTGGAAATAAGAGCTGTTTTCCATAGGAATTGAGAAACACAATAGGGCAAAAAGGATTAAAGATTTGTTCGCTCTCCTAAATACAATATGAACTTTTGCATATGGTATGTGCAACAATACTGATTCAGATTTAGAATCATCTCCAAAGAATTTTCATTTAGGTCATGTTTTTCCATGTTAGCTTAGCTTTGGTTTTCACAAAAAAACAGAGAACAGCAAGGCATTTAAGTGTTCCACTTGCAAGTAGCCTGTAAGGCTTAGTACTCCTCCTTTCCGTAGTAAAGTTTATAATACTGGATGTCAGGCTGAAGAGGGGCTGCTGTCTGTGGTTCCACAGAGGCTGTTACATCTTTAATGAAAAAGGTATTGCTCTGAGCCTTATTTCTTTTCTGATTGCATAGCATCATAGAATGGTTGTGGTTGGAAGGGACTTTAAAGATCATCTACTTCCAGCTCCTCTGCCCTGGACAGGGACACCTTCTTACTAGACCAGGTTGCTCCAAGACCAGGTTGGGTGTTTCAACACTTCCAGGGATGGGATGTCCACAGCTGCTCTGGGCAACCTGTGCCAGTGCCTCACAGTAAAGAATTTCTTCCTAATACCTAATCTAAGCCCACACTTTTTCAGCTTAAAGCCATTCCCCCTTGTTCTATCACTACACTCCCTTGTAAAAAGTCTCTCTCAGCTCTCTTGTAGCCCCCTTGAGGTACTGGAAGGTGCTATAAGGCCTCTTCAGAACCTTCTCTTCAGGTTGAACAGTGCCATCTCTCTCAGCCTGTCTTCATGGGAGAGGTGTTCCAGCCCTCAGGCCGTTTTTGTAACCCTCTGGACTCACTTCTGCAGGTCCAAATCCTTATGTTGGGGAACCCAGAGATGGATGCAGTATTCTAGGTGGGGTTTCACAAGAGCAGGGTAGAGAGCGAGAATCAGCTTCTCTTAGTGCAGCCCAGGACACAGTTGGTTTTTTGAGCTGTGAGCACACATTACCAGCTCACGTTGAGCTTCTCATTCACCAAAACCCAAAAAGTCTTTCTCAGGGCTGCTCTCATTCCATTCTCTATCCAGCCTATATTTTTGTTTGGGATTGCCTTCACTCACGTGCAGGACCTGGCACTTGGCCTTGCTGAACTTTGTGAAGTTCACGCAGTCCCACCCCTCAAGCCTGTCAAGGTCCCTCTGGATGACATCTTCCCTCCAGTGTATTGACTGCACCACACTGCTTGGTGTTGTCAGCAAACTTGCTGAGAGTGCACTTGATCCCACTGTCCAGGTCACTGACAAAGATGTTAAACAGCACTGACCCCTGAGGAATATGTCTCATCACTGGTCTCCACTTGGACACTGAGCCACTGACCACAACTCTGAGTGTGACCATCCAGCCAAACTAATCCACTGAGTGGTCCATCTGTCAAATCTGGGTGTCTCCAGTTTAGAGACGAGGATGTCATGCAGTGTCAAATGCTTTGCACAGGTCCAGGTAGGTGATGGCTGTCACTCTTCCCCTCATTCACCAGTGCTGTAAACCCACTGTGAAAAGCCAGCAGATTTCAAATGTGATGGACAGTGGCTTAGCAACTTCATCTGCCAGTTCCCTCAGTACCCACGTGGGTAGAGAATTTGCTAGGGAATAACTGTCAGTATGCTTGAACAGCAGAACAGAGAGCATGCAGTTCTGTGGTTGCTGACTGACGAAAATGATAACCAGCTCTGAGGGAAGGAACCTCAGTTTCACATCATGACCTTGATGCTTATGTGGGTAGTGAATGAAGCCTGAATGTGTATTGACATAACTAAGTCTCATATGGTGAGAAATTGCAAAAATTTAGTCCCATTTCTGGAAGGGCTGTATGGGAATGAAGAGCTTTCTGATGTGCTTAAAATTGCTATGCCTTCCAGAAAATCATTCAGCTACTGCACACAGTTAAGGACTGAATTCAGTTTTTGTTACAATGCAGCACTGAAAGTCTCTGCACAGTTGTTTATCCCTGTAGTACTAGTTTTGTGTTACTGTTTTGCTTTGAAGTTAATCTGTAGATATAACATTTGTTCAAAAATAGTCTATGAATTTTGCTTTATTGAGTAACATTTAAAGTATTTTAACAAAAGGCTGTAATTAGGTGGAGACAGCTGTTTCCTTTTTGCTGCCACAATGGCACATGAGTGCTTCATACTGATGCTATCACTCTACTTCCAAATTGACATCTGGTTCCTGGAACGTGCTAAAATCACATTTGATGGCTTCCCTAGTGACAACTTTCCTTTGATTGTTGCCACTCACCTTGTCCTTCATTTATGGCATACCATGTTATTCAATAGCGAAATAACATCATTCTGAGTATACTGTGACTTGTTTGGATATGGCAGCAATCTGGAATGAAATAAAGCTTGTTTCAGTAATGGTGAAGGATGTCAGCCTTATTCTAGGAATCCTGCATCTCTGTGGAATTGGTATGGGTGTATTCTAACTGATCCATAGCTGCAATACAATTTGACACAGCCCTGGAAGACACTTTTGAGTCCTTTATTGGCTAGACTATAGAAACTAGCTTTTTTGTCATGCAAGATAAAGGCAGATAAACTTATGCATTTTCTCTATTTTCTTCTAGATAGTGTAGTGTTGGGGAAGGAGTTGCACTTCTTTCCCATTCTAGGGTGAGGGCAGAGAGGGTGCTAGGGAAGGTCAAGACAACACTTCTGATGAGTCATCTTTGAACAGTCAGGAAAGGTTTAACGTACAGGCTGCAGCCTCAGGGGGCGAGAACACTGCATTGGGCAGGATGTGGTGGGCAAGGGTTCCAACATGAAAGCAGTTTAAAACAAAACCAAATAAAATACCAGACACCAGTGTTTTCACTCTAAGTACTTAGCTGTGTTTTGCACCATCATATTCCAAGGTTACCACAATCAAAGGAAGCTTTTTAGTTTTGACTGATGTCCTTTCTCTCCTGAGCTGCATTGTCTGTGAAAGGAGGACATGCAGTACTGCTCTTGCTCAGGAGGAGGATCTGAATCACCCAGTACCAAAAATGGATTAGCAGATTAAGTTATGTTGGAGTATATATGCAGAACACTGAGTATTACTGCCTCTCTTTGATTTGTGTATAAATTATTCTTCTCTTATTTCAGTCACAGGTTGCCTGTTCAGTGGCATTTTTTAAAGTGACCTGAACTGGATCAGCCTTTTATTGCTGTAGCTGTGTGAAGACAGTAGGAAGAGATTTTTCACTTAGTTGTAGTAATAGCCATTCTCTCCTTTCATGTGGTAGGCACCTGAAAGCATAAGTAACGTATAAAAAGTGTCAGCAGCCAAGGCAAGATACTCAAAAAAAATTGCTACCTAGACCACTGTAGCAAAATAACTCCCTCCTGCTCCCTTTCCGTAGTCAATTTTCAGAACTGTATTCCACCCTGTGTACTAGCAATACATCCTGTCACCTTGCTCTGAAAGATCAGTCTTCAAAGGGATTTGACTTAATGTCCCCATGAGACCTGCCTGGGCATATATACAAATCACAGCTTGCAAACTAGCAAAAAATGTGCTCATTCTCCAACCATATCAAGCAATTACCAATGCCATCATTACTTACTGTCTTTGGTCTTAGAGTGTTTCCTCCTGTGACATTGCTGCTTCTTGCGTCAAAATTGAAAGGATGTTTGGTGGTAATACCTAAAGCTTGTTGAAAGGCCTGAGCTGCAGAGCCCGAAGAGTTATTTAACAACAGAATTAAAGCAGAACCCAGGTAAATGCAAAAGCTGTTGTTTCTGATCTCTAAGTTTTAGGGTGAAAGAAAAAGAAAAAAAAAAGAATGAACCCAAAGTTGTGAAGACTCAGCATAGTAGTAGTTGAATATTACTTTGTTTGGCCTGCAAAAAGCAGTTAATGGATGATCTTGACAGAAAGTAGAGCAAAACTATTTGCAGATAGTTGCAATTACTCACAAAAATTGCCATAAGCTCCAATTTTTGCAGCTCACTCCATGCCTTTTCAGTTCACAGTAATGAGTGTATTAGCACTCATTCCTGCAGCAGGAGACATCTCAGTGAAGCAGAAGATTCCTGCTGTCCAAAGTCTACTTTATGATATGTGACTGTCTTCCCCTCAACTGTGTATTTTCTGGTCCTGTTGAAAGCCAAGATAATAAAAAGTGTGGATGGTGTTAATGATCTGTTCTGTCAATTCCCTAGTGAATTCCAGTCTTCAATTTCATAGGTTTCTAAAAAGCAGAGTTGCAGCCATTTAATGCCAACCCTTCAACCCCTAAAAAAAAAAATCCTCACTGACTCAAAGGATTGGCTTGCCATAGGCCTTGATGTGATTTAGCCCTGATTAGTGTCTGTACGGTGTGGTGTGACTGTACCACTTCTTAACCCTATGCTAATCTTTCTCACTAACTTTACTTAAAAAGGTGAGGGTATTTTTGCTGTGTAGCTGTAATCTTGCACTTAATTTGTTAATTGAGACAAGGTTCCTCCTC
This sequence comes from Lophotriccus pileatus, assembly GCA_035583135.1. Taxonomy (NCBI): domain Eukaryota; kingdom Metazoa; phylum Chordata; class Aves; order Passeriformes; family Tyrannidae; genus Lophotriccus; species Lophotriccus pileatus. Next base: position 69,366,954 of record JAWWES010000115.1, read on the forward strand.
CTTCTCAGATATCATCCAAGATGTTAGCTGTGGTTAGCTGTTTCTGGCATTTCAGGGTGCATGTCCAAGGGACTCTGGCCTTTTGCTGAAGCAGCAGGAGAGCAGCTGGCAGCTGCCTGGAGTGCACAACTACCCTGTTTGGGCAGATGCATCAGATGCGTCCTGAAGCAGGGGCTTGAGAGGACTGCCTGTACAAACATCACATGACCCCAGAAAGAAACAGTTTTACATTTCTGAGACAGGCCACGACCGAGTGCGTTGGAGAGGGAAGAAAATGTGAAAATGGAGAAGGACAGGAGAAAGCACCTAGAGGCACAGGCTGCTAATCTACAAATTATTCTTACGAACTGGCTGAAAGTTTAGTCTGCCTGGATAATTCCTGAAATTCACACAACCTGTTTCAAAAACACCTTCCCCTTTACATCAAAACACAGCTACTGCAAGTAAGAGTTGCCACCCTATATAGACAGGTCTGACGAAATGCTGTAGGTCTGAAGTCAGGCCAGTGGCACAGTGCAACTCAGATTAATAGAAAAGGCAAATCACTGCATGGTGCAAGTCTGGATTGCCTTATCGGAAATACTAGTATTAATGCTTTAAAAAAATAATTTATCTCTTTAATATTGACTTGTTATCTAGAAAACAACTTATACTACCTGTACTACAACAGCTCTGCAGTCTTCTGCCTTTTTGAAAGGAAAAACAGGAGCAAACTTCACAACATCCATTAAATAGTACAGACATAGGAATTAAAATAACACAGGTGAAAAGGTAGCTACAATACATTGCAGAGTTTTAACACGTTTCAGACTAGGCATCTGTAGTTTGATGGAGCTCCTATGCTGAGCATAGAGAAATCCAAGCTTCTCAGCCAGATTTTCCAGCTCTGTATCATCTTTAACACTGGTAACTCACTGCTGGAAAAAAAAAATCATCTCCTTTCTGTCACAGCTGCTCTCCTTGTGCTCAGTAGCATCAATGTGACGTACAAGTTTTGCACCAACTTTTCCCCTGAACTTGATTGACTTAAAGCCAGAGAAACCAAGTATGTTCATGCATTAATTAAAGATACCTCCCACTTCTTTATTTTTCCACATTGGCTTTGTCTTGTCTTCAGCAGTGTGCTAATGAGCATTTCCCTGTTCCCTGTAGCAGGAACAACTAAAATTTTCCTGCAGAAGGAAACTATAATTAAATTTGCAGTACTTCATATTCTTCATAGAAGGGAAATGAAGCTTGAAAGATTACGGGAGTTTCTTCCTGTAACTAGGAATTTAGGTATTGCCCATCAATTTTGCTGCACGTGTTTGTCAGACTGAAAGTAGGATTTTAATAACAAAGAGAAAAGCAGCAACTTCAGACAGTTAGGAGTAGAAATCCCCAATCAAGTTTTTAAAACTGCATGAATTACATAAGCATTACATTTAAAAGTTACCTAATATCAGCTGAGAAGAAAGATTTTTATTAAAGGTTTAAGTTCCAGGTTAATTCAATTAAGGACTAGAAAGCTCTCAATGCTGTCTTGATAGCCTCTAAAAGCACCTGCAATCATAGGCATATATCTAATTGAATTAGAAGGGTAAAGTCTTACTTGACAGCCCCACATGATTTCCAATTTAGCTATTCCAAGGGCAGAACCACTCCTGAAGCCTGTTTTCCTACTACTTGGGATTCTTTGTTTTCCAGTTGCCTCTTCACCTAAATGCAGCTTCCCTTTTATTTTCCATGATACCACTGCAAAGCAAAAGACAGCACAACTAACAGTTTGAAGTTGTTAACTGGAGAGTCACTGTGTTGTGCTGCTTCAGCAGCTGTGGTGTAAGGCATATATATGGCTTTTGAGTTTTCTGACTTTTCCTGAAGGTTGTTCTAGGTCTTTCTCTTCTACCTAAATGCTTCCATTACAGATGAGGTCTTCTCTTTTATATTTGGCTTAACTTGCCTATTGCTTCAGGGGATAAAGAGGGATTCAGAGACGCAGACACATAGCTTACAACCTGTCTTTACCTGCAGTCACATACCTCTGGGTAACTGCAACTTCCAGGTCATAAACTTGACATGGCAGTTCATCAACCTGCCTCCCATTTTAAACTGCACTCTTGGGTTAACTGGCTTCCTATCTAAAAGATGGTAAAAGGATTAATGGCAGGAACAAAAATACGTCTTCCAGTAGCACTGCCTCAAGGCAGGGGCCTAGATTTAAAGGAAAAGATACTGTTGCCCTGTGCACTCATGTGAATGAGAGGCTATCAGTTCTTTCTGGTTGAAATAATCCATAATTACAGCTTTACTAAACATACCCATAATCCCTCTGAATGCAAAATACAGCATGAATAGTGCAAATTGACATTCTAATTATTGTTTAATAGGAATCTGCATTTCAGGCATTGCTGGAGGAAGATAATACAGAGGCATTTTCTGAGTGTTCTCTCTGCGTAGCCCTAATTATACAAGGTCCTGCATCCATTTTCAGGGCAGAGGTATGTGAAAAAAACCCAGCAGCTCTTCCTTCACCTCTCACACACAGGCTCTGTAATTTGCTAACTAAATTTATATTTAAAGTTTGTTAGTGTTAACGACTATGTAGGTGCTAGCTGCAGCTGGGGCTTCTGTGTGGCAGTAACTATTTTCCTTTCTGCTCTCCTGAAAGGCTGATACAGGTGTTAACACTCCTGATCTCTTGAAGGGTTGTTTTCTAAACACGGCAAAACAGTTCAGAGCCACCAAAGAAATCAGTGGCCTCATGTGTCTGCACCAACTGCTATGGGTGTGTAAAAGTCTCTCATATGATTTTGTTTAGAAAACATGCCAACAACCTGAGAAATTATTCCCAGCAGAATGGCATTTGTCATCCTGACTCGGGCAAAACAAACAGCTCATGCTTTTTCACCTTGATGCTTGAGAATATTGAAGACAGAGTGTGCTTTGCTTGGTTTAGAGGAGAGTCATTCGATTACATTTACAAACCCCTTTTTTCTATAGACCAAGAAAGCAAGGGTAAGAGGCAGCAAAGTTGTCAGTAGATGGATTAATCTAGTTCAAGTCTAACCAAGTGGTTTCTAAACAGTATGTTTTTTCTGCTACAAAAGAAGCACTGCACATTTTACAGCCAAAGGCCCACTCCACCAGCTGTGCTAAACAGAAATTGTATTTACTTGGCCAAATCAGTTCTAAAATTGAAGTCGTTGAAGCGCTACAGCTCCTTTTATATCCTTTAAGAGTGGATCTGATTCCAGTTAGACTACATCAATGATTAGCAATGCAATAAAAGATTTAAACTCAGTACATCAGTTCAGTAGTACAATGGCATCAGTTTAGTGAAAGCTAATACCATTTCTGTGGCCAAACTGGATTGAAGCAGTTCCCTTCCCAGTACAGTCCAGAATTTGGGGAACAGTGTTGTAATGTTGTAATGTATCTGAAACAATGTGACACAGAGGTAAGGGCAGAGGGTTTATGTCCAGTGCAGAATAGATAAAGCAAAACGAGCAGTTTGTCAGCTCTGCGACACTGGTGCCAAAGCCTGCAAAATGTCACAGGGAGAGCCAGGAAAATGACTACAGCACGGAGGCAGAGCCCAAGTGAGGCTCCAAAGCTCCTTGTTTAGTCTGGTGACAAGAGTGGTGGTTATGGCAGCGGCCTGGGGCACACAGCTGGGAGACATCCAGATCCTCCAGAGCCACCAAAGCCAGCCGGTTGCTGCTGTAGCTGCCACACCCCCAATCCCCCCAGAATTGACAGCATGTTTCATTTGACATCGTACACCCATTTCCTCTGCACCAGCACCTTACACAAATTCTTAGGCAGTTCACCTGTAAAATATGGAGAATTGTCCTTACTTTCTAGAGCAAAGGTACTGAACTGAGCTTAGGAAGGCCCAGAGAAGTATCAGAAACACAAGATGACACCAACGGGTGGACCATGACCCTGAAGCCCCCAGCAGGCAGTGCCCAGCACAGTGCTGAAGTTCCTGCTACAAGACATTCACCCATAGCACTCAGATGGCTACAGTGAAGCTCTGAACTTCAGACACTTGAAGAGATACTCTCAGATGTGTGGTCAGGCAATGTTAAACGTTGAGACCTCTCTCCAGAAATGCTTCTATATTTCAGTTCTGTGTTAAGAGTTTACCTGCTGCATTTTTTATGCGGCCCCTCTTTGTTCAAGATAGTATGTTTTAGGAGATTCTTCAGCTTCCCTGGTCAGGCATTTTACTCTCTGCTCTTTTTCTTCTATCTGGGAGCATCTTCTCCATGTTTTTAGCTTTCATTGCATGGACTACTTGTGACTTGGAAGTTCTTGGCTTGTATGTTCCTCTGTACTACTTCCAACAGCATTTTTTTCTACAACATACAATTATAAAATCTTCAGAGTTAGATTGCATTCCCCCCGTTCCCATACACACCTTTTTAGATTTCCTTTTAAACCCTGATGACCAGTCCTCAGCTGTCATGCTCAGCTACACTGAATGAGAGACGCAGTCGTACGTGGCTTGTTCCTGAAGATAATGAAATGTCAAACAAATCTGAATTGTCCTAATATCTAAGGAAAGGACCCTAGTCAGACCTAAACCCCAAAATAAATTTGGGGTTGTGGGAACAGGGAGCACAAGGGAAGGGTAGGATGAGTAGGAACAGAATGCTGTATTCATACCATTGCTTGTTAGAGAGAGAAGTCTCAAAACAACATATATATGTACAGCTCATTCAATTGCAAGTAAACAAGAAAGCATTTGCTTCCAATTTCCTCACTCTGCTGTTATCTGCTTTCTGCAACCAGCCTTTGTTCTGCATGTGAATGTTGTTTTTAAAACAATGTATAAACAAGGAAAGAGGGGAGAAATGGGCACAACTTTTTCAAATGTTGTTTATACATGGTTTCTAGAAACAGACAGTGTGGCTGCATGTTGTAATCTGTACCACATCAAATGCAATGGTATTACAAGCCACCCAGATCAGATTAAACCCTTTTGTGTGGCCAAAGGTTGTGGGATGGAGTTTGCTTTTGGCAAACATCATCATCACAGTGGTGAGAAAGAAATTAGGAAGGAAAGAAAGAACCAGAAGCTGATGTCAGAAACCAAAAGAAAACAAAAACAACAACAAAAAGTGCTGCTAGAAAGATGGCAGATCCAGTGGGTCTTCTGGAAGTAAATTGATAACTTGTCAGGGAAGAAAACCCATCTATTACTCAAGGGCAACTCCACTCTTCTGAAAAATCTGAACACAAAGAGCTAAAAGCAGTCACGCCCAAACATTTTTCACTGGTGAGCTCTCCAAGACTTACTAAGGTTGGAATTTTGTAGACTGATAAGCTCAAAATGGAACAATCAAGCCATCGGACATGTTTTTTAATCTCATGTTTACTACCCTTGTACTGGAATGAGCAAGTTGGTTTGGTTAAACCATGTTTCGCAGAAAGGTATCCAGTCTTGATGATACTCAGTAATATTGTCATTTCCACCATTAATCACATTTTGAAAACATTGTTTCTAATTCCCCATTTTCAGTTTCTCTGGCCTCAACTTTGAGGCATCACCTCTTGTTATAACTTCCCCTAAGAGCCTTTTAATGTTAGATCTTCTCTTCCAACAGAATTACCTGTAGACTGTAATCATGTCACTCTTCTTTCAGGTGGGCTGAACAGATTGAGCCCTCTGTTAGAAAGCATTTCCTGCGGCCCTCAAATAATTTTTGGAACTCTTCTCTTCATTCTCTCATCTTTTCCTTCATCTGTTTCAGGTGATACACTCTAGAACTAGCAGCAGTATTTCTCTGTTGTACACAGAGCTACCAACTAATTTTTAATACATGTTCACCGTTCACCTTTTTATAAACTAAGAGCTTGCAGCACTCATCCTTTCCAGCACCACACTGCATGGCCAGTCATCAGTCACGATCCCTGGCTGTCCAGGGGTGCAGTTGCCCTGTGCTGTGCAAGCCCTGCTTCCGTTTGTTCTTCATCTAACCAGGCACTGAAATACTTCTCAGAGGGATAACCAGGTTTTCTGTGTGATTCTGTACTCCTGCTCTGCCCATATAGTTATCCACGAAATGTGCCTTATCAAATTCACTAACATTGCTCCCCAAATATGTGATTGGTTATTTTTATAATCTATAATTTTATATTTATTTCCAGTCTACTTACAAAAATGTTGAATAGTGATAGTTCTGCTACCAACCTCTGTAGGAACCCATCAGAAACCAAGTTAATGAAAATGATGCATTTTCAGTTGTCAAAAAATCTAGCTCTCAATCCATTTAGCATTTTTATTGGTATTGTATAATACTAAAATTTAAAAATACTGAAATGTGCTGCTAACCCATGGGGCCCTTCCAAATATAAATTACATATCTAGCATTATGTTTATGTATCTAACTTGTAATCTTATCAGCAGAATGAAATGAGGTTGGTTTGACAAGACTTATTTTCCGTATAATCATGTTGCCTGGCATTAAATATATTGCAAGTGAAGGGCAAGCTTTTCAGTCTGACGTTGAGGAATGGGCCGTTTCAGCATGGGCAGCCATGTGTAGAAGTGAAAAGCAGTTTGCTGTGGCAGTGATATATCCATGGAGGTGTTCAGATGGAAAGAAAACCCCAACAAACAAAAAAAAAAACATGTAATGAATTTTTTCTGGATTTAATGACAACATCTCTGAATGTTTCCTTGAAATTTAATGATTGGTTAGCAGACTAATAACCTTAGGATCTGTAACTTATTTTTTTTTAAATCTGTGGAATAAAATATTGATAGTGTCTTTTGCTCTACTAAAACATATATCCGGCACTGCTGATGACATACATAAATGTAATGCCTGTAAACTGTCATTTTGGTATGTGACTCAGACTTTTTCCAAGTTTTTTCCCTAGTTCTCTCTGCCTGTGATGGTGAAAACACTTATATTAACACATGGTTTCAGTGCCATAAAATACACATCCAGCTTTAGTAACTATATTATGCAGTTGGGTTTTAATCCATTTCTCTCTAGAATAACAGTAGTCAAATTCTTCATTAAAAAAAGTGAGATGGACAGGAGAATCCAGGAGCCGTTGAATTCTGATACCAGTTTATGTGGCCTTTTCTTTAGCTTGACAATGTCTGCTTCAGATTTTGCAAGAGCTTTCCTTACAGGCTTGAGCTGCTCCTGAAACAAAGTCACCCTCGAAGTTCTGCCGTCATCACAAAATTCAGACAGTCTTTTGTTTTGAAGAGCTTACTAAAAGCAGAATAACAAAAACAGAGATGACAGCAGTCATTTTTCTCACTTTTATAGAGAAGTGGGCTTCTTGAAAGGTAAATCTCTCAGAGGTTTTGACTAAAATGGGATTGAATGGTTCCTATCTTCTAACAAAAGCTGGGCTTTTTCTAAACCAAAGTGGGGAAGAGGATGGACAAGAAAGGTCCTTTAAAATAGAAAATGTAGAATAATCTTTCATATGTGTACAACTGCACATCTGTAATTATATTCATATGTCAGCAATTCAAGTTCTTGTGTGCAAACGACCTCAGAGCAATGCAAAACTTGTTCTTTCTTATGCATTAGAAAGACCTGTCCGTCTACTAATCTGCTTATTCCTTCATTATCTCTGAAGTAAAAATGTGTGTAATGAAGCTTGTTTTCCTTCTGGGCAGAGTCTCTTTGTTTTAAACACAAACATAAATGTGTAGGAAGGGACTGGAGCACAGGCCCTATGAAGAGAGGCTGAGGGAGCTGGGGTTGTTTAGCCTGGAGAAGAGGAGGCTCAGGGGAGACCTCATCAGTCTCTACAGCTCCCTGAAAGGATGTTGGAGCGAGGTGGGGGTCGGTCTCTTCTCCCAGGCAACCAGCGGTAGGACAAGAGGGCACAGTCTTAAGCTGTGCCAGGGAAGCTTTAGGTTAGACATTAAAAAGTAATACTTTACTGAGAGTGATCAGACACTGGAATGGGCTGCCCAAGGAGGTGGTGGAGTCACCGTCTCTAGAGGTATTTAAGAAGAGACTGGATGTGGGACTTTGTGCCATGGTCTGGTTGACAGGGTGATGTTGGGTCATGAGTTGGACTTGATGATCTCAGAGGTCTTTTCCAACCTGGTTGACTCTGTGATTCTGTGATTGTGTACATAAGTCTTACTATGTCACGTACAGATTCAGCAACCCTTTCTCCTTTTCCAGCTGTTTGAATTGAAAAAAGCAAGGTCCAGGATCCTCTGCACTTAGTGTGGGGGACGGTGAAATACAAGTTCTTAGATCTTTGGGATCATTCCAAAGTCAAACACAAGAAAGCTCAGTCAGAAAGAGATGAGTTACTTTCTAATTTTAAAAAAAAACAAATTCTCTCATTTATTTTTCTGAGTTTCAGGCTTTTCTTTTAGATCCCATGAAGATAGCTCTTATTTCATGTTTAAATCCACAAATTTGCAACAATTCAATCCATTTTTGACTGAACTGTTTAATAAAATATTCTAATGATTTAGCATCTCCTTAATACAGCACATCTACTTTTACTAAAGTTTAAAATTAACAAGCACACAAAACCCATTTTGTTTTGACCCCTTTTTAAGTTACCAAATAAGCTCCATTCTGCCTTGACTTTTCTTGACATGTGCAGCTAATTAACCTCTATAACAATCAATAATCTGTTTGTTCCATCCTAATCAGACTCATTTAAAGCAGTGAGGCACTTTTCTTTCCATCCATCTTCACTTCAATTTATTTACTTTTGGCCTTCATCTTATATTTTTCTAATTAAATTTATAAAGCTCATGCTGTGTTCTGCTTTGTTTAATCAGATACCAATTTTAAAAAAGAAAACAAACTCAGCCACTCCCAAGAAGAGAATCTAGTTCATTGTCACTTCATGTCTGCCTGTCTTTTTTTTCATACTTTTTGGTCAGTTATGAAGCAGTAGATTTTGATACAATGTTGTGAAGCATCTTCTGAGTCGACAACAAAATTAGAATAATATAGGCTACTCACACTTACTAAACCCTTGCTTCAAGCAAGCATCAGGAATTCTTTTCACTTTCTTTCCACTTGAAGACTACCACTAGATCCATAATATAGTGGGGGAAAAAATTAGAATCTTTACCTAAAATGTGCAGTTACCAAGAGCTCCTATAGGCTCACCATTATTCCAAGAGCCTCTCTGATGGGACCACCAGTTTTGCTGGAAATTAGACACTAGTAACAGATGAAATCATAAGGAAATATCATCCTCTCAGCATCTCTAAGCTTAGCAGAGAGCTGTGCCTACTGAATGGTTTGCTTCCAGCAGTTCAGAGCCTTTAGCTTACCTACCAGCTTGCTAAGCCTGATATTTTCATCCTGTAAGAGCTGCAGCTGTTCCTGCTAAAGAAGACATTGGTAAGAGTAGACCCACAAGGATTAATTTCTCCAAGAAGAAATGCGAGTTGGAAGTAAATAAAATTGTAAAAGCATGCAACTATTTGTATTTTGTTTTAGCTTTCAAATGCTCAAACTTTGTAGTTTGAAACAGTGCAGCCACTGGCAACAACTTTCTCTTACTGTGTCTCTGCAGAAACAGGAAATGTGAATGGGAAAAAAATTGTAGAAATTTAATCCAAAAAAGCAAGCAGTGAACCCCTCCAAAATGGAACACCATAAACGGTGGTGAACACTATTATGCCAAATGGGGATTCTGGTTCATACCATATTGATATACTTGGTTCACCTTAATTACAATGTCCTTGATAAAAGCAAAATTAGTGGAAGTGTTGTCATCAGGTTTTCTTCTTCTTTGCTCAAAATAGCAGAGTTGCCTAGGGAGGTTGTGGATGTCCCAGCCCCGGTAGCTGGGACAAATCCAGGTTGGATAAGACCTTGAGCAACCTGGTCTAGTGGGAAGTGTCCCTGTCTGTGGCAGGGGGAGTTGGGACTAGATGATCTTTAAGGTCCATTCCAACCCTTTAACATTCTATGATTCTATGAGTTTCTTTTGAGAACTGTTACAGAGCTTACAGAGGAAGGTCTGGAGGCCCTGCCCCTCCTGCCAGAAGTGTCCCTGCAGACAAGCTCTACCATTCAGTGTCAACTTACCTTCTGAGCCTTTTTGCCCCATATTAATTTTGTCTGCAACTGGGCTTTGGCCTTCCTAATTTCATTACTATGGGTCTGAACTCTGATACTCTACCTCTGTCCATGTTTCTACTTGCAATCTTTCTTTTTGTATTTTAGTCCCTCCAGAAGCTCCTTGCTAAGGCAAGCAAGACCAAATTTCTACTAAACTCCCCGGTCTTCTTGCATAACAGGGTAGTTCGTTATGAAATCTCTTCTGTTTATTTAAAAATCAACCATCTTCCATCTGCACAACTTCCTCTCTTGGCAGTTCCTCGGGGATTTTGCCTATTCTCACTGCAGCCTCAGATGACACTCACTACCTGGTTTTCCCTGCTTGTGAGCAGCAGAAGTAGGGATTTACCACAGTTGGCTCCTTTAGCATTTGCTTTTAAGATATTATCACTAATGCTGTGTAGGAACCTCCCAGGCTTTCACAATGCTGTTTTCCCCTTCCAGTAGATTTCCAGATGAACACCAAGATGTCAAATCAAAAACATTTTTCTTATCCCTCTATAGACAGATCCATCCAATTTATTCTCTTGACCAGGCAGTCTGTCACAGATTCCCCACCACAGTCATTAATCTTCACTAACATTCCTCCTTCCTCTGACCTTGACTCACAGGCTTGCAGCAGTACATCTCCACATTCACACATGAGCTCTGTGCAGGGAATGAACCCCTTACACAGAAGGCAATCCTCACTCCTCTTCTTCCCCACTGATCCTTCTTAAACACCCTGTAACCACCCATGACTGATGTGCACCAGCCCACCAACTTCCCATGGCTCTGATCAAACCACAGCTCTTTAACTGTACATGAGCTCTCCACTCTTCATGTTCACTGCACTTCATGTGCACTGTCCCTTTCAAGTGGGGACATGGAATTCTCCCTGCATTCTTCTCACACATACACCTCTTCCATTTCCACTGGTTCCTCATTTACTTCTGGGTGTCCCTATCTCCCAGTTCTTTGGGGGTGTTGAAAGCCCTTGTCACTCTTTTGGCATTGCAGTTACATCCTGCTTCACAAACTTCTCTGCTTTAGAGATCCGGAGACATATTTTCCTTAGACAGAAATATTTAGCCATTATCCATTTAATCTCATTTATATTCACTGACTGACTAACATAATTTCAGTACCAATTGAACTTTGCTGAGGAGGAAGGGATTGATTTAGAAGTTCAGCTTGGAAATTACTTTGCAGACTTTATTTTATAACTCCCAGAAGATCAGTTTTGGGGTCACTTTTTCAAAACATAAAGCTGAATATATTTTTTTTTCCTGAATAACCCCAAGTGGAAAAAAGGATTCTGCCCCCATTATTTTATATGACTAGTTTGCATAAGAAGAAGATAAAACTCCCATCAACACTTTTGTTAAGGTCATTGAACCATCACAGTCTTTTTCCCCTGCCCAGAACAGAGACGATGGCAATAGATGAAAATGATGATGTGTGATTGAATCTTCATGTGAATACTTCCTGAGATCAAAGTTCAACCTCTCTGATGTTCATCTGTGTAGAAAGCCTGGTGTTGGTTTCACTCAGAAGTGTCTGAAACTAGAGTTACTAAGTTTAGAACGAAATTCATGTAGTTATTCAGGGTCTATGGGCTGGGTTTAGCCCAACGTTTCTGCCCTTGGAGCATTAACAAAAACCATGACAACCTGACAAATGAGTAGTCATTAGCAGAGTCTAGTAATGGATCACCTCCATGCTCTTCATCCAACCAATGTCCCAGACAGAGTGAAATAATGTAAGCTATCTTCAGCAAGCTCAACCAGGATATTATCCTTGTCTTTGTCTACTGACACACTTATGTATGTCTTTACTTTAGACAAATGTTCTTTCAAGTCACCATTATTTTTAGTGGAGCCGACCTTTTGATTCTGATAAATAATGTTGTCAACTCCTTCCCTTCTCCCTTCACTGATGATTTCAAACACTGGTTGCTCAGTGCTAAGATGATAGACATCCAACTTTCCCTGCAATTACAAACAGAACCCATAAAAGATGAAGTGTCCACATATGGGAAAGCAACATTCCGAAGATTTCAAAAGTCTCTCAACTACAACCAGATGGTCTTTCTTCATAATTGTTTTCCTTGCATCAATGTATCAGGAAGACAGAGCAATATTCATCTTGCATCCAGGCACTACAAGAAATGGAATTCAA
>JAWWES010000115.1:69379286-69438254 GCA_035583135.1 Lophotriccus pileatus
AGCAGCAGGAGACAAATGATTCACCCATTCATCCACCTGGCACAGTGCAGCAATTTATTCCTTTGAGTGCTACACTTGTGGTGAATTATACAGCAGCACAAAAAGAGTGATCGAGTATCCCCTCATATTCTGTGCCTACTTTTAGATGGACATAAGTCACAAATAGGTTCTGCACTAGTGATTCATAGCTATCCCGTCCTTCTTTTCTAACCTTTTCTTTGAGACCAAGGTTTTCTTTCTCTAAGTCAGTGAGCTGGGCTCTAAGAGCTGTTATTTCCATAATTATCCTATGGCACAGCCCCACAATCTATCACCACAGAAAAAGTGAATGAGCAAAGCTAGGGATGAGCAAACACCATAGCCTAGGAGGAAACAATCCAGAGCTCTGAATACATTGTGTGATACCTAATTAATTGTAGCAAGAATATTTCTCTAACTGAATGGTTTGTTGAAAATAATCCATTGATGATAGGGAATAATCCATTTTGTGCATCTCTGTTGGTTTTAGAAACATTTATTCCCTGGAAACAGTAGGAAGTTCACGACCAATATTTGAAGATGGCAAATGCTTTAGCAGGGAGGTTGAACCGGATGACCCACTGTGGTTCCTTCCAACCTTACCCATTCTGTGATTCAATGGTTCTGTAATTCTGTGAAATGTGTTAAGTTTCATATGTACTCTTAAAATGTCTGTTTCTGGTCATCAGAAAAGAAAGATCTCCTCGCTAATAGGTGTGACAATTGACAGAAGGAAATGTGTGCAGAGGACAGAGGAGCAGAAAGACTGGGGAGCAGGATTAGGAAATCCAATTTTAGGATAAGGTCCTGTGCCTGGCTCTGCTACGTCAGTGAGCCTGGCCTCCCACAGCATAATGTCCCCTGCCTCCAGAGAGAAAGTCAGAACAACTGTGACCAAGCTGTGAGGTAATGCATTTATCAAAACAAATATGCTGCCTCCTGATAACCTTGTACATTCAGACCATTTAATATATGATAAAAACAATTACATGTTCCATTTGTTGATATTTGACAATCTACATACCTTCAGAAAGGGCACACGGGTTAGCACAAATAGGAAGGTACATAATAGAACTTAAACAGATTTAAATGAGAGAATTTAAATTTCACATAGGTAGGTCGTTGCTAGGTATAAATGTTTGGTTATTTTCATAGTGCTAAACAGCACTTGCAACCAGATTTACACAATGGAGGAAAGCTAAAAGTCATTTTTAACGTATTACATTATTCAGATAAGAAATAGGCACAACTGCAGACTGTAGGCTCAGCCAACAGAATAGTCTGCTTTCAAGGTTGCCTGGCACCTCTGCATGCCAGATCTAAGCAGTAAATGCTAATAACTTCACTGGGTTCTTGGTAAAATTTCCTGTGTCAAATTTTTTGTCTTACATAAACATTACTGCGAGATTTCTGAAAAATTAATACTGGGGGGAAATACAAGTATTTTAGCCCTGCTTAAAAGTTCTGGTGATCTTTATTCAGAGCAGCACTAGCTTTCTTCTGATCTATGTTTCTTTTTTGTAAAGAAAAGAAAAGTTTGTCAAATTCTAAGACTCTCTTAGGAGAGAAAAGGACAATGCACAGGATTAGATACTTTTTAGTTTTTAAGTATCCGCCGTCCCATTTTAGCAGATCATGCCTGAATCTTTCTTGTGGCTGAGCTTGCTCTTCAGACCTGCAGTTGCCTCTGTTAATTGCTTTAGGCTAAGGAGAAGTGGAACTGAGAGTGGGACGTCTTTTATGAGGTTGAAGCAGAGGCCAGTGACATTAGGTAGCTCCTGACCCTGAGCCACTTCCTGCGAGTACAAACACAGATGACACAGAATTTGGTGGTGATAGACTAGCAACGCTGAGGGAGAGAGTGGAGACTCCACTGCTTCGAGGCTTCAGGAAAGTCCAACTGACTCCTCCTGTATCTTTCCACCCAGCTGAAACCTCACTTGCATTTTTCATTTTCTCTCTCACTCCAGCCTTCTCAAACATATGGACAAGACAGTGAAATCAGGCAAGAGGGGATGTTGCTGACCAGACACCATATAGAAGAGGATATAGGGAAGAAAAAAAAATTAAAATGGAAAAAGCATGAGAAAATGGGGCAAAAAAGTTATAAGAAGCCCAGAGAAGAACTGAAATCATGGAGAGATGAGAATAGGAGCCCGAGAATAAAATTCAAAGTGCAGGTGTTCTAACACTGCTTTGCCAACATCCTTGAAACCCAAGCAGTCTTCTCCCTTGTGTAGGTTTCTGTAGAAGCTGACATGCCTCTAGCAGTGGAGTTTGTTTTGACGGAGCCCTGCCTCCAAGTCAGCTAATAGATTACATGGATATCATGATTCCACAAGACTGCATTTCTGATTTATTGGCTGGGTTTTCTGCTTTTCAAAATTCCACCCACACACACCAGCTATCCTAAAAAACATAGATGCAGCTGCAAAGTCAAGTGCTCAGAACTTAAGAAGAATTGGTTACGCAGCCACGATGTAGGAAACCTGGTATTGACGTTGTGGCACAGCCTGCGTGCCTGACCCACTTCTGTTTTCTGTCTCAGTCAGTGCACAAGACTGAATTGCTCTGGGGAAATGCCTTGCAAAGGAAGAGAGCCATCCATAGAAGTTTAAGATAGAAGGTTACCAGTGTATAATCCATTGTGAACATGAACCACAGAATTACCTTTGCCTTCAGGTTATCTTCGTTTTACCAGTCATTCTGGCATGACTTTTGGCACCAAGCACAGAAACAGGAGCCCTAGAGCCTCCCTACCTTCCTTCTCAAAGGCCGTCACAATGTGTCTGTACGTTGGGACTCTGTCCCTAATGAGACCACTAAGTACCGCCACTCAAGAGACCACCACCATCACCAACCTGTGTCAGAGCCGTATCACTTCAGGGCTGCCAGCTCCTAAAGCAAAGCACAAAGGTGCATGGTGACTGTGCTTGTGTAGCCCAGCTCCACTTCAGCAGATTCACAGCCAGACAGCTTGGCTTTGTTTTTTGCTTAGCAACTACCTCCCACCCAGAGAAACCACCTTCCCCTGTTCACAGAGAGCAAAATCAAGGCTCTGAGCATGGCAATACTTGTTCTTTTTGGTAAAGTAAATACTGCTGCTGCTGCTGGAGAATATTTTCGTAAAACCTGGAGTAGGGCTTCAAGTTGCTGCACTCTCTGGCCATGATATCACAGCCCAGTACAGTGAGACACCGCTCTAAATGGCTTTTTTAAAAAGTGACCTAGGAAAACAAAATAAGAAACCTTGTGGGTGGCCTGAGTCACAAGGGTTGCTATATACAGCATACATCAAAATGAAACATGGTCACTTTATTGTAAATAAAATGCTTCTGCAATACCAAAATGAAGCAAAAATCAAATCATTCAGTGTAAAAGTTTTTGCTCAACCTACAATTTCACTGAACTAATGGAAAACATTTGTCTTTTTTGTTTTTGTTTTGGGGGTTTTTTTTGACTGGTTCTAGCTGCAACTGTATAATGGTTGTTTTTTTCCATCTGAAGCTAAAAGAGAATTTTCAGTAGAGAAATTAAATCACCAACTCAGAAACTGCCTGAATTGTAGTTGGGTCCCAACTCACAGAAAAACGTGGTTTGTGTTTTTTTAGCAGAAGTGGTCATATTTTCACAAATATTTTCTTTAAATTTCACTGAAAAAAACCAAAACCTGCTTCCTAACATTATAATTGATCCCTGATTTAGCAGTGACTCAGGAAGAAGAGTTCCCACTACAGATTCTGTGAATAAAGTCCCTCAATCCTGCATTGCGGTTGCATATAAACCTCCAGCCCTAACTCATCTTCACATTATTACAGTCCTGAGAGCTGAAATAAACCTGTCAGAAGGCAGCAGGGCACTATACAAGTTTTCTGCCAACACTGCTATTACAAACCAACATAATCTGCATCTAAGCTCATAAGCTTAAGAAATGTGTTTCCCTTTTAGGTCACTGGTTGACAAGAGCTTTAAAAAATAAAGATGTAAACATGATTCAGCTGTTGCTTAGATAGAAATGCAGGGTCTGTACCTCTGTATCTGATTCTTGGTAGTTTTCCATCAACTGCTGAACAAATGTTTCAGCTATCTGTGGTTGTGCAACTGAGAAATTTTCTTGCATTATGCTGTGTTTCCAGAGCTCTGTGGGTACAGAGGGAGAAAATGAAAAACCAGAATAAAACCCCACATCAGTGGGTATCACTGTCATAAAATATTGATCCTTCAGTAATCCTTGAGACTTGACACTGGGTATGCTTTATAGCTTAGGGCTTCTCAGCTTTCCTAAAACGTTTACAACAAAAAGTAAATGTCATTGCAAACAGATTGCAAAGCCAGTGTTGAGCAGCAATATCAAATTTGTTCTGGTATCCAAGCCAAAATGCAATTTCATTACAGACCAGTTCTGTCAATAATGACCTGGCCCACAATTGTGTATTGGAGTTTTCTGTAAATATTGAGTAAAGAATATGGCTTTTGCATGAAATTGAACATTTATGTACACTAATTACTGCTGCCTGCAATCAGAGCCAGTGGCAGTAGGGAACATTTTTCTTACCTTTTGTTTCCACTTTTTTTTTTACTGTTTCTGTCTGTAAATACCCAAATTGCCCATATCCATGCAGTAATTGTACCAGCATAACATACCTAAAATAGTGAAAAGTCTGACATTTAAATTGCCTAAGAAATTAACACTCCAACACAGAGGAGTAGAGAAGTAATTTCCCATCAGCCTGTTTCAGCCTGCCTGCAAGCTCCAGTGGGGAGCTGACAGCAAAGGTGTTCACACACACAGGACAACAGTTTGCTGTCTTTATGCATCAAGGCTACTTTTCACATGCAAGAATTGGGCTCACATATTCCCAGATAGGGTATTTTAATTCTCCTTACCAGTAAGGAAACTACTCTTGTCTGGCTCTTTCAGATTCAGATCTCCTGATTAATTTTCTTCTGTACATCATGGATCATGTGGATTTCTGGGCTTTCCAGAAGATTTTGAAGCTAGAATCAAGCTTAATCCTAGCTTTTTCTAAATCTCTATACTGTTCATAAAGCAGCTTGCTAGCAAAAAGTAGCACACTAAACCAAAACAATTCTCTTACCATTCTTCTCTAAAATACAGAACGTTCAGAGAGAGTATCAAGGTCAGTATTATTTGAGGGTGACTGTATGCCTAATGCTGTGCCACAAATAGTCTGGACAGTGGCAGGTTCCCCCATTGCTTTGGACTCTCCCAGGACCCACACCTGGTTTCATGCAACAGAGCCTCCCGGGTCACCCACATCTGTGAGACTTCCCCCCTCTGACAGCCTCCATGGGCCCCTGCTGAACATCACTTATCAGAAACTCCTCCTCTGTGCCCAGTTTGTCTGACTAGGGCTTTCAGGGCTGGTACAGGATGTCTGCACTAGAATCACCAAGTCAGGGGTGTTTCACACATTCTCTCATTTACTGACCTTGGACCTGAACTCAGCTTTTCCTTCCCCTGCCTCTGTTTCTAATCCACACAGAATGTGGTTGCCTCAGCTCACTGCATTAGCCCCACTCAACCTACAAGCAGGACACAGTCTCTTCTTCACTAGTCCTGACTTATTACATAGTTTATAGTAATACAAAACTAAAACTGAGGGGAAGAAACCTAGGGGTCAAGCAGATAAAGCAGGAAATAAGGTCATTATCAAGAACTTGTCTATCACCATTGATCAAATAGACCAAGAAACTCCCTCCACCTCCTACCCTTCTCCTTGGTATCTGATCATGGGTTTTCTAAGAGCTTCTGAGTGCCAAGTGCCAAGGCAGACACTCTGCTCTGAGAAACAGATGAGACATTAGCAAGCAATATACCTCGTTACATTTTGTTGCTTTAACCATGCAGCCTTTCAAACTCTTAATAGTATGACACAAAGGTCAGCACAGAGCTCAGAAAGGGAAGTAGAGAGGTCTTATCTGTGGAAGGGGATGGGTGGGGATTTGGAGGAGGGAATCAGTGGGATTTTTGGATACAGTAGATTTATCAGATTGCCTGCTATGCAGGAGTGTTTGCAGGGGCTGCTACAGATACTCCTCATGCTCAAAGGCCAGCGTAAGCAAAGCCAGGGGCAGGGAGCTCACCTCTCCTCCCAGGAGGCAATAACTGCTAAGCCCAATCTGAGGCATCACCACATGTAAGCTCTCTCTATGGAGGGACTGGAAGATGCTGAGGTCGTGGGGCTCTCCTGCCCAGCCCCATGGTGGAACCACAAGCTGTTGCTCACTCCACATGGAGAATTTGAACCCCTGACTCCCAGCCCTCCTGCAACCCAGTCCTGCTCTGTCCCAGAGCTGCTCTCTCAGCAGAGTTCAATAAATTAGTTAGAGGCGAGGACCATGAGCCCTCACTAATGGACTGGGCTCCTTCCGCTCGGGTGGTAATGATGGGAAATAGCACTGGGATACAGATACATGGAGACCAGAATGGAGCAAACCTGATACCAGCTCTTTACACACACATAGATTTTCTGTGATGGATTCAGACTTGTCAATCTAAAATGCCTTGGCCTTGTAGGGACAGGCCCACTGAGCATTTCTTCCTCCATTGCATGACAACAGTGCTTTCCTGTGCCTTCATGCACGGATTTCACCCTCTCTATGTCATCTTGCTCTTTCACATCCTTTCTTGTGGTTTTCAGGGACAAGGTTTTTTAAAAAGCAATGTTCCATTTTCTGCTTTCAGAAGGACCTCTCTGATGGCAACCTTCCAATTTTCTATTCTTGACTGCTCAAAGTTGAGCCAAATAGGAGGGTTAAGAATAATTCTGCTACAATTCATCTAGCAGGCTTCCCAAATTTCCATTTATTCAAGTACTGTATTTAACATTGTCTATGGAACCTGAAATACAGGGGCGGGTCACACAACTGAGAATAATGCACTTGGAAAATATAATCAACAGTCTGAATAGACATTGAAAGAGGATAAAAAACAACCATTCTGAAACAAAGAAATAGAAGGCAACAAGCCTTTAGAGAAAAGCAAAAGTATGAGGCTAATTTTAAGCAAAAATAAAGAAAGGTAGATGTTGCAAGAGAAAAGAAAGGTAAATGAAAGATGAGGACAGGAAGAAAATAGATGGAGAAGGCAGTGACATTACTTATTTTTCCTCTTTTCAGTCACTCTGGACTATTCTTGCATCCAAGGTAGCTTATCCTTATTGCTCACAGAATTCATTGTAGAGAGGAACTATATTGATACCTTCAGTCCTCAGCTTCAGCACACCCCATTCTGCCTTTAATATTTCTAGTTGCTTTCCCAGTATCAGAGAGGATCCCAGCAAGTTAAGTGATACGACCAGATCACGATGCCTCAGCGAAATTTGCAGCCCTTTTGCTATTATGCAACCAATTAACACTTGAGTGCCAACTGTTTCTGCCTAATTCTGCTGGAACTCCCAGGGAAATGTTTTGCTTCAGAAAGCTGTGTCAAGCTTTTCACATGATTTTCTGTGCTTAATATCATCTCATGAGATACACAGTGAGACAAGACGTGCAACAGGCTATTGTGCAATTGGAACTTGCAACAGAACCTCACATCAGTGTCATTCAGAGCAAAACACAGGAAAAAAGGGGCCTTTTTTTTGACTGCAGTGGGTACTCACACACACCAGAGATGGGGATAAAATTTCACATAAGTTAAATCCTTTGTGTTATTTCTGCTTTCCTCAAAAGGATCACTTCAACAGCATCAGTCTCTCCTTGGTTGCTAGTAAAAGTGCTGTCAAAGAAATCAGACTCTTAGGTCATGAAGGAAGCAGACCCTAAAATAGCTAAATTTGTCCTTTCCACTCATTTTACCTTACAAATCAATCAGTGCATTTGTTTTCCATCACAAACAGTTTGAATCTCTCCCCATTCCTTGAACCAAATCTTTGTGTAGTTTCTGTCAGGCTTTAGGTGCCCCCAGCAGCCATTTCTCGCAAACACATACACTCAGGGAAGTACAGCCTGGAAGTACCTTTTCTCTTTGACTAGTTTCAGTTTTAGACAGTGGCCAGGCTCTTGCTTTTCCCTTTGCACTGATAAGAAAGAGCTGGTCCTCTAGTGGGGTGTGGGGGGAAGTCAGGACGGTCGCTGGTTTCTCAAGAAGTCTGAAGATACCAACAGGTTCTCAAGGGCCATCTACCACTAGGGCTTCTCTCAAGAGCACTCAGGATTGATTGGACAGCACTGTTCCCTTTGCTTCTTATGAGCTGACCAGGAGCAGGTGAGGTTATTAAGGCACACCTCAGGTCTAGGTCACATTGACAGAGACATGGTTGCAAAAACTAAGAGAAGTGCTGCATAGAAGCTGTACAGTACCGCACAAACAGAACTGTTAGAAGCACCTGCTTGTTCTGAGCTAATGAGAACTTGACAGTCAGTGCCTCCTTCACAGCACAGCCGTGGCTGTTCTGCAGTACATCCCTCATCACCACCAGCTCTGCATCACTGCATCACCACCTTTGGTCTGCATCACTCAGGCTGCACAGGCACAGCTGGAGAGGAAGGGAAGGTCTCTGAAGGTCTGGTGTCAGAGCTTCACCAGTAATAGCAAATCTCAGATAACAGTCAACACAAAATCTTTTGTGTTAGAAACATAAATGGGTATCAAGTTTTTAGCACCATGGTCCTAAAACATATATGCCTGTGCATGAAAGTTATGCAATTCTCTGGTTCTAGCACACTAGAAAAAGACTAAGTATAGGTTCATTATCAATAAAAATACTCAGTTCTGCTGGAAAAAAGGTCAAATGTGAAGCAAATAGTAAGATGGACAGAAGAAGGGGAGGGTTTTCTTTTTGGTTGGTTGGTTGGTTTTTTTTTCACTTCTGTTTTTTAAAAAACAAAGAAAAGAAATGAGATAGTATTAGTTTGCTTTATTCCTGCATCATAGAATCATCTTGTCTTTGTGTCTTTGGGCATAAGCACAAGGCTGCTGTCTCACTGTACTTGCATGTTGTAATTTATATTAATTGCATTGTTGATAGAGACTGGAAACAATCCTCCATCCATTAGGAATGTCCTTCAAGGAAAATGCATGAGTGTCTAAAAAAATAGAGATGACTGTTTGTAAATAAGAATAACATTCAATTAGTTCTGAGAATACCATCTAATATGATGAGGAAAAGACAACTCAGAGGCCAAGCTGATAGTTGATATGTGTTTGTTACACTCTGCTCTGACTTTGAAAGTAGGTCATGTATTAGAAAAGAGAGAAGCATCTGTTATCACTCCTTGGGACAGAAACAGTAAGATTAATTCAATTAAGAATTAATTAAGAATACATTTCCTACCAAGATGCTGTGCTACTTCTGCCTCCATCAAATAGGTCCTATATCCTTACCTACCTGCTGTCAATCATTTATTGCTGGTCCTATCTCGGAGGCATCAGACATCTTATTCATCAGACATCCAGATTTTGCATGCCAATACAAATCCTGCTTCTCAATTATGCTAAGTAGGTCCTATGTATCATTGTCACCTAAATCAAGGCAGAAAAATTGTATTTCTATAAACGATTATTTGGGAAAGGCATTATTAAAGGTGAATAATGGTACTATATAGTATTGGATAATTAGCAGGATGGCATTAAAATGAAGAATCATGAGGTCAGAACGATTATTTAAAACTGCCTATTACCTTGGAACATGCTAGTATTGTCAGCAAGACTCATCTTTACTTTCCCTAACGTGACACCAGCTTTTTTTGCTGGTGTCATTCAAGGTGCCTCTTGAGCACACAGGCATGTAATTTGGCATTATGTAACTCCATGTGGTGCTATATCTAAGAATACCACTCCACCTAAATATCTGGCACACAACCATGACAGACACGTTGGGCAATGAAAACCCCTGCCAGTTGATAAGAGAGCTCAGGAGGGTAACTGAAAGTTGGGAGAATCACCAACATCTGTCATGCAGAATAATTCCACTTTGGTGACATCAGTGTGATTACATTCCATATCAAATTTTTACTATTCACTTCTGTAGAGAGTGCCTTCTGGCACTCCTACTGGAGAATCAAGTTAACAAGCTGTGATCGCGGGAATTTTTTTAATTAGCTGTTAGTGGTTAGATTCTTTGCACCATGGTAGGGAAGGAGTAAGAACACCAAAAAGAAGTGGAGAGGACATTGTTCTGCAAGAAGCACAAGGCAAATGGAGGAAGGAAGAGTGCCTCTGAGAGTACACTTTACTCATCCTGCAGCTTAGAAGATGCAGAAGGTGTGGGAGTCACAGCTGTGAAGCAAATGCACCCTGAATCATGGAGTTACTCAATGGAGGCAGCGTGTGGTGTATCCTGTCTGTAATACTCTGGTAGGCTGAAATATTCCCTGAGGACAAAAATGTCTCTCTGTTCGTATTAAAAAAGGAGTGAGATGACTTCAAAATTCTCCAAATGGTCTCTGACAAAATTACTTGCACCTCATCATAACCAGCATGGTAGCAGCTCAGAGGGATAGTGGCAGACTTGATTAAAACAAATAGGCACAAATAGTAATGATATAGATACATGTGTGGAAGTGCCTCTGATTGGGGACATTTACAGCAAAACATATGTCTGAGATAATGGAGAGGAATGCTCATGTAGCTAAGAGACTGGATAATAATTCAGAAGCCCCACTGCCTCCTATTTCTGATACTAAGAAAATTTCCTATACAAAGTAGCAGAGTTTTCAAAGTGCTTGTGAAGTTTTCAAAGTTTTCAAAAGTGCTTGTGAAGCTTTGGAACCTAAATTAAAGAATACTTTGAGTCCAGAGCCAGGTTTAGTAGCAACAGTCCCCACTGATTTCATGAGACCTGGGCTCACACAGCAATGCAGGGGCTCCAGCACCCAACTAAATCATCAGAATGCTCTTCCTACACAGGTGTACAGCACTTCTGGGATCCAGCTGGCTCCTCATGCTTGGATTGCATTGTGCTGTGCAATCCCACACATCAGGCTACCTTTTACTGCACTCCATGCATCATGTAAATGTATTACTCAACCAAACTTAGATATGACTTTGTCATTTCCTTACAACCTCTTTGTCACCCTCAGTTCTCCTGTACTTCATTCTCATGCTCTAAAAAAAAATAAAATAAAAAAATTAAAAAAAATAATTAAAAAAGCCCCTGTTCAACCAGTTCTTGCAATATAAGAGGCAATGTAGATTGCAATTCTTTCTGTAGCTGCACATCCTCCTTTGAATGGCAACTCTAGGGCAAGGATCTTGTTCTTTTGTTTTTGTCAAACACACACAAGTGTTTTTAAAAATTACATGGAGTGTGTATCAATTGCAGGACTAACTAAAGAATTACAGGGACAAGTAACAGCTTCTGTGATTGAATTTAGCACAGAAGTTCAAAAGAGGTTAAATGTGATTTAGTGCCACATTTTAAGCCCTGATGTGAAGAGTATGGAAACTAATTGCACTGGCCATAAGGAACAAGAAAGGTGAAATAGCTGATATTCTGAATTTCTTCTTACTTCCTGTTAACACACAGTTCCTTATTTGAGGAAAACATTTCCCCTCACTAATTGCCTTTACAGTATTTTAATCAGGAAAAAAATAGAAATTAAAACTCTAGGTAATTTTATATTCTTGCAAATCTCCAGAAAAAAACTTCAGTCTACCAATACATTCTGAAATAGCACAAGCATGGTCATACTGAGTCAGAGCAAAGGTCCATCAACTGAGAGTCCTGCCTCCCACAGTGATCAAAAGCAGATCCATGAGAAGATTACAAAAATCTCCAGAACAAGCTTATGATGATATTTCCCACTGATGTTCTCATGGCCTCCCAGAATTTGTAGCTCAGGCATTTCCCCAGCCAGAGGTGACTGTTAAATGTTTAATAATATTTGGTAGATTTGTCTTCCACGAGCCTGTGCAGGCTCTCTCTGAGTCCCGTGAACTTTGATCACCCGCAGCACCGTGCAGCAAGATGTCCCACAGCCTAATTACAAGCCATGTGCAAGAACCACTTTTTTGGTTTTGTTGTTCAGAGCTGCCTACCTGCCGTTCACCTGTGCACGTTACACTGGAAAAGATCATGAGCAAACACTCCTTGTTTATTCCCTGCCTTTGACTGACAGTTTTATGGGGCTCTCCACCAGCTGTACCTCTTGTTTCAACAAGCAACCATATGGCTGCTTTCCAAGTTCTCTGTCCTTCCGTAGGTGGGGACCAGAACTGTGTAGGCTCATCAACACAGATTTATTCAGTGGTGTAGTGGTGTTCTAATTTTTCCTCACCTAAAGGGAATTAATTTTCTTTTTTTTTTTTTAATCACTACTGAGCTGAAATTTTGACAGAATTATCTGTTGTAACTGTGAGATTTCATTACTACATGGTCAGTGTACTGATCAAGTCAGAGGTTATAATTTTATACATTGGGATTGCTTTTTTCCCCCCCAGATGCGTCATTTTATCAACATGCTGAACTTCATCTGCAGTCACTCTATTTTGTAAGATCGTTCTACAGCCAGCTCTTGCCCTTGTTATCCTGGGTATCAAAGTACCATGCACACACAGTGCCACTGGAGCTTCAGTGTCTTTATCTGTGAGCACCTGAAGAGCACAGGAGAAAGCTCAGACTCCTGTGGGAAGCCACTGGGAGCCCTCCTTATCCACTACAAAAGTTGTAGGGTTTTTTTACATTTACAGCCTTCTTCTTCCTAATTCTCAACAAATTATTTACGAATGTGATCATCTCCTCACATATCCAGTGGCTGCTCAGACTCCTTAAGAGCCTCTGTTCAGGCTATTAAAATTTCCAGGAAATCCAGACAACCTGTATCAACCCTCTGGCTATACTTGTTGACACCATCAGAGAACCCCAGTATATTTGTAAGGCGTGACTTCACTTTCCAGAAGTGCTGCTGACTCTTCTCCAAACACATGATATTTGCCCACGCATCCACTTCATTGCAGTTTCTCCTAGATTGAACACTATGGATACCGGGTTTATCAGACTGTAACTAGCCAGATCACTCTTGCACTTCTTTTTAACAACTGGTGGCACATCAGCTACTTCCAGTCTTCGGGTGCCAAGGCAATGTTAAGCAAGAAGCTACACACCATAGGTAGTACTTTGTCTTCTTTAAAAAAAATAAATCCTTGAGTGTGGTCGTGGCAACATGTTCAGCATCAGTTCAGTCCGCTTGTCCCATAACTTTCCAGTACTACCTCTTGTAGCAGCTTCTCTGATGGATCTCCCATGAAGTTTTGGTGTGGGAACCTCCTCAAGTTCTTCCACAGAGAGCACAGAAACACTTTTTAAAATGTGTGCTATTGACTTACCTTCGCTGAACAGTCCTGATCACCTAGAGGCCTTTCAGACTCTCTGGCAAGTGCCCTGCTCCTGGGTATATTTGAAACAATATTTATTAGTCTTGAAGCTTTCAGCGAAATTGTTCCTCAAAATCTTTGCTGGGCTGTCTTGAATCCTCTTATGTTTATCCTGTGATAGTTTATAGCCCTTCCTTTTTTGTTCATTTGAAGGAAAATCCAGCTTTTTGAAGGATGCTTTCTTGCTTTAATGTCAGTTTAATCCTGCTGTTTACTCATGAAGGCATCCTCTTACCCTTTTTTAAGCCTTTCTTCACATGTGGTATGCATTTCTTGAATGCCTCTAGTATGTCCCTAAAGAGTCTTCATGACATTTGCAAGGATTCAACTACCCGGGCTAATTCTTCTGGGTTTCTCTCAGCAGGTATTCTCCTTTTAATATAGTTTCCCATTTTTGAAGCTGAGCTCAGCTATGGTGATACTTATTTGGCTTTCACTGATCCTTCAGGGATGTTTTTTGCCAGCACATCATGGCTGCTCTTAGAGAACAGCTCCCTAACTGCAGCATTTTGAACTCAGTTACTCAAAAGAAAGTCCAGGGATTTTTTCTCTTCTGGTGGACTCCACAGCCTGCCTGCCCTGTGTGGGTTACACCTGCAAATCTAGGGTTGTGTCATGGCACCGTGTGGCACCTACAGAGGGGAGGAGAGTTGAAATTTCCTTTACTTGTGCATGTGCTGCCCTTACGCCAGGGTTGTTCTGTTGAGTGCATTCAAACCACTCTGTGACCATTACTGACAGAAAGCATTCGGGGGGAGAGTGGAGGAAAAAGAGGGAGTTAATTTGTAATTCCTACTGTAATTGATGCCTGATTGCTTCATCAAAGAACACTTCTCTGTGAATGGCTAACAGCTGAGATATTTTGCTAGAGTTCAGTGAATTCTGGAGGCTGTCAATCAGTTTCTGTATGTGTTGAAGTTTATTCCCTGAAGTCCCAAGAACAGTAAGTTTACCAGGTAATGTGTCAGGAACTGCACTTAAAAATGTCAGTTTTATAAACTCATTTTCCCTCCAGGGCTTTTGTAGTTCAGGACTTCCTCTATATTTCACCCTCTCCCCTGAGGCAGAAGAATAATATGTTTCCATCCCCCTCAACATTACAAAACCAGGCTTTAAAAATAGAGATTGTGGCCAGTGGAGAATTATGAGGACATAGTAAAGCCAGAGAGGAAAAGGCATAGGAATGAAAGTTATGAACAACTCAAAAGAGTGGTTCTCTCATTAACCTTTCCCATTAAAAAGTTAATTATTATAAAATGCTAGCAAGGATGGTGGTATATCAAGATTAGGTTTGCCAGACACAAGCAGAATCAGGTCCTGAGACAGCATTTTAATTACTCCGGAGACCTAAGCTAATTACTCTCTGATAAGGAAAGAGAGGCACAACTTTTCCAATGTTTTTTAAAATAAAATATTATTGTAGCAGCAACCGAAAAGATCTCTTGGTCATGAGCAACAGAGTAAAACTCTCTGTACAAAATGTGTTATAGAGACAGCAGGGCACCGAGGACTCCATCACTGTCCATATTTTCTGTTTTAAAAGTGTGGTAGCTAAGCACACATTAGGTATGTCTGAAACTGAAATACATGGCACATATTATTCCTCCTACATCTGGTTATGTGGTTTCTCACTGATCACTGAACTCAGCCTTTTTGATTGTTTCAAAACTCATTAAGCATGCTAATTTACGTGAGGTTTCTCGGTCATATACAAATGAAGTTACTGATATGCACTTGGCACAATGAGCTCAAACCACAGAACAGGCAGTGGTTTTTGTCAAAGAAAATAAATCAACTTCAAAATCAAACATTCACAAGCACAGTAGTAAAATAAAAGCTGTAACAAGCATTTATGATTCACTGACTCCTTTCTTCCTTAAATGAAAATTTAAGATGATATATTCAGAATTGATAATAAAAATCTTACCTAAAGAGAAAAATATATAAGGGAAAAAATCTGGAGATACTAAAAGACAAAGCTGGTCCTCCACAATCTGGGGGCAGAGGCTCTGAGTTTAAGACACACAAAAGCAGTTTGGGGAATTTCCTGAGTAAAAGCCAGGAGATATGAAACCATGTGGTGAAATGCATCAACCAGCTCAGGTGGGAGCTCTGAGAGCAGCCTGCAGACAAGATAAAGGTGTAAGTAAAATCTTTCAGGTAATCATCCCAAAGCAAACCCATCAAAGTAGCAAATAATTTAGCTTCTCAGGACACAGCTGCTCCCAGACACCAAAGAAGACCTGCCTGGGGTGACACTGGGGACCCCAGAGCAAGGTCAGCCACTGGATTTTGTTCAGGCTCAGGATATCACTCCCAGCTGTCACCATTCCATCTAGTGTCACAGACTCTGGTTAAGAAACTGCCTCCCCAGTGCCTCTTACAGCTGCTTTTTTCAGTGTTTGTATCTAGCCAAACAGACAGACATGGGCAGGCACCCTTCCCCCTGCAGTCCTTTCTCCCAGCTCCTGCACTGCAGGGCCAGCCCAGGTACCTCCTACCTCCTGATCCCTCTCCTCCTTATTTCCACAGAAATAGTCAAAAGGTCTGATGCTTCTGTATACTTCTGTATATGCAGGGACAGGGACAATACTACACAAACTGTTGGGTTGGGGAATAATTTCATAAATAGGAAATATTTGTTTGGCTGGGTTTTGGTTTAATAACTTTTGATTTTAAACTAAAGGATCCTTCCTTTTCTTTTACTTTCGTTTCTGCCTCTAAACCAAGAGGACCAAGGCTTTGTGGCTTCTGGCAGGTATTCCACATCAACACCCTTTATCAGTGGCACATGCTGGCTTCATCCAGATTATAACCGCTGATGGTTATTTCCTCATCTCCAGTGACAAGCTAAATTGTAATGCATGTGAAAAGATGTCCATGGCTTAGTGCCTAGAACAGCATATCTTTTAGCATTAGCAAGCACTGACCTTCTCTGGAAGTGTTTTGAACACGATCAGCCCTTTGGTAGGGTGAGGGATGATCCACAAATTAGGGAAGGTGCATCCATCTTGAGGCAGCAGAGACCGTGGCTGAGAATGGAAGGATCTGAGTTGCTGCAAGAAGGGAGAAATATTCAGTATTTTGGAGCTTCTTTCTGCTTGTCATTTCCCAGAAAGACTTTAAAAAAAAAAACCAAACCTGTTGCTTGAACATAAGATTTGCCTCTAAGATTTGGATCAAGAGTATTTTAGACATAACATGATTTAGCTTTGATGTGTAGAGTACAAGGTAAAGGTTTGACCTTTAAAACCTGCTGAATTTGAGAGACATTTGGAAGAAACTTTCTTAAAGCATCTAATTTATAAAGCAAGGATGTGAGCTGCTGTGCCGAGGGCATTCAGGGTCTCTTCCCCTAGGAACATGCTTTTGCTGGCTAGAGCAGGAAACAGGCAGGGCAGTGCAACTGACACATTAAAAATCTGTATCATTATTTTAAAATATGATGTGCAATTACTAGTAGGCAGCCCACTTTTTTTTTTTTTTGCCAGAAGACATCCAAATACAACATTTATTACATGAATAATGTATTTTCCTATTTTTATATACAGTATGCCATTTCTTGTCTTCATATATATGAAGATGAAGTACAATATGAAGTTAGTACATTCTGAAATAAGAGATATAAATTCACCATGGAGATTAGGTTCATGTCTTTCTGAAGTGAATTTTAAAGGAGTTATAATCTTTTTTTTTTCCTTTTCCTTGGGGAAAAAAAACCCATAAGGCTGAATGCAAAAAAATAGACCTTTGGTTTGGGTGGGAAGGAGTAATGAAAGATTAAATACTCTGTGTTGTAAGCACGGAAATCATAATTGGGGAGGATTTGTTTAACCAGCTCTGACCTATTAACTTTTGCACAAGAATGATAAGCACAAATTGTACTTAAGGAAACCAGATCCTTTTCAGGGTTAGATTAGTATTCACACTCTCCATTTCCTCAGCTTTACATCACAACCCATAAATGATACCAGCACGGCAAGAGAAAACAGGGTGACCACAGTTTCCTCCAAAGACAGAAACACACCCACCATCCAGATGTGCTTTATCTTTACTGATTTCAGCAGTCAAGGACCGTGAGCTGCCTGTCAGAGGTTCTGTCCTTCCCCCACCACCATCACAGGATATTAAGGGTGACTTCTCTCTGGCCGTGTTTTCAACACGATGTCACCCTGCCATGATGAAGCACTTAACTTCTTCAGAGTGAAAAGGACAGCCTGCCGCACCTAGATAAGCCCAGGTACTGCCTACCACAGAAACAGATGAACAATTTGCACTGTCATTTACCAAGAAACAGCTAGAACAGAGTTTAATCACTAATAAAAACAGAGTTTAATCACTAATAGAACAGATTTTCTACGCTATGTAAAAAAAAAAATCTAAAACACCCCAAAAATGCTTTGTCATGCTCACAGGGGGACTAGTGCTTTTAAAACTTGTATGGCTAAGAGCCTTGACCTAGTTTCATATGCCAAATCTGGGAACAAAAAAAAAAAGGCTGGGGGAAGGGAAGAACAGGATGGCACCACTGCACAAAACCCACTGTCCTTCATTGTCCTCTTTCTTCCTGATTCCAACATTTACTTTTAAGAAAGCAGTTGCTGCAGGAGTCTTTTACTATCCCCTGTAAGATAACATTCTGGCTACACCCAGCCAGTGCTTGTGCCTTTTTCTAAGGGATACTGGCTTAGGTAAACCAGCAAGGGTGGATACAGAGTGCTGTCCACAGCTTTCCCTTCATCCTGCTGATCTTTTTTCCTCCCTGAAGATTTCCTCTGCTGTAACTAGTCACCTTCCCCTTATCTACCACATCCACTTCTTCTTCCACCCAGCTGCAGGTCTTTTTCAGGGGGAGAGAAGGAGGAAGGGAGGGAGGGACAGGGAAGGCACTGCTCACCACCAGAAGCACCTGGCAGCCACAAATGCAGGCAGCAGGAATAGTTCAGAAGATAGGAAAGTAATTGAATTAACTCCTGGTATACAAGATGGAAGCTACATTTCTGCTTTCATCATAACTAATTGACAGTTGCTATCTACAAGGTGCTTCTTGGCATCGGTTAAACAAAACCAGAAAGTGAAACATTAACTCGTAATAACTGATTAAGTGGGGACAAAAGAAGACCAGAGGAGCTGAAAGGGCAGAAGCCATTTTTAATTAAAGCCATTTCTCAAGCTGCCTGCAGATCCCTTTCTGGCATGAACGCCAGTTTCTGTGGCAGCCTGTGCAGGGCAGGTTGATGCAGATGCAAAGAACCCCACACTTCAGTGGTCCCTGATCCCCGTGCTGCAGCCATTCCCACGCTGCAGCCATCCCCAGTTCCCCTGCTGTCTCCATGCTCACTGCTCTCTGAACACCTTTACATCTGCCTCCCTCCAGTAGGTAAGGTTTTGCTCTTGGCTTCCTTTGTATATGAAGCACAGAAAAGCAGCATATCGAGTGATAGGGAAGTGATATGGAAGTGAGCTTGGCCAAGAGGCATAAGCCAATACCTAATCTGGGTGCACAATGCTATGACTTGCAGATCTGTCTGTTGATTATCCCAGCAGAGCTAATGCTCTGGAAGGCC
Source organism: Lophotriccus pileatus (assembly GCA_035583135.1). Classification (NCBI taxonomy): domain Eukaryota; kingdom Metazoa; phylum Chordata; class Aves; order Passeriformes; family Tyrannidae; genus Lophotriccus; species Lophotriccus pileatus. The sequence continues at coordinate 69,398,214 of JAWWES010000115.1, forward strand.
TTTTTTGTCAGAGGATGGATGCTCCCGAAATGCACCACGGCTTTATTCTTTGCATGACATCCCTGTGACTCCCAGAGTAGCAGGCAGTGCATGAACTGCAGAGTTTTAGGTTCTGCAGCTGAACTCAGTGTACAACTCCTTATGATAATATGCAAAATACTCTACAGCTTAAAAGCTTCTCAGGCCATCTGAAACAGGAGTACAAAATACAGCATTTTAATCACCCAGTAAAAATAGGTAGATATAGGAAAAAAAATCAGCCTGTAGAATGAGCCTGTGATGGGGTTACTTCCCAGCAACGACTAGCCAGCTAAGAACTAGCCCAAAACTGATATGCGGCTGGCATACAGTTAAACCACAGGGGAGGGGTGACAAACACCTTCTCAACTTTTATGATTTGTTGGGCTCGTTACTACAACTTCCAACTTTTGTCATCGACACAAGCTTCTGCCTGAACCTTAACATGTGTTTTTTTCTGTGCTTCCTGCTCAGCCTGTCCGTTGCTGGGGAACAAGATGACCAAAAGCAAAACCAGTGTGCTGGGGGAGTAGTTCTAAAACCATCTGTCTGCTGGTGCTAATATGGGGAACCCAGAGACTTACAAGGAGTCAGCAGAAGGGCATGCATTGCTAGACACAAGTTTTGAGGAAGGAGATCCTTGTGACACAGTCAAAAAATTGTGCTTTCTGAAAGGAGCAGATGACACAGGGTCATCTCATAAGCTGTTGTGTGCTCTTTCTCTCCTTTCCTAACTTCTGGCAAGTCTGCAACTTATTAACAGGTTTCGTTTAAGTCTCAAATAAATAAAATTTTAAGGGCAGAACTCACTGCCTAGGCTTAATCATTAAAGCAGAGGATTTACACTCTAAAAATGAGATTATCTGTTTGTTTTACCCCTACATGTAGTGCTTAGGATTAGAAACAAGCACATTTTCAAAGTTTTCCTTCTCTGTATGCCAGTTTTCGCAGGAGACTCTGACTGTGCACATTCTTCATCCATGAAAAACTGCCTGAACACGGGCAGAACACACTGCTCAAGGCACTATCATTCCCTTTACAAATATGTATTTACCTTTACTTAGTAATATGCACTGACTGAGGACTCTGGCCCCCAGGAAGACTCTTGCAAACATAGTACAAACCTAGTACCAGCTGCGAGGTTTTTCTTTAAGTCTTGCTCCTCTTTTTTTTCTTTAGATAGTCAAATTATGAAGCACTTGTCTCTGATGACAGGGAAATCATCTAAGAGGCTTCTTAGGCTATTGTAGTACCCAGTGAGCTGATCTCTCAGGGAATGCTGGGACACACACTGATTCAGCCTAAAAAATACATAATTTAAGTATGTAGTGTTGTGCAGGGTGTCATCAGCCCAGATAAGCTCTACCTTTGTTGAACCTCTTTCTGTATAGACATTTTTGGCATCTTCTACAGCCAAATTTAGCTCAGTTGGTTAGAGCATGGTGCTAATAATGCCAAGGTCATGGGTTCGGTCTCCATATGGGCCTTTCACTTGAGAGCTGGACTCAGTGATCTTTGTGGGTCCTTTCCAAGTGAGAATGTTCTGTGAAACAAACAAAAGCACTCTGTGGAATTGACAAGCTATGATTCCTCTGTGCTGAGCAGTGCAATAAAAATTGTGAAAATGGCATTTAAGAACCAGGGTAAATTTCAGATTTTATGCTTTTCATCACACTGGTGTCTTTACAGTGCTTTAGAAATATCCACAAATTAATGCAGGAGCCACTTTGTGGTAGCTGGTGATACTTACACTACAATAAGGAAGCAGAAGCAGGAAGGAGCTAAGTGAGATGATGAGTTAAATGCAGAACTGGAATTCGACAGCATGACCCTGAGTCAGATTTCACCATCGCTGAGCTACACTTGATCAGCTGTACCTGGGTTAAAGGTAGTCTGAACCTGCAGCAGGACACAAACCCGCATTGTTGACAAAACAAGGCTTACTGGAACAGCTGCTCTACTCACAGCTCTCTCCCAAGGCTGCTCAGATGCACCTTTGCATGCCTGGGCATATGAGATGACAGAACTGGATGCTGGCCACAGGCCACGTTCTTCCCAAGTCTTTTGGCAGAGTGGAACACACAGCTCCAGGTGGCTTCACAACAGGCTACACACTCAGTAGAAAGGAAACACATAAACTAGCCTCGGGCGCTTATCTAGTATGGTCTGTTTCTTAGTGGAAAAAGCTCATTTCCTTTTTTTTTTTTTTATCTTCTCTATTGGCATTTGTGCTTAATCTCATGATATTGTGTCCAAGAGAAAAGTCTCAAAAATGTAAACTTGTCTGGGAACATAAATACTGCACACTTACATATGATCGAAGAGTTAAAAAAATAAAATCAAGTCAGACTCTGTTTGAACCTCTGTTTCCTCCCAATTTGTTTTACAAACTAGATTGAACTCAAAGGAGAGAACATACCACTCATTCATTCTCTGATCTACTGCACGTTATTTCCATTACAATTCATCATTCATATCAATTATGTTTATCTGGTATTTCTGCTGAAATACCAAAAAAGTGTTGGTTTTGTGTGCCTCTGCTTAACATCCCATCGTCAACCCTTTCTCCTCATAAAGAGACCCATTAATCTAGCAACATGGCTTGTACCACCTGCAATGTATCCCTCTAGACCACTGAAAATGTTCTTTTCCTCAGCTTGCAAAACATCTTACAGGTATATTAATAATATTCACAATACAAAGTCTGTAAGTTCATACCATCACAGGAAAAAGATGCCCTCAGAACAAGAGATATGTTTAAAATATGAAGTGTTTGTATGGAAATGTCTATACCAGATCTATGTTAGACAGATAGTAAACACCTGTACCAGATATACTTACTTATGGCAATACTCAACAATTAGATCTCTCTTCCTATAGAAGAAGTTTTAGAACTTGCTCCTATAATGAGACAATATTTTCTTCTCAGTGTCATGTAGGACTTGCTTGTATTGTGAATCTAACAAAGCCAGAACACTTGTAACATTTTCTATTAATATAATTTGTAAAGCCCCTCCAGATTATGTGCAGTGTTGCAAATATTTAAACTATGAAATTCCAAAATTTTAAGGAGGTTAAACATCAAGGAAGATTTCAACCAGTACGCCAGGTCTCGTAGACAGTTAAGTCAGTCTTGTAAATAAATTCAGAATTATTTTATTAAAGTCTGTTTATAGAATTTTGTTCCCAAATTCTGTAGTGTTTCCCAAAAGGGTCTGGCAGTTATTTCCTCATACACTCACATAACCTACTGAGCTGTCAAGAAGCTTAGAAGTACATTAAACTGTATAATTTATGCTGGCTACTTCAAAAGCAAAATAGCCATTAAGGGTTTGTGTACAAGGAGTTTGTTTTTACTACCTGGTAAATTAATAAACCCTATACCTAACCCATAATAGGTTCAGCAGAAAATTCAAAATCACAGGAAGTTTAATACATGACCTATGTTTTCATCTTTAGACACTGGATAAAATGGAATTTGCAAAAGACAAACTCTATACTCATGCATCATTACATTTATTATTTTTTTATAATTCTCACATCCTCTTCTAAAATTAAAAAAATTAAACCTGCAAGAAATATTTATTGAAGGAGCCTTCCTCACAAAGTGTCTGTGTCTATTAGCACCACTGTTGGCCACCTCATGTGTAAAAGCCCGGAACAGTCTTGCACCTATCAGCATAAATACAGCAAGAATTGACCTCCTTGCCTAGGCTGGAAATAGTTTAGGAGCAATGGCAGGTAGCATCCACAACCTCAGCCAGCAAGTAGTCTGCAGAATGCTGCTGCTTTCCATGCACCTCCCCATCACAGGCCTTGCAGTCATGCCCATGGGAGACCACAGGAGGGTACAGTAGAAGAAGGAGCCAGGCCACTGTCTGCACCTGACTTGCACACCCTGGCCACATCCCAGCCTCTTCCCTTCTGCTGGGTTTTCCCCACCTGCCACTGGCTTACCTTTCTCCCTAAAGTAACCACTGAGTAAGTACAACGCTAACTCAAAGCTGCCACTTTACCTACGTGCCAAAACCTAACAGCACCTCTCAAAATCACCTAGGAGCCTCCTGGTGAGTGAAAATGTTCTGCATCCAATCTCAGGGTCCCTGTATCTCTAGCTAAATGGAAATTAAAGCCTGTGGAAGACTAATGAGGAGAAAAAAGCATGGCAGCTGAGAAAAGTCAACTCTAGAAAGGAGAACTGATAGCCTATTTCTGAACCACTTTACTTCTTTAAATTAAACACAACTTCTCCAACAACATTCATTTTATTAATCCCTTATATACAACAGGTACACATACACTGGATCTTGTGGATCAGCTATTGGAGATGAGATGTGCTCTGGGGAAAGTCACCCACTCTACATATTTTTAATTTCAGTGCAAGTGAAATACATGGTGAAAGAAATAGTGGCAAATTAAAAAATATGTATAAATACTGGCATTAAGGTAGTAATAGGAACCGTAAGTCTTCCTGGGCCAAGCTAGACACATTGAATGCCCTTTTATTTGTACCTTCGAACCACAGGTTGTTCAATTAGCACAGTTTTCAGTGCTCAACTTCCGCCTAACCAGCAATGAGTAATGTAAAAAATAGCTCCATACCTTGTACACAGCACCCCATGTAAAATCCAGGAGATAGTAAATGGGCTTACAAGCTCCAAGACCAAGCTCTGTTCTACAGGAGGAGCAAAGTCATGTTTAATGGCCTTATCCTTGCCTTATCTGCAGTATGTGTCATAATTTTTCAACGTTTTCAACTGTAAACTTGCTGATGCTCAGAAACTCCTGAGAGGTATCTGGATAGAATGGTTTGGTTTGGAAGGGACCTTAAAGATCATCTAGTTACAAACCACAGCCATGGGCAGGGACACCTTCCACTGGACCGGATCGCTCGAAGCCCCATCCAACCCAGTCTTGAATGCCATCTACAGGGTATGGTGAGACAGCCATAACTCTCAGATGACCAATTCACACCACGAAACAGGGTGTCTGGGAACATGCCCTTATGACTGAGAGCCCATCAGTATGTTTTTTCATGGTGAAGACCCAGTGCAAGGTAAAGCAGGTGGAGCTTGGGGATTTACACGTGCACCAGGCTGGCTCCTACCCAGGCAGAGGGGGTTTGGTCAGTGTGTGACAATTACCTTTACATGGCATGGAATAAATCTGGAGAATGCCAAGGAGAAAATGAAGTGGCTGGTGTGGTTGTTTGCAGCAGGCAATCCTCTGTTCCACTCCCAGACACTGAATTTCTTCCACTTCCTTGCTGAACTGCTTTGACTTGTTAGACTTTCATTTCCTTCCTAAAATACCATGAATATCAATTCTATGCTTGGTCTCATAAAGACTGGCAGCTCTTCCTACTAAATCGATGCAGATTTGCAATTCTGTATGCTTTCATTTACTCTAGTTTTATGCTATAATAATTCACTGGGATCATTGAAAGTCACAGGAAAAAAACACATTTCTCATTGAGCACAGGCATAATGAAACTGTAGCAGCAGCAGACTTAGAGGCAGTACCCTATTTATAAATCAGACAACTTTCACAACATTTAATCAGCTGCAAATAAAATATGAATATTCACAGATAGTCACGTTTTCAAATATGTACAGATAATTGTATATCTAGATCACTTGTCTGGAAAACCAGTTTGCCTCCCCAAAACCATAAAAAACTACACGCATCCCCTCACACCTCCTATGTAAGTTCCGGCGACTGTTGATATGAAGGAACCTCAGAAATTTCTGTGCATTTATATAAAAATAATCCTAACTTTCAAGTAAGAACAAGTGGTACTTTCCCAAGTTGTTGAAGTCATATTTCAAAAGCGGCACAGGCACTTTGAAGTCCAGGGGTACTAAAAAAGCACGCTAATTCCACTGCAGATCAAGGAGAACTGTTGTCCCTTGTGTATAGTGGGAAGAGGAAAGACCAAACTGGTGGAAAAAAGCCATGTTTTGAGGGCTGAGTTCTTTCTCTTAACTAAGTATTATCTTGGCTTGGGTGAGTGATAGCTTGTAGACAGGTCTACCAAAGAGCGCCTTGGCTCTGTTGTAGTAGAAAATAGATTTACTGCCCAGAGAAAAATTCTTCTGAGCACAGGGAACATACTACATGTATTAAAAAAAAACAGGGGTCATCAACTGCCTTAGAAGTAAATGGGCAGACATGAGCAATGTGCTTGTTCCTGAGAAATATTTCAGCCTGTAGACAAAGTATAGAAAAGTTGGGCACTGATGTTTCAAATACATGGAGTTTATCATTCTGAAAGTCCTGGACTGCTATCAAGCAGACTGGTCTGCAGGAGGACTTACAGAACAATGAGTCTGGCACGGCTAAGCCTGTGCCCTTCACAGCACCGCCCATGGGTGCTGGCTGTCAACCAACCAGACTGTGGCAGGTGCTGCAGTGCACACAGGTCTCTTGGCATCACACAACCTTCACACGGGCTGAAGGGAGACACCACGAAATTTGCCCTGTTTCGTGTGGGCAACCATACTACCCACAGCACTGGTGGGTCCCTCAGTGCAGGCACAGCCTGTGACATTCTGCAACCATCTCCTTTAGCTGTGTAAGGAGGTTTTACAAGATTATTTCCCAGTTTTACATGTTGTTCTGGCATAACAGATGCATGACCACCTTATCACTGCCTCTGTTAGTTGTATTGATTGCCCTCTGTGTATGAGTTTGATAAATTAGCTAATACCCACTGACTGTAAATCAGCAAAAACTGATTCAGAATGGATGCAGCAGCCACTAAATGATTTACAGAGGAGAGGAGACATCTGAAAACAGAAAATACAGTTGCTGCCATTCTGTGGAAAAGAAACCATTCAGCATTTAGACAGTAAGAGAGCTCCAAATGTTTGGAAGATCAGTCCTTTTCAACTGGTTGCTCAGTTCCACTGAAGATTTCAGTGCTGCAGGATCTGATTAGAAATGAAGACAGGGAATCTCAGACTTGTCTGTGAGAGGGAACAAAACCCATTCTCTGGGATGAAGCAGGCCATGGCCAGCCCTGGGAGGCTGCACAGCTGGTATCACTGCCTGGGTGCCCACCAAGTGGCTGCAGAGTGCAGCAGCTCCTTTGGGACACGGTCTGTGTGCTGCCAAAAGTTGTGTTTCAGTGGTATGAAGGGTTCCTGCTCAGCAGCAAACAGGCAGCACTGGCCACGTGACACTGAGTTTTTTTTTTGGTGGGCCATTGTGGTATCTGTTTGTTTGGGCCAATGGATCTCAGCCATACAGTGCAGAATCGCTGTCTTGCTTGTGTTGGGACACAGTACAAACCATGTAGTGGTAGAATAAGTTTGTTCTGGTGTAGTTAACAGTCTCTGGGGTGAGTGTTGACCCTAGAACCTCCTTTAAAGTCACCCCCAATGTAAGGAAAGAAAGTGTATAGGACACTACTCTAGGAACAGCAATTCATCCTCACAAGCTTGCAAGTCACAGCTGCAGCTGCATGCAGTGTCTTTCCCTCCTCTCCCCATGCTACATCTCTGAGTGACCCAAAATGAGACAACAGAGAGTCATGATAACATCTATTTTTTGTTTTTAAACTCAGAAAGAAACTGGTGTTGTGTCACACAGGAAATGTTCTGGCCTCATTCCCTCAGCTGGTTCATGTCTAACAACTTTTGAACCCTCTGACTAATTTTAAATACATTTGACATAAGAACAGAGGTCTCAAGGGTAAAAAATTCCTTCCAGTTTTGCAAAATCAGCGTTCAGCTAGTGAATCCTCTGCTCAGGGAAAAGGCAAGGAGGGTTTGATCCCCAGCTCTGTTGTTTGGCTTGCTCAGCTCCCAGGAGGCAGCGGCCAGCTGGGCTCCCAGCGTCACAGCCAGGCCGTCAGCACGTGCACAGCCACAAACCTACTGCAGAACACAGCGTTTCTTGCTCAGCTGGACAGCAAAGCACAGGCACTTCCCATTTGCTGAGGAATGGGCTGAGGATACTGCCTGGGGGTGAGGGATTGAGCACAGGGTGCATCAGGGGTTCAAGAGGGGACTAAGGAGAGACGGAAGAGGTGCACAAAGGAACTTGGAAAGAGGTGTCAGTACAAGCACAGAGAAGGCACAACAAGCCCTAAAGAATCTCTACTTGCTCACGAATTCAATACTGCATACGAGTTCGCTTAGCTCACCACTGTAATGCATCTGTCTCTGGAGGAGACACACAACAGCTGTGTAAGAAAATGCAGCAGAGTCCTGCACAAATTAAGCACGTATGAAGCAAGAGCAGCTCCCGAACACTATATATTAAATACAGGATGGGATAAAAAAAAAAATCCAAATATAAGATGAGATGAGGGACGTGTTGGTGACCGTGGCAGGTAGCTCTTCAACCAACATTATGGCATCAGGCTGGCATTAATGTTTCCCATAGCTAATATTCTTGACCCTACTTCTCTTTTCAGAAGACAGAACAAATGAGACTAGTGGGAAGTCATGGTTTCGCCGTCCCAGAAAAATGCACATTTCAAGGTCAGGTTGTGATTGCTAGCCTTACTGCAGTGCCACAGGCTCTAAGATTTCACATGTGCCTTTTGAATTCAATTCATCTCCAACCTCTTTCAGTCCTCTCTTGGGTATTTTTAGCTGTGCTTCATCACTTACCCAACTAATAGACTTTAAATAAATCACTGATGTGACACCCTTTATTTTTATGTCATATGCTAATACACAACCACTGCAGTTCCTGTAGTCATCAGTGATGCTGTTCCAAGTGTTGTGCAGGACTGTCATCCAATTGATTCTAAGCAGAACTAACAGGTAGCCTCTTAGGTCTAGGTCTGGGGAACCTTATTATTATTAGTGCAATGTGAGGAAGAAGATCCTGCTAACATTTATGTCCAGGGTATGGGAAGACTGGATCGAGTAACAAAAGAGGCTTGCTGAATGTCTGCCAAAATAGCATTTTTCTGAATGATCTGACAGGCCAGGATAAGTTGCATCTTCCTTATTCCAGATGGACACAAGAGTAAGGTATGGGAAAACAATGTGTTAGGCATTTCCTCTGCTATTCGCTTTTACTCTTTTGTAGTACTTCAGCAGCTTCATTTAAAGAAAGGGGGAGGAAGGGATAGCGAGTAAGGGAGAATTTTTTATTATATTTGTATATGGTGTTATCAGTGAAACATGACTAAATGTGGAGATCAAGGAAACATTTCATTCATTTGTGCTTAGCGAGTTGTGTTCACAGCTTTACTCCGGTAGAGCAGGACGGTGCCAGATGGTGCAGCCAAGTGCAAACAGGCTGGGAAAGGAATAGATACCAAATAAAACATTTGGTTTTCCTTGGTAAATTTTTAATTACATGCCACTGTGCTGCAGGGCAAAGGTCATGACTGTGTTGGTGGCAAGAAGGAGACTTTGTGGAGAGCTTTAAAGAAAAAATGTCCATGGCCAGGCTGCCTGTTGTAGTGTTTTTATACACTTGTACAAAGAGGAAAGGACTAAGTATGCAAAAAATTATTGAAGACTAAGGTAGTTTTCCTTCATTACAGAACAATTAACACCAAATATTATTGTTATATTGTCATACAGCCACAGACACTCATCCTGCTTTATTTAACAAAGTTTCTCAGACTAAATTTTGCTAAGTTAAAGACTATTATCCCAATAAGGATACCTGGATTAGGCCACATTAACAAACAAATTTTCAGTGCAATTTTATAACTTAATTATAACCAGTAGATTATATCCTATCATACCTCAGAGAAAGAAAAACAATAGAGAATTTTACAGTGTCTACTAAACCCATGACTGAGACCCTGACATACTCTAGCAAATAAATAGTAATGTAATACGCTTTATTTTTGCTTGTTCTGCAAATTAAATCATTTACCTGCATTACACCATCTCTTGTACAGACACTAAACTCTCCAACATACCTGTCCATTTCTTGAATGCTTAATGGTAAGCTAGATGGAATATATCTGCAATAAAAGCAAAATTATTTATCAACATGGAGTATGACACAGAAATAAGCCAAAATGAGGATAGAAAGAAAACAATGATAAATTCAGAAATACTTTTTATTTTTTTCCTCCTTTAAATTTTCAACAATAATGGAATTGGTCACTCTAGTCCTTACTTTAGTGATACTAGGATGTTGCTTTAGTTTTCAAAGGAGTCTTGTAAGAAAAGAAGTATATTCTCATGATGTTTTATTGTTGACTTTACAATAACTCACTAGCTTTTCCAAGATAAGCTTGATCTATGCCAGTGAAAAATCTGCTTGTTCAGTTTAATCATGGCCTGCTTTAAGTATTAGTTACTAATGTGAGGGTTTGTGTTGCTGTACTGTCTTCTGGGCTCTAATATCCATTGCTGCCCCAACTCAATCAGCAGCTGAAGTTTCATTCCAGGTTGCTTGCCAGTGGTAAACTTGTTTGGAACAGCCCAGTTCACACAGCAGGATAGACTGAGAGGATGCCCTGCCTGAACACAACAATAGAATTCACAACTTGTTTCTTTTCTTCCTCCTAAACCCTAATCTAAAAGAGAAACAAAACACACATACAGGAAACTGGTGTATTTACATATGCTTTTACACACGTATTTATCAACTCTTCGAAGTGTAAATCACAGTAAAATCTACTTATTTCCGTCACTTTCCCCAGAGGAAAAGGGATGATAATAGCCTTTTCCTTGTTCAGAGATTGGGTCCAGTAGTCACTGTCTTGAAAAACACCGACTAAAGAGGTCACTTCATAAAGTACAGTATAACTCTAGGAAAATAAGCTTTCTTTGTGCTCAGAATTAGGAATTTATCACAAGTTTCTGAGGTCCTATTTCACCACCTGTGGGGTTTGGGGCAATCACTTCCAGGTCAGCCCCATTAGGAATAGCTCTATTTGAATGAAAATGCACTTTAGTTGCAAAATTGCCAGCATTCTACACAAATTCAGTGTTTTCCTCACTTTCACTACTCAACAGCTTCAAATGAGCATTGTTCAATCCCAGACTCTACAAAAGTAGGAAAAAACTCACGTAGCATTTTAAGTTTTCTGCATGAATCATTTTAGGTATTTTACACACTGAAATTTTTGTGGCTTATGTGTGAGCCTAAGCAGACTAAAGGCTTGATCCCATCTGATCTAAAGAGATTTTGCCCCATGGAACACAAAAAAGTTCAGTCTACCTATCAACACAGCTGTCATCTTCTGGGGGAGATGTAATGAGTGGAATGTGGTCTGCTTTCTCCATGTGAGATGCTGATTCAAAGAGCATGGGCCTCAGGTACAAACACAATTCCCCAAAACCTGCTTTCACTGCAAAAGCCTTTTATAACTTAGAAACAAATACACATGGATGCATTTGAAAAATTTTCTTTCCTCCTGCTGTAAGCAGTACACATCTAGAAACCCACATCCATCAGGTTAGTTTCAATTAGACACTTGCATTTAACTTAAAACCTTTCTTGGCAATCTGAAATGGTATGATGGATACAAAGTAAGTGAGTGTTGTACCCAGATAGATGATGGTTGCTTAGTACTGCCTGTTCAACTGGCACAGACAGCACTTACTAAAGGACAGTCATCTGGGAGCCTGTAATGTCGTAAGAGAAAATAAAAGGAAATAGGCTAACTGTTCCTATTTAGAAAGGACTGCATTTGGCAGAGAGATGAATAACATTATTTTACACTAGAAATTGGGCAAAGAAGTGACTGCCAGAGGGGAAGCTTCAATAGACAAGCAGAGCTCATACACATTATTACTATTTAAACTGTGACTTCATAACTTAGGAAACATTTCTTCTAGATGCCCCCAGTAAGACACAGCCCTAATACAATCTCTCTCATTTAATGGATTATTAGAACAGTCCATCAGCAGACAGTAAACACATGGTCTGGATGCAGCCGCTAGCTCAGGAAACCTCTAAAGCACCAGGTGTCAGAAGTCAGGCACTGTTCTGCTTTTAGCATTCCCTCCCTACAGATCCATCACTGCACTCCTTCAGATGCAAGACCACAGAAATATTGATCTGGCCTGTGATGGCTCTTCTCATATAGTGTAAGAAGATGTTTTAAAGAAGGCTTTGACTTTTTGGTACAGAGAACAAAGTAGTAACATACTCCCTTGCTTCCTGCCAACATCAAATCAGGTGTTTTGTGAATCAAGCAATCAGGTCACAGAGAATGTGTGTTGTGAAAATGTGACAGGACCTACAATACAGAGCTCCTAGTCTTTTAAAATCAGGTGTTGTTCCCTGCCTGCAAAGTAAGGGGAAAAAAAGGGGGAGGAGGCAAACTAATATATGATAGACACCATGTGCATCAATCAATAATAATATGGACCACAGCCAAAATCAACTCCAGGGTCTTAAAACAAAGAGCTCTGTTTAATTATTATAAATGTTGCCCTCAGTTCACCAGTATAGACATATAACTGTACAGGATAGTCATGGGCACACAAATCAGCTTATTGTTGCCATGTAAAAGGGAAAAATAGAGAAAAATAAAATATATTAAAAAGGTGACTGTGACAAAACCAGAAAGAAGCAAAATTCAGATTAAAGCTGCACTGTCTAGCTCTAGTTTTCTATAAAAGATGTCCCTTGTAATCAGATGGTAGAAGACAAATAATGAGAATCTGAGAACTGAGAAACACTGAGGAAAAAAGAGAAGCTGTAAGGAACAGTACATACAGCATAAGGGGTGTAAGGAACAGTATATACAGCATAAATGTGTACTTTTAAATGTAAATCACCTTCCACTCCAAGAATGGAGAGACAGTCAAGTAATGGGAGTAAATCTGGCAGGGTCCCCCTGCAAAAGTCTGACAGAAGCTCTGGTGTGAGGTGCAGGAATCCACAAATGTAGGTGCACTCACTACACTGAACACTGCATAACAGGAAAAGAGGTCACTAACCTTTCTGATGTTTCAGTCTGAATCTGAGTCTCTATCAGTTCATACAATAATGAACTGTGAACATCACATCAAAAGAAGATGTAAAAATATCACCTCCAAGCAACACATTAAATAAACTATATTTATGGTATTTAACTTGACTGAACCACCTTCTATTAAATGAAGATAACATAATGCTTTATGGCTTTACATATGCCTCATGAGGTCTTACTTTCTCTCATAACTTTCCACTGAATTCTTATCCTAGAAAATGACAGTTTACTGTTATTTTTAAGGGATTTCTAAGTATTTAATCTCAAATGAGTATGCCCTCTTACTCCTGTTCCCAAAAGAAATGCAGCCATGCGATGATCTGGGCTGCCCATCTGTCTTCTCTTGGTAACTTTTAAATCAGTTGGTAGAAATGAAATGAAATCTGATAGAGACAGGACTTTCAAGATACCAAGTTCCTACAGATTTCATGAAAAAAAAACCTTAATTGGATTTTGATTTTTTAAGCTAAGTGAAAAGTTGTAGTGTAACCTTACCACTTATTAATTACCTGAAAATATTTGTATGTATGCATGTGTATAAGTAAAGGCATACAGAGGTAACTCAAACAGCAGAAGTTTAATTAGAATTTCTATTTTATTAGAAAGCTGAGTATCCAAACAAGAAACACAAATTGGCAAGAAGGGAAACCTCCTTGCTTCATGGAATTGCTTGGGTTGAAATAGGTTAACCTGTTGGTTAGTTTGGTCAAGAAAGTTCCACATATCAAATTATAGATCAAGGAGTTCTTATTTCAATGGAAAAAAGTTTTGACAGAAAATTAGTTTTTTCACTAAACTAAGTTAAATCATCATGGCTCACATATCTTAAAGATGTCTAGGTTTTCAACTGCTGAATATAAAAGCTGCCAACTTTTTGATACCGATGCTGAATTTTCAAAAAGAAAGCTAGAGAAAGGGTTAAGACAAAGTAAAACTATGACTGAAATGTCATCCATCCTACACACCCAGCTTTGCTATTGCAAGCAATCACGTCTCACAAATCCTTTCCATAAATGAATCAAGCCCCACTTTAAAACTGTTAGTTTTCTACCCTTTGCTCTTTCTCTTCCAGACCTTTATTGTCTGATTCTTAGAAATCCCCTTTTAATTTCAAGATTAAATTTATTCACACTGATTAGATCCATTTGTTCTGCTGCCAAAATTGGCCTTTAGCTTAAATAGTTTCTCTCCATTCCCAGTGCTTATCTTCCTGGTGTATTTATAGAGAACAATCTTATCTTCTCTCAGCCTTCATTTTTGCTAGGATAAACAAGCCAAGCTATTTCACTTGATCTTGTAAAATGCATTGTTCATTTGCCCTCAGCATGCTAGAATATCTATACTTGCCCCTGTTCCAGTCTGAATTTATCTTATCTGAATACAAATCTCCAAATTATTAATCTAGGTAATGTCTTACCAGAACCACAGACATGGCATCAATTTTCCCTCTATCTACTGGTCACAAAACTCATTGCCTGACTCAAAGTAAGAAATAATGGCTTTCCCCTCATCAGAGCTGCAATAAGTTGTCAGTTTACAATCATCCCATGGTCAGCTACACACCCAGTTCTTTCTCCTCCTCTGTTATTTCAAGTAATAAGCTCAAAGCCCACAGGAGAATTTCCTACTATTTTGCATAACCTTAAGCTTTGTGTTATTGATGCTAATCTCCTTTCTATTAGTCCAGTCCTTTAGAACTGGCAGTTCTTCCTGTAAGATATTTCCAATTATTTTCCATATCAGTTTTGTCTGCTGACACTACAATGTCTTGGATTTAATAAGACCCTTTTACATTTTCCACTGAGATCATTAATAAAAATGTCTAGTAATATGGAGCTGAACAATGGGAATTTCACCAATAACCTACCTCCAAGAAAGCAGTTCAACATTACCCTTTGTAGCCTCCCCATTATCTCAGTCCTTGTCTTCGTCTTCCAGTATGAACTGTCATCTCCTCTGGCTGATAACTCCATGAATTCATGACACTGACTTTCCTTGTATAGATTATTTCATTATCATTGTAAAGATCAGCTGAGCCAGAGCAATTTTGACACTTTCCTACCTCTGTGGATGAACAAAACTTGTACTTCTTGTGTGCCTTTCCTTATATTCCACTAGTTTTCGTAAGAAGGTTCTTAAAAATAAGAAGTCTCTGTGTAAAATTCTGCAGGAGGCATCTTTGTGTTGATTCGACCAGTGAATTCCTCCTGCTCCTTTTGACAAAATTTTGGTATTTTTACTGAGAGAGGGTCTCTCCTGGCAAGCTTTGAGGAGCAGCACATCCTTAGCTTTTGGAATTATGAGCATATGCAAACCCCATTTCCCCATCGGGAGAGGCTCCATCTCCTCATACAGGCAAACGTCTCTCTTACAACACAAATGCAGGCACTCTCCCTCTGTATTTTTTTCCAGCTATATTAGGTGGCTTATTTAAAATAAGTTACTTTTCCCCCTACAACCACACTTCTGTGAAGCCACCACAGCTAGAACAGCATTAATACAGCTAACTATGCACTCCCTATTGCCACCTCCACTAGCCAATGGCAGAGCATGACAAGCTCCAGGAGAGTGGAGAAGGAATTCAGGATAAAGAGCTGGTTTTCTCTGCCCGTCTTTTTCTGTTCGTCTGCTCCCCTCTCTAATAGTGACAAAGCAATCTGTAGCACCAACACGGGGTCTTCTATCAGTAGCTCATCAAATAACTGAAAAGAAAGAAAGGAAAAAAAAAAAAGAAACAGAGAAATCATTTGCATACAGGTAACAAAGGCCTTTAAATACTTTAAGGGACCATTCAAAAATCAATTGTAAATTGTAAATAACTGGATTTGTTTCTGACTTGCAACCCATGCAAGTCCAGAAGTGTGCCCACCCTGACCTATCCTGACCCCTAAAAATACACTAGCACTTTGTCTTTTGCTTTGAAGGTTAAGACACTGAATCTATAAACCTGGCTTTACTCAAAGGACATAGCAAAGTTTATTTTATTTCTTTTTTCTATCTAACACAAAATATTTACCTTTTTTATTAAAATCAAAATTCAGAAGGCTTTCAAGATGTATATTCCCTTCTAAAGCAGGAGCTCTGTAACTTGTTTCATGTATTACTAACTAAGGCCATCTCTCCTCTAAAGACTGGGGAGATCCCAGCACACGTGCCACTGTATGTAAAATGGGGATAGCAAATACCTGTACTCACCTAACTCAGCAGAGCTGGACCCCTTTTCTACTGGGATGATGGAGGCCTCCAAAAGAACCGCCTGTGGATTTTATTGGCAACACGAGTGACAGTGCAGGCAAACAGCTCCAGGTACCCATTTTCAATGGTCAGACTCAAATCAAGCATGGATCACTTGCACCAGCACTGTTACTGCAGTGGAAAGTCCTGATTTGCCTCAGGTTATAGATATACCGGGGCACACAAAGTTCAGATAATGTCCACAATAATGTTGTGAGAACATAGTTTAGTTTAATTTAGTTTAGTTCAGTTTAGTTTATTTTGGCCAAACTTGGCAGAAATGAAAGCATAGTGTATCACTACCTAATGAGACTTCAAAAACTTGAAACGTGTGCCCCAAAGCATACCTGTGTTACAATCTTGTAGAGAAATCAGATAAAATTATTTATTTTTCATTTCTTGCAACAACTAGGCTGACTAATTAAAAAAGCCCCAACCTGCTGGAGGCATCCAACATCAGTAATTTCATTCGCCATAATTAGCATTTATCAAAATTATAACCAATCAAATTTGGAGTCTTCTACCAGGAAATGGTGGACATTACAGTAATAAGTGGATTCAACTATAACAATATTTGCTTTAATGTCCAGTCTTTTTTTTCTTTGCAGACTGCACACACGCACAAATATGAAGTCTCAAGACTTATTGTGATCTCACATCAGTTTTAAATGTGCATATTTTCTTTCTCATTAAGCTGGTTGTTCCTACTTTCTACCATAATAAGGTCAAGAGTTCTACCTTTCTGTGTTAATTCACAGAAAATAAATCTTGTTTTAAAGGTGGATAGAATGGATCTTCATTGATCTTAAGCAAAAATTAAATAAATTAAGAATCACATAACTAGAACTTCAACCATGAAGTGTAACTGAACTAGCAAGACCACACTCTTGGGCGTTCTACTTGAAAGAGTTTTTACTAACATAAGCAAAAGTGGAACTTACATCCTTTTGAATCTGAGAGCTGTGGAAGGTTTCTGGTTTTTTTACATAGTTAGCCACTTGTCAGCTATTAGCTGAAGTACTTATTTTTCTAGATTACTTGCTTTACAGCCTGTTTTTGGTCTGCAGATGCTGTGGAATTCCTGGTTGACAGACTCAAGAGCCTGCCCATTAAAACTGCACTTGGAAATAAGCCCTCAGATAACCAACACAAAATCACAACGTCTGTAGGGGGAGGAATAAGGGCAAGGGGCTCAAGACAGAGGCAGGAAGCAAGAAGGGACCTGAGGCAAGGAGCTCTTGTCTTCTGGGTGTGTAGCAGCTGCTGTGTGACCCCTTTGTATAACCCAGAGTGTTGCAGGATGAAAAACATGGGGCAGGTCTGTACTGCCCCTGTACTGCAGGCAATATGTGGATTCCACACGTGCCTTCACAGCGCACACACATCCAGCTGGGCAGCTTTGCTCAAAAGAGTAATAGACTGTGGCCAAAGGGCAGGGAAAGTATTAACACCAGGTCAGGATACTGCAACAATCCTTTGGCAAGGCTAACCTCAGTCATTACTTTCACCATTACTGTTTAACATTCAGTACCCATGGGAATACTAATGTCCAGTGCACTGCAAGATGTAATTATCAAATGCATTCTCATGAAAGGGCAGTGTAAAGGTGGTGGGAGAGCAATCACTTTTTTTCTTCTTTTTTTTTTCTTTTTTATCCTGGATCTCTAAATAGCATGAGAATTTTACCTATCTCTTGGTTCACCTTAAGACTGTAATTTTTTAAAATAGTCTTACTTGCAGGTGTTGGATCCCAATTTTTTTACAATCAGTGTGGTGGCTGGATGGCAGGTGCACACCAAGCAGCTCTATCATTCCCCTCCTCAGTAGCACAGGAAAGAGGGAATATAACAAAAACCTTGTGGGTTGAGAGAGAGGCCAGGAGAGATCACTCACCAGTCAGTGTCACAGGTAAACCAGACTTGACTTGGGGAAAATTAATCTATTGTCAATCAAAATCAGAGTACAATAATGAGAAATAAAACCAAATGTTAAAACAGCTTCCTCCCACCCCTCCCTTCTTCCTGGTCTCAATTTCAGTCCTAATTTTCTCTATCAGGTTGATCTCTGCTCCCCCATGGACCTCCATGGGCTGCAGAGGGACAGCCTGTCTCACCATGGTCTGCGTGATGGGCTGCAGGGGAACCTCTGCTCTGGTGCCTGAAGCACTTCCTACCCCTCCTTCTACACTGACCTTGGTGTCTGCAGGGCTGTTTCCTCTCACTCCTCTCTCTGAACACAGTTCCTGTTGCACAGGTCTTTTTCCTCCTTCTTAAATTGTTAATCCCAGAGGTGCTACCACCATCACTGCTGGGCTCAGCACTGACCAGCAGTGTGTTCTTCTTGGACCCGGCTGGCATGGACTCATATAGCTAGAATAGAAGTCAAAAATTAACTATTCTTTATTTAAACATAAGCTGGAAAAAATTCTGTCTATATATATGCATTTATATATATATATATATACACACATATATATAGGTTTTCAAATCAATTATCTCTGTACCCACTCTTGATGAATCATTCATGCAAAAATTATTTTGAGTCTTTCATATTCATTCCAAACAAAACTTGAGCTCCAGCGATGCTGACAATGTTCCATTTTTATTGCTAGCAATATGGTAGCACTAGGGGCAACAGCAGCACAACACTAGCCTCTTGCACCAAACCCCAGGCTTCCACTTGTGGGCTAAAAGACAAGTTACAAAAGTTAGCTAATTAAACTTCCCAACTTGCAGCCTGTGAAATCAAAGCTCAGAGAAAGGAAATATCCTGTGGCAGGATATAGAGGAAAGTTGAGGCAGATTTTTAAACCAGAGGAAAAACATGAGGATTTGAAATGCTGTGCTTTAATTATAAAAGTGCAGTAATTCACAGCTATCATTTTATTTACCTTCCACGCCTCTCAACTATTATTTCCAGTTGTCACAAACAACACCAGATGTGGCATGACATATGAAGCTCTGCAATTTTCCAACACTTTATTTCTTATGCTGAGGAAATTATAGCTTTCTCTTGAGCATCAGACCTTCTATTTACAAAGCATCCATGGACTTCATTTTTATATTCGTATTGACCCATCTTAACACTGTAAACCCATGCAAGCTTTAATCAAAGTTTCCCATTGCGGATTTCACCTCCTACTTGGCCAACATGGCTGTACCATAAATTCAACCTACTTATTGGTTCACTATGTCTCTCAGCAGCTCGAGGTGAAGTTGCAAACACAAACATTCATCTGTGTAGGTGTGGACACTGAAGCTTGAGATCAAACCGTGGATGTTTGCACATGATCTAGATCTTCGCTTGGGCCAAAGTGGATCTTTCCTCTGGGTTTCAAAGCAGGTTGGTAAGCTTCAAAGTAAACATATAGAAGCACATTTAGAAATGTTTATTTACATGAATATTCATTCTGTGCTGGGGAGACATTTCTGAACGTGCTGGTTGCTGCCTGTATCAAACCAACAGTGCAGCATTGTGTTTCTAGTACAGGATATTACTGAATGCTTCATCAGAAGGCTCAAGAGTAGAACAACAGAATAAACCATTCACAGGAGAAGTTTCTTCCAAATCTTGTGAAGTTTACTTTTGGGTTTTTTTCTACCAAAACATAAAGACTGTTATTCTACCCATTTTTCCTTTTAAGAAGTACCAGGCAGTGTACTTACTGCTTTAAAAACACCTGCTTCTTTCCACAAGCAATCCATTCTCATATATTTGAAAAACTCCATTTCCCTCAACTTGAAACCTGCAGACTCATGCAAGACTTTCTGTTACCACATTTGGCAGTCACTGTCACTGTTACTTTATGTTTTTTGTAGAAACTCCAAATTGAAGATGTTGTTAAAGATGTACAAATACTCAAGCCCTCCTTAGACTCCTCTACCACAAACAGCTTTAAAGGGTATTTTAAATAACAGTTTTCATTAAAAATACCCACAGCTTACGTCAGAAAAAGAAATGCTTCAAGCACAATGACATGTGGGAACTCTTAAAATGACATTGTAGTACTTCTTGGTCAAATGGTAGTTAGAGGATTGAAAATATGAATGCCTAGTGCTCTTTCTTATGAACATATTGATAATGTCAACGTGCAGTGATCTAGATCTGACTCTTTTGTATTGACACTTAAGTAGAAAAGCATTCACATTATTTTCCTTACTGAAACCAGAAGATTGTGGAAGAGGAAGAAGCAGAAAAGCTTAGGAGGTAACTCGGTAGCTGAGAATGCAGATTTCAATAGTCAAGTTCTCTGATTTAGAACCTGCCTGACCTGAACTGTTCTGAGGAAGCTAAGGCAGTGCTTGAGCAATAGGCCATTAGCAAGTTTTATATTGGCTAAGCTAAGCTGTCTCAGCTGCTGGACAAAGTGCTATTGTTTCCTCATTCTGCTGCGTGAACTCTGTCCCACATGTTGACAAAGCTAGCAAGACCCATTTCCAGTCCATTTCAGCTAAAAGCAAAAGACCTTCAGCAACAGCACATTATACATTTAACCCTGCCTGGAGAGCTGGGTTATGAGAGCAATTCCAGAATATACTCTGATGGTTTTAGAAGAGAATTACCATATTGTTGCTGTAGAGGTTTCATTCTTCTCTAGCAGTAGTTTTTTCTTTTAAAAATAAAGTGAGTTTCCTTATACAGAAGACCCATGATAAAAATGGAAGATAGATTCACAGAGGTAGCATGATCATACAGCAGTGGAAAGCAAAGTCTGTTGGGATGAGGGCAGAAGCTTGGTGAACTAGGCAATTAGGCAGTATTTTATATAGCTCTGTAACACAAAACTCCCCTATGAAAGTGGGAGAGTGGCCTTAGGAGATTTCCTAAACTACATACTTTTAGTTTAAAAGGTTTTCTATTTAAAGCCTCTTCAAGGGCACGCAGGAGATTCCTCAACACCCTCTACCATTCCTATTTTGAGAGCTGCCCTGTTACTCCAGGACTGAGAACAAAACATTTCAAGTGTGTGAAGGCGACCTCAATTAGTGCCATTTCTCCCTTTTTCTGAGGTGGATTATCTGCTCCTTTCCACTTCCTGACCCTCGTAGAATTGTCCTTGAGACTGCTGAGTCCCATAGAGAGAAATATATTTCCAGACTCCTCTGGGTCCATTCCTCTGAACTTGTCTAATCTTCATCTTTCGAGGTTGAAATCTTTGGGTGGAAACCCTGTATGCTTCCATGTCCCATGGCAAAATGCAGTCACGTGTCTGGAATCAGAGAGAGGAAGGGGAAAGCCCTCAGAATATGCAGCAGCCATGGTGAATAAAAATGCTATGCTTTGCTCAATACACATTTAATTGTTGGTTTGTTTGTTGTTAGTTTTTTTTAACAACATAATAAAGCATGGCTTTTTTTTTTTTTCTCAAATAGATTAAATAACTGTGAGAAAATAAATTTATAGAATAATATTAAGAGAATATATATGGTTGCTGGCTCTAGCATCTCTGTACAGGCAACAGGAAACATTGTTGAAAGGGAATCATACAAAACCTGAAGTGAACTGATTGCAAATTACTGTTTTCAGACCAAGAAAAGCTTCTGTACCTGGCATTTTTCCCCCAAGAGATCAGTTTCACAGGTCCAGAGGTCAAGCAGCATAGTGCGTTGATCCAGAGGCATGTGCCCAGCCAAGGATGTTGCTGCCACTGAATTGCTCACAAGTTGCATTGCCTAAGATGCACAAAAAAAGGGAGAAAACAAGCAGATGTCATTATCAGAGAGATTTCCACATGCCCACAGTCCCAGGGCTTGTGGTAATTCTCTTTATTTATAGCACAGGATTGTGGTTTTTTGCTTGCAGGGAACCCCAGGACAGGAAAAGATTTCAAGTTCCATAAGCTTTGGCACACCCCAGAGTATTCCGCAAGGAGCCATTTGGTTTAAACGTCTCTCTTCCATCATCTTTTAACAAATATTCTTTGAGAGGTTCAAGTTCAAAAGACTCACATCAAGAGATAAAGTCAGAGAAAACATGTAAAAAATAGGGGAGGAAAGTGAAATGAAGCTTAATTTTTCACAGCACGAAGTCATGTTGGGATCATCTTCATCCCTTCACCTTCACTCTCAAATCAAAGAAAAGCAACATATACTACTCAAAGATAAATTTTACCAAGAGATATAGCAGGCCAGAGAGGAGCCAGAGGGCTTTCTTTTCAGATGGTTTACTACCAGAAAAGTTAGTTTTTATAATTTAAAAATTACCATGAAAGGATGAGAAAACATCACTACAAATGTTTCAGTGCTATCAGCCCATGAGAAATACTTAAATAATGCTTTTGTTTTCTTGTGATACTGTGTAAATTAGAGTTATTTTTGACAATAACTGATAAATCCAGTAGAGTGAATCTGACAAGTTTAGGGCTGCAGGGTTAAAAATCAGCCTCAGTGTAAATAGAAGAGGCTTCCACAGCTACTCTTCGGCTCCAGACTTGGTCTTATTTTTCAAAGCTGAACAAGAGAGCAATTTGAAGTCCATGATCACTGGAAAAGTCAGTGGTCATCTTGATGCTCGTGTCTGCCCTGCATTCTGTCAGAATATTCAGTTTTAGGGAAGTATACTAAAATATCAAAAGCATTATCCTGCCAATACAGAAAGTAATCTCAGTAATTTGACTTAAGAGATATTTTATGGAATTCTCTAAACACAGTACATGTTTGTGCTATTTATTCACTGTTTTCTAATGACCCTCCCCTCATACTTTCTACAGTTCCAAGCTTTTTCCTCCTGACCCATCTAGAAGTACAAAACTGCTCTTTTTTAGAAATCCATAATACAGACTCCCTTAACTCGGATCCCACTATTTAAAAAAGAAAAAAGAAAACCCAGGAAAAAAGAAGGCTGTAATGTCAAATAATTTGCAGATTCTTATTTACAGCTGAGAAAAGTTTAAAAGTGCTGGGAAGTAAATTTAGTTCTGTGGAAAAGCAATCCAATACATTAATTAAAAGACATTCAGAAACAATTAACATTTTTCTTTTCTGACTCTCTTTCTGTGCCTTGAAGATGTGCTAGCTCATTATATTACTTAGCTGCATCAGTAAATGTCCCGTCTGCGTTATTATTCCCTACAGGATGACTTTGATGTCTGTGACCCTGAATAAGTGCAAAATTGTGACATTAACGTCATGTGACAAGCAATTCCACATGCTCAGTTAGGTCTTTGTGGCACATTCATCACTTAGCTGACTAGGAGAATAAAGAAAAGTCCCAGAAATCCAGTCAGCACTTGGTCTTGCGGAAGTACAGCAACAATTCAAGGAGTCATGGGATTGACCTACCTTGAAAACAGCAAACCAAACTATCACAGGTCTTTTGGACCTGTGGATATCCTATGTTTATCTTTCTCAGTGTACTGGCTGGTCACAAGCAGCAGCTGGTTCTCAAGCTCCTTTGGGTCCTCTAAATTCACATCATGTATCATGATGTAAACCCTTCACTGGCCTTGTGTATGAATACATCTGTCTTCTCTAGTGTGAGAGCTGTCATGGTTTTCCACCTCTGCAGTCTCTGTGAACTGAGTGCTGCGGACCTGTGCTGTGAAGAAGAGACACATGGCAGCAGACAGCTATGAAAGGACTGCAGTTCTGTGTAATTAACCTGACAGTGGGCCTTGCCTCAGAACATGTCATTAGCAGAGAACAACTAAATAAAATATTGACAAAATATTATTTTTTGCATAATTTTTACAAAATATTATATTTAGGGAAGACCTACACTGTGGCTTCACTTACACTACCGTAGAGTAAGTCCGACCGTATGAAATTGTTACTGAGTCTAGTTTTTCCTTCAGTCATATACATTCACAAAAAAGCATCAAGAAGGCCTGAAAATGCAAAAGATTAGCTCTTGAACTAAGGTAGAACTTTTTTCCTTTTTCTAATCTGGCTCAAATTTGGCAAAAAGTGTCTTAACTTGTGATGTTCACAGTCAACATATTTTTAAAGCCTTCTTGGCTAAGTTCCACTTGCAAGATTTGCAGATAAGTTCTCACACACAAGGACTTTAGCACTAATTATAAAGAATGCCCATTGACTGATGTCCCAAATTGCTGTGACATCAGCACTTGTTGAGTAGAATAGTTTAACAATGACCTTAATTTTCAAAAAAAACCCCATCAGCATCTTTAAAAGAGAACTGTCTACCTTGGCAGTGAGTCATTAGCAACGATGGTAACACCCAGGCAAGAATTCAGTACTGCAGTCAGCAGAAGTGGTGTTCAGTTTTCAAAAGATTCTATTTCTTGACTAGAAGTGCCACAAAGAGAATTACATACACCTATCTCTGGATGTATAATTACTGAAGTTAATCTTCCAGTGTAAATAAACACTTGGTTTAGGGGTAATAGCCATGGAATTTTTTTTAATGGTTCTTATTATAAGTAGTTGGCAAGCAAATACAAGGTTCTCCTTTTCCACTGTTTGTTTTTGCTGTTTCCTGGTATGTAATGCCCCTTTGTTCTCACTTCAGTGCCAAATAATGACACACAATTCATTGGGCTGTCCTAACATCTGCCTTGACAAGATCTCCAGTGCTACCAAAAGTTTCCCTGTTAGCACCTAGATGTCTAAAATTTTATTCAAAGAAAGGATGGAGAAAAGGAAAGGGTATTTCCTTCAGTCATGGAAATCTGAGTAAAATTTTAATGTATTCAGAAGAACAGCTTGCCAGGTTCAGAGATATGTGCTGGATCAGTATTAATTCTTTACCATAAAGTTAATTAGGCAGTCCTGCAAAATGTACTCCTAATTTGAACATAATGTTGGATAAGCCTGGTCAGATTCCTTTCCTTTTTTCCCGATGGTCTTCTGCACTCTCTGTTCCTTCCTTATCCTTCTGAATAGGCTATTTGTTTCTCTGATCTTACTTATGGGGTACAGAATTTGCTAAAGGTTAAATCAAAGCCCTTTATAGAAGAATTAAATTCAACTTGATTTAGGTAAATAACTGAGCAAATCCTGGGGTAACTTCACCATAGCAGATAAGAGAGGGTTTTGGTTGTGTTTTTAAATATCCTTATGAAAAACTTTCATTGAAATATTTCCACTTTCAAGCTCTTGATTTTTTTTTTTCCTGTCAGTTCCTGCTCTGACTCACTTCTAAAAATCTCAGTCATGGTACTGCAATCTGCAAAAGGGACGTGTGACTACAAAACTGGAGAGCTCTTAAAGAACAAAACTAAAAGGAAATGAAGACTTTCTCCCTATCATACTGGGAGACTCCATATGGGATTCATATTTTTAAGACACTGTCCGAGCCTTCTAAATACAACTTATGCCTATAAAAAAATGTTATAACTCAGTTATATATCTATAGCAACAAATCAAGTAGCTGGATATTTGTGGGGTTTTTTTGTGAAATTTTTTTTTTTTTTTTGCCTGCAGGTTTTGATTTTTCTCCTCTAGTTCTGCTCAGGTTTACTGGGACTTAACAAATCCTTTTTGGGTTATAAAGCAGTACTTATGCACCTACGCGTATTTTATCTACTTTCTTCCAAGCTCAATCTCAAAAAGTTTTAAGGTAGTGTAACACAACATATTGGTTTGCAGGGCCTTGGGTCACTGTGACACACACCTTTGATCACCTCCAACCCAAACAGTCTGCTAGGGAGGGTGCAACACTGACTCAGAATCTCAGTTTTGGATACTTCGTGTGCTGAGCCATCTCACCAGCTCACAGCTCACATCTTATAGTGTGGAGGGATTCCTAACACAGGTACTCCTCTAATTTTGGGCATAGCTTAAATGATAACATTTTTAAGAGACAATGCCATGCATTTTGTGTTTATGTCACATGCCAGCAGGTATGTCAGATAGGTGTCAAGTAGTTTGCCTGTAAAATGGCTTTACTGTTGTTTTAGTTCTTGAAAGACAGCCTGTGCAATAAATTAAAAATAAAACCAAATCACATTAGAAACTGTTGTTAAGGAAATACTGTTGCCTCTGCTTATAAATTCACTGCCAAGTAAACTGTAATAGGATTAGTAAATATTTATCTAAGCTTTAGCTAAAGTTCAAGAGTATATATCCATATCCCGGTATTAGTCCAGAAGAAAGAGAGCCCAGTGTGCAGTAATGTCTCTCTCATTGCTAGGTCTCTCTGAAGCACTTCACAGCTAATCTCCCCATCAGAGCACATACACAGAAGGTCAGAACTCATCTTCGCATCATTTCTTCTGCTATTGAAAATACAGGAACGAAAATAAAGGTATAATACATAGAATTCAGAAGGAGACTTTGGTCCAACACTTCCTTCCCAAAAAGCTAACAACTCCCATTGAAAAGTAAAAGCTTTTAAATTACTTTTTCTGAGTTGAAAATTTGAAGGTGCTGGAACACTCCGTTCAACATTTCTTCAGTAGAAAACCACAGTTTTTGAGTTCCAAGTAGCTTTCATTTAAGAATTTTAACTGGTTATATTTTTAAAGAATAAATCACAGAATCACAGAACATGCTGAGTTGGAAGGGATGCAGAAGGACCATGAAGTCCAGCTCCTAGCCCTGCACAGGACTATCCCCAAATTTCACATCATGTGCCCAAGAGTATCATCCAAATGCTTCTTGAACTCTGTCAGGCTTGGTGCTGCGACCACTTTCCTGGGGAGCCTGTTCCAGTGCCCAACCACCCTCTGCTGGTTTTCTTCACCTTCTGGGGGAAGAAAATCTTTTTAATATCCAGCCTAAAGTTTCCCTGACACAATTTCAGGCCATTGCTTTGGGTACTGTCACTGGTCACCACAGAGAAGAGATCAGTGCCTGCCCCTCCTCTTCCCCTCACAAGGAAGTTGTAACTGCAATGAGGTCTCCCCTCAGTCTCCTCTTCTCCAGGCTGAACAGACCAAATGCCCTCAGCCACTCTTCATACGGCTTCCCCGCAAGGCCCTTCATCATCTTCATTGCCTTCCTTTGGATGCTCACTAAGAGCTTAATATCTTTCTTATATCACGGTGCCCAAAACTGCACACGATATTCAAGGTAAGGCCACACGAGTGCAGAGCAGAGCGGGGCTGTCCCACACTTACAAAGGTGCTAGTTTAAGCATAACCAGCAGCACCTATCTAAGTAAATATTTATCTGGCAGGCATTATTGACATTGTACTTCCAAATAACTGAAATGTCTTAGGTTTGTTACAGACCACTGGTAGCATTTAGCCAGGTAAGGTAAGGTGTAAGGTTTCTGAGGAACAGGTTACCCTGAATCCCTCAGATGATTCAGCAATTCATCACAACACAATTGGCATGGAAAGATCCAGAGAACTGGATTAGGCACTCCTGGTAAAGAACATGCTTTGGAAGACTTAGATGGTACCTCACTTGTGTATTGACCATACGGCTGAGAACTCAGGCCACCAGAAACCCTGGTGCCTCTTTTGGCAGCACAGATCCCTGAGGTGTCTTCTGCACTGAGAATTAGGTGACCAGGCTTGAAGGAGTGGCCAGTGGCACTGATGGTCAGGCTTGTCTCCATGAACTTGAAACATTTATGGATCCCCAGGCACACTCTCTGGAACAAGCAGACAGTTGGATAACAGCTCCCCTCTTAAAAAAATTGACTCGGCACATTTTACGTTGTGGGGTTTTTTACCTTTAGCTCAGGGACTCTCGGGTGACGTAAGAAAAGAAGGGACAAGTAGGCTCCTCTCCCCACCACCTGCTCCCTGTGTGCAGTCGCTGTGCCGTCTTCTAGCCCCAGCAGCACATAAGCTGCCTTTATAACTGTACCTTTCTCCAGACAGGAAAAATGTAATTACATTTTTGCTACTCAAGGAGATTTCTGAACCTCTCCAAAGCAGACAGTTTGGCTACGTCTGTTGTCTGAAAGAAGACTGGTGTTGCCTACAGAACTGACAGTCACAGAAACCTGCAGAATGGAATAATGGAAAGGGATGGCACTACTGCTTCTGTCAGAGAAACAGTATGATGGTATCATTGTTCTTCCTTCTTTCAGGCTTTGTTAAAAATATACATACATATATGTATATTAAACAATTTTATGCATGGGCTTTACCACAATAAAAAGAAAAGGAAAGGAAGTTCCACACTGGATGAAATTCATAATCCATCCAGCAGTGAAATTATCAGAGCATATAACTCCACAATATTTGATTGCTTTCCAATCCTTATCAATTTCTTCTTATAAAGTCACTGGGCTGTATGAAAAGCTATCCCCATTTCAAAGCCAAGACTGCAGCAAGGGTCAGATCAAGGATATTTTCCAAAGAAATTAAGGATATTTTCCAAACAAATTCAGTACATCTGTTTCATCAAAACCTCAACCCAGATATGGCTAGTGACATGTCTGACCTCCTAGTTTATCCTTTTTCTTCCAGACATAAAAGAAAAACTGATTTCTGGGCTCCAGCAGGTCATAGGATTAGCATGGGGCAAAATCATAGTGTGGAACAAAGAAGTAACACCAGATTAGGCTGTAGGAAAGTTGTACTGTGATGTATACAAAACACCCCCAACACAAGCATATATTAAAATCTCTAGCTAACATTCTATAAAATTAAATTAAGTAGTTTTTTTAAATTAAGGGTGTTTTTT
Source organism: Lophotriccus pileatus (assembly GCA_035583135.1). Taxonomy (NCBI): domain Eukaryota; kingdom Metazoa; phylum Chordata; class Aves; order Passeriformes; family Tyrannidae; genus Lophotriccus; species Lophotriccus pileatus. The sequence goes on from JAWWES010000115.1 coordinate 69,426,924, forward strand.
CTCACTCCTTTCCAGCACGCTCAATGCTGTAGTACAAAGAGTAGCAGAAGAGCAGCAAACAGGAAAACAGCTACACCTGCCTTGGTATCGATTCCATCAAGGCCTTGTCACAAGCATCAGGAGTTACTCCAGCAGTATCAGTGACATTAAACTGGCATTAATATCAGTGTAAATGAGAGGATCAATGTGAGCCACACAGTATTTATTTATTGTGGATCATTATGGACAGTGATTTACTTGGCATTATTCAATTAACTTCCTCAGACAATCAAGTAGATAAGAAAAACTCTTCTATCTTCTCTATCCCAAATTATTTGTATGGCATAAATTGGAATTCTTTCCAGTGTTCTAAAGGTTTCATAGCACTGATCTTGGCATTGTTTTTTCTGATTAAAGAAAATCTTATTAATGTATCTTTACAAATTTGTGCTTGGCAAATTTATCCCTCTCAAAACAAGACATCCTAACAAAGCTACTCATAGAAGTGACACGGATATACTTAGGACTACGTTGGCAGTTCTATAAATTTGCAAGTTGACGTGAGTGTATTGTCTCCAAAAATTCCTTCAAGCCAAACATCTTGATGACAAACTGTCAGGCAATGAATTCTTTACATAATCCTTGCAATGACAGATTATCTGTGAACTAATTTCTCTGTCCTTACTAAGTATGATCATCCTCACTCATCCTGTCCTCATTGAATTCAAAGGTCTAATTTCTTAAACTTTAGAGACACTAGGTCCTTCCATCACTATTACTTAAAATAACGTGAGGTCAAATAGTATTAAAATATATTTTCCTGAATCAACAGCATTAACTGTAAATCTCTGTTAAATACAAAAATAAGCATATGGACTATGGATGAAACTTCCTCACTTAAAATTTCCACTCTAAAAAGATAGACAGTGCTGTCTGAAAAACATGAGTGACATGACAAAAAAGTGACAGCACATTTTTGGATAGCAGCTAAACTTTTATTTTAAAAACACTGAGACCAGGACAGCACCTTTTTTTTTTTTTCCTTTGTGGAGGATCTAATTCTAGTTTTTCAACAACCCTGATGACTAGACTGTTTCAAAATTGAGATCTGTCATGTTTCTTGCGTGGCCCCCAAACAGGTACTCTTCCCCAACACAGTTGTGGACTTGGTGCACTTGACAGAAGATGAAGAGTGCAACCCTGTTTCCTTTTTTTTTTTGTTAATCATCATGTCAACCCAATGTTTGGGTTTTTTTCTGAAGTTTTCATTAAGTAATCAAACATTTCATGGTCTGGGTCAGCCTGAGGCAGGAAGAATTTCAGTATGTTTTCCTGTGTGTGAGCTCTTCTTTATAGAGAAATGTGGATATATTTTTTTAACATGGAGTTGGTGCCAGGCTTGGGGCAGATTAATCAGCAGGAAAGAGGGAATGGGTGGGAGACTAAATGGTCTCTCTCTCTCCGTCTGTTCCCTTTCCCCTGCCCCTGTATTCCTGCCCTGTTTGGTGCTGGCCAAGTGCTGGGGTTCAAGACCTTCTCATTAATATTAGGGCTGCATTCAGCTCTAGTAGCTGAGGCCTTTCCTCTTTAAAAAACAGCAGCAAAGCAAGGAAATTTTTCAGTTCTTTCTTACCTTGGTGCAGGCATGTGTAGAGTGAGACAACCTGAACATTGGGCTGTAGATACAGAAACTTCTGGGATGTAACAGTCCTGTGCTTTTATACTCATCAAAGCAGTGGCTGTGAAGAACTTCTGAATCAGAAGGACAATAAAGAAATAGGGAATCAAAGTCCATCTGCATCAAAGGGATACCTTCACATTCAGAGGATTAATCACAGAGCTTTCCACACAGTTACTACAACTTCCCTAGATACCAGAGAAGTAGGTCCCACTTCTCATTCACTACCCTGCCAGGGAGGCCATTTGGGTTTTCTTTACCCCTCCTCCAAAACATGAAGTTCTCTTGCAGCTTCTGAGCCTCTGTGAGGTGATGTCCACAGATGCCACTTCCTTCTTGAGAGGAGGAACTTGCTATCACACCTGCCTCTGCACAAAAGCAGGCTCTGCACAAAAGCAGGCATCTGCCCTCAGGTCCACAGGTGCCTAGCTGCTGGGTGGCTTCCAGCAACCAAAGCATGCACCATCCATCCTCCCCTCTCCTCCATACACACATGCTAGCCCATTCCTTAACACTACTACCCTCCAATAAATACTAGGGCACGCTTCTTGTGGCCAAATCCACACACCAGCCCTGCTACAGGCACATACACGTGTTATTTTTACAGAGGTGCAATCTCACACTGCTTGTGCTGTACTGGACCAGTGGCTGCACAAGAGCTGGTGAGCACCAAGGAGGAGAGGACATGGTGGATACAGCTTTGGCACAGCACCACACACTGCAGCTGGGCAGCTCCTGCTTACCAGCACTAGCAGGAGACTCAATTCTGAAAAAGAGGAAGGCTGGCATTCAAAGAGAAATCTATTAGAGAAGCCCTCTATCAGAGCTGACAAAGGTCTGCTAGATGTGTTCATTGATCATTTTTTGTAATTTCTACCCTTCTGGTAGAGCTCAGTGCAGGCACAGATCCCCTTCCAGACATGCTCATAGCTCTGCTGTCCAGGGGCATGAAAAGAAGCAGTAGAACTTGACCTCACAGGATGCATTTCAAACACCTCATGTTCCTGGAGTTCCTCCACCCCTCTCTGTCCGAGACCTTGTGTCAAATCATATCAAATGCAGACAAAAGATTCACAAGGCCAATGAGGCAGCAGCATGCCAGACCCCATCTTGCAGTGAGTCAAGGTCAATTCAGAGCATCTAGCCTCTGCAACACCGCTCCTTACTGCTTCTCCTGGATTTGGGACAGTTCTCTGCTGCCTCCTCTCTGAGGTGAAAATATAGAAATGGACTTGCCTGTCCATAAGGAGGAAATACACCAGATAAGAAAGAATATGAAACAGCGTTTTTTTCCCTGAGATTTACAGAGGGGAAGGACTACTTTTCTCCTTTCCTGTTAACCCTCACCCTTAATGAGTGGTGATCAAAATCAAACATATTGTATTTGGTGAGAAAATCACTATGGAAAAAAACAAGGAGAATGATCTCTCTTTTTTCATTTTATCACTGAGCTGCAAAGCCATTTTAGTTCTGCTAGTGGTGATGATGGCTTGCACCCAAGCATTCCAGAAAAATTACCTGCTGTGACAAGCTTTGAAAGAATGGTTTCTTTGTGAAGCATCTGGCATGGGGAAAAGGTCAGAAAACAGGGATCATAAAAGAAAACTTATTTTACTGCTAAATAAATTTTAAAATAAAAGACCATAATTGTCTAATCTTTCTAAGAGTATCATCAAAATCAAATCCATTAAATTATTTAAAATATTGTAAAGCCAACCTCAGCTGTAAAGCCTACACATCCACTTTCTGACTTTTGCAATGTGAGATGAGTTCTTGCTCAAGTGCTTTGTGAGACCCACAAAAGTAATGATGTATGTTAGACAGGAACTAGGGAGACTAAGTGTATACAGAGTACTGCCAAATCCCAGGTTAAATAAAATTAGTAGTAGTAGTACAAAAGTAATTTTTAAAAAACACATGTAATCTTGCAGGAGTTTTTTTAATTGCCACTTCTATCAGAAGTATAACTTGAAAAACATAGTCATGTTTTAGCCATTATTAGCATCAGTAAAATTTTGTTGACAGGAATTCCAGCAAAGCCTTGATAGGAATTCTAAGGGTGTTAAGGACAGGAGTTTTATAGGACTCTTTATCACCTGTTTCGATGATAACCTCCTTGCTGCACACAGAAGGGAAAAAAATAAAAAGGAGGTCACAGAGGAGCAAGTAGACTTTAATAAAAATAAAAATTATATATCAAACTCTATGGGAATTATTTTTCCATTGATTTCGCAAGTATTTCCTTCATTCACTTTCTTACTGGTTGGGAGTCAACAATTTCTGATCCGTTACTGCTCCTCTACTAAACAGCTCCCATCCAGCAGGGATCCCACAATCAAGGCTTGCCCATAACTTGAACACATACACAGCAGCATCTGGGACTCTGTGACAAGCCCACTACCCCCTTTCTAGACAGCAGGGATCTTCAAGCCAGACAGAGGTATCTGGAATGACTGAAGCAATGGTTCCTTGGGAAGAGAAAACAAAGGAGCTTAGTGACATTTCAGGGCTGAAACAGCCTCACGAGCTCGAGACACGGCTTAGGCTGCTCTGGTGGACTCAGCAACACCGGAGTACTAAAGGAAGAAAGAGACAGTGCATCAAGGACTTTCCATTTGACAGATATGTGACTATTGATAGAAGAGGGCACACAGGGGCATGACTTCTGACAGCTTCAGAGGAGGTATTTATTTTCTGGTTCCCGTGTAAAAGCTGAACTACAAAGTGTTCTTATTTTTTTCATAGTGCTTCAGGCTCACCCAGGGGATGAGAGGCAGTAACATTACCCTTTGACTGCAAGATCAGTGCTACTGAATGAGATATTTATACACACCTAGTCCTATAGTAGAAGTTCACCATCATAATTGCATTACTTTATGTCATCTTTCAGAGGCAGAACACTGCTGTTAAATTTCAGTGGAAAAAAGTGGCAAGGCCCCAGCACACCTGACAGTCTGTCACACCCACAGCTCCTTCATGCATCTGCAGCAGGAGAGAATGAGCAGAGCTTCCCCAGCAGATGCAGGTCAGCCCTGTAGGGTACATTCAGTGAATAAGATACAATTAGGACAAAGGAATATGAGGTGTGAGGGGTGCCTCAAGCTTGCTGTGGATGCAAAACAGACCTGATCTGTGAATACACACTGCCATTTTTCCAAGGAGGCTGGGTGGCAAGCAACCTAGACAAAGCTGTCCTGCAGCACATCCTCAAAATGTCCAAAAATGGCATTATATCACCAGAATCAAGAGAACCTGTGAAGCTAGAACCAAAATAGATACACTCAGTAACTGCTCCCTGGGGCACATTGTGCCCTACCAACTTGTACCTTGCTATTGGAGTATCTCTCTTTATCTTTGGAACAAGGGCCTGAACCTTGCTCACATTAAAAAAAAAGAGCAGTTCTGAACAATCCCTTTGAAACAAATTCCAGGGCTGATTTTGACCTGGTGAAGTTCAGAGGTTTTGACTTAGGTGAACTTCAGAGCTTTCGAATATGTATGGAAGTGTTCAAGCTGCCTTTTGAAACTGCTGAGCTGAGGAAGGCAGGGGAAAATATCTCTGTGGCAGCTTAATAACGGGTCTTTAATGAATTCAGGCATAAATACATCATACACAAACCTGAGGCAACTTTTCCCTAGAGTTTTCAATTTCCCTGGAAGAGTCCAATAAATAAATTAAAATAACTTTAAATTAAATCACTTTAAGTCACATTAACTCTAAAGATTTTGAATGAAGGTCCATCAGCTTAGCTCCTTTCTTCCATTTTTTAAATTTCATCCAAAGTTTTTGTTTCCAGGGATCTACTTTAGGCTTAACCTGGTTTTCATAAAAGTAATAAAAAAACTTATGAATACTGATACATGTTTTTGATATAGGAGGCAATATTTAGTAAAGAAAATGCAGCACATTCATTTTGTATTTTCAACAGATATGAATAGAGGCTCCTGACTATACAGAAATATTGTAGTTCGACAAGGCCTGAATTATTAAAAAATATTCACTCCGTTTGTCAAAAGGAACATTTTAGACTTTAATCACTGAAATGTATCTTGGTACAACCTGAAGACTGGTTAGGACTAACACTAGCTGAAAGAAAGGAGTTCCTCATAACTACCTTTAAATAAGGGATCCAGTTGTCCCTCTTTGTCAAAGCCCTGGCTGGATCTAGCATGCCCCAGTTCTCTGACTGAGAAACCTCTGCATCATAAAGTGGAAAAATTCTCATTGTCTGCTGTTTTGAGAAGATGCTGCTAAATTTTTGGAGAACCTAAAACACAAAAGGAGATGGTACTGTTATAAATTTCCTACGATGGATACGAAATCCTAGAGTAAAGTAATACTGCATATTATCTGAAAAAAAGAAAAGGAAAAAAAGGAGTGATAAAGGAACGAAGGAGACGTTCTGGTCCTGTGTTGTCCTTCTTTTCCAGCAGACACAATGCAAGTCCTTGCTGTTCATTCTGGTGACTCCAAAAAGAAGACCAGTATTTTCTAAACCACTGTCCTTCAACCAAAGTCAATAGCAAATTTCTTATCACTGGCTTTGTTAGGAAATAGCATTAGCCTAGAAGACGTACTTTGAAAATCCTGTTCAAAAATTAAGAAGCCACCGCCAGCCTACAGTAATGTACATCATTGCCTAGTTGTGTAAATAAGTGTGCCTGCACTTACCTCTGACAGCTCAGTGAGTTCAGCTGAACTCCTCAAATGTCAATTTGAGGAAAGGTTTACAAACCAGTTTATGCAACCAAACTTTTGTCCTTTTCAGATGACCAGCTGCACTCATACAAGGTGCGGTGTGAAAGGCAAGCCATGCGTTTAAAAGCAGTACGTTATTTCTGTTTAACAGTTACACATCTCTTTTGGACCCTGGACACACGCTGGAGGCTTTCAGTTGGTTTCACGTTTTAGATGAGAGAAGAAACGAAACTGAGAGTTTCCCTGCTGGTGTCCCTTGAGCTCTGGGGGCTGGCAAGATGCTGGGCAATGGTGTGTTGCAGCCGACCTCTAGTGGAAGTAGCACAGCTCAGGGAGACATCAAACAAGGGCAGGAAAAACAGAAAAAATGCACAAAACCCACAAAACCACGAGTGAGAGCTAAGAGAACAAAGGTACGGCCTCAGAGCCATGAAAATGTGAATGTCAGCCGTTACAAGAGGTTAGCGGGAGCGAGGTGAAGCTGTCTTCTGCTTCCTGTCAAGAGCAAAAATGCCACAATCTCATTTTCGTGATGCAAAACACTAACTCGTAATGAATGGAACTTTCTTCCATGCTTTTAAAGGCTTTTTTCCTTTTTTTTAGCATTGAGAGCCCCATCTCATCAGCTAGTTATTGAGATTCTTAAGGTTATAGTCAATACCAAAGTGAGAAAGCTGAAGCTGAGGTTTCAGCTCCTGGTTTTAGTGCTGTGCCAGGGCAAAGTGAAAACTGTGTCCTCGTGGCAGGACTCTGCAAAAAGCCATAATCAGACCAGCTGGAGAACATCAACACTTCAAGCAACATGAGAGTAAGATGTCTGTGAGCAGTGCCATCAGTATCCTTTGCTTCGTATCCACACAATGATGTAATTTCCTTTTTTTTAATCCCGAAGCTGAAGTTTGTCGGAGAATGGAATGTGATGGTGGGGGAAACCCACATTGTGTAGATTTTTATTGTTTTTATATCTCTTTTAAGAAAGGGCCTTCTGCCAGACCCCAAAAGACAAACAGCTGTTGCAGGTTGAGGCACCTCCATGGTCCTTGGAAGAGTGCCTATCTTCTAGCATGGAAAGTACGCCAGCTAACAAATCCTTCTGCCTGAACAGAGTGCTGGCTCAGGAGCATACAACATTCTTCTCACACACACCTCCCAAATCTTCACATGCCATAAGAACTTTAAGAATGTTACTATTTCAGAGTTATCACTCTCTGGTATCTGATTCTGGCATGATGCTGCTATTGCCAACTCCTGAAACAAGGGTGTGCTTGGGATGGCTGAGTTTGGCCTGGTATCAGTGTTGGAGAGTCTGTTGGCAACACAGCACACATTTTTAGAAGAACTGAAATGTTTTCTCCTTCTTTACATCATCTCAGGCTTGCTCATGGCTTTGAAAGATACCAGTATTCCTTCATCGCTGAAGAGCAAAAACTACTGTGTTCCTGTAAGTTTTGTCATAATTTCTTCCCTTTTTCCAGTTCTTTGACAGGTATATTTAATACTGTTTGGTTGGTTGGTTGATAGGCTGTTTTTTATCTTGGGCCAAACCATAACAAACAGCAGCACTTTTTCTGCTACTTCTTATCCAAAGATTTTCGAAAGTCTAAAGAAGTATCAGCTGATTCTCCTTTACCCAGTATTGGCGAGTACTGCTGATATATGCGAAGATCCTAACAGGTAAGTTAGAGTTTGCTCAAGTTCAGCAAAAATCTTGGGGTTTAGTGCAACTACATGTGATCGATTTGTTATCTCGTTGCTTCACCAATAAAGGGCCATCTGTGTTTCTACTCCGTGCTTTATTTCTGCTTTGTTTTTTAATGTCTTGTCTAATCATTCTGCTGTTTCATCTATGACTGTCAGATCTAGATGGCAGATTAATGAAGCTTATGATGATAACATGATACTGTTCCTCAAATATTAGATAACTAGATACTGAAGATCAAAATGAGCTAGAGCATGTTTGATTTGCTTTTAATACCAGTAAGGCTCTACTCCACAGAATGGCTCAGGTGAACTTCGTAATGTTGTAGGTCTTGTGTCCTTCTCTGTACGTTATGAGCCCACTATATCCAAGATCAAGGATCATCCCTCCTTCTCCTATCCTGTTCATACAAGAGAAATGTTGCAGGTTCAAGGGCCTTCGTTTGGAAAGAAGAGTTTAACTGCCCTCTTCCTGCACTCATGCCATTGTGCTCCTGGGGCATTGCTGCCATAGCTTTCCCCTCATGGGATCCCTTTGGGCCTAAGGAATGAAAGAGCACTGTACCAACATAGCCAGTTAGACCAGTTAGAGCTTAATTAGACCACTAACTAAGGACTAAAGGCCCCTTATCTGTCCCAGGTAAATCTGCACTTTCTGTAGAACTGTTCTCAATGCTCACTGGTTGGGCAGTGCTACTCCAGCCAAGGGCTGTGCCTTCCTCCTCTGTGCAGACCCACAGGTACATCCCTTGTGGTAGACGTTTTCAGTGGAGAAAAGAGACAGGGAGAACAAGTCACAGCCCCTTTTCATTCCTCCACCCTGGGCAGCCCATTCCTCACCTGCAAGGAGGAGGTGTGTCCCCCCAGGAGAGAGGGGTTGAGCTTTTCTAGAGACACTAATACTGTGAGCTCCTAAAGTTCCACACCGTTTCCACTCTGTAACAGGATGGGTTAAATCATAGGACTTAAACACTCTGTGGTAGGAATGCTGCCTTGCTTGCTAAGTACCACTCACACGGGTAACTCTACATAAACAACATCACTCCCTTCCTTCAAAAGGAAAGAGAACTCGAAAATAGCCACAAGCAAATTCTCCTAGAGATATTTCAGTGTAAGTCTTTAAATAATAGCTTTCTTCTCTAAGCTTCTCCAGAAACAGGCCACCCACAGAAATATTTTACATAATATTCTTGCAGAAAATTGGAAGGGTGAGTTTCAGGATTTGGAATAACTGGGGCAACATCTTGGATTCTCCACCAAGTTGACCCCACCAGTATCCTTCTGAACTGCCTGTTTTTGCAGCCCAGGGCACAACAAGGCCAAAGGAGCAACTGCTGCATATTCAGGGCTCCAGACTCTGGAATTTGAACACCAGATTTCCAGGATTCTTGCTGACTTTAAAAGCCACACTCCAGATTTCTTAAGCATGCAAACCAAGGATGGCAACATTTTCCCTGTTGACCTTTGTCAGAAAATACACATCAATAAAGGATATGTAGGACTGTGGTTTTAAAAGAAAGCTGATAATTTCTCACCATTTCTTCCTAAAACTCTTGAACAGGGAAACACATAAAAAATATCTGAATTCTTATCAAAAGCACTCCTTAATTTTTCCCAGTTGCCTTGGACCACATCAGGATATTTCCCATCAGCCACATTTGTCCTATGAGAAATTGGCAAATGTTGGAGAACCTGGGGTTAAGAACATAGCAGTTGTTATTCTTAGTCACTTAGAAAGCATAAAAACTGTTCAGTGGCAAATTTAGTAACAAAATAAAACACAAAAGAGAAAAAAAATCCAGTAGTTCTCCATTGTATATAATTCCAGAAGTTTATTCGCTGTCAATGACTTGTAGCACCGATAAAATAAAATCATTGAATAAATTAGATAAAATAAAGAAGTATTCAAATTTTTTTTCCAAAAGGTGATGCTTAAATAAACAAATACTCCCCAAGTCTGCAGACTTGAGATGTCTCAGTCCCTGACACTGTCCTGCTCTATCTCTTCAAGCTTTCTCCTCATCCCGGATCTCCTCAAATCCAAGTAGCTCAATGCTAGCTACACTGCACACAAGGAGCTCATTATTCCACTTACCTAAATTAATTTTTATCATTGCAGTATTTCCTTTCTAGTAAAATCAATCTGCTAGAAGAGTTGAAAGTCACGTGTACGCAGTCTAGTTCATTACCTACAAACCTCTAGATTTCTTACATTGATCTTCCTCTGTCTATTTTCTTATCTGAGACTTGGATGCTTCATAATTACACTTCACTGTTCAAAAAATGCTCATGTTACCTTAGGAGAAAGCTACCTTCAGAGACTGTAGGTGACACACTATAACCACCAGGTGTAAACCATCAGATCTTCCCGTGTCACTGGATTTTTCTGTCCTGCCAGAAAACCTTACCTTGCCACTGAAAGTCTTGCAGCCCTCTGAACATTGTATATGTGACTAATTTGCTTTTGTTTATATATATAAAAGAGGGACTGTCACTTTTGCATCTTCTTCCTCAATTAGCAAGAAGGCCATTGCACTCCCACTGCACGAGGAATCATAGCTTGCGAGTGATCTCAAAGGTTTGTTTCTTCCCTAAATGATTACAAATGGTATTTCCAACCCAAAGAGGAAAAGGGAATTTCAGTCCCAATAGTGAATCTTGCTGAGCAGCTAATTCTGACCATAAGCAGGCAGCTGAGAGTGAAAGTCTAGACAAAAATTACCCTTAGTGTTAATAGCTTTTAATTTGGATGGAAAAAAAGCAGTTGCTGACACATTGTTTTTCATGAACAGCTGCTGTGCTAGATCCTAGGTTTGATTCCCTCCTGATAAAGGGGATAAAACTATCCACTAACACTGCCCTGCGTACAAAATCTCTTCCATCTTAGCATGTGCAAATATTTACTCTGGACTAGCTGAGGAATAATGTCTGCAAAAAATTGTGAATAAAACCAGAAATAACCAGCAAATCACGCATTTGTAAACAATAGCAGCTTGACATTATAGGAAACTTGGACAGCATATATATCATCCTCAGCATCGGCGAGTAACACCAAAACAACAGCTAATCAGCCACCAAAGACCACTGTGCTAGAAGTGAAGTGTACTTCTCCTAAGCTGACTCAGTGGAAGTATTATAGGTATTAAAAAAACCCTGGTTAATACATGGAAAATGGCAGAATTCAGTCCCCCAAACCTGGAAATTTGAACTCCACTTAAAAAAATGACAATAAAGATAACAATAACCTGCAACACAGATGTATTAGAACAGCACAAAA
>JAWWES010000115.1:69438354-69498199 GCA_035583135.1 Lophotriccus pileatus
AATTTGAACTCCACTTAAAAAAATGACAATAAAGATAACAATAACCTGCAACACAGATGTATTAGAACAGCACAAAACCATCAGAGAATTGGGAGAACCTTGTCCCAGCCCATCTGATCTGGCATAGATTCCTGTCCTTTAAAGAAAGAGAAGAAGAGAGAATTTTCATATCATACAAGGGAACTGCAACGACTGATATTTTCATGCCTGTTTTCAGGGGGGAGTTCCATGCTGGTTTTATTTTCAAATGTGCACAGTGCAACCTGCTGGGCCAGAGAAAGCTCCTGGGTCCTCACAGTAAGTGGGAGCCCTACCTGGGGCAGCAGCAGAGATAAGCTTGCTACTGCGTGCTCCCTTCTCCGGGTTATTCCCAGCTCTCTACCTCCCTCTGCATGACAGCATCCTGAATAACACAGGCATTTGTTTCTGGCACCTCAAAAGGAGCCTGCATTGAATTTATCTATTTTTCAGGATATAAAAAAAAATTCTAAAAAAAAGGTAAATTGAGCTCCTTGACAAGCATCCTTCACAATATAGTCACCTTCCTAATAAGCCTGCGTCACAGAAAGGGGAGCTGAGGAAACTTTCAGAGAAGAACTGGGTTTTAATTCCTGTGTATCAACACTGGACATTAGGAAAAGGGTCTTCACCCAGAGGGAAATGGCCACAGCACCAAGCCTGACAAAGTTCAAGGAGTTTCTGGATGATGCTCTTTGTAATATGGTTTAGTTTTAGGTAGTCCTGCGAGGAGCAGGGAATTAGAGTCATTAAATCTTATGGCTCACTTCCAACTTGAGATATTCTAAGATTCTATGATAAATATTCTTACAGGAACCATACACGACATGTTTTTTTATGTACTTGAGTGAAACAAATCCATGAAAATTGAAAACAGATGAAAAACTGCACCATTAAAAAATCGGGCTCCTAAGTCTCGTCCAAAAGAAATATATGGCAAATTCTGATGGAACAATTCAGAGCCCTAAAGAGGTAGGATCAGGAGAGGTTTTATGATCATCTACCACTTACACTGCTCTAAGGCAGGAAAGTAAATTTGTTCCCTAAAGGTATTTATCTATCCTGTTCTTAAAGATGGATGGTCATTACAGATGTTCAGCAACCTCCTGGTCCAGAGATCAGTGTTTAATTTACACTATCTCTGGGAAGCTTGAATTTTAGCCCATTATTTTATGCCCTATTCATAAGTTCAAATAGAAGTTTATTTCTTCACCTCTACAGCAATCTCCCATGTGTCTCAAGATTCATAACCTAGAGAAAACAGGGTGGAGACATAAACCCAGCTCCTTTCCTTTTTGTCTCAACTGTCCTAATCAAGAGTTCTTCACCTGTGTTTTCCTCCGTATATTCTCCAGGTAGTCTTCAGCTTCCCTGAAGCACAGTGCCAACCCTGGGTACGTTGCCATAGTCTGCATCTCATCACCACTGAGAAAAGTAAGAGCAGCTGCCTTATATGTGACCACTCTGTTTATACATTGTAGCGTTATGTTTGGAGATGCTTCCTCTTCGCTGTAAGGAGGACACACTTGACATGCTAGGGAGATCTAAAGTTGCTTATAACATGCACCATGAAATCAATTTAGTTGATGTTTTGACATTCCTTTCAATTTCAGCCACAGTTCTGTGGTAAACACACAGTGGGAAAGCTGGTGCTTCTGACTCCCATGTGTGTATTCAGGTCTCAAAACCCAACAGCTATATACACACAACTTTTGTATCACAACTGAAAAAAAAATCCAAGAAGATACAATACCAAATTCACTTAGTTCTAACAGGAAACATTTGGTTTGTGATAATTTCTAAAGTAGCCTTGCTCTCTTTTCAACATCTGGAACTAGAATTACGCTTTCACTTTTTAGTGGGAGACAAAATCAAATAGAAAGAAAAAAAATTGCTTCTAAGGGAAGAAGCAAGTAATTGCAGAAAGATTTGGTGTTTCTTGGAAGCAAAGGGTAAGAGGAGTCTAGCTACATTTGTAACCAATTTACAGAGAGATGCCCATGTGAGAGCTTGAATTACCAATATAAGACACAAAATTTGACACTAAAAGCATAATATAAACGAGGTAGAATAGCAACCACACCTTGGCAGCAGGATATGAGATGCTTTGGAAAGACTGAATTTATGCTAAAGGTAATGAGATAGTCTGTTATTTTAACAAATTGACATTTATGACTGAATAGCACCATTCAAGGTCAAAGGGAATCTATGTGCAGTAGATTTACTTAGTTTGGGGAATGAAGATAAAGATTTCTACTGGATTAGTAATAAAAAGAAAAAATCTGCCATGCTCTACAAATGCCTTCAGTTGGTCACTGAACCTAAATGATACTCCAGACAGTTTTGGCAAGTGAGGAGAACATTTAGAGAAGCCGTCATAATCTGTGTCAGAATGAAAGAACAAAACTAGACCTGAACGTAAAGTGCTAACACCCAAAAAGATCTAATTTAGATAAATTAATAAAAGTAATTAGAAAACTCAAAAGCAACGAGTACCTCAAGGATTTTGATATTAGAGAAGCTAGAGAATCTTTAAATCAATGATTAGAAGTTAAATGGAACTTGCCCTCAACAGTAAAAGCAGAGGGAAGGGGCTGGAAGCAAACATGGTGGAGCTAACCCAAAAGTCTGGGCCAGGAAGCCCAAAACTAAAGCAAGAAATATCAGCTAAATTAAAAATTGCTATGGAAAATAAAGAGCAGGATGTTCTTCAGCTGTACAAACAAGAAGGAACCAAGAGAAAAGAAATGATGCCACTATGCCAAGTGAAGTTCAGATAAAAATAATTCAGATATGGCTATAAAACTAATGGCAATTATTTACCTCAGCCATTTGATAACATGGAAGCAGAGTGTAGCAGAGTGATGCCATGGGAATATAAATTACCATTTCTGGGTACAAGGAAACAACTTCTGGCAAAATAGTCAAGCTGGCCATAAATAAATTTAGGTTGCAAAAATAAATCACCTTAAGTAGGAACAAAATAAAATCCTCTAGTATACTGTGTCTTTCCAAAGAACACAGCACTGAGACCCTGATATCCTAGTTTCGGATTAGTGAAAGTACTCATCATGGGCAAGTTACACTAAGTGCATTCTCAGGACAGGCACCCACATGTAGATCAGGGCATAAGAGGCTGACACGAAAACAGGCAGAAAAGTGTTGTATGCAGAGAATTCCCAGGCTGCCAGTAGCCCAGGACTTACCCCGTGCTTCTGGATTTTGAAGAGCTCACCCAGGAACCCCACAAATCAGGGAAAAGAGCTTCATATTTCATCAGAAATTACCTGGCCAAACTCTTTGTACCACATAAATACCTTAATTTAAGTTCACCTATTACCCCAGGCTCCCTTTGTACTCAGCAGAGAGAACCAGGCATTTGGGATAAGTTTCAGCTGACCTGTTTTAGCTGCAACACTTCCACCAGAAGTGCTTGCTTCTCTTTGCTTATCCAAGACAGACTATGGCACCCACACAGGGAGCCCACGGAAACCTTCAGGTAAGAACCTGAGCCATAACACAGGGAACTTGCACAAGCTTCATCAGGCCCCAACAGGGGACACAACAGAGGCAGCCCTGACCACTTCAGCACAGGCAAGCAGGGGAAACCAGAAAACGCTTCAACAGAAATAGGAGCACTTGTTTTATTATCCCCACTTCCTTGGCTTTTTTCCTGCTATAAAATCATCATGTGTTTGTTGAGTATTCTTATTCTGGGAACGTCTTTTGGTCCACATAAACATCTGCACTTAGTTACATTTAGCCAGCATCCAAATCTCAGCGAGATCCTGCCCTGATTATTTTGCTCTGAATGTTTTTGCCAGCTTCTATTCCCAGAACACCCTGGATTTATAGCTGTGTCCAACCTCCAGCTTTGCTGGTTAGAATATTGTAACACCCATGCTCAAACTGAATGCCTTTTGTACTAGGACAAAGCCTTTCCAGTAGTCTTAAGTAATAAACCATTAAATTGTGCTAGCATATTTCATTAGAAGCAGGAAAGTGAACTATTGTTGGATACAATTTGCTGGTCTGTATTTTTAATTATACTGTTTGACCTACATCTTTTGTCCAATTTCCTTAATGTCCAGCCATAAAATATGACCCTAGATTCAAATACCAAGAGAACCTGTTGTGGCAATTTTGCATAACTCAGCGTAAAACAATCCAGATTTGAAGTAAATAAACCAATTAGCTTTTTTTGGGGGGGATCACTGTGTGTTTTTGTCTGCTGCCCTGTACAGCTAGATCCAAAACTTTAATAAAAAATAAATATACAGTTTCATCTGAGAAGACAAACAAAAACAAGCAGGATATAAATCAAAACAAGGATTCGTAAAAGAGTAGAGTAAGCACTTATTGAGCCAAAACCAGATTGTTCTTGTGAAGAACCCTGCTCTGACCACCGTGCCTTCTCCAGTGTACGTTTATGGAGTTCCAGGCCAGAACATTTTTGGAGCATAAAGACATGTAGCATTCAGATCCCAGCAAAATTCACTGCTATCTGCCTAATTCTCGTGGAGCTGAACTTTTCCACGGTTGTGCACCAGCTTAACTTCACCCTTGCAGCTTCTACAGAATTATTCACTGCTGTATGTTTCTTTGAAGACTTATTTTACATGACTGACAGTTGCCTCAAACTGTGAATATGCTACTAAATAAATATGTCAGCTGAGCTCCTACTCTGCCCTCCCAAGACACCATCTGAAAACAAATTTTCTGCCTTTCTTCAAGCAAGAAAACTGGTTTGGGATACAATTCCTCTGTATCTGGTTTGAATCTCCCATCCCACTCTGAAATGTACCTGCTTTGCTTTAGTGTGTGAAAACACACGTGCTAGAGAAACAAAGGCTTCAAAAAAAAAAAAAGGCAAAAAAATTAAAATATAATTAAATCTTTTGAGGTGGAATACAAGTGATTTACCCCTGTCAACCACTGTAATCTCACATATCATCCATTCTTATTTTCCCCTCTCAAATCTCAGCTCCTGGGTCTGAGCAAGGCAGCTTTTTCAGCTCATGGTGCCCCTCTCAAGCAGGCAGAGATGAGAAATGTCCAGCTGCTGGCAGGACCAGGTTCAGCTGTTTCCCTTTCCCTCCAGCCACTGAGCCCTGAGAAGGGCAAACACAGCAGTTTTATTCTGAGACTGGACAGCTCCTGTCAATGCACACATTTTGAAGACTGCTGTCATTTAAGCACTGCCCCTTCCAGTACATGGTTGACTGGCCCAAAGTTGCAGCCCTCCACCACGGCCCCTGTCCAAGAGGGGAGCCAGGGCCTCCTTCTCCAGTTTCCAACTCCAAAATAGCCCCCTCTCCCCAGGATTTTATAGTCAACTAAAATACCTGGTCAAGACACAGAGAACAGGTGACTTATGCATCGTATCCCTGCCAGTATCAGTGACTCCAGTGTCCAGAAATGCATAAATCTACCTCAGAAACAATGTATAAACCTACATTAGGAAAATACCATGCTTAGAATTTTGTCTGAGTGTTTTTAAGCATACAATGTGTTTTTCTAAGCCAGAAATAATCCGTAAGAAGGATGTCTGTGCAATTTAACATGTACTGGTACACAGTTCAGGGTCTCCCCTCTGACAGCTCAGATATGACACACTGTGCTAGAAGCAGGTTCTGTTGATGAGAAGACAAGCACCCAGGTGTTTCGTAGTGGCCCCTTTCATGCACTTAATCAAGAACACTCCCACAGTATCATGGTTAAACCAAGTCATGGGTTGTGCTTCCAGACCCCAGCTGTCCCTAAGACTGTCAATAAAGCTTACAGAGTAATAATATTAATAATAATGAAAATATATATAAAAATAAGAGACAATACGTCTTCTTCTGCCTCAGTTACAATGATCGGAACCTTCAGTTATTAGAGAAAGGGAAACCTACTGTTTTTAATTGCATAGAAGCACCAGTCCTAGTTATCCTGGAAAAGCAAACCCTAAGTATCTCCTTGTCAGTGGGAGAAACAAACCAGGACACCAAAGATGGCACTCTATTTTAGAGGTAAAAAAGGTATAAAATTTTATTTGACAAGTTAATAAATAAACACTTAATTAGTCCACTAAAACACCTTATTACAAGAAAGTGTAATCCAGTTATAGCTACCCTATATGAAAGTTAATTCTGAGGTGAACAAGTTGACCTACTAGAGAATAAGCAGTTTAGAATCTAGATCTACATCTATACTGTATCTGTTTTATTTTTAAAAGTTATTTTGTGCAATTAAAAATTTGTTAGATGTCAGACAACTTCCAAAACTTCTAATATAGCATACTGCAGAACTGTTATTCTCAGATGACATCATCTTTTTTCAGAGATGACTGAAGTTTCCTCACAGTTTTTAGCAGCTGAAGAGAGCTTCTGCTTTTCTGCCCAGGACAAGATTTAGACTTACTTTCCTTTACAGTGACTGCAATTTCTGTTGCTTCCTTTTGGTCACCACACTTTAGTTTGACGTGAGTTGCCCCTTGCTTCATTTTCTGTGTTTTTCTCTTTAATTTCCACACCTAGGAAGAAAGATAGCGTGTTACATACTCCAAAGACCCACAGCTGTAGAGCTTACTGGATTTATACCAAACTCCAAACTACTGATGTACAAGGAACATTAAAAAAAAAAAGTTGAAACTTACTAATCTTGCACAATTTGTCTTGCTGTAACAGAAAACTGACCTTGCCCATACAGACAGCATTACAGAAAACTAACCTCACCCACACCCAGTTGGCTGTTGAATCTCATCACTCCCTAAGGTAAAAATGCTTGCTCGAGAGAGATGGAATATCATCTGTTACCAGTCTATATTTACAACAGTCTTTTTCCATTTCACATTGTACTACCCTAATAAAAAAAAAAAACACCCAAAACCCAATAAACCTCTAAAATGTATACTGTTTCTTACTGGTTACTGTATCTAAGCAGCTTACTCTGAAACCTCCCTAGAAAAAAATGCAAAACAGGATAAATAGGGTTAATTGCCAAAGAATGTTTTTTGAAATGTCAAATAATAAGTCTTGACTTGCATTTGGCATGAAAAGGTCACTTCCCAAAGATAAAATTAGGCTGGAAGCATTCCAAATGCCAGTTTAGGCTTTAAGTCCATTTCTAAAAATAATTAACTTTAATTGCATTCTAGAATATATTATTAACTGTGAAACACAGAGATTGCCATGACATTTTCAGTATGACAAGTTCTAGAAGTAGAAATATACATCAGAAATATTAAGAGTGGTCTGTACAAAATACAAATAGAACTGCCTGTGTGCAAAAGCACCAATATAGGCAAAGGGGTTATGGGAATGGCCGGTATTGATAACAAGGGCATGACACACAGCAATCATACAGACATTACTATTTACATAATGACCCTAAAGGGTGTGCTCTGATAAGGCTGTACAGGAGCACAGATGACTTGCCAGAAGATCTGCACTCTGATAATAGCCAAGGATGACAACAAGGTTGCATCACATTGTACGTGCTGTGCTACTCCTCATCATCCGAAAACAAACGCAAACTGTAGCCATAAAGATACGTAAAAGAAAGACATAAAGGTGCAGTTGTTGTCCACTTAGGTTGCTGGATGGTGAAGTCAGCAAGATTCTGAGACAAGGAAAACACCATAATTGTTGGCTTCTCAACAACATAAGAGATTTACTCAAAAAACAGTTGACGTTGCCAAGAGAGGCAACGAGGACTCAATCCATATTGCTAACAGGAGACTCTGACAATTCTGCTTTGATATAAAGCAGTTTCATGCCTGCAATTGCATGGACAATAAAAAGTTAGAGTGAATAAAATCTATCACAGAATGAGCATGAATAAAATTGGTCAGATTTAAATTAAATTAACTATAACCTCCCCATTTCGTAAGGCCTCACACTCAGTTTCATTTTGTTTCCTGTATAAGCAAAATTCCCAGCTGAATCTATTTATCCTGAAACATAAGATGGAAGAACAGAAAGCTATCAGACAGAACTATGCAATTAATTTTTAATCATATGTTCCAAAACAAATTGCTACGAAAGAGTTAAGCTGTTCATGTACAGAAGAGTGATTTGATATGGGCATGTATGAAAAGTTATCTATGGCTCTAAACCAAATACTGATGGAATGCAGACAGGTTAGGGGTTAAACAAAACTGAAAGGCTTGTCTGGCTATGATTTTGGAGAAGCTCTGGTCCACAGGCTATCTAGTTAACAAAAAGCTTCAGTATTTCAGAAATATAAAAGATATTTAATCCAGTCTGTACAGGAATTATATAGCTTCTATTTTCTCATTCCCCAGAGGGGCACAAAGGAATGAAATCTCAACAGTTTGTCTTAACCTGGTGAGCAGAAGTGACAGGCTGAGCAACCCAGCTCTGTATTGCAGAATGGCCACAGGGCAGGAAGTTTTCCCACTAACATACATTCCTAGCTGCCAGCTGTAAGCAGTTTTTCTTGATCAAATGAAGGAATTGGAGGTACAAGAACACGAGGTAGCAGTCTAATTACAATAACTCATATTGGAACATCCTGGCTTAAAACGCTCCAGTGACATTCTAGCTGATGACAACAGGAGGCAGCGTTGTGGCAGCCTTTCAACTAGAATGTGACTAGCTAGAGAATTTACACATTATTCTTACAGTAGCTTGATGCTTTTTCAGCTTGGATATTTGTTCTCCTTTAATCTCCATTTGTTTTACAAGGCAATCCAGCTCCCGTTCCAGGCCTTCACGAACTCTGCAGTCCTGAGTCTCCTGTATCTGCTTCAGAAGTTGTTGATGCTCACTATTAAAGACAAGAATGGCACGCTAAGTATTCATGATATAGTCCCTAGGATTTCTTTCAATACCTCCAGTGTATTGCAGGAGCTGCTAGCTATTTTGTCTGGAGTACAGTTTAGCATGATTTCGCCTCTCACACAACACACATTAACCTGATATATACTAACATGAGAAAAGGAAAAGCTTTTCCCATGCACCTGATTTTCTCATTCCAAATTTGTAGCTGATGTCCACTTTATTTCTCCCTCTTCTCACAGATTTCACAACTTCACATACAGCAGTGTGCAAAATGAGGTTTTTTAAAGCAAACAGCAGCTATGCAATACAGCATTTTCACTTCCCGCCCACTTCAGTGCAGACTTTGAAAGCTTAGTGTGGTACAGAAGAGTATTGTTTAAACCAGTACATTCAAATTACAATTTTTCTGACAGATTACTCAAATTAAAATATTCTATTCAAAAAGATTTGCAGTGAATTGAGACAGTTAATTAAATTAACCAGCCTAACTAAAAGAAATTGTGCAGATCTCTTGATACCTAGATATCTGAACTAGTTGAAGCCAGAGACCCTCTGCTAGATAAGTCACTTCTTTACAAGTCATGGCTTCTTTTCTGACTTCTGAGTAACTGCTGCTCCTTGACAGCTTAATTGAAGCAACTGGTTGTTGTTATTAAAAAAAAAAAAAAACAACAAAGCCTGTCCTTGAACTGCCATGAGTAAGCCAGACATTGTTTTTTTGAAGATGAGGTTGCTTGCCAGTTTAAATTTTGCCACATCAAGGATTTCAAATCACTGTCAACATCCTAACTGGTTTAACCAACACACCCTCCTCTGTTCAAACCACAGCTCATCGTGTCATCATGTCCGCTATGACCAGCTACATAGCTTTGGCCCACAGTTCTACAAGCTTGCATTAATCAGAAGATGCCTAAGAACACAAGTTGTGGTCTCCATCAACTTGCATGGCTAGAATGATACATACACTCCCATCTAATGCATTAGCTTCTTCCACACCCTGCCCATTTTCTGGCAGGAGACTCTGTCCCTCTTTCACAACCCCCTTACATGACCAGCAAGTTCTCCTGCAAGAAACAAAGGGTATGAAGGGCAGACTGACTCAGCACAAAGACCCATCAGGTACGCATGTAAGGAGAGAACACAGAGTGAGTACGAAGGAACAAGATAGATGTGACAAGACTATTCATGCCAGTGCTGTATTAACCTATTCCACCACCCAGACTGACTGCATCCTGCAGGCCTACTCAGTATTAACAGCGCTTTGGCAGTTTTGTCCTGGAGAACACTTTTGGCCTACTCTGTAAATCCCAGAGTATGCTTATAATTTCTAAAAAGCACCTGCCTGGAAGATTTTTTGTTTGCTGCAGCTGTTACTTCGGTAGCAGCTCATGTAAATACAGGATGGGGAAGCAGAAAAACCCAGATGAAGAGTATGTTGCTTGCTCACAAGACCAGTTAAACAGCAGGAGAGAAAGAATTTTTTGAATGAGAAAAATCCTGCCAGTCAAGCCTGCTCAGGTCATTCTGTCAAGGAGTGGTCCTACACCTAAAACAGGCCGGGCTCAACTATATATAGCACACCTGTAGCTTCTCAGGGGTACTGCTGAAGTCACTTTTACTCATAACACCAGGAACGGGTACTCACGAGCTCATTTGGCCCAGCTCATCTTGTGTGGCCAGCAGGAGGTCTGAAAGACTTCTGGTGGCAGTAGGTGACGTGGAACAAGATGATACATATTTTGAAAGGGCACTGTGTCTGCAAATCCCAGAGGCACCTCCTCTTTGTGATGAGACACACGGGTTGCGATGCTTCATAATATGCAATACGCTTTGTACGTTCGCACTGACAGAATGGCTGGAGCTGACGGACTTAAAGAAGAATTAGTAAGTGGTTTACAAAAGTAAATAACAATTACAGTAAAGACTTACTCAAACTGTAGATGCCACTTTGGTGAGAACATTGGTTTTCACCCACCTTCCCAGCCACAAAAGGTAGTTCACCAGCCTTTACATGTAATTGTGAAAGGTGCGTTTTCTTCACCGTAGGAATTCTCTGCCATGAGAAAACATAAGACAAGAAATTCCAGTCTGCTGACCCAAGAGCAAAATCTTGAACTTCATTTTTTTAGTGAGTAAAATTCAAATAAACACACAGCAAAATGCATCAGCTCAGTTTCCCTCTGGTTTTAAAAAAATAATTTCCCTCCTGTATGTGTAGCGAGTAAGACTTTGTAATAGGCTGCGATGAATAAATTTTATTCCATATGCGTGTAGCAGACAGTTTGACAGTTAGGTTGACATTAAAGAAATTGAACCTTGCTTAAGTTTTCAAAACAACAGTTGCAAAATTTTGACTGATCTGCAACAAGTGTTGCAAAATGAATTCTCTTGATTTCGGCAATCCCCCCAAAACACACCATCTTAAGACGCTGCGTTAAAACTCCTTTGGAAACTCATTTTGCCAGAGAAACTGAAAGGCAGCTAAGAGAACATGTGGGACAGCAGCAAGACTGTAACAAAGGTTATTGTCAAGCTGGTAAGGGAAGGTTTTCCAGTGAGGTGGTAACACCCCTAGTACCATTTTCATTACTGAAGGAAGGAAAGAAAAAGAAAAGGAAAAAAAGAAGGAAAAAACCGATTTATTCAGCACTGTTTGTCACTTTGAAAATGGAGTAAAGTGCGGCAGATGAATCAACTGCCTCTTACATCACCGTTTTCCACAAATTCCAATCTCTGTGTGAGCCAGATGCTATCAGCAACAGTATGCTAATAGAAATTTCCATGTTACCTTCTTAGGCTTTTTCTTCTTCCCATTTTCCTCTTCAGGTTCATGTTGAGATGTTGCTGAAGACATCAAAATTCTGTTTATATGAAATCCTGTTTGAAGCTGCGGGAATAAACAAAAAAGAAAACAACCATTTAATGTAATATTGGAAGTATGAAATAGGGTGTTTTAATTAATTCCCTCTTTCATGCGTGGATAAGAACCAATTAAGGGAACTATTAACTGTCCCGCTTGGAAGGCATAAGTTACTCTTAAAAACAGATCACTATGAAGGCAGGGTGTTGGGCAGATCTTAACAGCTCTGTCTTACAATTCCTCATTTTCATATCCAGCTGCAGCAGCTGTATTTTTCCACTGTGACAATCAGCAACTGAGATAAGCCAATCCTGCCACATGCTGGGGATCTGATCATAAAATT
This sequence comes from Lophotriccus pileatus, assembly GCA_035583135.1. Taxonomy (NCBI): domain Eukaryota; kingdom Metazoa; phylum Chordata; class Aves; order Passeriformes; family Tyrannidae; genus Lophotriccus; species Lophotriccus pileatus. The sequence goes on from JAWWES010000115.1 coordinate 69,450,365, forward strand.
CAAATAATATGAACATTTGGCTTTACAATCTGGGGACAAACTAAGCCTCTCTGTGTAACATTGAGGTCAAAGCTTCTGGACAATCCTTAGATTGCTCTGTAGTTCAAAGTTGATATCAAGGCCCATGATAAACAGGATAATAATCATTTCCAATTAAACATAGGACAAGGACTTTGTTTTGGCATGTGTAACAGTTCCAGCTAAACAATGCTGGAGGTCCATCACTAAAGTGAGTATATTCTGGCTTTTCTGTCATCAAAAGGAAGTGAACCACGCCACACCCTGTGTTTCCCAGCCCAGATCCAACAGACCTAAATCCATTCTGCAGTGCACTAAGATGGCACCAATACTAGCTTAGGACTCAGTTTACTGCACCTAAGTCCTTTCTTGACCAAATGTTTATACTACTGCTAAAGTCAGACTACCCGCTCTGGGAAAGTCATTCTTACTATGTTTCTCAGAAGATAAAAATCTCTGTTCTAGGCTTTCTGCTCCTCAGCAGCAAGCCATTTAAGCAAGAAACCCGAAAACCTGCAAGTTTTCAACTGTGTCATTCTCCTAGATTCTGGAGGTGGTCAGACACCTGGGCTACAATCTGCATGTTATTTAAAGCCTTCTGGACTGATGAAAACCCATCATCCTTGGATGAGGTGCAAAAACTGACAGCAGTGATGAATTAAATTAAAGTGCCAGCTTTGTTTACGGCTAGGTTCTTTCAAAGTTACTCTTCAACTCTACATAACCTCCACCCCACCCCAAGGGAATCCCCTCACAACTGCTCCCTTTCAAACGGCTGCTACTTATCCACAAAGTGAGGTTTGGAATGCTACTACTTTGCCCCTTTAACAAAAGGTTTCTTTGATTTTGCTCTCTTCCCAAAATATTCCTCTCTCAGATGTACGGTGGCCCAACAAAGTGATCATGGTTTCACTGAATAATGAATTATTCAAGATCTCATTTGATGAACTATCACTGATCAAAGATTTTTCCAAGTATAGCCCTATGTATTAGATTGCAACGGATCTTCAAAAAGAGAGGAAAACAAACACTATAACCAACCTTACTTGGGGTATGGGGTTTCATATATGACCAATTTCTTGGTACTGCAAATAAAGGTTATCTGATTTAGTTGCAGATTTTCTAGAAATTAATTTTCTACCTAGGTCATTTAAAGCAGTGTTGAGGCAGATGAACTGTGTCATTAATACAAACCCAAGTAGAATCTTTTTTCACTGAGATATGCAACACACCTGGGAAGCTTTTCTAATACGTAGTTTGTAACTGGTCTAAGAAGTATTGCAGGAGTTCTCCCTGGGTAATAAACATGTGGAGTTTAAATGTAATAAAAAAGAAGGTATTTTGGATGAGAGTATAGCTTTCGTCAGTCCTAAAAAGTAAGATAAAATAAAACCTTTTCAGTCTACCTGAGATTTTTTATCTTGTATTAGCTTATGCTGATGGTCTTCCTTACAAATCTTTTCTTCTAAGTGTTTGATCTTGTCCTGAATTTGAAGACAAGAATGATTAGTCACAATTCAGTTTGCCATGCTGAATCAGAAGTCTGAAGTAGCTTGCAATTGTAAGGTGGGATAACACAGGGATGTAGCAATTTTTAAAGAGACTGAAAAAAGACTCATGCAAATGAAGCCAAGGTAGCATTCAGTCAGGTATGCTTTAACAGAAGTAACTTTTGCAAAACTTACGACTATTAATAGTATGTCATAACAAATGACTTTCAGACTGTCATTCCACGGATGCTTACTTCGGCAATTCTTTGAGTAGCAGTAAGTTTAAGACACTCTTTTTCTAGTATTTCAAGCTTTTCAAGTTTTGCATGCAGTTCCAGCCAGTTCTGATCGTCCTCTTTCCGCAGCTGGGCCTGGAAAAAATAAGCAAGAAAGGAGTTGGCAGCTGAGTGAAATTGTTTCAGGCAGAAAGAAAAAAAAAAAATCCCACACTACAGCAAAGGTGTTTGACTAGTTTAAATTTCATATTTTTTAAATTGCAAAGTGTTGAAAAATACCAGGCAGACAAAGACAATTTAAGTTTCCAGCAACCTTTTTGTCTACCAAATGTGCAAGTATTAGCATGGTTTCGCTCATTAGGAGTTCCACCCAGGAAGACTGTCATGCTATTCATTGAATGGCTGTCATCAGCCAGTCAGACAGTAAATTGCTTCTGTTTGCTACCACCCTGAGCAGAGCTGAGGAAAAATGATGGCCATAAAAAAACTGGGATCCTGCACATTTCTATACTTTTGAACTATATCACTACTTTGTTAGTATGCTACAAGGCTTCACCTGTTGTTCTAAAATAATTTTCTTTTCCAGTTCCACACTGGAAACCATTTTCTTCATGTAGTCCAGCTGTTTCTCCAGCAGGGAGCAGCGGGATTGTGCTGCATTTAACTGTTCACTCGCATCTACAGAAAGAAACAAGACATTTGGCACAGCAAAGGGAGCTAATCATTTAGACAGACTAATTTCATTGAGGAGTTCTGTGTCTTCAAAACATGCAAGAAGTGTTGTTAGTACGAAAAAAATCATATGGTTAAAATGTATTTTATATATAAGTCATGAGAATCAAAATGTTTTTTCAGAGATAGTCCATAATTTGAATTCCAAAGATGTGAGCACTGCAGTTACTTCGATTTGTATCAGCGTATATCTAACCAGAATCTGGTTTCTTCCCTTCTTCTATCTTTTCTCAAGGTAGCAGTCTTATGTAAGCAGCTGCTTGCTTATTGTAAGAGTGAAACATACCACCTGAAATATGCTTAGTCTTTAAAATAGCTTTATGGGTTATGCAACACTTCATTAATATATATTAAAAAAAATCTCAACTTGATCCACAATTATCAAGCTCCTGTACCTCCGCAATTTTGAAGCAAAGAATGAAAGGGGGCTGGTGTTAGTTAGCAGTTTTTCAAAACAAACACTCCCTGCACTATACAGTCTTAGAGCTGCTGTGGCTACACCTTATCACTTAAAAGAAATACCTTTCCTCTGTTGCATCAGTTCCTGATGTGCTGTGTCCTTCTCGTAGGATTCATGCTCTAAGGCCTTCTTATACTGAGCAGCTGCTCTGGAGAGGCTGCACAGATCAGCTTCAGCCTGTGACTTCTCCAACTCTAGACGGTGGATCTTTTCTTGAAGAGTTTTCAGGGCTGCCAATACAGCTAGGAAACAATGCAGCAGTTGCACCTTAAGTAGCAGTTCCCATTGTGATGATGATGATGATGATCATTATTAGAAAACACTTCACAGTGCAATATAATACCTAATTTTTCTCCCCAGGATCACTCCTAAAATTAATTATATTAATTGTACAGCTGTACACTAATATATGCAGAACATATCTGGGAGAAACTGGACATGTTTCCTGCATAAACGAGGTATAAAACATTGGTCCCATCAGGAAAACTAGTTTCACTCCAAATGGCAGCAAGCACAAAAAAATCATGACAAACAGAGTACAATAGATCCTGGAACTTCTGTTTACATAGATACAGGGAGCACGGGTATCCAAGTGAGGTCACAAGTTTTGGTGCAATACAACTGGTCTGTACAGATTAGGAAAAGAAAGCATGCACAGAACAGGGGAAGAAATTAAATACAAAGAGAAAATTTAGCAATACTTTATTGTTTCAAAAGTTAATGATTCAATACCTAGTTTCTTGTATTTGATGATTCTTTAAACCACAGAAACAAGTTTGCAAGGTTTTGCTTTTAGCTTTTTGACAAATCAGTATTTGTCAAAATTATGCCAAATATAGAAGTTGCAATTTCAGCTAAAAGAGAAAGTCTACCAAGACTCCAAAAAGTATATACACTTGTGGAAGTTTAAGACACATTCTGTAGCAAGTCAAGTTTATTTTCTGACATTTTGTAAGTCCCTACTCCAATTCTCTCATTACAGGAATACTCATCAAATATTGCTAGCTCCTTAACAACTTCCATCAGCTTAAAATAAACCAAAACCAATCAAACAAAACCAAACAACTTCCCCTGCCGCCCCTCCACCCCAAATAAAAACCTTGTGAGCTCCAGAGAGCAGTCACCCACGAAGGCACAGAACCATCATAGTGGACCCATATTTCTTATAGACTAACTTTCATGATGATAACTTTCCTGAGAGTTTGAGTTGTTCAGAAGTTCTCCCAAGGAAACATACCACACAATCACTTGGAAGTGATTTTAAGCTGGATGGAGCCAAATAGTGCTATGTAAAGCCAATTTCAAGTCATACTATACTGGATGTACCATACTAATGACCTTTTTTTACCGTATTTAAAGTCATGAAATGCTTCTGCTGAGTTTGAAGCATCCTCCTTTGCTTTTAGAGGAAGTCTGACAATTTTAAGTTAAACAAATTTCAAAGCCAAAGTTTATAAGGATGTTAGAAGACTTGCAGAGGTTTCCACTCCAGACATACGACTTCAGGGAGACTACTCCCTCAGGACACATATACATCCTGTCTCAATGTCAGTCTGATAATCACAACAAGCTATTGAACTGAGTAAAATAGAATGGGGAGTTTGCTCAGGAGATTTCACATGGAACAATTAAAAAGACCACTTTAAGGACATATTTTGGCTTTACCCTGGTTATTTGGGATAGAAGGCCTGTCACCAGCAACAGCTGCCAACTTCTTTGATTCTATATAAGCAAAGGCTGCAGGAAACATCCGATCTGGTGGCTGAAGAAAGCTTCCTATGAAACTGTTCTTTGATTCAGAATCCATAGCCTGTTGAAAGAGAGCTACTTAACGTTATTAGTTCTTTAACAGACTATGTAAGATTTTTCAAAGTATGTCACTGCACTGTCCCTGGCTCTGTTTATATCAAACCAGATCACAAGCACAAGCACAAGCACAACAACAACAACAACAACAACAATAATAATAATAATAATAATAATAATAATAATAATAATAATGATAATAGCAACAACAAACCCCACACCCCCACATGAATCCTATATTTTAATACGATTCAAAAACAATGCCTTTCATAACTCTAAACACAGCTCTCTTTGACCACTCAAAATTTTCCACGATTTTTCTTGGTGGTTTCTAGTAACTTACACTGATTTTTGTACTTTTAAAACCCAAGTATTAACAGCATTTTCTATTAACTGTTCTACAGACTTCAGTGTCTTGCCTCTTAAGTGCTCCCTGCAAAGCAAGCATTACAAGTTTTATGGCCTGTTTCCATTTGTAGCTTCCTCAATGCTCTTCTGCCCATCTTTTTGGATGAAAAACCAAATTACACATGGTAAATAATGTACCATTATTACATAATAAAGACACAGTTCTTCACATTTACTGTTGAGATATCAGAAAGATATTTAATATGCAATAGTCCCAGCATTCTCCCCATTATTAGGCATCCTGTTTCTCTACTCCCTTTCTGCCCTGCCCATTTATATTCTTTGTTTTATCAGAAACACATTTGAAGACAATTCATACCCTGTCAAATAGTGATTTTCCTTCATACTGAAGACATGGACAGTGAAATTTGCAGAAAGTGCTTTAGGCTATTACAACCTCTAGGAAGTTAAAGCAAGTTTTAAATCAACCTGCTGCTACCTACCAAAATAATACCAAGCATTTCACTTGATACACTGTAAGAAATTAAGAGTATATACAGTTTCAGCTAACAGAAAAACAGCTTATTTGAAGGTTCAGTGATACAACAATTAAGGTATCACTGGAGTTTAAAACGCAAGGCATGCAACTGGAACAGTCTTTCTGCTTGGGCAAGGCCATTTACAGATGTTAGTCTCCAAGAAAGTCACCCAAAGGAGGTATCTAGTAACAGGAGGAAGTGACATAAACCAAGACAGGAGCCTGCTGATGATGCAGACTCTGGGAATTAATATGTATTCATACTGGGTGGGCGGGGAAAAAAGTTTTCAATAATGGAAAAATTTTCCAGGAGCAGCTCTTACAGCACTATTTCAGAGGCAATATGAAACAAGAAAAAAATCACCTCCCATCCATAGCATCTCTTCAAGACATGTACTAAACCAAAGGTATGCAGAAGCCCTTTCTTCCTCGTCCAAGTTGTCATCACAGAGATGTCGACATAAGCATCTCTTTGCCAGGGCTCCCTTGACTTGAGGCCTCCTAAAGACCTCTACTCTTGTGTGCCAACACTCCCAAGGCAGACCACACCATCCAAAGCGAGCCCCCTGGCCCTGAAGTGGGAAGCTATCCGGGCTACCTTTGTGCAACAGGCCTTTTCCAAAGTGTTCCCCGTGGGCCACCCCGTCCAAGCCCAGGCCAGGGCTGTCGGTGCTGGGTCGGCAGCGGGAGTAAGAGATAAACAAGACTGACCAATTTTCCCATTGCTTCTCAACCCTTACATGTTGGTGACAAAAACGACTAGTAAAAAAGGTCCTTAAAAATAAGCAGATTCACGTGCAAAAAGTTTCCTACCACTGCTGTGAACAAAGAAAGGCAACTTTGGAAGCACCAGAGGAAGGTGGTGTTTTTTGCTCACACAACCCAACCTTCTGGCAGTCAGTGTAAGCGGAGAGTCGCTTTTCCAAAATCCTCCGGTGGAACATGGCTCCCTCGCATGCCTGTGCAGCTATGCACCAATTAGTTTCCTTATTACTTTCACATAAACAAGTTTTGCTGTTTCCAAGGAGATGGATCTGTGGGCAGTTGTAAGGAGGGCGGTGATCCAAAGCAAATAGTGAATAAGGGAAGGAGGGAATAAAGCACCAGAAAATTTGAGGGTTTGGGGACAAGCTCAGCAACGCGAAGGTGCAGGAACATGGGGGACACCTGCTTGGGATAAAGGGAAGTAAAGATCCTTTAGTTCTGCAAGTGAAGCCAGAGGGAAGTGAAAGAGTAGAGGCCAGCTCACCTGCCTGGTGGTGGCGATCCAGCTAATCCCGTGTGGGTTTCAGCACGAAAACCCACAACTTTGTCAGCACAGCAGAGGGTGACACACACCCTGCAGCTGGAGCGGGGAGATCCCCAGGCTGCTCCTAACAGCACAGGCTCTGCAAAGGGTGTGAAAGAAAACACCACAGGACCGAGACACCTGTGTTTGCAGAAACTCAGCTGCAGACACAGTTACGGGTGCCTTGCTTTACCACAGCTTCCTCAGACGCAGAGGCTGTGTGAACTAGGCTGAAGGAATGGTTGCTATAGTGCTTGGAGGCTCTGTCAGCATAATGACTCTAGGAGAGGTGCTCTGGTGTAGTCGAGTCCTAATATCTTAGCAGGTAAATATTGTTTACAGTGACCATACTGCACAGGAGTAATGCCAGCGCTGCAGACTTCAGGCAAAGAGACATGCCAGGAAAAGGACCAAGTCACTCTACAGCAGCAAGACATCACTAAACATCCTGGCCACTTTCAGCCCACTGCGGCAAGAAACCTACCAGGAAATAATTAAGTAGCTTGACGTATGTTTTAACGTCAACTGTCCTGCCATCAACTTTTCCCCCCACAAGCATTTAAGCTTCTATAAAACCATCACAAACAGGTTTGCTTTTTAAAAAGCCTAATACAGCCCACATCCATTGCAAGCTTAAACCACTCTTTTATTCCATGCTACCATGGACTCCTGCCCTAGAGAAGTGCTATAAAGCAGATACTGCTTCCCAAACAGCGATGTTTGTACTGATATAACTCCATAAGGCTTAGGGGGATTTAGCACTTGAACAACAGTCATTAAAGCAGCCAGAACACCGTTGTTTAGACAAGCCCTTCGTTGAGGAAATCAGTGCACTCCTTTGAGTTTGGGGAACTGCCAAGGGAGAAGTATGCATATTAAACACAGGCTAACAAAATACCCCAGTTACCACAGAGAGGGGAGGGGAAGAAGGAAGAAATGCTGCACTCCCACCCCAGCAGCCTGCACTGCTGTGGTGAGCAGGGTGAAGCACTTGTGCTGTGCAGGTCACATCTGGAGTTAGCACCAGCCCTTTGAGTTTTTTAACCAGAACTGGCCCAACAGCCTGTGTTGGTGGATGCTCAGATACTCACTTATTATTTTACACAGAAAAACACAAGGGAGTTAGTTCCTACATGCTCTGCATCAAGCAAAGGGGCAATTTGGTGCTGACCACGGGCTTACCATTTAATCATCAGCCTGACCAAGCCACCTGTGTTTTTCTCCAAGTCTGAGCCAGGAGGCCCAAAGAGTTCTGTGCCAAGCGTTTGCAACCCTGTGCATGGTGCAAGATGCCAGGCATAGCAGATGAGCTCTGTGACAGCACTGCATTAATGCACATGCAGTGTCTACTTCCTACCTTGCTGCAGCCAGCGTGCTCATCCCAGGCTGGATGAGCATCCCTCACTGGGACCACTTCTGCCTGCTGGCTCACCATCCCATGCAGGCTGAGAGTGAGCTTGCACAAAGTACGCTGGGGAGCAATCCTGTCATCAGGGATACATCTGTATATGTGACTTTCATGCCTCAAAGGAAAGCAAGCAAGCTGGAGTTTGGTACCTTAACACAAACAGGGAATTTCCCATTTCATCATGGTCATCTAAGCACTAATACAATTTACTTTCCTACAGTTTCTACTTAGTTTTGCTGAATTTGGCCTGCATTAAAGGCCAGAGTACTGGATTGGGTTGCTCTAAAAATCAATTGACACTTTAGTTATTGCTGTCTTTCAGCATACCAACATTAGGGAGTTACTGAACACAAAGGAAATCCCAAATGTTACAGAATGATCAGTTACAACTTCTTCATCCCCCTCTTCCCCTCGTTTCTGTTCTTCCCCTCCCTTGCTAGCTACATCATTTAAAAATCTTGCAAAAAATATCTCCCAAAGTGAAAAGTCCAGAAACATTTTGCCACATATACAATTATGTCCCATACTGTAAAGCAGCATCTGGAAAAGCTTTTTCCACACGTGAACTATAGCAGACTCAGGGAATAATGCTGGCTTAACAGTCTCCCAAAAGATACTAAATGAAAAATGTGATAAAGTAAGGAATGTTTCCACTAAATTCTCTGATGCTTGTTATCTCATGGAGACACTGGTTCATTCAAATCACTTGTGAGGGCAGCCTTTTAGAACCAAAGAAAGAGGTGTTGTCAGAACACCTTCAAAGAAGAAAAAGAAAAAAAACAGATCAAAGCATTTTTCAGAAAGAAATACAAAGATATATATCTTATGACCTGACCTACTGGGCATGCAAAATTTATAGTGGTTTTTTTAATAACTGAAAATAAAGTCTCAGATGAACCAAGCAATGATTCACTGTTTATCTGACATAAGAGAAGTTTTAAAGAACTGCCCCAATACAGGCTATACCAAGAAACTCCCAGAATTCTGGCTGCTGCTTTAACTATTTGAGCCAAGCTTTGCTGGCAAAAGGTTATGTGAGAAGCCATTTTTGTGACACAATCCAAGTTGGTCTATTTTTCCACCCTTTCCTTTGAGAACCAGGGGAAAAGCTTGGTCAGCTGTACTAGCTGTGCTGCAACACTCGGCCTTATTCCCAACAGAAAAAGAGCAGCCCCTCCACAGACAAAAAAGGAAATAAATAATGTTGTAGGCAAACTGCACTGTTGTTTTGGGAACACCCAGTCTCCAGCATCCTGACACAACCACTTTAATCAGCCTGAAACATACGACATCGCTCAGGACGTATCTAAGTAAGTGTTACTCCCATGCCATCTCTAATCTAAGTGGGTTAGAAGTGAAATGGTGACAGCTGCAAAATTAACAGGAAGTAAAACCTCACTGAATCAATACAGCATTTCAACGTGTTTTTAAGGTTTGTCATGTTCCAGTTTAAATAAGTTTAGAGAAAATGGCCAAAAATTTGTTAGAGAAATTTAGGAACCTGGGAGTGTTTTGAAAAACTGACACAGAGAAGTCCCTGGGAGTTAGTGTGTTGTACAAACTGCAAGATATACACTGGCAGTCTCAGAACTGGATATATAAAAGTTAAGTGCCCAGATTCTTCTTTGATACTACTGTTGGAAAACCTATTAATTCCTGAACCTCAAGTCTTATGCAGAACTTTCATACAATCATTGTTCTTCAGTCTTGGAAGAAAAGGAAAAGAAATACAATTTTATATTTTCTCATGACACTGTATGTACTGTCAAGTAGGATAAAACCTGGCATTTTAATGAAAACAAACAAGCAAACAAAGAAAAAACAACAAGCTCCTAAGACTTTTCACTGTGTCAGACCTAAGCATTTATACTCATATTTCTCTAATTCCTAATTGCTAGAGATAAAAGAAAGAGAACAAAAAAAGAGGAAGAAAGAAAATGGAATGAGTTATACAAGTACTTTGTGAACAAGGGGAAAAAATAACCTGGTGGGGAAAAAACTGAGATAGTTTTATAACAATTTTTTAAGGAATAGGTTCCAACCTGGCAGTGTACCAAGCAAGCAAATTTGGGTCGTAATGTCATTAGTGTTTTGCTGTTTTCTTCAATAAGCACAGCAGACTCCATTCCTCATTCAATGTGGCCTTCATTCAAAAGGGCATGATAGACCCATAGTCAATACTTTGTGGGGAAATCCAGTTGCTGCAAACTGCTTTAACCCATATGTGCAGACAATAACTGAACTTGGAATTCAGAGGGGCAAGATTGCAAATTCCTATCTAGTAATATGTTAGCATGAAAGCATTTAGCCTGGAATACAGTGTTATCAAAATAATTACATTTATAAGTCTTTAATCAGTCCAACGTAATTAAATATAAGCTTTTTGCAATAAGCATCAAACCCAAACACTTTAAATGGTCACTAATATACTTCCTCACTTCGCTCATAGTTCCTCTTCTCCGGTCATCCACCTCCCATTACAGTTGTGGTTTGCCCCTCATCTCATCTCTTTTTCATTGTATTTATATAAACCTATAGCTTTGTTCCTTGCCCTTCTCCATTTGGAATTCATTTTTCCCCACTCCCTCTTCTAGCACAAAAAATTAGGATTTTTTTTTCAAAGTTAAAATACTCAGTTTTCCCCAAACAAGAATAACAAGCAAATTTCTTCCTTTTATACTTAAAATCCAGTTCCCACTGACTGATGTGGTAACTGAAGGTGGTTTCCTCTGTACTTTACATGAAGAATGTAAGAAGTTCCTTTTTCTCTTCACTGTTATTTTCTGCTGATGCCATCACACTGTCTTCCATATGCAGTTTGTTTAGCTTAGTGAGTCCTGATAGATTGGAAGGCAGGAGGAAATTGCCGGCTTTGGCTATGGACCCTTGATTAAAAAGAGGAAGGCTTTGCTGCTGTGGAAAGGTAAGGTTTTCACGGGCAACTGACTCCAGTATAAAAGACTGTATCTGTGCACAGGCAAGAATAATTAGAGATTAGAAGGAAAATGCAAAAAGGAAAAGTCATATTAGAGGAGGGCAGGGCAAATGTAAGAGTGGGTTGAAATGACAATCATAGTGAAGAAATATTACAAGGTATGGGATAGTTCTTGCAGGTACTGACTCATTCACAGTAAACACTTTTACTGCATGATAATTTTCACCTTTTGTGTCTCAAATATTTAATAGTATCACTGACAGATTGTTATGAGTGTTGCAACTTGCCCTCTAGGCAGATGAAACACATAGACTGTGCTGTCACCATTGCCTTGGAATTTATTTTTAAAGTAAACTTCTGTTTTTACCAATACTTTCTCAAGGAAACTGTCAGTCTCTTCACCCAGCATCCTAGCATGAAGATAGAGTAGGAGGCAGATTTTTAGACAGATAACTATAAAAGCTTGACATGGATGAGCAGAGAAGCACAAAGAAGGCAATTATTCATAGGATTTGTCTCTTTTTGCCAGCTACCACACCTACATTTTTTTCATATATTCCTATGCTACTGATAGCTAGCCACCTGGCAGGGAAGAAGAACTCCACTCTTCATTTGTACATCAGGCAACCTAGGAACCAGAATGAGGGGGGAAAAAAAAAAGATGCTAACAAGGAAAAGATAACTTTCACTCCAGGCAAGAAATTATTCCCAAAATCCTATTCTGTCAGGAACAGTTGTCTTTAACTACACAGAAAAACTGCAAGCAGATCTGAGTCAGAGCAACTCCTTGATCTTATTTTGGAGACCTGTTTTGTTGAAGAATAATTTTAAATAATATCACCTGTTTACATGACTCAGAATATTCACTGCAACTCCAACGCGTCCTCATTGTGCACCCTGACCAGGCACAATATCCTAAGCATTGCTGCCCAATAGTTTATATATCATATGGTATAATGAGTACTCAGAAATGCTAGTTTTATCGTTACTTCTGCCCCGAGTATTCAAAGCCATTACTTCCTTCTGTATATTTAAATTTGCATGACTTCAGAGATGCAAAGTAAATCTGAGTAAGCTACAAAATTCTGCACAATGTTGCAGACAGAAAACTAACTTCAATTGATTATAAAAATTTTAAAGGCATTTCTTCCCTGTTAACTAGATGCAGTTTCTGATTGCAAGGAAATTTAGTGGATTTCTAGTGTCTTGTATTAAATTCTTGCCATTCTGCGTGACCTTAATAAGTTAGAGGGATGGGACTGATAAGCGACTAATGTTCCAGGATATGTGAGCCTTTCAGCCTCAGGGCTGTGTGTGGTGATGACAGGCTTACATTCCCTGAATATAAAAGTGCAAGTATAGGTCCAAAACAAGCAGCAAACTCAGTGAGGAGCTAACAAAAGTTGAGTTGGGGGAGACGCTACGAACACAGATGTGTGTGAAGACCCACCCTGCTGCTTGGCACCTTTATACTCTTTGGACTCAGAATTTGGAGTCCTTATCTGGCAGTGAGTGCCAAAATCCATTCTTAAAAACAATGAATAAAAAGTCCCTGTAGCTTTTCTGGTCTGTGACTTCAGTTCATGCAGCTGCTGGTCACAGCATTTTTCTTTGTGTTATTGCTGGAAAACACCAAGGTCTCTATTAACAGACAGCCTGCCAAAGGTGTTTAAAAGGCCTTCTGGCCTGTCACCAGATATAAAAATTCCCAATAAGCAATGTTCACTTTCTTTTAAAATGCAGCTGGAGGAAATAGTATCCATATTCTCTGTGCTGCTAGCCTGTGGTCATAGCACTGGCCTGGAAGTTCCTGAGGAACACTCATGCCTCATCCCTGAGGATCATGCTAGACTGAGAGGAAGAAGAGCAGGAAGGAAACAGGGAGTCACCACCTTTTTGTTTGAAGTTTTGACCCTGTCCTAAAAAGCATATAAGAGTCTAGACCAAGGATAAAGCAGCTGAGGCAACAGACAGAATAAAGCAAGGATGTGTCTCTCTCATCTAGTTTAATCATCAAAACAGAGTTTGGGGGTTTATTTATGCATTTTTGCAGTTAACAGTCCCCAGATAAAAAACAGCACTGGCTTAAGATTAGTTATCAGAAACCAGGAATAACTACCTACAGCTCCCTGTGTCCCCTTCCTTCCAGTTCACACCAGTGCCACGCTTTTGCCATGTTTCCAGTAGGGCACAAATTCAGCAACTGAAGTGACGAACGCTTCCTTTCCATTTTGCAGTCCTTCTGAGCACCTGGGATACTTTCCTGGGAGTTAGGATGTGTTGATGGTAATGCCTTTGAGCTAAAAGGCAATTGTCTCATCACTGAAGGTGTACTGAAGGTCAGCACTCTACCAAATAGAGCCAGGCACTGAAGCTAGCTGTGGCTACAACAGCAGAACTTGCCTTGTTGTGCTTGGAGAGGTTCCACTCAGCTGGACCTCTCTTGGAGCTGTTCTACCTACTTTCTAGATCACAAACAGGCATAAAGGGGAGACAGGTACCAAGATGCCCAGTTTGGAGCAATTCTGAATATTTATATCCAGAAACAGACTAAGAGAGTTCAGGTGGCTGCTCAGTGGAGTTTTTCAGAACTGAACTTTTAGTTTACCCATACTCTTTTCTTAGTCTTCAGTGTTTCAGGCTACATTTATAGAGTTAAGCACTACCTTTAAACAGCTAAGTATAAATGTAGTATACTCAGAGGTTGGCAAAGTACAGCAGGACCTTAAGTGGCCTGTAGTTTTGGTACATCACAGCCCAAGTTTTCTCAAAGCAACCCACCCTTCAGCATAATTCTATTCCAAAGGCTTTCTGCATGAATGATTTAGTCCTCTAAGAAAAAGCCAGTGAGTAACTTACCCATCCCTGCTGCATTTGTGACCTCTAAGGAGGCAGGGAGGCAGAGTTTGGTGCAAACGTACACCTGCAGTGCACAATAGGCCAGAGCACACGCTAAATGTACAAACACATGCTCAGAAGTAAAAAAAGGCCACCTTTTCTCCCACATAAAATCATAGAATGGTTTGGGTTGGAAGGGACCTTAAAGATCGTCTTGTTCCAAACCCCCTGCTATGGGCAGGGACACCTTCCACTACACCAGGCTGCTCAAAGACCCCATGCAACCCGGCCTCAAACACTTCCAGGGATGGGGCATCCCCAACATCAAGACTTTCCTCCTAATACCTCATCTATACCTAGCCTCTTTCAGACTAGAGCCGTTCCCCTTGTGCCATTGTGAGGCATTCCCTCCCTATGTGCCCCTGTAAAAAGTCCCTCTCCAGCTTTAGGTACTGGAAGGTGCTGTAAGGCCTCCTCAGAGCCTTCTCTTCTCCAGGCTAAACAACTCTCAGATTAAACTCCAGGCTAAACTCTCAGACTGTGTTCATAGGAGAGGTGCTCCAGCCTCCTCTGATCATTTTCATGGCCCTCCTCTGGACTCACCACAACAGGTGCACATCCTTATGCTGAGTACCACAGAGCTGGACACAGCACTCCACGTGGGGTCTCACAAGAGCAGAGTAGAGGGGCAGAATCACCTCCCCTCAACCTGCTGGCCACACTTCTCTTGATGCAGCCCAGAACACGGTTGGGTTTCTGGGCTGTGAGCACACACTGCCAGCTCATGCTGAACTTCTCATCCACCAACAGCCCCACGTGCTTCTCCTCAGGCCTGCTCTCAAGCCATTCTCCATCCAGCCTATACTTTTGCTTGGGATACCCTGACTCAGATGTAGGATCTTGCACTTGGTCTTTTTGAACCTCATGAGGTTCACACAGTCCCACCTCTCAAGCCTGTCAAGGTCCCTCTGAATGGCATCCCTTCCCTCCAGCACATTGACTGCACCACACAGCTTGGTGTGATCAGCAAACTTGCTGAGAGTGCACTCGATCCCACTGTCCACATCACTGACAAAGATATTAAACAGACATTAAACATCTTAAGCTGCAGTTTGCTTGATCTTCGAGCATAGTCTGTTGGAATGATATACATGGCTGGGCTTGACACCAAGCCTGAGCCTGTGTTCAAAGGCAGTAGAGGATTAGCCTTTGGCTTTTTGGTATCTCTCTGCAAAACAGGAGCCACAGAACTTTGTTTCCTCAGAGGGTTACTGTGAAGAAAAATGCATTATACAGTGCAGTGACATTTATTGTGGCAACATGCTAATATCCAGATCTCAATAGGGAGGGTGAATTTTAGAAGAGAGTGATCCCATCCTAGATATTTAATATTTGGAATGAAGTAAGCCTTAACAAAACCAGGTATATATGAAAGCAGTTGAAAGAATGTAATTTAAAAAGCAGTTCCTCCTAAGCTGTATATTAGCATTAGTTCTACAGTAATCGACAAAATGCATTCTGCAGCAAACTGCTCTTTTGTGACATAAAGACACTGGAATGCACTTTTAAAAGTAAATATAAAATTTTTTAGGTCTTAGATGTTAGAAAGGACACGAATACAACCACTAGATACTGTATTTTCAAACATAATTCTGCCATTGGGTATCACTTGCATATGGCTATAGAAGTCCTTATCTAATTAAAAAAAGAGGGAAGTTGATAAGTCATCATCAAGGAAGGAAATAGGTTTAAAACAGTCCCAAATTTGTTTTTCTTCAGCTTATCATTTTGAAAACTCAAATGCTGTAATTCTGGATGAGTTGCCAAATTGTTTCCTTCATAATTCTGCCTTTCTCTTATCCATTCTTTAGAGATCAAAAACAAGCATATTAACTTCAGTCAGTGAACGCGCAAATCAAACAAACACATTCCCTTAACTTCAGGCTCTGATTAATGCCACTGGTAGCCTTTGACCTTGATTTCCACAATGTCTTGCAGTGCATAAAGAAGCTGGACCTCGTATCAGAAAACTGCAGAGATTTGGTTTGGAAAAAATAAACCACCTTCATCTCCACTACCAAAGTACTACACTAAAATCTATAAAAGAGCTGAAATCTGAAGTTCAGGCCTTGGAGCCAGTTTCACAATCTGTTTCCTGTAGCCAGAGTTCATTTGCAGCCAGTGGAAAAAACAGCTTCTAAAAGATAAAAGGCAGTGGTGTGGCTTTCTATCAATCTTAGCATTCATGATGTAAATACAGCTGTACCAAAGTCTAAACCAAAGCTCCAGTTCTGATTCTCATTCACTTTATTGATCTTGGGTGTATGTAGCCATTGTCAGAGACACCCAACAAGTACAAACTTATCACAGGAAAATTAAGATTTACCAACTTCTGAAGATTAAAATTTAGATAGAAATAAAGCAAACATGCTTGATGTGTCTATTCACAGGAAAATGGGAGACCATAAGTGAGTGATGACAGAATGGGACAGGAAGCTGAAGTGGTAGCTAATGTAAAAAAACACAAAACAAACAAAAAACCCCAACAAAATAAAAGGTACTGGCAGAATTATTTTCTTTGAACCCATCAGTCATGATGGGTGGAGGCCTCGAGAGCTCAGAGAAGTCAAGACCCATATTTATTACAGGTAGTGATGATTTTGGCAGATACATGGTTCGCAAGGGTGCCAAAGGCCTGGAGGAAGCAGCTGTGTGAAGCAGTCCAGGCCTGCGCACGCTGCCAGACAACAGCAATGCAGTCTCCTTATAGGAAGGATTATATGGGAAAAAGAGACTGGTCTTCCTTGAAAGGCACAGGTAATGTTGCCTGATATTGCAAGCTTTAAAGATACAGGGACAGCAAAAAAAAAAGGGGATGTCAGATGAAGAAACCAGATTCTTTACAAATAAAACAGCTATTGATAGCTGGTGTGGATGAGCCAGCCCAAGCTCTGTTCCTGGACTCAGAAGTGGTGTCTGTATCTTTCTGTGGCGGAAGAGTAGATTGTTCTGCATTTAACTTCAGTTTTGAGGTTTGAACTTTAGAGTGGGAAATGTGTACGCGAGAAACAAAAAATAATGACGCACGACACTATATAGGCCCAATATCCCATTCCTCATTTACTTCCAATTATTCTTTTGCCTTTCAATATGCTCAAAATTTTAGTTTCACAGTAGCTTTAATGTGAGAGCTGTAAACAGTTCTGCCCTTGTTTCCCTCTCCTTTTCTCTGCCAAGAGGTGAACTGGATCAAGGAACTGACTTGGCTGAAAGTTAACTTTATCAAAAAAAAAAAAAAAAAAAAAAAAAGCTGTCAAATATGTGTACTTTTGTACTATCTAAAATTATGAGTCCTGAAAGAACAGAAAGAATTAGTTGGGTTTAGTTTGTTTTCTTGATTTGCTGTATTGAAATTGGGCATTAATAGCTCCATGTGGCCTGCTCTCTTACTAGATTATTAAAGAACTCTTTAGAATGTAGTATCTACTACAATGAGAAATTTGAATGACTGCAGCATTTTCAGTGTGGTTTTGATTTTTTTTTTTACATGCACCATTTATTTCTCATCATTTTATTACAGGGCAAACGAAAGCTTGGGGAAAAAAATAAGCAATCAGTCTTCCTTAATTAAGGGTTATCATTCCGTCCAGTGGATTTGTGGAAAGCAGGAACAGAATAAATTTCTTTTTATTTTCTCTCTGGGAATATTAAATGCAATGCAGCTAATTTGTCTGTGAATTAAATCTCCAGCTTTTTTCCAGCTCTTTAGTGCTAGTCTTATCTTTTATTTTACTGTAGCAGGAGAAGATCCTATTCTAGCTGAAGTATATAGTGAGCTTTGCATTCTCCTTGCCTTTTCTGGTATTGAATTTCTGTAAAAAAGAGAAGTATATATAGAAAATAATATAGCAATACTTATGATAAGGTTGGAATACTTACTTTACAAATGTAGCATTCTTTCTCCATTTACACAGATCTAATGTGTGTCATTTCTGCTGGCTCCTATCAGGCAGAAGGGTCTATGGCAGAAGCTTTAAAAACAGCCTCTCTCAGTGCATTTTCATGGAGGTCTGGAGCCTCAGTAAAGTTTGTGTGAGGGACCTGTTTGGGGCAGGTGTTGGTGCCTGTGAAAGGGTTTCTCAGGCTGGCCTGAAGGACACCAGAACTTCTTTGCTCTGCCTAGATTCCCTGCAGCACCTCCAGCCCTGCTCCTTCCAGAAGCAAGGGCAGTGCTATCTTGCAGTCAAGCTGTTGTCCTGATGAAAAGGATTATTTCTTTAAAAGAAAAAACTTTCAGAGTAAACAAGTTTTTACCTAGCAGACCAACACATCTGTTGCAGATAGAACCCACTGACAGTCTCGTACATTTATCTTCTCTCCCCTCCTCTGTTCCTAGGGCTTTTTAACTGTTCAATGGATTTTCCAGCTGTGTTGCTTTTAGAGCCTGAAGTTTGGCTGTTGCCCTGTTAGTTTGGATGTTGGGTGGAAATGTTGCTTACTTGTTGGCTACTGCATTGCCTCCAGCAAGGCCAATTTTTTCCTCAGTGAAAGCATTATAGTCTCAAGTATAGTAAATCATCTTACTAATAATTATTGTATTTCATTATTCTTAATTAATTTGCAATGTTTCCACATTTTTCAACAAACTCCATACTGGAGAGAAGAGGATATGCAGCCTTTCTCAGAGCAGAATTTTAGATAAAACCAAGATCCATTTTGTCCCTAATGTCCCAAGTTTCAACTATACTTTACATATGGCAGAGTGGGCAGTTAACAAGCTTATACCAACTTTACCAACCTATTGACCATTACTGACACCCCCCCCCCAAAAAAAAAGACTGAATACATTTGTTACATTTACATGTTTACATGTCAATTGTTCATGATGTAGAAACTTTCTTGCCTCGTTTACTGTAAGAGCTCACAAAAAAACTATCTTGATATGGAATTTGGTACTTCTGGAAGAAGCCCTTCTATGATTTGTTTTTCTGCTTTTCATTTACATCTATAACTGCCTTCTAAACAACTAATCAAGTGGACTAAGCAGAAACATATTTGTTTCTTATATTTTAAATATATTTGTAGTTTTACTTGAGCTACAGTTCTTCTTTACAAGCTTTCTTAAATGTCTGAAGAAAGCAAGAACTCTGTGGCTAGGAAGTGCTGTGAAGCATAGGTTGTGATTTCCCATATTCTCCTCTAGCTGACCCTTAGCAATTCACTTCTCTGGATGTTGTTTTCTTGGGACTTCTATTTTTGTCTAGGGACAATGTCCTGCAGGATATGCTGTTTATCAAATAATGGTGTAGGACCCTTGACAGAATGTAATTGCCATATATTGACATGTAGTTGCCTGCTCTGTCAACATTTTAGTTTTTTCTCCTTGTCTTTAGAAATTTTTGCATGTCTGTCCAGCCTGTCCTAGACCCACCACACCATAAATTCTAGCCAGACTACAAGATGAAAACGGATGCTGTACTGGTGGGTGATCTGCTGGTAAAGCAGAGAAAGCACAGATTTATCCCTGTCCTTCTCAGCTCTTGTGCATTGTTCTGGTGTCTTGCAAGACATCAGCTGTGGGTGATCTGGGGTAAGGGGTGCCATTGTTTCCTGGCAAGTTATACTCCACAAGCAGTGTGGGAAGCTGGATCTCCACCATCAACTTCTTTACCTGTGGAGTCTATAGAATGCTCTCTCCTCTCTATTTGTTCTTCCCAAAATGTACACATTCAAGGCCTCAGTCCATATGGCTGTGCCCTCTGCAGGCGGAGTCCACCATCGCTGAAATAATCCTGAGAACTATAGGGCAGAGTCACATCAACAGTGCACCATTCTCCATGCAACCAGCTCCTAAAACAACAGCTCCTAAAGCCTCACGAAAAATGAGGAAGAAAATGTCTTTTTCCATTTTGGAGGACACAAAGAAAGAATGAAGGGTAAGCTCAGTCAGTAGCACCCTGCTTTGGAAGAACTTCTTGAAAAGGAAGTCTGAATGCATCTTCTGTGGCTTAAAACATCTGCTGGAGTGAAAAATCTGGGTGACAGCATTGGATCCAGGTCTGAAAAACATTTGCATGTGGGTCAAATGATTGCATACATTTGATCTGGTTAGGCTACATGGCTTAGGCCAGAGGAAGAACCAAACAAAATTTAAAAAAAAAAAAAGGAGCCTGTTTCTATTCTCTGGTATGTTCAGCACACTTAAAGTAGCTGTCTTATCTTTTTATGAAAAACATACATGTATTTGAAGTTCTTTTCTCCACCTATCCTTACCTCAAAGAGGCAGGGGTTGGGTTTATAATTTCCTGCTACAAGCAGGCCCATGACACAGGAACAGGGGCTCAAAAATTATGTTCGGAAAATAAAATAAAAATGCTTTAAGCAATCTTCCCTCCATTCATTACAAGGAATCCATATGCTCTGAGATACAAAGCCAGTCTCTTCCCTTTTCTGATTCACACAGAGGACATTCATAGCAACATAGCATTTAAATACAGTGAACACAGATGTATAAGTTCTGCTGGCAACAGTGGATAGTGAGAGCCCCAAATCTCTTTTGTGAAAATACATATGAACAGCATCAAGGTTACAGCAGAGCAGTTAATACTGGCTTAATACAGCACAAGCCTACTCCTAGAGTCTGTTACTCCCTTAGGCTTAGATCCCTTCCTTTTGCACAGCTTGACAGTATGAGGACAACTGATGTTGGAAGAATATGGGCTCAGTATGTCAGCCCAGCAAAAGGAGATGAATAAGTATCATACAGATGGTGTGTGCTTAGAGGAGAGGACAGGATGGAGACATTCTCCTTATAGCTGGACCAAAATTTAATCATCTGTGCACCTGGCTTCAGACAAAGTCAGAGCAGAGATGTGGTTTTAGTTAGGGAAGTAAGCTGCATCACAAAGGCAGAACGTCTATTAGTTAATGGCTAGTATCAGTTTTCATGCCTTTTAAGACCATAAATATTTTAAATATCAAGGCCTTTTTCTTTCATGTGTGTATCTATTTCTCTTAAGTGCATTCCACTGCTGTCTGTTCCCTTCTCCTCTGCTCTGGTCTGCAAAAGATTATACATGATTTTGTCTACCTCCAAGCTCTCAGTCATGGAAGGTGTTCCTGGCTCACCACAGGTCATAATCCATAATTATTCCATATTTCCTATTATCTTTGAGAGAGGACTTCATATTAGAAGACGGGGCATCCACAAAGATAGTGGAAATTATGACTCACAACAGGGATCAAGCACTTCTCTAGGAGATATGGATTAACTCAAGAAAGGTAGTGTGAAGCTGTGACAGAATTAATACTCCACCTCCCTATACTTGTCTAGGACTGATACAGAATCACAAAAGCAGGCCTGTCTGACATGGTCAGAGAAGCTTCTGAGAGCCTCCAAAATGCAGGCTGGGGTCTGAAATCTGTGTCTGTTTGATATGGAGAGTTACTGTTTGATTCGCCAGTCCACTCACCCACTCACCATTTCCACTCCATCAGTGATTGTGGTGTTTGGAGTGTGTTTCCACATAGGAGGACTTTCTTATTTGGTTCTGTGCAGGTTTTATTAGTAAGGCATGCTGTTACTTTGCCATTACGATGGGGAATATGCTGGCCTCTTCTCTACCTTGCTTAACTTTGTTCTTTTTCCTCCCCCCAGTCAGCTGGCATGACAAGGTTAAATAGACTTGCCTCCTCTTCTATGTATTTATTTTACTTCCATCCCTTTGCATTCATTAGACATCAATATTAGTTAGTGATGTCTTTTTCCACTGTCAAATACAATAGAAATACCCAAGTGAGGAGACTGACAGCACAGGTGAATCGTACAGTGTTGGAGCAAAACAGTGTCTGTGAATCTGAGAGAACTGTCCACAGGTTAGACAAGCTCTGGAGATGCATCTGAATCCCCTGAAAAAACACTCACATAATTAATTTGTGATAGACAATTCCACCGCCTTCAAGATTTTGTTTTTGGTTTAATAATATCAATTGTTAACAAAACTGGAAGACTTTGTGGTTCTAGAAGTAATTAAAGGATCTAAATAGTAGCTAAATCCTAGCTGGAGGATGTAGTCAGGTGGTGGAGGGACTGAACAATTTTAGAGACAGCACAGAGGTAGCTCCAGTATTTTTTTTTGCACTTTTGACATACAAAGATAACTCTGTATTAACTTCTGGCATCCCCTGGCGGCAACAGAACATGACAGAAACTCAAAGAATTTTCACCACATGAAGCTTATCTGTCTCTAGAATGCTTTTTTTGAGTGCATACTTCATAAGTTTTGTCAATTTCTGGGAGTAAAAGCCTCCCTGCAGAACTGATCGTGTATTGACACTCATCTGTGTATATGATATGTGTCATCTGGGTCTCTGATGGTTAAGTGGTTAGATGCTCTGTAGGCATTTCAGCATTAAGACTCTTCTGCATTATGATCACCAACAGCATGAAAAAATCTCTACCTTTATCAAGCTTAACGAATAGGTAAGTTTTTAATTTCTTGTCTGCTGCTGAGGCTTCTGCGCCTAAAATTAGATTAACTCTGTAATTTTCATCATCATCTGCTCAGAAGTGTTTAGCTAAACTGACTAGATGCATCAATTGTTGCTTTCACATTGTCCTTTAAGAATGATCTGTTAGACCTCAAGCAGCTGGGATCCAGATTGGAAAGAAGATGCCTACAGCAACAGAATGTGTCATTTAACATCATGAGCTTCACAGAAGGTGTTAAAGGGAGCTGGCATGCAAGATATGCAAGGGACATAGGGATTCAATCATACACTGCAATTTCAGACAACCCAATCGGAAAGTAAGAATGAAGTGAAATTTGTGCTATTATCTAGGAATACTTTGAAGTCAACTGAAAGATTTTCACTGATTTTCAGAGCTCTGGATCAGGTCCTAGATAGTCTTATTCAGAATGACAGGGAACTTTCATCTTTAGGAATTCCTTTCAAGTGACATTGCACTAAGTGGCCTTGACTAGCTGTCAAGGTCAGCGTATCTTTAGATGAGCAAATGGAAAATATTTGTATCTTCATGGCAACTTCAGCTGTTGTCCACTAAGCAATTAAAATCTAGACACCTATACTGAGATGTATACATCTATATATAACTTCTGTATAACTGAGGTCAAACATGCAGAAGGACAAGCTTTTAGCCCTAGGCATTGAAGTTCACGACAACTGTGGGTGATTATCAGATCTAAAAACCTGGTCTCTTGATGAGGTGCCTAAATACAGATGAGACAGAGGGATGCATACAGGAAGAGACCCTGTATTTAAAAATGTATACCCATGTTTGTTCGTAAACACACCTTTGTTCTTAGGCAAATGTATGCAAAGAGCAACCATTCCACAAACATCCTTAGGGACTGCATCCTAAAGTACATCACAGCTTCAGTCAAACCGAACAGTTGCTTGGAATTTGAATATATGACATTTCCCCAACATTTAACCATTTCTCACATAGATAAATACATATATATACACCTATAAGTATATAGATATACATATATGTATATAGATATACATATATGTGTATATATATACATATGTATGTGTGTGTATATATATATATATACACACACACACATGCACACTTAGAGGTGTTGGCCTTACCACCTCAATCATAACTTTTGTCTCTTCACTGGATTCATCCAGTTTGTCAATAACTGTCTAGTCATGATGCAGCTAAAACCAAACCCAACAGGCAGACGCTCAGCTGGTGTTAGTTGGCACATCTCCATCAACTTCAAAGTCCCCGAAACTTTCAGGTGTGGTCACACAAGGCATGTAGAGAGTGGGTTTATTATCGTGTTCTCTGATGTGGTGCCTTTGTGTATGCAACCCAAACTGCATCACTGACACATTGCAAACTCATATCTGATTTATGGTCCGCTCTGAAACTTAGGTCTCTTTTTTAGCCTACCTATTTCCATGGCTCCCTTGGTGAAAAATGTGTTTTAGATGATTTTCCCCATATGTATTGGTTTATATTTTTTCCCAAGAAGGATTTAATTTTGTCACACAGTGACTTACTTTCTGATTCTTGGGCTTTTCTCTCTTCAGATTACCCTGAGGTAGTACTCTCCTGCCTTCAGACATCAGAAAGTTGAGGCTTAACCTCTTTCTCTTTGTGAAAGATCTAGAAAATGTCAACATTATTACTCAGTGTGCAAAGTGTTCGGCAAACTTCTGGAGAGCTGTTGATTGTAAGCCAGTTCTCAGGTAGCTTGCATCTTGCCTGTTATTGACAAAATATTTTAAATTATGCTACTGAAATCAAAGGCCCGAGTCTAGAGTTGCAACATGATTGACACAACCCTAAAAATAAGACAGGACAAATCAGCTTAGCACTGTGGAACCTTAGCAGCAAAGCACTCTCAGCACTTCCCAGTCTGGCTGCCAAACCAGTATCTCCTGAAAGCTAAAATTGCTTGAGGGCTGCTCTGATTCATTTCACTGATCTCAGTGAGATCAGGCAGGTTGGAGGGGACAGGTAGAAATCGAAGGTGACATACTTGCATTGGCGACCTGGAGAAGGGATAAAATAGTAAGCAGTGTGGCTGGCTTGCTGCAGTGCAGGACAGGAAGAGGGATACTCAGGGGGCCATGTAAGGCACATTTGAAGCTGGCTCTTTTCAAAGATCTCATGTTAGACTTGCTCCACCTACTGTTCTCCCTCTTCTCATTCATCTCACATGCTACTGAAATCTATTGTAAAAGCTTGTGTCTGACAAACTCTACTTTCTCTTCATGCTTCCATGATGTAGATCCTGGTACTTACTTATCCCTTGACAGGTGAGATCAGATGCACAGCATCAAGGCTCAAAGACAACACTGGATTTAGGCAAATGATATATACGCTGTGGGATCGTGGGGAAGCAGCTGAATCCCTGACAGCAAACTTCTGCTGTTTGCGATCTCTGCTCCCCTACTCTTCTGCCTTTTATGGGCACTCCCATATTCATTTGCACTCTTTTTCTGCTTTCCTCACCTGCTCTATTTCTTTTTCTTACATAGTACTCTGTGAATCTCCACCACAATTTTCTATTATTGCCTCCTTCTCTTCCTGATAATTATTTTTTTTAATTTCTCTATCCCAGCCCATGATTCCCATTTGGGTTATTCATACCCTGCATCTTCTGACTCATTCCAGTAACTCACTTTGCTGCAGCTCCCTTTGTTCTCCACACCTTTTATTTTATCAGCAATTCCTACTCCACCTCTGGGACACTCCTATTTTGAATCTTAGTGCTGCAATCCCTCACAACAATCTGCCTTTGCACTCACAATTAGCTTTGTTAGTCCACCAACAAAGACTATGGTCTTCCATATCTGGCTTCTATTTGAGCTATGTCCATCCATCTCTTCTCCCTGCTTTTTCTCACCCTTATTTTTTGTTTCCTGTACTTGTCTTTAGTGGCAGATACTCTGCAAGCAGCCACTTTCTTTTGCTTTTCTTCTCTATTCTGTCCTCGTCACCTTTCATAGTGAAGCCATTTGGTGCTGTTATAGACCTGCTGAGTCCTAGTCTCTTTCACGCATGTATTAGTCAAGCTGCATGACAAACTGTCAACAACCGACATAAATATGAAGTCCAGTCTCCCCCAGATCTAGGAGACTTCAAGAAAGAGTGAACAGAAAACTCCAAATGGCCTCATTCCATACATAAACCCCATCATAAACCACATACCACCTCTAAAACCAGGTTGCTAACACAAGACCTGTAGCACAATGAGCAAGAGGTGCACAAAAATCAAGGAAAGAGCTGGTGATATATGAAAATATGACAGTAAGAAAACTTTGAGGGAAACACTTTTCAAGTTGAAAAAACAACTATGTTATTGACACACTGGACCTAGCAGAGATCCAAATTCCAGCATGTCCTACAACGTGGTGTCTCTGTCAGGCTCTGAGGACAGTTAACACTCAGCCTGAGCTTAGACTGCATACAGGTTGCCACACAACTTTACAGCCATAGCATCTGAATCCTTGTAAGATGAACTTCAGGGCCTCTGCCCCTAGTATGCTCCATTTGCCTAACAGCAGCACCAAAGGTTGAACAGGAAGCTTCATGGAATGCCAGAAGCTCAGCAACTAGCCATAGGATGAAAAGTCCTCCAAACACCAGGACCGACACACCAGAAACTGTGTCAGTATTGGTCAAACAGACACCCATCAGGCAGAGAATTTTAGTGGCTATTTCAGCCTCTGGGCTATTTCAGCGCCCGAGATGTGGGGGCCCCTGGGGGATGTGTGGTACAACCAGGCAGATGTAGCGATTGTGCTGACCAATCTGATGTGGAGAAAAATTACTTTATGACCCTAAATGTGGAGAGGATCCATGCCATGCCTGTAACCTAAAAGATCCGTCAGTAACCTCAGGACTGCTAGCGGTACAGTACCCAGGGAGAACATATGGACTTTGAGCCTGAGTATGTATGCCAGCAACATTTTTGGCTGAATCTGGAATATCTTGCCATGTGGATTCAGAATATGGCTTTGTTGTGGGTGGATGGGTTAGTCACCTATGGTGATAGGAATCTACCCTTTAAATAAATAAATACAATTCTCTTGTACAGACTACTACTTCTGTATCTCAACTGCAAAACTAATTGCATCACCCCACAACCGTTCACTGCTATTCTGCACAAGGACACAAACATATTCTGTGAAAATAAATGCAAAACATCACTGAAGAAAAATCTTATAGTTCCATGTAACTTAACATTTCTGCATTCCCAAATCTCAGTGTGCCGGATATCCTGTAACTGCATAGGCAAAAGACAATTGATTTAATTGATTCTTATTGGCAGAATCCCCATCTGCAGATTGAAGTTCCTGCATAAATGGTAAAACAGGTCTCTTGGCAAAGGACAGAGAGATTGATTTAACAATTGGGAGCTGTGAAAGGGGGGAAGAAACTTCCTCTTGAGGGAAGAAAACTGGGAAACATATCTAAAGCTACATTAGGAAACTGCTCTCCACAGGTACCAAAGGAAAAATCAGTCAGATGGCCCACCTGCCTCCTTCCTCTGACCTCTCCCCTGTTAAGAACTGAGAGGCAGGTATCCTCACAGCAATTAGACTTAAGTAAACAAAACAAATTGGAGAGGTCATGAGTGTGTTACCCAAGTGTAAGAACAGGCCTCTTGCATCAGCATTTAGTGAGCCAGCATGTGAGAATGATGGATGGAGAGTCTGGGGGAAGGGAGATAAGGAAGTGTCCTCACTGTTGAAGCCCCCATTGAGTTTGATTGGAATATGTGAGCCGGAGACTTGCAAGGAATACAGAGCTGATAATCAAAAACATGACAGGGAAACAGATGTTGCCTGCTTTGGAGACTCTCCTTGCACATTCAACACAATGGAAAGGGCTCAGATAATAAAACAGAGAGGATCCCAGCAAGAAATATAGTGTGCTGACACTTTTATGACCTGAGATGCTTACAAAATACAGAAATGGCGTTTTGTTTGCTTTCCATGCGCAGCTTGATATCACATGCTCAGCTCTCTCTGCTGCCACTCGGAGTCAGGAAGGACAATATATTTTCCTTTCCAGATAAACCTAGTGATTCTAGTCAGGTGCAGAAAGCAAATAAATTACATAAGAAGACTTTCTGTATCTATTAATCAAGAGGCTTGTCATTTTCCAGGCCTTGATCCACATGAAAGAAAGTGAGGAGGGGGAGAGGGACTTAGGAATAAAGGAGGATGTGGAAGGGAGCAGAAAGAAGATTCTTGCTGAAACTGCTTGAGAGGTTTCTCATAGCATGAAGGACCACAGCTTAGACAAACACACTGAAAAATAACTCCCTACCCTCTCCTTTTGAAGATTTTCTCTGCAAGAGAAAGGGGATGCAAGGGGATGCAGTCCAAAAGGAGGAATGCAGGAACCAGGACTATTCCATTATGCTTTTGGGACAGTTATTCACACGTTTCCTTCTTATTTTGAATGTTGAGAAGAAAATATCCTGCTGCTGAAAAAAGGATCCACATTCAACACCCTGTCTTCAAGTATATGCCAACAGGCTAGGCCACATACTTGCAGGTTCCTTTCCAGCATATGGCTAAGTATTTGTGGACTATGGCAATGGGGTTGGCTACTTACACAGAAAAAGGAGGAGATAATTTTCAGTGCAGAGCACAATAATTTTAATATCAAGTAGAAAGGTATGATGGACTCAGTGGTTTGTGTGAGAAACTGTCTCTATTTCACTCCCTGCAACTGACTTCATATGTAACATTAAAACAAGGCTCAGAATAATCTTATTAAGGCCATCATATTTACTTTCTTCCTTGGATCACCATGAATGTAAATCAAAGAATATTTATAGCATTTTGAGATCTTCCAAGAAAACAAGCTAGAAAAGCATAAAATTTTTTTATGGAAGGACTGAATTATTGCTGCAGACCAAACATGAATCAGAATAACATCCCACATGGAAAACTGTCAGGAAAGTTCTTGAACCAGGAACCTGGTTCATGGCCAAAGAGTAAATCTGGTTCTCTGAATCAACTGCCTGAGAAAATCTGTCTACACACTGCTAGATAGTCATGTAGAGACAATATGGGCAAAGCAATTTTTAGCTCTGAGGCTTCTTCCTAAGGCCAGCCCCGGCTTAGGGAAGCTGATCTAAGTTTCCTCTACTGTCTGTAGAATGGCTTTTCCCAGAGGAACCTGGGAGGACTGAAGCTTAGGCTCTTCTGCACTGCTTCCTGGAGCTGCCTATACAACTGTGTGTCTCTCCTCTTTCTAATTTCTGCACAGAAACAGTCAGTGGAACAGTTGATACACAAATCTGAAGTATTATTGTGATTGGAACGATGGTTCTAGTTCTGGTGTCCACACCCATGATGGTCAAAATTGGAAGGGACTAGGAAAATAATTGAATGAGTAATTTGAGTTTGTGAATATCTGCTGTATACTGAGAAAGGAAGAAAGGCAAACACAGCTTATCCAATAGACACTTGAGAAGGAATTTGAACCTTAACTATAAATGCCTATTAGGGAAAGAGATACCTGATAAGAAAGAACTCTTTAGCAAGAAAAGACTATGAGAGTTACAAATCTGGATTGGAAAGCATTTCTATTTAAACAATGAAATCACCTACAGAGAGACATGAGGGATTTTCCATTACAAAAATGCTTTACATCAAAACTGAAAAGGTTTGCAAAGGTTATGCTATAACTCAGCCACAGGCTACTAAAGTCACTGAAAAAAAATCTAAACCCTTTAGGTTTACAACTTTGATCTTAAATCCTTTAGAGGCTACAGTTTTTTGTAACTCTGCCAATAATGTCTTAGCTTGTTGGCAGTCTCTGGGCTAGGTAATATTCAAGATCAACCAAAGATGATTCTGTAATTTTTACTCCTACTTTAACATCTGTTGTTAGGCAGACAATGGGAACACTGAAAATACTTGCTATCAAACATTTCTTAGGCATATCCCTGTTGAAAGCAAGTCCAGAAGACAGCCATCAAGTCTTTCGTAATAAATGGCAATGCAGTAAAGTTTCTTAATTGGGTACCCTATCTCCTCAGACAGAGAATTTGTTTCTAGATTTACATTTGACTGCAACATATATACCTTCTGTGGGTCCTGATAGTTGTCACAGCATACCAACCACAAAACTTGCTCCTCATCTGGGTATCTTGTAGATATATTTGTTTGTTTACTTTTCACTCAACTGTGCTTCCATCTTCTGTCGTTCTGTGTTATTCTAATTATTTTTAAATTAACTAACGAGTACTAGGATGGGAAGATGCATAATTTTCAGCATTAAAAAATCACTTTGCAAAAATGTGTGTAGAATTTAGAGATGAGATATGTGACCAGGTAGCATCTCACCATGAATATGCTACCACAATGAGAACCAGTTGTGAGGGCTAAACCTGCAAACTGGGAATTCCTTCTGGTTTAGGTTGTGCTATGCCATCACTGTTGATTATCAGTGCTTTGCAACAGAAAATAGCATTGAGTGTGGTTACACATGAATACCTTCTATTCTGTTACAGTTTTGTCTTCTGGTTGTCCATAATGGAACCATCACACAACTGTAGTGCATGAGTGATGGGCTGTGAGACGCCTGTTCAGTGGTGTCTTTACAATGGCTGGAAATTCACAGAATATAAATTTCAATTCTCCACATTGAAGGTTGTCTACCACACTGGATACAGCTGTTTATACCATGTTTTCTTTTGTTTTCTTTAGTTTACACAGTAGGTACCCTATGCTGCCTCCATACTGGCATACTCCACCAAAAAAAAAAAAAAAACCCAACCAAAAAATCCTATTTATCCTCACTCTCTCTCCTTCTTCCACTTCATAACCACAGGGTATCTATTCATTCTATGTGTACTGTGTTTTTCCAATAAGTGAGGCTAATTTGATTTCCTGTCACCCTTTTCTCTTGTAGGGTTTACCAGAACGTAAAGACAAATTATCTAAAACATTTCTCTCTACACCAATCCCAACACTCACCCTTTCCATATGCTCAGACGCTTGATTTAAAGTCTTCACATACTGGAAAATTCACCATGTGCCTTAATAAGTTGCTTCAGTAGTTAATTCTCTCCACAGCCATGCATATGCTTCATATCCAATCTCAATCATATTTTTCTTTTTCGTGTATGTGACATCTTCTCCAGCAGGATTGTAGAGGACTGAAACCAGCCTGTTGTAGCAGAAAATAAACTCATCAGTTCACATTATCCATAAATCAATGAAATTTAGGAAAGCACCTGATTTCCACACAAAGGTGCAACTTATGCATCCAACATACCGAATTTATATACCTCCACACTCCACATATAATGTGCATTCCCAGATCAACATTTTTCTCCTCTCAAGGAAACTAGTTCTATCTGTATCCAGGTCCTCTGCTGGACATCTAGCTGGGATGGGGGCAACTCTTTTTGAGGTGTCATTCTGATCATGAATCTGAGCATGATCTAACACGTTTCATAAGTGCTTAATTCCTGTTTGTTTGTAGGTTGAAAACTAAGTTCTGTCTGGTGTTTAGGATAGCTTTTAGAAAGACACATTTCAGAATGAGTGCGTCTTGATAGAAAGATTTCAGCAGATGTACTGTTCATCACAGAACTGTGGAAAGCTAGGTTTGGAAAGGAAACTCAAGGATTCCCATCACATTTCATATGAAATTCAATGGCATGATCTTTGCAGCATGAAAACATCATCCTGGTTAATTTATACAAGTGGAAGTGAAGTGTGATGCAATCCTTTAAAGCATGTTAATGGTGAAAAGATACTCAACAACAGACAGTTAAAAGCAAAAGGAAATCCAGTGAATGGAAAGTGGAGGACGATCATTTCAGCATATAAATAAGATTACATTCTTGTCCATGAACATAGCCATTGAAGCCGCTTACCCAAGAGACACTTCGTCAGCTGAGACTTTCAAACAGAACATGGAATGTATTTCTAATAGCTAATTTAGAGATAAAACAGAAGAAACCATTCCATTGACGGAACCACCAAATGTAACTCCTTGGCCTGTCTTATGGAAAAGCCTACAAGTATTGTAGTGGTTCCTCTGGGCCTTAAGATCTCTGGGAAGAACATCTGTGCCTTTTGTTTGCAGGGGTTTACTTTTTGGTTTACCTTTTCTGTTTTTAACAGGCTGATTCTCAGCTTTTAGCCACATGCAGCTACTTTATGGCTAAAAGTGTCTCTTTTTCTGTTGAGCAGCCTCCTTCCTTCTGCGTGCAGGGCATCATCAATGGAAAATCTTGCTCTTTTTTAAAAAATACTGATCCAGACAGAGAGCAAAATATGGTTCTATTTAGTCCGTTGAGATTATGACATTTTCCTCTCACATAGCTTTCCCAGTAAGTGATGTTTCAACATCCTCCTTTGACAGAAAAGAGAAAACAAACTTTCAGAGAACCTTCTCCTCACCAGCTGCCAGATCCCCACTGAAAACTGGCTTGAAAGCTCACTGTGCCTTCCTTGAGCTACTAAAGGAGTGGTGGATATGGCAGTGCTGAGTGAATGAGGGTGTGTGTTGTATGTTCAGAAAACATGGAACATCACTGTGTGGGTGGAGATGATGTCTTTATTAATGTCTGAATGGGTTAGACATTGAAAAAAACTAAAGGTCGCTATTTGGGAGACAGAATCTGCAGTACCAGTGAAATCGAAGTGTGGGCACTGTAAAAGGCAATCAAGAAGCATGTCTTCACAGCAATACCTATAACTTTTTAGATTAATGTGGACTCCTGAGCTTTGTTGGCAAGCTCCAGAGAGGCCCTATGTCCCAGTCTTTCAGCTCTCGTGTTGTGCTGCTTTGCTCTATTGTCAATGTTCAAGACCATGTGAAACACACATAAAATGTGATCACTGATAGATTTGATATGTTCTCAGCTCAGGGTAGCAATGGATGGCTCTCCACAATCTAAGGAGCTTTCACAAAAATAAAAACATTCTTCTTTCTCCCCATTCACCTCCTCTCTAGTGATTTATCCACATAAGATTCAACTACTACTACGCATGAAAGTGAAACAGCTTTTCTTGCTGGGTGAGAAATATGGCATCCAAGTTTTATTTTGCTTCTGTCAAAGTCTAAAGCTTATCTAAACAATTTGCAATTACGCCAACTAACACCTCTGGGAAGCTGGAGCTAAGGTTGCATACTTTGTCGGTAATTTAGGAACTTGATAAAAATATGGATAATGTTGCCTAAATAAAATGAATCTGAATTGTAAGAAATGGGAGGTAAGATTACAGATAAAAATACGCTGGACAGGACAGAAATGCAGAACCAGCAGGGAATGTAGAGTTCTCTGGAGTACACCTTTGAATATTGTGTATCTACACAGGAGATCACAGCACCTGTTAAATTTAATACATATTAAATCTTGTCATATCTTATATATCTAGGCAAATGTAGCATACCTTCATACTTTGCTGGCAGCTTACAACTCCCAGATTTCAGTTTGTGTTACAGAAACTATGTAGTCAATTCCCAATGAAAAGCTGACTTAAAGAACACCACTGGGGATTGTAAGGAGACTAAATTGTTCTAGTATTTTCAATACATGGAAGGGGGAATTTAAATGGGAAGCTGGGAATCTTTGTTCCTCTTGTGAAACATAAAGGTCAGGATTTTGCCATAGATACAAGAGCTGGAAGAGAGTTTCTTGTGTTCTTCCATATGTCCTGGATAGGAGCTTAAGGTGGTCTTAAATCACGTATAATGCACATTGATGGTTCATTTGTCAATATACAGAGGGATTACAAATCTGTGTGGGGTTTTTTTTAGTATTATAAATGGAAGATATGCAACAAGTGGAAAACAGACTACCGTTTTTTGGGACCTTGAACTTTCTGAGGTTTTAGATTTTTAAGTTACTTCATTGAATTTCCCATTAAACATACTTATTTTAAACTCTTTCACCATTATTTTTCATTCTTCCGACGTGAATAGTATTTTCTTAATTTCTTAAATTTAATTTAATTTAGGTTGTTGCAGTGCTCATTTTTCTGTGGAAGAAATGTCATCTCTTTCTTGAATAAAATTAATCTTATGCAAAAGGCCAGTAAAGACCCTAATTTACACACCGGGGTAGGACGTGAAATCTGTGTGGGCTGCTGTGATCATCTTCTGCCCTTATAATCCTACTGTTCTAGCAGCACTGCACCACAGTGCCCATCATTGCCAATTTGCATGTAATAAAAAACTCATGCAAGCCTTGATTGTAGCTTAACTCCTCACAAAGCTCTAACCATATACAGCAGACATAGTCCTCACTCACCCCGCTTGTGAGCTACCACAGGTTTTGTACAAGAGAGAAGGAAGAAAAAAGGAGCAAGAAAAGATGGGGAGTTTCCTCTCCACTCTTCTCACTCCTAAGATGAAACTCTGCACATTTTATAGTATTTTATGTTTTATTTTTAACATGTGCACCATTTCCACTCTTTCTGATAGGAACTGATCATGACAAGAGTAAAAACCATATCATAGCTTGCTGCTTGCACAGGGAGAGAGCACCTGTGACCTGAGAAGCTCAACTACAGCAAAGAAAGCCTCCTGAATCTTTGGTTGATGACATTATCATGGAGAAAAACTGCTCTTAATACACAGCTCTTAATCACCTTCCCCATGTTTATAACTGCTTGGGTAAATTCCCCCACACCCACTGAGAATTAAACATTTGCTGTATCCGAGAAGGGAAGCTAGAAAAATAATTAAATATGTCATATCTGGCTGGGACACGCTTCTTCTGACTCATTAAAATCAGTGAGCAAAGTACTTAATGGCATCCACAGGTTTTTTTCAGCATACCTAAGAAACTTATACCAAACTAGTCATAGGCAACAGTCAGTCATGAAATCATCAGAGAAAATGATTGTAAAATAGAGCTACAAAATACATTAGTACAAATAATTAACATCTTTGCCCAGAAAAATATAATTTGGTATTAATCAAAACTATTCATAAGTCCTTATTGGATTTAGCAAGTCTGCAGAGATTTTTTTTGTTAGTTTGGTTTGGTTTGGTTTTGGGTGATTTTGTTTGGTTGGTTGGTTGGTTGGTTTGGTTTTGGTTTTGTGGAGGATAGGAAAAAGTAATTTTAACATTTTCTTGATAAGCATTTTGATTTTTCCACAAATATTTTCTTTTGAAATTTGCTTACAGGTAGTATTCTTAAGACTAAAAAACAGTTCAGAGAATTTAAATGAATTCTCTGCTTTGATATTGAGGAAAAAAAGGCTTCTTTAAAGTGTGTTTTATTTTGGTGGGGGAAAAAAATCAACTTGTATTAGGAAAAAAAAAAAAGGGAGAAAATATTTATTTCGGAATTATCAACTCAGAATTCAAGCTGAAAACTCACCTATTGATAATGCAATATGGCATATTCAAAAAACAGTGTTCAGTAACCATAAAAAAGGCTGACATTGAACACATGGGGACTTGGCTCAATCCGTCCATCTCTTTCCCTAACCCTCTGTTTCTGGAATTGAGAGGTGATGGGTAATTACATGGAAGGCTGTCCTTTGGTACACGGCACAGCTCCATCAGACAGGGAAGGGAGAAAGACAACTAACCTTTTCCTGATTTTACTCTCTGGGCCCCTAGAAGAACCTGAAAACCTAGAGTGTGTGGAGAAAACCCATGATTTGGCAGACCTGAAATTTTCCAGCCCATGTTGCTTTTGAGTCACGACATGCCAAAAAAGTTGTGTAAAAAAAAAAAAAAAAAATCTTTTTGAAAGAATGCTTCAGTTTCTGTACAAATCCAAAAATGCCTCTTCCAATTTGTCTCAAATTTTCCAGAAAACTTCTGCTCTGACATGAGATCATATATATGAAATGTAAGACAGACTGGTTTGTAGTTTTGGCAAAGCTGGGAAGGAAGACAAATTGGATTGTACTTTTAAAAAGAGAATTAGGGTCTCATCTTTGAATTACCGCTTATTTAGGCAAGTCCTGACACTCCTGACACTTTAATCATTAGAAATTATTAAAGGAGTAGTAAATATGTTACTTGGGACTACTTTGCACTGGCAAAAAGATCATAAAGCATGTAGGAGGAGGACGAGACATAAGGAAAATAGGGATGTATGGGGAAACCACAGAGAATAAAGAGGAAGCAGTTACAAAAACTTGTGTGCATCTGTGTGCAAGGAAGGGTTGACAGGGAGCTCAGGGGACTGTGTGGTGTAGTAGGATTTTAAGGACCATAGGGGACTGTAAAGGCCAGAAGAGAAAGAACAAAGAGATGTTGAGAGGTTGGGGAAGTGAAGACCCTCCTGAGGAAAGAGAAAGAAATAAAAAGGAATATTCCCAGAGAGGATGGAAAAACTAGAGACATCACAGAACAGAGAGAAGGAAAAAACAGTTTATGCCATTGCTGGAATTGTATATACGTAAATATTTAAAAGAGGATGGGCTAATCACTTCAGTGGGCTTGGGGCACACATCTTCCCAGCATTTGTGCTGCAGGAGAGCTCCAGTACACCACCACCCACCTTGCTGCCAGTGCCTTCTGCACTTCAGAGAAACTACCACTGCTCCTCTGGAATGCACCTATGCAAGCACTGTTAAAAGGCAATACAAAAATTTAATTAGTAAACCAACTTCTCAAAATACCTTAGGAGTGGCTTACATTGTTTGAAACATACATAATGATACCTGGACTATACAAAATGGGGTAAGATGCTTATGCTTTCAGCATGCTGAAGGTCACCACCTTAAAGAAATGAAACACTTCAAAATAAAATACAAAATGATAAAATACAGTAATGAGTAACAATCTGCAGCAAAAAAATTCTGCGCTAGAAACCCCTCAACTTTTGTCTTAAACTCCTATGAGTGCCTCAGGACGATGGCTTTTATTACTTTTTTGTCATGATTTCTTTTTTCCTTTGCAAGGAAGAAAATCTCTGTTACTCTTGGAAAGACATGGGAGGGAACCAGAGGTGTCATGAAGCTCACTGCCAGAAACACATATGAAGGCAGCCTACTTTTGGCAGGAGGAAGATGACCGGCCCTGCCTGTCAGCCACATATGTTTCCTGGTCTTTATTCTCCCTAATGTTACCACATGTTGCAAAGTACATTACAAAGCCTGAAGAGGAATTGCAGGCTTCCCACCCAAACAAAAACACAAAAAAACCAACCCTGCAATTATGTATCCATAACAAATTATGAAGTCTGAAGATGGGTTGCTGCTCCTGAGTTGACACACCTCATTAAGACTTTTGACTTTTGCACTGTTTTTTAGGGGTGAGGGGGAATCAGGGAGGAGGTTTGGTTTATTTTTTTCCCTAACTGCTCTGCCTTTCAAAGGGAGAGCCAGGACTAAGGGCATTTAGGTGATGTCATCTGCTAGACAGCAGCCATATGGAGAACATGAGATGGAAGTTTTCCACCCAGCACCTGGCAAACCTGTGGCAGATGCCACATGACTGCTTGAAGCAGTCCACTGAGACACAACGGGCTGATCTCCATCCTTTAAAATGTGCCAAGGGGCCACTGGCAGAACTTGTACAAGTGATGTGTGGGCAGATATTTTATCCCTTGAACTCTCTTTTAGCCTTCGTTTCCAAGGGATGGTGTCCAGGGAAGGGGTACTTTGGCTGAAAGGAAGCAGAATGCAGTACCATAATGAACCTCCCAAGTCACCAAAGCAGGCAATCACATCCTGTAATCCTTTTACATATTTAGCAGCCCCATCTCAGAGTTTGTTCAGTTTCCAGTTTCCATTATTCCTACTGATGCTTTTCCTCACTCTTCCAATTCACAGCATATGTTTTCTCAAAGCCATTTTTCTTTTGCCAGGATGGTCACTCAGCTTATATTGCCCTTCTGTATCCTGGCTGCTCAGACCTGGATTATGCATAGAAACATTAATATCATCTTCCTGGTCTTCTGATGGCTGAATTTAAGAAGACAGATTGTCTTCTACTCCACACATAAGACAGGCTTTCTATTCACAGCTATG
Source organism: Lophotriccus pileatus (assembly GCA_035583135.1). NCBI lineage: Eukaryota > Metazoa > Chordata > Aves > Passeriformes > Tyrannidae > Lophotriccus > Lophotriccus pileatus. Next base: position 69,487,934 of record JAWWES010000115.1, read on the forward strand.
CTAGCAGGCATCCTCTGCAATTTTACTTCAAGTTTAGCCTTTGCCAGCATGAACTGTGTTCTCACTGAACACTTGTATCATGATATTCAAAGTCAACATCTGTTAGAAATGCTTCAATGCACCGTAGGATGACATATGTTTTCTCCACAGTCATATCCCACTGACAACTCACAGCCAACCTGCAATCAAGTAAAACCCTCAGTATCTTGCTCTGAAACAACCTTGCCCTCCCCTTTCCCTGCACCAATATTTATGGCCATTTGCTTCTTCCTGTGTCAAACATGATGACCTTTTCTGCAATGATGATGTCCCCAGGTCTGTGCCATCAGCAGAGCCATAATTGCTTTCTTATGCTTTGCACATTACTGAAACCATTAGATGAGATCCATTCCACCTTCATATACACCTCCTATACTGCTCCTTTCTTGAGAATAACTCTGGGAATAAATCTGGGAATAACTAGATTTTGGGTACATCATGGAAAGATGTTGTCTAGCCAGGGAACCCAACTTCTAAGAGAGAACAGTAACTTGGAACTTGTAAGGCAATACGCAAACTTATTTTAATAATGAAATATGGTTTAAAAAAATCAAAAGAAAACATAGTGCAGAGATATTGAAATGTCGTGTTTTAGAGACAAAGATGTAAAAAAATAATCACCTTTCTGAGTAAAGCCTTCCAGAACTTCCACTCTGCAGGAAAGTGCATACTAAAAGCATTTGATATACTAATAGTGAGGCTGGTTTTAGAAAAAATATATTACCTAAATATTTATTTCCATTCATTACTAGGGTTCAAAATTAAGGTGGATCATCCCCATGAGGCTCAGAGAGATTCAATTTATACACTGAATGAAAAAAAGCAACAGTTTTCATATCTATAACTTTATAAAAAAATGGGAAAATATAGGCTAGGTTGAAAGGTTGCTAATCAAGCAGAAAACTCCTGTTCAATAATATTTTCTAACAAGGAGTAAGATGTGTTTGGGTTTTGGCCCTATTCTCTCTCGTTGGAGTTGAATTTTTGCATTGCTGGAGCAAACTGAAAGAAGAGCACACCTCTTTCTTGCTCTACTCTGTACAACTCATGGAATGAAGTGGGCTGTTCTCACATCTGCCTGTGTTCTTAGTGTGGTGTTCCCCACTATTGTTAATCTGGTTACCTCACTCTGGGTGGAAATCCAATGAAATGATTTCATTTTGAATTTAAAATAATACAAAAAAACCAATGACATGAAATGATAGACATGGGGAGAAAATCCCATAAATATTTTTTTCTAACTGCAGCAAATTTCAGGGTTTTTTAATCAAAGTTTTCTTACCTGACTTTGAAGAATAATCATGCAAAATACATTAAATTAACTTCTGGGAAAAAATAAAAATCGTCTTTCAAATGCACTTGTTGGCCTCTTTTATTTTAATTTCCCATTTTTTTACTTTTTCTTTAGGAGACTGTCTACGTGAAAATGCTGTATAAATTATAGTCATGATCTATGATGCAGAACAATATTTATGACATGCCTTTAAAGTTATGTAATGCTGAGAACAGAAATGCAATTAAAGTAGAGCATAGAGGGGAGGAAGTTCTGTACTCTGCAGAGCATGCTGTCTCATCTTTAAACAATGCAACATGATGGAAACTAATGAAGGTTTCTACAGAGGTGGCTGGTTTTTCCTCTGATGTATTGATATGGGAGGGGTTGATCTCAAAGATGCATTTTTTCGAAATCAGTTTTTTAAATTCATTTGGGGAAAACAATGGCATTTTCATTTTCATTGTAAGAAAAATATATGCTGTCTTCCCCACATGTTCTCAGAAGAGTGCAGGCAAAAGAGGCCATTTGGAAGTTATTTTCTAGTTTTTACTAAATTATTTCAAGTGATTCAAAAATAAAAAGCCATGTTTATGTGCATAGATGTATTTTAGAGTGAGACAGGTAGTTTCTCAGAAATGGCAACCCAAGATGAGTGTGGCATCAAAGACTTTCTAAGGACGTCAGCTGCACTAGACACATCTCTTGTTTTCCATCGACAGAGCAGGAGTAATTAATCTTGTTATTTCACTTTATCAAAAGATATTATTTTTATTTATTTGCTTTTCTTATACCAACTTAAATATTTTTCTCTCACTAGATCCTATCTGCATCATTGTACACTGTGCAACTGTGCTTTTGTGACCGGTAAGTGCCAGAAATGTGCCAAGTATTCATCTGTGTAAAATGCCCATAGGATATCAGGTGTCAGAATCACCAGCCCTTTTCAAAACATATCGACATTTCAAAAGTTGTTGTTTGGGTAACTCATGCCACTCTGTCTCTCTAGTGTGGTGTCCTAGATAATGCTCTGGCACTACTCTGCACCAGGAAAGGACTGATAGTGAGACAGATGCTGTGAGAGACAAAAATCTGAAAGCTAGGCAGAAGTGAGGCATCAAGTAAACTACATAAATGAGTACCTTCACTCTGCAAATCTTAATTTCTGTGGACATGTTGATTTTTTACCAAAAGATCCAAGTTCCCTGGGAAAATGCCCAAATCAAATAAAATTCAACACTCAACCTGCTCTAGCATATAAACAAAACAAGAGGGTGAGAAAAAAGAAAATACATCCAACTACAACATTTTGGAAGTGGTTTATACTCATTATTATCTCATTTGCTTGATTTTCTATGGGGGCTTGATCTGTTTGGGGAATATGAATTTTGCCTCTCCCTGTGTTGAAGAGAGTGTATCTATGAAGAGACATGAAGAACAAAGCCTGAGGACACAAGAAGGAAAGATGTCACAGAAAGGGAGTGGAGGAAAGAATAGGATAAGGAATGTGGAATAAAATTTGCAAAGGCTTCTAGTTATTAATGCCAAAACAGTACTAAGAAACCACACTAAGCATCACAGCCTGAAGACATCACCAAAGATGATGCAGAGAGCACTGAGGATCATTGCTGAACTTGGCTGTCTTTCCTGATGCTCCTGTTATCTTTCAAGACACAATAGCAGCAGGTGAAGGTGTTCATCAGGCTTGAAGGCTTGATCTAGACCATTCCTATGCACTGCTTTTACATGGCAAAATATAGCAGAAATTTTATTCTGGTGAGTCTCTGTGAACAAATGTAAAAGTGCACAAATGCACTTTTCAGAAAAAGGGATTGAGAGATCATCATCTTCTGTATCAGATAAGGAGGATCCTGAAGGAACCTGGACTAATTTGCAAGACCACGCAGAAAAATAATTAAGATCTTATATACTCAGGCCCATTTAACTGGAGGGAGACTATTGCTGATCACAAATTCAGAGGTGAGGGTTCAACTTCTCACACATTTTAAAATCTAATTCTTGTGTTAAGGTGTTCAAACCTGGCAACACTTACTCCTCAAAGCCAGCCATGTGCACTCAGTTGAAGCTGTTCACCATGCTCTGGCATCACCAATGGCTACCCTTGCATTTCTCCTTCACAGAATTATCACAAGTGGGCAGACTGGAACTTATGCAAGAATAACTTCAGAAATGAAAAAAATTCTAAAAAAGAAACTTGACAGGAGAAAGCTAAAATAAACATTTACCTTCTAAAACCTATGAAAGGGAAGGGAAGGGAAGGGAAGGGAAGGGAAGGGAAGGGAAGGGAAGGGACGGGAAGGGAAGGGAAGGGAAGGGAAGGGAAGGGAAGGGAAGGGAAGGGAAGGGAACAGGAAAGAGATCTTTAAGCAACTGACAAAAGATTAAGTGAACAACACAAAGAAGATTATGTTACGGAATCTTCCATTTTTAGTAAAAAACTCCCTTTTTTTTCCTTTTTTTTCAAAATAAAGTTTGGACGGAAATTTTTTAGCTTGCTCTACTTGAAATGAGGTACATGTCATAGCTCTAGGACCAGCCACATGGGCTCATTTTGCTAGGACTCTAGTAGAATATAAGCTGTTCTTTGACTTCGCAGATGTGAAAGGACAAAAGCTTCTCATGTTAGACTTTTGCTTTTTTCCTTTTGCCCTTCAGGACAAGTGAAGAATTCTGAAAGATGAGCTGAACTACAAGCATACAATTTTGGAAAATAGACACAACACAGGTATACTGTGGTTCCAGAATTGTAGGTCATTATATCTGGCAATACCTCTCAGAAAACTTCAAAACAAGAATCAGAAGTAATTTTTATCAAATGATCCACTTTCTGCACTGCTCTGCTCCCGCTAAAAGAAATACGGATGTTTGCATAAAAACTTCTCTGTCTTTGCTTTGTTCTTTTAAAACCCTAAAAAAAATGTGTCCTGCTGTGTAGTTCTCACTGGGATTTACAGATTTCTTCAGAGCAATCAATGGCGACGTGATAATCTTGGACGAGTCCTGAGGCTCAGGCAAAAATCAAAAAACCTAAGAGGCTGTTTTCTTGCAAGTACTCGGAGAAGTGTTAAAACTTGGAGCGAGAGGGATAACATGCAGGTCAACTGGTGAGCTGCTAGTTCAGCCACCCTGCCAAATTTACATTTGTTAGTGTTGTAATAGGGACAGGCCAAACAGACTGGGCGTCACTTGTGCCAGGTCCTGATACAGAGGAAAAAAACAGGCTCTGCTCAACAGAGCTTATGCCACAGTGACATCTCTGGCATCAGATGAACAGGATTGCCTGTACACAGAGAAGACAGTTGCTTTTCTCCTTAAAGATTATCTAGGCTGCCTGAGCTCAGTAAGTTATTTGAACACAGTATTACAGCAGTCACTAGAGTAGTCCCTTTCATTTTTAAGGGTCTACTCACACGCAACACACCGCAGATTTAAGAACGCTCAAAACTCAAATCTAGAACATCACATTTCTGTGCTGCTGTTTGATCTGCACTCCAGAGCAGTGTGCCTGTGCAGTGAAGTCACTTCTCTGTAATCACGTTGTCTCTGAGCTACACATACAAAATGTATGGAATATTAAATAAAACAGCACAATAGGCATTTTGCAGGCTGTGAAAAGAGGCTGGCAGCAGGCATGGTTCCACATACGGTTCCACATCAGGTGCCACCACCTGCTCTACAGGAAGGACATTCAAGGAAATCAAAGGCAAGATGGTAAATGTGTTTAAAATGTAACTTCACTACAAAACTCTTCTCAAGTCTTGCATCAAGGAAGAACTAATCCAGAATAGGATATTATTCTTTTCCTACAGCAGCCCTTCCTAGCAGTGTACTTAATATTTTCCTTCAGGTTATTTTCATTCATTTAGAGCTGCTTCCCAGATGATGTCCGTCTCTCAGCCATGCCTGCTGGAGTTCTCTATCTACAGGGCAGGTGCAGCACCAGCAGATGTAGCATGAGTTCCTCCAGATATTCACAGAGCACATCCATGGAAAAAGCATGTTCACACAACACACAATTACACTCTGGAACTCATTGCTCCAGGAAACTGGCACAGTTCAAAACCTAACAACAATAAAAAAGGACCAGATATTTATGTGGCCCTCAAGAACATCCACAGTTGCCGCAGACAACAATAGAAAACATTTTGTATTTGAGGGCTTCTGCCACTTCCTAACTCCTGGAGACCTGAATGGCAAACTAGTATCTTCTCTTTTCTCATCTATTGTACCACAGGATCCTCAAGTCTTCCTCTGAAACCTTTGTTCTGTATCCTGTGGGTTCTGAACACCGGACTGCATGGGCAACAGTCTGGCAAGACCATCAGTTCCTATTTGTCTGTGCCGCAGAAGAAGGAAGGGGGGAATTCAGCTGCTCGATCTTTTTCCTTCTCCACCTCTCTCCACTGAAATTTGATAATAGGTGTCATGTATTTTAGTGCCTTTCATCCACAAAGCTCAAAGTACTTTCTGTAGAGTTATCACCGGCTTAGAAAGGGATGTCAGCAGAGTTGAAGTGACTTTTGCAAAGTGTCTCACTGCAAGCAAGCATAAGAATCAAGAAGAAAACTCCAGTATGCTTGCAGATAGTCATAACTTTGCAGCCATGCTGGTATTTTCTAGCTGAGTTGCACATGTCATGACTCTGCCCACTGTAGGTTGGCATCCAGCCTGCTGCTTTCTTCTAATCAGACTCTGGTTTCTCACATTGGGATTGTGGTGGGTTCTCCTTTGAAATGAGATGCCTGAAAATGGTTGACACCTGTACTCCTCTGGCTCTCGGGAAAATTTGTTAACCTTCAAGAAAAGTTCTTGGAGAGGAGGGACTTTCAAGTTTTACAAGATGGTGAAGTTCTCTTTAGTTCCTTTAAAAAGCATTAACAAAGGTCAGATTAACAAGTCAACACTGAAACTAGATATGACCAAGACTCCCAAAAATGATGCAGAAAAGAAAAGAAGTGGGTGGGGACTGGGTGTGGGGCAGAAAGGCCCACAACACAACATTGGCTCTGATCCTTTCCCCCTTGTTGGGCCTGGGGCACACTTGATAAGGTGAAGGGAAATTGTAAAATTAGACCTGGCAACCTACACAGAGAGGCCCAGTGCAAGGCCCTTGGCCTGAGGCAAGCTGAGAAAGTTGAGGAATTGTGGGGGAAAGGGGACTTGGCAGGCTAACTTCCTGTGGCTGCATCCAGGGCTAATTAGTTTTCAGTGTTCTGTGTGTGTTTGAATGGAAACGAGCCAGCACTGAGAGGCACGGGGTGAGGAAATCAAAAACACATGCACCAAGAAGGAAGAAGTGGGGGAAGAAGAAGGGGAGAAAAAAAAACCACCCTGTCCTTTTTAGCTACATTTTCTTTTTCAGGAGGAGATCTCATCATTTTGTTCCATGAGCACTAAATCACCCCAGCTCCCCTGTCTATCACATCTCACATCTGCTTCAGAACTCATTAAACATCAAAAGGCCTGCCCTATCAGTTCTGCTTAGTTAGAAGTCTGAGTTACTAGAGTCCTAACCAGGGAAGATTTTGTATGTTTTTAATAATAGCTTAAGGAACTTCTTAGCACCCCATAAATTACTTAATGCAACAAACTCTTCCTGTGGACCAGCAAGTGTTTTACAGAGGAGCTGAATGCTGCCTTAACATGCTTGTGGTCAGTCCAGAATTACATAGCAACCTGCTTAAATGAACCTTTAATCCAGGTTTCAGTTGAGGAACTCTTTTCTCATGTATCCTCTCCTGTCACTCGCCCACTCTCGTTTTTACTGCCGCTCTAATTTTATATAACTACCTTATAACTTGTATTCCTGTAGCATTTTGATCCTTCAGAATGCCAAGGCAATTATTAAAACAGCGATCATAATGCTACGGCACCAATAAAATCTGCCTATTTCTGCCATACCATTTTCCCTACTTCAACTACATATGTACAGTGCCCTCCACTAGTGCACATGCCAGACAAAGGGTTCATGAAAATAATTTATATACAGGAAACACAATGAACACAGTAAAGGCTCCAGTGGGTGTTTGTTATTAAGAGTACCACAAGAGCACTTTAAAATGAACTGAGCCTAGACTGAGTGTGATCCCTGAGTGCTTGTTATTCAGACAAAAGCAAATCAATTTTCACCAGGCCATTCACAAACTTTTGTCTTTGGTGAAGATGCTTTTTCTGCCTATTTTGAAGTTTTTGTCTGCAGCTATGTTATCACTAGAGCATTTCCATCCCCCTTTATAGATTCAGAAAACATGGGGTTTGTACTTTTCTTGATATGTAGGAATTGCTAAATCACTTTTTGCCACACTTTCTAGAAAATCTGACCAGTGGTCAGACTTGAAGATGTGAGCCCCATAGGTAAAAATGTCAGATGGTAATAGGCAAATCAAAGTGAGTCTTTTAACTAAAAAAAATTCTGCAGGTTCAACTTTAGCAATCATCCCCACTCAGCTGATACGGATAAGCTTTGTTATTTAGTTGCAACTGTTCCTTCTTCAGAAATCAACAAACATCCATTTTTTTCAGAATGTCAGCATAAATAAAAGGAATAAAAAACCAAACAAACAACAACAAACAAACAAAAAAAAACCCACAAAAACAAAAAACACAAACCAAAACCAAAACAAACAAACAAACAAACAAAACCAACCAACCAAAAAAACACATGACCCTCAAGCCATGTTGAACTAAAATCATCAGTTATCACTAGCAGAGATGTGTATTAGCACATCCATTATAAGGTCCTATGACTCCACTGGCTGTCTAACACTCATTTTGGGGCAGAAGAAATGACCTTGGACATTGAAAATTGCTATTAGGCACAGAATCAAGAAAAAACCTGATACAATGGCAAGTTACTAACTCTTTTCTAGGATTGATATTGCTTGCCAATGAGCTGTGAATACTGCATGCCAAAGAAGACTTCCTTTCCCAAACACAGCGTGTTTGTCTCCGTGAAGGACAATCCTGCAGGACAGTGAGGACTTGTACACCTGCAGTGGGTGCAGGATGGCTTCTAAGGGATCTCACGCTCCCTATGTTCACTTCCTCTTCATGTGAAGGGTTCTCAGTGCTGTCTGACCAAATCAGATTTAAGGGAAAAGTATGAAGTTTATTTCAATGTGATGCACCACGAGAAAGTTAAGTCCAATAGGTGATACCTAGTCATTTAGCTCTGTTTTGAGATCTGTGTGGCGCTCCTTTCAATGACACTGCTGATAGGATGATTTCACAGCTGTCAGAGCTGCCAGCTAAATTCCTAGGTGATCCATGGCCTCTATTCATTGGTCATTTAAGAGGTACCTTTATCTGAAATAAGCTTCCCACAAGAAAACTGCAAGTCACAGAGGTCCAGTTCAATATATTGGCCTCTGGGGACTGCCTGTAACCCTTCACTTTGACAAGAAATGTAATTAAGACACCAGCTTATCAAAGTACATCAGTGGAATGCAATCAGTCACAGCATTAGTCTATCTTATGGTATGTGCTTAAGGAATGAAGCACCAAGTTCATCAATAAACAAGCTCCCTCATACAATGCAAGGCCAACACTCCCTACAAAGCAAGATGCTGAAGATTAAATTTAGCCCTTGAGAGTTCACATATGTTTAAGCACAGAGATGGTCCACGACATATGACTCCAAAACCATTCACTGCTTAAATACTTAAATGATAGAGATGAATCCAGCTTATTAATAGGTCTAAATAGATATTAAGCACATCAGGAACAACGACAACTTGAAGGTAATTATGTTTAGGCCAAAAAAAGCCTCAGCCACAGCTCACTCTGTGAACCCACATCAGGCCATAAATATTCCAGAATCAGCAAGATTATTAACAACACTGAGATGAAATGTACCTGGATGGTATCATTGCATGGGTAAGTATTTCAAACAGGTAGACCACGTACTCTGGATTTGAAGACAGCGACACTCAGCCCTTAGCTGCTGTCCTCTGATAAGGCACACAACAGCTGTAGTCTTCCTCCTATAACTGCAATTTTCCACTGTATTCAAGATTTGTATCCTGCACTAGTTTAAATTAAGCACCCCTATGGAGGAAATGACAGGTTCTGAGTGAAAGAAGCTCTGGGGATTGTGTGTGCTTTCCCACTCTTTGATTTTTCCCTTCATGTGGAGCTCACACTGCCTTGGGATGATATTTACTCTTAACATAGACTCAAAGAACATATTTGCTTTCTGGTTTTCATTAAATACAGAGAGTTTCACAAAAGAGGCCATTTTTCATCAAAAAATTGTTTTTAAGTGAAAAATATCTACCAGCTCTACTCTTGACTCTAAACAATTCCTGGCCTAGGAGCACATTAATGTGACTTTACAGTTCATAGAGTGTGACTCCAGAAATGAGAAAAATGTTTTCAAAAAGTTGCCATGAATATTTTTTAAAAACCCAACAAAGTATTTATATCATAGCTAACAGTCCAGCTGGTAGCCTGCATGCCATCTGAGACAGCCACAGCATTCACTAGCATCAATCTTGCTCCCTTTTTTGATGACGGGCTCTACATTTGCTTTCACTCAGCCTCCTGCTTCCTTCTTCATTTTCTATCACTTTAAAATAATTGTCAGTAGCATGATATAAGCTGCAGTGGTTTTTGTCCTTCTTCTGCCTTCTCCAACTTCCTGCACTTAAAGGTGTGCTAGAATAAAAACTGCCTAGGTTGATGTGCTGTGGCTGGTGTACCAAATGGGATGGACATGAGGACTTGTTCTATGTTAATGCTTTAGGGGGTGAAGCATTTCTTATTTGGATTCTAGAAACTGTCGTAAGACGTTGTTCATATGCGCTCAAATTCTTTGTGGTTTCCTCAAAGCAAAATCTAGCCTCTGTTTAAGCAGGCTTCTTTCTTTCTTTTTCTTTCTTTCTTTCTTTCTTTCTTTCTTTCTTTCTTTCTTTCTTTCTTTCTTTCTTTCTTTC
>JAWWES010000115.1:69498299-69526658 GCA_035583135.1 Lophotriccus pileatus
GACTTGGCTGAAAGTTAACTTTATCAAAAAAAAAAAAAAAAAAAAAAGCGGACCTTTTTTCCCCTTAAGTAAAAGCATGGGAAACAGCAATACCAGACCATTTGGTGGCAGATTACATTTAATCACAGAATGCCTGAGGTTGGCAGGGACCTTCTGGTCCAACCTCCCTGCTCAAGCAGGGCCACCTAGAGACAGCTGCCCAGGACCATGTCCAGATGGCTCTGGAAAATAATCCAGCGATGGCGACTTCTGAACCTTCCCAGGCAACCCGCGCCAGTGCTTTGTCACGGTCACAGTAAAAAGTATTTCCTGGTGTTCAGAGGGAACATCCTCTGTTTCAGTTTGTGCCCATCACCTCTGACACCGTCACTGGGCACCACCGAGAACACCCCGGCTCTGTCCTCATTGCACCTCCTCTCTAAGAGAGGGAATGTACGTCCCCATACACAAATGTATGGATATATACATGGACAAGATGTCCCCTTGAGCCATCTCTTCTCCAAGTTCATCAGCCCCTGCATCATTTGGATTAAACCCCTTCCCTTGCACTAACTTGGATAAAAACACTGCCGAACTGTTGCCCAATTTAAATATTGCGGGGATGTTTTTGCCCCTGCCATTTCAAGTGATGATGGCTCTGTGTTTCGCTAGCACCGACTGTTTCTCCCTCCCCTCTGACGAGTTTCCTTAAGCTGTATCCAAGGCTCCTGCTGAAGCGCGCCTCTCACACGCCTTCAGGGTCGCTTAAAGCACGTGCATGCTTAAGTTCTTGCCGGCGCGAACCTCTGAGGCAAACCCGATTCGGGGATTGCTTCACTCCCCGCTGCCGCCAGCCCTCTGCGCCCCATGACGAGAACACCATGCGCGCTTCCCGCAGCGAACGCTCCCTCTTACCCTTTCCCAGCAGGATCCGGCGGGACGCGCCCTGCGCCGCGCTGCCTGCTGGGACATGTAGTTCCCTCCGTGCGAAGCGCCGCCTGCCGGGACACGTAGTCCTCCCTCCGGGGCGCCGCCGCACCGCCCTTCAGCCGGACTACACGTCCCAGCACCCCCTCGTGGCGCTGCCGCTGCCCGCCGCGATTGGGCCGCTGCCAGCGAGCGCCGAGACGCGATTGGCTGATCGGCGTGCCCGTCCTGCGGGCTGCCCGTGCTGGCGGAACTCCTGCCCCCCGCCCGGGGTGAGGGGCTGCCGGGGGTCCGTGGCGGCCCCGGCGGGGAGGGCTGAGGGGCGGCCCCGGCCCTGCCTCTCCCGGGGCGGCCCCTTCCCTCCATGCCCGGGGCAGGGAGGAGGAGGAGGAGCCGCCGGCGCCGCGGGGTGGTGGCCGCCCCTCTTCCCACCGGGAAAGGCGAAGCCGCAGCGGCGCCGCTCGCTCGGCAGCCCCGGCGCGGGAGGGCGGCTGTCGGGAGCGCCCGGCGGAGCTGAGGCGGCGCCCGCCCCGCGCTGCCCCCCATGCGGCGCGGGCAGCGGGCTCTGCGCTCGTCTTCGTCTGTGTGGGCGGGCTGGCGGCTGCCGGGAGCCCGCCATGGGGCGGCCGCGGCGGGGCTGCTGAGGAGGAGGAGGAGGAGGCGGCGGCGGCGGGGGAGCGGCAGCCAGGCGGCCCCATGGAGGAGCGGGACGGCGAGGTGCGCTGGGACGGGCTGTGCAGCCGCGACGCCGCCGCCCGCGCCGCCGCCCTGGACACCATCGGGCAAGCCGTGCTCCGCCGCGCAGAGAGCATCGCCCCCGCCGCGGCCGCCGACGGGCTCCCGGCGCCCCCCGCCCGCGACGGGCTGGGCGAGGCGCTGGCCCGCCTGCTCATGCTCTCCAAGCGCTGCCCCTTCCCCGACGTGAGGGAGAAGAGCGAGGCGATCCTCGGCGGGGTGCAGGTGAGCGCGGCAGGACCCCCTTCCCTCTCCCCCTTTGGCTGTGGGTCGGGGGCTCTCCCGGACCCGTCCCACTCAGGGCGCCCTCGGTTTCTGAGGTCTGACCCGCTCGGTCAGGTTTATTCGTGCATTAATACGTGCCAAATGCTCTCCCCCACCCCTCTCCCCGCGAAGAAACATTCGGAAAAGCGTTACTTAAAGGCAAAGGCGGGGGGGGGAGGGCGGAAGTCTCTCTCCTGGAGTTGTTCAAATCCCACTGGACGCGTTCCTGTGTAACTTGCTCTAGGGGACCCTGCCTTGGCAGTGGGTTTGGGCTGGATCATCTCCAGAGGTCGCTTCCAACCCTGAGTATTCTCTGATTCTGTGAAAAAGCGTGAAGTCTTTCAGTGCAATCCGAGGGAGAGGGTTTGGCAATGAATGGCTGGAAAGTTGGGACATCCCGAAGGAAGCGCTGAAATGACAACTTTAGCACTCTAGTTTCGGTCTGCGTGACCAGTGCCGCGATATTACTAGGTTACCTTTGACAGCAAAGCAGGAAGTATTAACATTCGATGTTGCCAGTTGAAAATATAAGTGGGAAGTTTTGGAGCATTTAAAAGCCGTGTGAGCCTCAAGGCTATTAAGCCAGAGCCTGTCAAAATTTCCATCTTGTTGTTGATTGGAAAACAGTTTCTCCACTGGAATCGATAGGATCCAAACTTTTATTTTTCCTTTTTTTTTTTTTTTTTTTTTTTTTTTTTTAATAGCTCAAAGGCGGCCTAGCCGGTAGAGGATTACTTTTACTGACCTCATGTTCACAAAAATAAATGTTACTTTGTACTCTTCCACTGTTACAATCTAATTATAGTTGGTCGCATTGCAATTCTCTTGCTCACCTCAAATTTTTGCGCAGGTCTTGAAATTCTTGTGTTAATGGGTCCAGCAGTACTGCTAAAAATAGTACTTGGTGCTGCGGAGTAGGAAATTTGGGTATTTCTTTTAATCACAAGTGAATACATAGAACTATGCCTGGAGTTAGCTGCCTGATTCCCACTGTTGTGCTTTTTCTCCCTGAACATTAACAGATTGAATAAAGGGGAATCTAGGAAAAATAACAACAATCATAATATTTTAAAATATTATAGATCTAATAATTTATACATTGAATACATATGTATTGCATGGAAACCACTATATACTACATACTATATATGTAGAAATACATTCTGAGTTTGGATTATTGGAGCTGAAAGAGAATATTTTATCTAACTTCTCAAGAGTGTGCAATGTGAATGATACAGTATAATTTATTTTGTACAGTTGAGACTGTATAGGACACTTCTCTGAAAGCAGATTTTATCAGTGGAAGCTGATGGTTTTTCACATGGTCTGTGTGAAAAGCTTGACAGCTTTTCTTTAAAAACCCAAACCAGTGAAACAAAAAAAAAATCCCAAACTTGAATATTAAGTTGAAAACTTAATCTGGCACCTTTGCAACATCATTTTCCCTGCTAAAGATTCAAATGAGAAGTGAGTTTTTTACCAGTGAGAATGATGAGTCACTGGAACGGACTGCTAAGGGAAGACTTGTTTTTATCAGGTTCGAGATATCAGTCTATTCAAAGGCCAAACAGATGGGTGATCTCTCACCTAAATTTTGGAGGAGGTCAGAATATGTGACCTGATTACTCCCTCTTAGGTGTTTATGTATTTGAAGTTAGAGGCATGATCAACTATTAGTCTTGTTTAGAAACTTTGTTACTACCTTTTTTTAACTCGGCCAAAAAGCTCTGGCAGAAAATATGTCTATCCTCACTGAGCAAGTGGAAGTTCAAATGCCAGGGTCATAGCTGGCTTGATTAATAAAAATAGATGTGAAAGGTGTAATAGATATGAAACCAATTGCATGCACACAAGCTGCAGTAAAGGTATTCTATATTTGATGAATTTAGAGTGGCAAATCTTATTTCTTGTGTCTGTACTCATAAATGAAAATGTTTGTTGTAATATTTGGATTCGCAAAGAAATGTGTGGGAAAAATAATCCAATCCAAGTATTCTTGGTTTTGGATGCTGAGGACTATTGTCAGGCGTGAAATGGTTTTCTGTTGATTACATGGCCAAGAGGAATTTTATTCAAATCTCTGGAATGAGGATGGCAGTTAAAGCAAACTATTAAATAGAACTTGTGGCTTTCAGCAGTGATTCCAAAGGTAAATAGCTTACTAACATTATAAAAATGTGAAATCCAATGCAGAACAGCATCAATACTCATAGGACTCACTTGTATTACTTTAGCTCCCTGTTTTGGGATATGAAACAATATTTAAGTCCACAGCAATGTGTACCATTATGCTGTCTAAACCTTATTCTTTGCCAGGTTATTAAATGACATAGAGCCCAAGGCAGGAGAGGCAACTTGAAATCCAAAAGTTCTCCTGGGAACTGGGGCTCCCCTCCTTCTCTCTCCTGTCAGGTGGTCCAAATCAGACTAGTAGTCTGAGCCTGGACTGACTCATTTTTTTTATCATTCCCTCTCCCTCCTGCCCATCCTCCTCAAAATGGAGAATTGTAAAATGTGCTTTCTTTACCTTTCATCTTTGCTTCCAGGATGAATCAGTGAGGAAACCCAAGATTTGAATTTTCCATGTGGCCTAATGGCTATTTCTTTCTGGGGCTAGTGTCCTCTTGCCTGTTGGGGCAATCAGCAAATATTTAGGCATGAGCAATTGTGCTGCTGGTGTTTTTGCAGCTTTGTGTCTGGAGCAAGTTGGTAGAAAGCATTATATGGGTAGTGTGAGCTGCAGGCTTGGCAGCAGCCTGTGTCAGCGTGGCATCCCTCTAAGCCTGCCTTTGTTATGATCTTTTTTTTTCTTTTTTTCCTGGCTAAAAATTCCTCTGATATGTGGTGGAATGCTAAGTGTGCAACTTTCTTCTTTGCTAATAAAAATAGCATTATTAATGCTATCATTAATAAGTGGTATCAGAATCTGTAAAAATTAATTATTGCTTAGCGTAAAGTCCTGTTGGTCTGACTTATGTTCAGGATATTGAGTTTCTTATTGTAGGTTATATATAATAGTATATACTTTTTAGCCTGAGAGAATATATCTAATTTCTCATTTAGATTAGACAAGTTATTTTTATAAGAGTTATTACAAAGACAGTATCAGCAAACTACTCTCCTTTTTTCTTATTAAAACTTTCTTCCTTTTATTAATAAAAGCAAGGTCCTAAAGCCACTTTGACCAAATAGATAATTTAAAAAATATTTTATAAATGTTTAAATTGCTGTGCTTTAACCAAGTGAAAAGAGTTTGAATGTTTGCATTTGAAAATATTTGAGCATTTTTTTGTTCTGAAACCCCAAATACATATCATGGCTTTTGATAACTTCTTGTACATGTAATATTTTGCAAGTATTTGTACCATATGGCTTATGACCTTGCAGAATAGCCTGTCACTCCACCTAACATGCTAGGTGTCTGCACACCAACACAAATAAATTGGGAAAGAACAGCAGAGGAATGTCTAAGCACGTGATTATTAAAAGTATTCTGCCAGCCTCCATCGGATCAATTAGATTTATGAGACTGGAATATAAATACAAGGTGTATGTCTGTAGCTGGAGAAGAACCACTGGAAGTGTGAGGTTTGGTAGCTGAAATCTCTTGTAACCACCCAGTGGAAAAGACTAAGCAGAACATATTGCTCTTCAGTGGATGTAAATTCGTAAAAAGAGTTTTTTATACAAACAAAGAGAATGCATAGATGGGAGGCAGGTTCTGCAGGTGTGACAAGGTGTCAACATACATAGGGTAAAAGGTGACAGAGCAGCAGAATAAAACCCATAAATGTCAAAAAGCTCAGCATGTAAAGCTTTACGGGGGCAAATACAAGGAAGAAAGAAACTAATCTCAACCTCTTTGAGAAATAATGTAATGAAACCAAACCCTTGCATTGAAGAGGAAAATTAATAACGAGAAAAAGAACTTTGCTCTCTATTGATCTTTTCACTGATGTAGACAAAAGGAACATGCAGAAAATGGGAAATGGTTTGTTGCTGAAGATGCAAAGCGCACAAAGATACCTGAATTAAACTGGGATGGTAAAAAACATAAAGAGGTGTAGCTAAAGTGAATATTGAAAGAAAGCAAGAAATAAAAGATCCACAGATTAATGGATTAACAGATAATGCTGAGGTGATTGAAATGGTTAATCCAGGCAGTGTAGTCAACAGCCATGATAAAAGCATAAATAGTATTTTCCTGGGCTAGGAGTGGGGGAAAAACCTGTAGGTTGCTTGGATAAGCAACAGATTTTCAATCTGGTAGGGCCTGATGAAATTAATTCCAAGATGCTTAAAAAAAAAAAACAACTTAGCTGAAGCAATCTCATATAGTGGATTGCAATCTCGAGATGGTGGGGGGAAGTAGCAGACTTGAAAAGATTAATTGGTGCATACCTCTTCAGTGTGGGCTAAGTGGGATGGGATGAAGATGAAACTGGTGGATTTTAACTTTAGCTCAAAACAAAAATACTGGGCCAGTGGTGAAACACATTTTTAGTGCCTATGAGGAGTTGAGCAACAGCCAAAACAGACTTATCCAGGATAAAATCTTTTAAATCCAGCACTGCTACTACTTTTATGTTGGAGTAACAGGCGTTGTGGTGCAGCGAGACTCTATAATGTTAATAGGTTGTTATGTTGGAGTTCTCAATGTTCACATAATATTCTTATTAACAAGCTAGGGAATTATGATCTATAAACTACCCTGTAATGAGTAAAATTAGCTGGAAAACCATCCCCAGAAGGCAAGTGAGGTCAGGTAACAAGTACTTGGTACAGACTCTACAAGGTCCTGTCCAACACAATCCTGAGTAACAGATTTTTACACTTTGTTGAATTTAGATTACAAGCTGGGAGGGAGAGTAAGACTACTGGAGAGTGGCCATATAATATAAAATTATTTTAATAGTTTATGTGAGCTTGTACAATCTGTCCTCTAATTTATTTTTTTTTTTTGTGAAGAAAGTTTGAAGTATTTAGTGGTGGTATGGTCAGCTAAAAGGAGGCTAAGACAATATGTTCCCAAATAAATGGGGGCTGGAAGGAATGAAAAGACTGCTGCAAAAAAAAGGAAGGAAACATGAGCTAGAACAAATGATCAATGAATGTAAATTCCAGAAGGACTTGGCTTAGACATTTGGGGAAAATTTCAAGATTAGGATAGTAAAGCATGTCCTGTTCATCACTAGAACTCTCATTGTCTAAACTGTTCTTAAAAATCAGGAGCAATATGCTTATTTGATCTCTCCCTGGTAAAGGCAGAAGAATATTGCTAACTGGATGATTTTTCTCTCCAGCCTCTTTTTCTGTGTTTTGTGTTGGTAACTACTTGGAGGCACTGTGTTACCACATAGAAGAGAGGGGTCATGTCAGCAGCCAGATATATCCTTCTGTCTTACAACCTTCAGGCACTGCTTGTGATCTAGGTTTGCTTGGCAGTGGACATGGAGTGGAATATCCTTACATTTCCAAATCCTCTCAAAACACTTGTATGGGTTTAAATGAAATGAACATCCAGAAAGGATGAGAAGACTTCCAGTCACAGCCAAAGTGTCCTACTACTACACTGGTAGGACAAATAAAGCCAGGAGAGGAGGTAGTGATTCTGATGTGTGTGTTCATAAAGGATAAAATAGGAGTTACTTTTTTGTTTTGTTATTGCTAGATTTTTTCCTAGCAATGTGAAGTCACAAGAGAGTTCACTCTTTGCTTTGTGGATGCTCCACGTTTGAGCTCTGTGGTGCATGCTTGTGAAGAGTAATAAGGGTGATACTTAATTATGATTCTTGCTCTCAAATGGTTTATCCTAATGATTCTGGTATTACAGAAGACCGGCTAACTTATGAAATCTTTAATCTGCTTTTGGAGTAATCTTTGATAAATGACTTTATAACTTTGTTAGTCAGTCACCATAGAAATGTGTCTCAGATGAAATTTATTGTCTGTTGAAGCTTACGAACTTAAATATAGTATCCTCACTGGTGGCGATGAATTTGAACCATCTGGAGGCAGATTAGTCTCCCTGCACAATGCCAATACCCAAATTGGTTTCTGTTTTCCATAGTACTCTTACGTAAAGTGAATTAAAACATCTTTTTTTGTGAGTTCACTTCATAGCAAAAGTCTGTCCTGTCTCTTCCGGCGATTAGGTGGAATGGATTTGATTATTTGTTGTAGGGTCCTCCCTTCAAAATCCACACGTTGCTTTACCAGATCAATAGTTTAGAAAGCATCTTGTCTGTTAGTGTATTTTTGTGGTGTTCGGATACTCTTGCTTTTCTCAATATTGGGAGAGATTACTGAAGTAATCGCATGATGCACTTAAATGATTAGTCTCATTTACAGCTTCTGCTACCTCCGCAGTATTTATTGTAAACAGGCTCTGCTGATGGGTCTGTATCACATGTGTGGGGCAAGACTGGCTGGAGAAGTTAAGGGAGAAGACCTGATCTTGACATGTCAGGGAATATTCTGATCAGCGGTGTGAATGTATTTCTTGAAAGACTTAAATTGTCAATAATACTTAAGTTTGCCTTATCTGCCTCCTTGCTCTTTCAGCCTATTTGCATCCTTTCTTCAGGCTGGTGAGAGAGATGAAGGGAAATTTTCTTTTGTTGAGCTTGTCAACTGCAGAATTTCCTGACCTTGGAAGTGTCTTTGGTTGGAATAAAGAGTTGCTAGAAAACAGTGGAGGTTGTCAAAGTGATGTGAAGTAAGGTATCTGGGTCACTTCTAATGCTGTTTCTGTGTTTGGAGCCATTCCATAATTTTCTATGCTAACTGTATGCCAATCTTCTTGTATTGAAATGAGTTTTGCATAGTCAAATTTTCTTAAAATTGTTTGGAATAATTTGATCTGTAAATTTATGAGTTTATGTGAATTAATTTTCAGGGCATCATAACTAGAATTTTTATTTTCAAAAGAAGTGAAGAGTGAAGGACACATTTGATAATATTATCTCGGTTGTGTTTTATTTTTTGGCTGCACTGAAGTGCTTTAAACTGAAGAAATTGAACTAAAACGTTTCCTTATCTCTTACTGTTTAGTAATGAGGTAAGCAACTATAGGGTGTGCATTGGTGGCTTAGATAAAAAGGTTTGTTTCCTGTCTTTTCTGTTATAGGAGGTAATATCTAGAGATCTGTAGAAACCAGAAATGCTTCAGCTTGAATGCATTTTGTAAATAACAGCATCTGTTCTCCTGACCTGGCACTTGCTAAGTCATATAAGCTTTTTCTTCTGCTTCTCTTTCTAGAGGTATTTCTAGATGTTGGCTGTCCATTTCAAATCGTAGCTGGAGATGATCCTTTCTAGTCTACACTCATATTCTAGTGTCAACTTAGATGTTTACCTTAAATTATTTTTCTCACTCTGATACTAATAGTCCATGGGTAGAAGTGATCCTTCCCTCTCTGCATTGGCTTTGCTAGAAGTTCTGCTCTGCTTTAAGTTGCCAAAAAGCCAATTTATTTTTACTTGAATCTTAAATATTTTTTTTTCCTACTTAGTATGTAAATAACTGTCTTCATTTTGGGGTCTTGGCATACATTTGGATGCTTTTTGCTCAGATATGAAGAAATTGTATGCATCTTGAGGAGATGTTCAAGCAAAGTGGAAAGCACTAGGAATTTGAAAGGTTTATAAATTAGCATACAATGTGCAAAACAAATTAGCATATGGTATTAAATAAAAAAAGAAAAGTATGGGCTCCTGGGTTGTGTAAGATAATACATCTTCTGTTAGCTAACTTAAAATGAAATTACATTGTCTCACTGTGACAAATGTAAAGTGAGCACTGAAAAATTACTTGTTGTTTTATCTTCTTACTCTTGACTTTTTCTTCAGGTCAGGGTTTCTCCTTTTAAAATAAACATAGTGGAAAAGTACTGAATATACCATTGTGGGCCAGAAAAAATAGTTTTGAAAGCTTGAGTATATTTTCCTGTGGATACTGAGTGTTTAAATTTCCAAAAATATGGTTGCTGTCAGTATGGTTTTCTATTCCAGTAAATTGTTTACAGTTTAAGGGGGATGGGAGGGTGGGAATAGCTTAGGTCTCTCTCCAGAGATCAAGTGAAAGATGGAAATCTTCACTTGGAGCTACGTACATAAATTAAATCCAAAAAGTTAGATGGTGGTTTAAATGGTTTTCTTGTTTACTGCTTTCTTAATGTTTCCAATGACTTGGACTTTCTTTTTTTTCTTTGTCTTCTTTTTTTTTTTTTGTTCTGGAAAGCTTAGGTTAGATGCCTGCCAAAAGTTGGTTTGGGAAGGTGAACTGGTTTATTAGTTCTATTTAAACCTAGTAAACAATTAACCATTTTCCTTACTTCAGCTTTATGTAGAAACTAAGCTTGTTCTTTCAAGTAATTTTGGGTTAAAAGTATCCACCAGTTTTGTGTTATAATACCTGAATATTACCCCCCCCCCCAAAAAAAAAATAAAAATTTGAGCTGCTATTTTAAAAATAGAGGTGATGGTACTTATGTCATGTAACCTGATATCTCTCCTCCTGGGCAACTACAGGAACTTATTTCAATTGAGGCATTGTAGTAAGGGATAGCACAGTGCTTCTGAAAACGTGTGGTTGTTTTTTTACTGTAAATTAATTAGAAATTGTAACTTTTTTTCCACTATTCTATGCTCTCTGGAGTCAATAATAAGGTTTTCTTAGTGTCAGGTCTTTCCTGGCAAGTCCTTTGTCTGCCTAAGTAGCTGACTGGCTTTGTGGGCCTAAGTTTTGAGACTGAAGGTATAGTAACCTCTTAGTTCAATTTCCCTTCTGGGATGTTTTTGCTTGCTACTGAATTGGTTTTAAGCAGTTTTCTTCCAAAACAGGATTTTGCTTTAAGAATTCCTTAACTCCTGAACATCAAATAATATGGTATTTGTTAAAAGGGAGAACAGCCTTCTTTATTTAAAGCTCTAAAGCCTTTCCTGTGTGCCTTTTTTTTTTTCCTTTGTGGGGAGGAGAACCTCTTTTCTGAAAGATTTTTTCCATTGCAGCTTGTTGCTGAGCCTCCACTGTTCCTGGTGTTTTGGTGCAACAAAACTTTTAGCTTTAAAATGCAGCCTGTTTGCCAACACCACATTCCACTCGGATTAAATTGTTTGTTGTATTTTCAATTTATTTAAGTTTTAAACCAGATTCACACTGATTTCCATATAGAAGAAAGACTGAAGAGAGGAAAATGTTTTTCTTAATCTTTCTCTGAGTGCAAACTTGTGTTGGTTCAACAGTACTAAATATTTGGCAACTGCCATGCACAAAATGTTTTCTGGAGCTCAAAATGTTATGAAGATAAGTCCTTACCAGGACAAGATTGCTTTTGATATTTGCCCTAACGTCCTATATGTCCATTCTGTCCTTCCCACTTGGTTACAGAAAAGGTTTTGGAAGTCTTGTAACTTTACCCAGATTACTTTTTTTTTTTAAGAGTTACATTTATAATGGTTGTTTGTATTTATGTAGAAACTGATGTATAAATAGTGTTGTATAAGAGAGGCTTAATTCTGACCTTTTTATTGCTACTTTTCTGTTCCAGGATGCAAGAAAATAAACCAAATGGAAATATTTTTGTCTGGCTTTTAGAAGGCATATTGGTATCTTGGTTTGTAGTGTTCTGCTTTTCTAAGTATTCATAACATGACAACTCTGGTGAATATTGTCTGGAATCTGTCAGAAGAGTATGTGTAAATTGGGAAGGTCAAGTGTCGCTTCTCTTTCCTTCATTTCTTGGTGTCAGGACTTTCTGTTAAAAGATTTGAGTTTCTGAGTAAGGTTTCATTAGGAATGAACTCATGACAGTGTTGTCAAGATATGAACTGCGTATGCCATCGATTTCCAAAATACTATGTACTAGAATTATATTAGGGAAAAAATTCTTTATATGTAGTTGGTTTAAGCAGCTAAAAGGAGATGTCTTCTTGATTCTGTAATAAACATACAAATCTGTATCATCATGTGTTTTCCTAACTTTGGAAGAAAAATTAATACTAATCTTTAAATACTTGCACTATGTACTACTTGAATATTTGTTTAAAATCAGAGAGGACAATCCAACTTGTAAAAATCGAGTCCCTTTGCTGTCCAAAACTTCCAAGAAATATAAGTGGAAATCAAATTGCAAAGAGCATGTGCTGGAAGTTGTTGCGTTTATATAGTATAATAGGACAGGCAATCTAATGAAGACCTAACTCTAAATTCTTAAGCCAAGCACAATTTCTTTCATTTTGAAGTAGCACTGAGGGATTTTACTAGGGATAATATTATACGAAATATCTTCTTCTTCTGTACATAACAGAAACCAGGGATAATATAATTTAATTGCCTTGTTTGAGACTTGATTCCTTTTTCTGGTGCAACAGCAGATTCTGATGCTCACTGAAATCAAGGACTTCATCTCTTAGAGATTAAGACAGTCAGTGTGGATAATAGTCTGTAAACTACTTTCTCTTCAAGAGGAGACTTTTACATAGTTTGTGCTTCTGAACATAGAGCTCTGGGAAATATTGAACTCTGAAACTTCGAGATGGCAAGGAAAAGCTTCTTGTAAGAAGTTACTGGAATTCTTAACAATTATGAATATTACAGAATGCATAAAGACTTGAACCAGCATACAGTATAATATTCTGTTGCAACAATCTGATTATAAGCAAATACAGAAGAGAAACAGCTATTGTGTCCTTATGGCAATTGCTTTCCTTCGTTTAATTAGATGGGATAATGACTGTTCACAGAGTGTGGTCTGATTTGGATATCCACTCATCTGCACTAGAGTATCCTAAAGAGAATATTCTCATTATTGAAGCAAATTCTAAAGTTCTAAAAATATCTTACAGCAATCTTTTTTATTTTTCTCTTGTAGTAGAGGTGAAGTGTAGGAAATGTGTGAGGATATTAAATAAAGAATGTTCTGATTTTTTTTCTGCCTTGGTTCTGCATTTGTATTGGGTTTGCATGGCAAGGTTTTGGTAGCAGGGCAGCTGCAGGGGTGGCTTCTGTGAGAAGCTGATAAAAGCTTCCCCCATATCTGACAGTTTCAACACGAGCCAACTCCAAAATGGGCCTGCATGGGCCGAGGCTGAGCCCAACAGTGATGGTGGTAGCACCTCTGGAATAAGGTATTTAAGAAGGGGGGAAAAGCGCCCTGGGCAACAGCAGCTGCAGTCAGAGACGAGAGAAGTGAGAATATGTCAGAAGAAAACACTGCAGACACCAAGGTCAGTGGAGAAGGAGAGGGAGGAGGTGCTCCAGGCACTGGAGCAGAGATTCCCCCATGGTGCAGACCATGGTGAGGCAGCTGTGTCCCGCAGGTCCACAGTGGAGCAGATCTCCACAGGCAACCTTTGGAGGGCTCCACACCAAAGCAGGCTCCTGAAGGAGGATGAAACCCTGTGGGAAGCTGTGCTGGAGCAGACTCCAGGCAGGACCTGTGACCCTCTGGAGAGAGAAGCCCACGCTGGAGCAGGTTTACTGGCAGGGCTTCATACCCTGCAGGGGACCCAGGCTGGAACAGCCCGTTCCTGAAGGAACAGGTCCCATGGAAGGGACCCACACTGGAGCAGTTTGTGAAGAACTGTAGCCCATGGAAAGAACTCACTTTGGAGAAGTTCCTGGAGACCTGTCTCCTGTGGGAGGGACCCCACAGTGGACCAGGGAAGGAGGGAATGGCAGAGACAATATGTAATAATCTCACCACAACCCCCATTCCCTGTTCCCCTGCAGTGCTGGAAAAGGGGAAGAGAAAATTGTGAGAGAAATTAAGCCCATGAAGAATGTGGGCAGGGGAGTAAGGTGTTTGAAGATTTGGTTTTATTTCTCATCTTACTCTGATTTGATTGTTAATAAATTCATTTCCCCAAGTTAGTTCTGTTTTGCCTACAAGGGTAACTGGTGAGTGAACTCTCCCTGTCTTTGCCTCAACCCACGAGCTTTTTGTTATTACTCTCCCTCCCTGTAGAGCTGAGGAGGGAGTGATAGGGCAGCTTTGTGGGCACCTGGTGTCCAGCCAGGGTCAACCCACCACAGTATTTGAACTAGTTCTTTGGTGTGTTTTTTTGACAGTGAAGTTCAGAATTTGCTGGGATATCAGTGTTTGCTTTGTTGTTACAAAGCTGATACGTGTGTCTCGAAATAAAAGTTTTCTGTGAAAATGTGCTGCTTTTAACAAAGTGTTTGCAGGGGAAGATCTCCGTAATGAGAGAAAGTCCCGTGAAGACTAGAAAGAAAAGTACACTTAGAATAGCCAAAAACTATGAGCATGAAGGTCTCACATTCAAGTCTATGCTTTGCCCCTCTCAGATAAATGACTTGAGAGGGCAGTTGAATAAAGCAGAACTTCTTAAGCAGTAGAAATTGCATGTTTTCTTTTAAAGCAGTAAAAATCTTACAGTGTTTGCCTTGGATATAGGAGTATCTCATTTAAGCATGAGTGGGATCTGGACTGGACTGGAGTTTGAAACCTGGTCTACCTCATCTCAAAACTTGACTTGGAGAAATAAGTACATGGAGAAATAAGTACCCGCGGTCTTAAAATTTCATCAAGTTAGGAAAAAGCACCTGTTGTCCAGCTGCTGTGAAATTTATTTGCCTCAGTCCAGAAGTGCTTTAGATTAAAGCCAAAGCAGTGAGGAAGGTTTGAAGGCCCTGTGAGGTGGGGTGAAGGATTTTACCTAACTAAGTAGTTGTAATCCAGTTTTTGAATAAATGGAGTTCAGCAACAATTTTGATGAAGACTGAAACATGCTAAAATAGTTTTCCCAATCATAACTTTTAGTATTTATCTTCAGTTTCTTTTTAAAACACTTCTAAATACGTTAACTTCGTAAAACTGGCTTTTTGAAACTTCAGCTTCTGGGATCTTTTTTTGAAGGGGGGGGGAAATTGTTGTGCTACAGAAAATAGGTCAGATTTTTTTTTTTTTTTGTGCCACAAGAGCAAGGCATTTTTTCTTTATTCGGATGAAACTTATTATGATATTAAACGTATCTATTTATTAGATTATTGTGGGTGGATTTTTGGGTTTGGTTTCTTTTTTTTTACCTTTATTTTTTTTTAAGAAAAGTTTAATTTTGAACTGGAGTATTTATTGTCTTAGCAGGAGTATTTTGGCCACCTACACTGTCATATTTGCAGAGGGAACTGCTTTACTAAGGGCAGTTACGTTAATACTGTGTGATAATCTAATAATTATAGATGACAAACCAGCAGGTACTTTATTAAGACTGTTGTGTACAACATACAGTTTTGACATTATCCTGAAAACAACATTTTCCTGGGAGCATCCCTGAATTAATGCAACTACTGCTCATGTGTGCTAAAGTGAAGTATATGTGAGCTTGCAGGGTTGAGGCTGTGTGCTGGCTGGTCTGTCCAAAAGCCTCTTAATACCTGGCTGCAGGATTCCATTTCAAAACATTCTTAGTACTCCTATTTATTATAAACAATCTTGTGTCTCTCAGGTTTCCTAGAGTTTGTAATCACTGTGCCAAGCTGACACTCACTCTCGCCTGTTAATCTGAAAAGTTACGTCTTGAGTAGAGACACGTAGGAAGCATGTTTTGGGTGTCGAATGAATGCAGCTGCAGTGTTTTCAGGACTGAATTGGCTCACTGTGGGCTACCAGGTGTGCCAGTTACCACAGCAGCAAATAGATGAAGTCCACAACAGTTCAGTTAGCTTAAGCTAGCTCTTCCTCACTTGTGCATGCTTCACAGAATTCCACACAGAATGAACTGAAGCTGATCCACCCACTCCAGAAAGATGTAATGAATTTGAAGAAACACTTGGGGGAGACTTCATGTCTCATGTTTTGTTTCCAGTTTTTTGATTTGTTTGAAGTAACATCAATGTGAATTGAGATCTATTATTCTAAACCTCTTGAAAGATGAAACTTTTTGTCCTTGTTGCCTTATGCTATTTCTGGTTACAGAATAGTAACATGAAAGCTTCTTCACATGGGGTGTATTTTTAGGTGTTTTTGTTGGTGAAGGTATCTTGCTAGTTTTCTTTAGAAATAATGTAATTGTAACTGACTGATTTCTCTAGCTAGATATAAAAGCAATGATTAATGATACAGGTATAGGAAAGGGAGAAGAGGAGCATGCATGAATAAGAAGTTTGTGATAGTAGGTGAATCAGCAGTTTATATATTAGTTATGAATGCTCACCAACATATTCAAGTTGCATGCCTACTTTTATTTTATGATTGTCATGATTTCAGTTCTATAATGTATTTGTCTTCAACTGAAACTTCCTAAATTATATCTCTGTAGTGTTAGTCAAGACTTCACATCAACATGTCTTTAAAAAACCAAAACAGAAAGAAGGTACTAATGGTTAGAATTCGCCTCTTCTAAACACAGGATGAATATATTCCCACATACTAAAAAAAAATCCAAACCCGAAATCAACAACAAAAAAACTCCCCTACTCAATTATCATGATGTTTTAATTGTTGAAAAATTGGGGTCAAAAAGGTGAGGTCTGTGAAGGAAATCAATCCTGAGTATTTATGATGGTGTCTTCTATTGCTGTTTGTGGCACAGACTCATCTAATGAGAAAATACTAGTATAGTACTAGGTGAAAATAATAGCCATAATCAGTCTGTTTGCCTTTTCTGAAGGATCTTTCTGAAGGACTTTGAGGGAAATGAAATTGTCAGGGAACTTAGGTGAATAACTCCCAATTTTTATTTTGAGCTTACCAATGACAAATTTTAAACTAGCACATGGCAGCTATCTATTTAATTACGATTAATTGTCCACTATTACAAAGAAAGACAGTGAAGAAGACAATTCTTTGCCATTGGCAGTCCATGCTTGCTAGAAGAAACTATGTTATTTTCTGTGTGACTCTGGTGCATTGCACAGGAGTTGCTCAGGCACCCTCAAAGGAACCCTGACAGTGAAACTTCCTGGCAGCATTTTAGCTTTTATCCTGCTGTATGACTTGGTGGCAAGGCCTCATCCAGCAGGAAGGGTGCTTCACTTAGTTCAACCCTGCCTGTAGCAATGACCCGACAGACTGTATGTGTCCCCAAAGTTTTAATCCCAGTCTTGAATGCATCAGAACATAGGTGGTATTTCTAACTGAAGAAGGGGGGGGGGAAGGGTGTTGGAGCTTGTGGCCTCCTAGATGAAAATAAAATATTCTGAATTGTTTCAACTCCTTTACTATATGCATGCAACAGAAAGAATTAACACAGCTGGTATCTTTGAGGTGTTCTCATATGCAATACTCTAGTGTTTCTCACAGTTTCTTACTGTTTCTTACAGCCTCCTACAGGTGAATGGTAATTCAGCCACTTGGCATACATACAGATCATGATTGTGCCAGAGCTTACTGTGCAGCATTTTTATTGAACAGTTTGTCCCGGCTTTGTTTGAGATATATTGTTCACAATAACAATAAAAGAGGTGAGGTTCTGCAACAGATGGCACTGTAAGAAAAGGTAACCCTAACAGGAAAAAGTTCTCCCTACAGCAGAACGTCAGCTTAAAAGTTGAAACTTGGAATCATCTAGGTAGCTTCAACTTCTGGTAGGTGCTAGCTGTCAGAATGCTTTGCTTTTCAAACCTCATGTTTTTGTAGTACAGCTGGTGGGGTTTTGTTTGTGTGTGTGGGGGGGGGTTGTTTTGTTTGGAGTTTTTGTTTGTTTTGTTGTTTTTTGAGTTTTGGGTTAGTTTGGTGGTTTTTTTAATGGAATAAGATCTCTTCAGATTTCTGGCACTCACCAACATGGGAATTCCTCTGTCCTGCATTATTCAGCAAGACAAAGGTTCTCATTTTCACCAAGTCACGGAAAGATAACTGCGCAGCCCAAAGACAGGAAATGAGTTCAGGAAGCTTGTGTTTCTGCCCAACTTAGAGCTTCAAAACCCAAGCTCCTTCTAACCCTGTAGCTAAAGTCAGTGAGCATCTAGGCAGAGCCTCATCAGATGCTCAGCCATGCATAAGGGTGTTTTAGATTTGGCAGTGGGCAATAGTTCCACGCCTATGCTCAAGTAAGCTCACTCTGGATCCAGAGATTAAATGTTTCCCTCTGTCTCCTCTCAGGACTTGCAGAACATGGTGTTCTTGGAGCATGTTTACTGAAGACCTATCAGATGGGCTTTGCACAAAACAAACCAGAGCTACCCCTCCCACTCCTGAGTAATAGCTTAGTGGTTAGAGCATTCCCAAAGAGTGAGGACTCTAGGCTCAGTACCTTTTCTCCCTGAGGTGATTCGAAGTGGTACTCCTTACATGCCTAGGCTCCCAAGAGGAAAGAATTGGGCCAGCTTTTGCTCTAATTTCTGGGCTAGTGAACAGCTTAAGAATTGTATATAAAGCAGGACTAATGCAATTGGAAGTGCTGACAGTGTTGTCATCATTAAATATCTTAACTTTGTTTAGGGAGGAGAAGGTGAAATCACCTTGAGTTTATTAATGACTTGGACTTGGCCTCTGTTTTAAGTGATCTAACAGCTGAGGTGAGAGCACCAGTCTCTGGGCTTAAGGTTGTGGTCTTGAATAAATGCAGTTGCTCTTGGTGGTGGGCAGAAAGCTCTAGCACAGTGAGAGACTGGACTGAAGATGCACTCCACTCCTCGGTGCTTCCTGTTGGCTAACTTAGGTGAGTTCCAATTTGACTTGCAGGTTTTTTTTGAGTGCTGGTTAAGGTGCATTACCATCCTCTATTTTTGTATAACTGTAATAAATATAACTTTTGTGTTCCTGGGTAATAGACTGAAGTGTGATCTTTGCTAAGAGATTCAGATATTGAGGAAATGTTGTCTTAAGCATCACTGGATTTGTCTGTAAAGTGTAAAATTTGACCTTCCACTAAGATACTTCTTCCTTTACATACTATGTAGAGACTTCTGCATTAAATAACTAACTACCTTTGCTATGTTCCTGTGGTGAGAATGCACACAAAACTTCTAGTTTACAGGAATTTGAAAAAGGCAGTTGAAAGTGGAGATGTTTTTTCATTTGTTTCTTGCACATGTTTATAGTACATAGTTTGTCCTAATGCATAAAGACAATTATCCTCCCCAATACAGGTAAGCATGTTTTTCTTCAGTGAGGGTCCTTTCTGAAGGCTTGAGAGCTTTCCTCTTCCTAGTAGATCTCCAGACTTCTTCCAGTTCACGTCCCCTCACACTTGAGGGCACTGTAGGTTCATTCTTCCTTTACAGCTGAAAGGTGCTACACGCTCTTGGTGGAGGTCTAAATCAAATCTGGGTGTCTGTGGGTATTTTTTTCGAAGTTTTCTCTTTATTTATCTTCAGTTTTGGAGAAAAATGTTCTCATCTAGAAGTTGCCATCAAAGGAAAAGAAAAACAATTGTTTAAAATATCAGTGATGTTTGTATAGAACTTCATGGAATGGTTTGGCACCTGAAAAAGAAAAAATTGGTCTTGAGTAGATTTGTGACTTGCTTTCAAAATCTGAGTGCAATGAGATGTGAGTAACCTCCACTACAGCAGCTAAGTGGCTGAAACAGGGTTACAGAACCAGCAGAACAGTCTGAAGGATGAGCAAAACAGTGTCAACAAGTATTGTACACTGTGCTGAGTTTAATACAGAGTGAAGCTCAAATTCTTCTTCAAGAGAACTGTGTACTCTTGTTGCTATTTAAATTTTCCCATGTCAAGCCTTTTCACTTGACTGTACTATGCAGGAACTAGATCATTACCATCAAAACCTGAAGTTCTTCCAAGTTTATATTCAGGCCAAATGAAGCAAGCCTCTAGCAAACATGCAACTAGATGACATAATAGCATGTATTAAAGGTGCAGAGGCCTTTTTTTTCCCCATCTCCTAATTACATCAAACAATAGGAGATGAAATACATGTCTCTTTAGTGATATTGTGCTTCAGCTCTTTAACAGAGCTTCATTCAAACTTAGATCTGTGTGCAGCTGAATCTTGCTCATTGTAGATGGCCATGGGCATCCTGAAATGCCAGAGGTTCTATGAACAGTAGTATGAAAATCTGCAACCTGAAGAGCAAGTGACTGCTTTTTTGTGACTGAACTCACGGGATAGGCTGTAATGCTTCCCTTCATACTCAGGCCTACTGATTTTAGGGTAACATCACATGATTACATGTGAATTAAGTTACCACTAACTTTGGAGTAGCACATCTGTCAAAACTGACTTGTCTGATTTGCTGTGTAACACAGGTCAAGCAGGGACCTGTCAGTTGCTGTGGCTGAAGTGGCAAGATTTAACTCACAAGATGGTGGTAAATTGATTGTTTGTACTTGTGGGAGCTTACTCTGGTAACAGCTCTTATTAATGTTTACTCTTCCTTCTGTGTTAGAGCATGCCTGCATGCTAAGGCATATATTCCAGCATCTTCAAAACTTTTTCTTAAAAGATTTTGAAAAGGAAGGAAATGTAGCAAATGCCAAACATCCAGTGGTGCTGCAGACAATTATTGGTTTAATCTATTGGCAGTAGATTAAAGAAGGTGGCTCATGATGGCCACTTCTTTCCCTGTTTTCCCATAAGACTGGGCTAATATCCCCCCACATCCCTCAAGTGACATTAATTAGTTATACAATACCTGGGGTGACTGTTTAGTGACCTCCTAGTTGTGAAAGCTTTTATGAACATCAGAAGCCTGGAGTTATAAATATGGAACTTCAAAATGGTGTGAGGTTTTTTGTTTGGTTGGTTGTTGTTTCTGGAATAGCTAGCATAGAACTGAAGGCTGGCCCATTGTCAGGTTAGCAGGCTTCCTTTGTGGCGATTCCTTCCCTCTTCTGTGAAGTTTTAATCTTCAAAATATCAAATGGAGAAACAAGCAAGAAAACCAAAGGCAAACAAAATCCCCTCCTTTTAAGATTCTTATCAATGTCCTTGAAAAGATGGACAGGTTCTGTTCAGTCCTTTACTGTATATAATTACACTTAGTGTGTAGAACCAGGGAAAGAGGCAGGTTAGGCAAACTGGAATCCAGTAAGGATGACAATACTTGATTTCTCCCTGATGGAAATCTGGGAATGTCTCCGGCCTAAACAGTGAACGTTTATTTATCCCACAGTGGCTTGTTCCATGTGGACCCCTTCTAAGTTAGTGGACCCATTTGTTTTGGGGGAGCATAAGCTGAAGAGGAAATCAGATACTTAACTCTGGCATTAGGCTTTCATGGAATGAGGAGAAAGAACATTCAGTGTTAGATTGTTGAGACAACCAAGTAGTGAATCATAAGCTTAATGCCTATTTTGTACCAACTGCCAAATAAAATCATATTACTGCAATGGAGTAGCATATATCCTTCTAAGGCAGGAATACTTGGCAGTTAGCAGCCAATCATTTCACTAAGCCCTATGGCCAGGGATTGTAAGGGAAGAGCAGAACTTGGAAATATTAGGCTGGCAGAGTTTTGAAAATGAAAGCAACATGAATGGTAAGATTCATTCAGTAAATATCTTTATTCCCAGGCTAATACAGATTTTTAACTGTAGTATTTTTGTGCAAATTCTCAATGTCATATTAACCAAGTGTGCAGGGTATTACTGTTTTAGCTTTTTTGTACACTTACTCTACACAATCAAACTCATCACTGTTTTCGGTATTAATTTCCTTTGAGGCAGACCATCTCTGGTCTCTGTTTTGCAGATTCTATTTTCCATCTGAGCTCTCTGGGCAGAGATCAAATTCATGTGTGATGACTTGATGACTACCTTAGTCAGTGTATCCTAAACTGAACTCCTTTCAGTTTTTCCCTTCTGTGTGTTCTGTCATCATCTCATTGCTCTTGCTTCCTCCTTTGCCATCATCATACTATTTTCCTACATGATTCCTGCCATGAAATCAACACATTGCTTTTAAAGATCTCTTCAGTTCCACTGGTACTTACTCCATGAAGCTATTGATTTCTGTATTGGCTGTACAGACAGGATCTGCCCAGCTTGGTGTGCCCTTGGTGTGCACGTACCACGCTGGGGCTGTGTCAGTCACAGCACTTCCAGGTTGCACACACTTGCATCACGCAGGACGCGGGGCCGCAGCAACGCATCCCTCTGACGCACGATGGCATCACTAAAAGAGGTACTGCTGAGGCAGGACATGGGGGTGGGGAGGTGAGGAAATAAGGCAAACAATGTTGAACTGCCTGAAACCTCAAATGAAAGAAAAACTGTCAGCCTGTGGGAAGTCACAATTTAGTGTTGCAGCTCCTTGACAGGGTGTGACAATTTAGGATCATCTGCATAAATTTAAGATACTGCTGAAAGCAGGTAAGTGTAGTAGAATGTTTTTTGTTTGGTTGGTTTTTTTTGTTTTGTTATTTTGACAAAGAGTTTTTCAAGATACCTGTGCAGAGGCTTTTTGCACTATCTTTCCAGTACTTACTGGTGAACCAAAAGAAAACCTCTTGTTAGGATGATGTAATTGTGTATGCTGCTACCATCATAGTATTCAAAATGTCTCCTTTGGGTCTGCCTAAGCACAGAAAATTACATTCCCTGTCCCAGAATTCTTCTTAAAGGTGCTAAGTTTTTCTAACAACCTTAAAGCTTATTTAAATGTTAAAATCTTCTCTAAAATTAAACTTATGAAATAATAAACTGTATAAATAGTTCTCTAATAAAATTAGATTATTATAGATTATTAAAATAAAATTTTTATTTCTTCCTAAGAGATTAACACTGGGATTGTGGTTATTTTGTTGTTTAGTCATTGTACTTGCAAAGTTTTACAACAAATATATAAACTTGTCAGCTTTAAATTCTGCTAATCAAAGATACTGTAGTTAACTTTTAAGATCATATCTTAACTTCTGAAGCCTTTGCCAACTTGGTGTCACATTCACATTCAAGTGTCCTGCCGTTGAAAGGTACTTTATAAATTGGTTGCAAGGAGGGGACAGAAATATAATCTCTCAAGGATGTGGCATGTGGGTGTTCTCTCTGATTTCTCAAGACTCCTTGCTAAGAGATCTTCTGGCATTTCTCCCCAAAGTGCACCTTCTGCTGCTTCAGTAATATTGAAATGGACATAACAGTTTTGGGAATGGCCTGGGAGTACAGAAGAGTTCTGCTCCTCACCCTGCCTCTCTCTGATTTGCTGTGTGATCTCAGATGAGTTACAGCCCCTTCAGTTTGCTTGTCTGTAAAATGGAAATAATGCTTATGGAACTTTATAGTAATTTTAAGTTATGTGAAAAGCTGCTAGGATGAAGGTACAGAGATATATTTAGTTGAAGTTGCAATACTTCCAGTTAACTTTTATACACTACTGCACTTTATAAAACTTCTATAGCATGACATAATAATGTGAAGAAAATCATATATAGATGGAATGTGGTGGAAATTAACTCATGTGAGACTCACTTTTGAGACTGTGAAAAGGCAACATACAGTGCTGTTACTTGCCACTTCATTTTATTGCCATTTCACTTCACTTTTCAAGTGCTTTCATTCAGAAGTGGCTAAACTTGTTCAGACTTCCAAAGAAACTGAATTTAACTCGAGAGAGAGAAATAGAGCATGAGTAATAGGAGGTGAGAATAACCATTTCTGAATCTACATGTGCTTGCATTTTCCTTCCTTAGAATCCTAAGACATTTCAGTCTGGGGGTAGGGTAGATATCAAGGCACTGAGCTTTTTTTCCTGGCCATTGAAGTGTAGTTAGCTTTGAGCAGCAAGGAAGCTGTTTAGCGGAACACAGCAGTGCTGCACAGTATATCAGGACATAAAGAACAACATAGCGGAAGTTTAAGGGAAAGCAGGATTTGGCCAAACTGCAATCTGACCAGTCAAGAATGGTTTGATAACCAAAGGAAAAAAAAAAACCCATTGCTTGTCTCAGTATATTTACCTGTCTTTTTAGCTTAGAAATCAGCAGTGGGCTTTATTGTAAAGCATTCCTTTAAAATGGTGACCTTTGGAGCCAGGCTGGATTGGCATACCTTACGCTAGCACAGCCTCAGCACAGTTACAAGATAAGTAAGGCTTGTAGGATAGGCCCTTGTATATTTGAAGGGCATGGTCTGATAAACATACTCACTTTTCATATTACTTCTGCCTTCTTACAAGTTGTATTGCAAAGTGGAGCTAGGCAGGAGGAAGGTAGAGAACGACATCATCTTGAAATGTGCTATGGCTGCAAAGCTGACCTTCTAAAAGCTGTAAAATCAAGCTATATTATGCTATATCTTTTCTGGAAGGTAGGTACAAAGTAATAGTAATAGTTCTGAGCTTGCAGAAGTTGCAGTGTTCACTTTAAGAATGGGATGGCAAATGTAAGCCATGTTTTCACTTACATATGTGTTTTCTCTTATGAAATTCATATGTACTTGATGTAGGGTGCCAGGCTGATCACTACAGCTGTTTAAAATAGAAAAGCAGATGGAACAAATAGGAAGATTTACCACACAGCTTGATCTCTCCCCCTGAAGGAGCCATTCATCATCAGCACCGCCGAGACAAACTGCAAAACGAGTTTCCCTTCCTGGCTGTGATTGGGCTTGGAGAGGTGGCAGAGCTGCACGACAGCCTCGGGATTGGCTGGGCGAGAACACACCTCTGAAATCTGTTTATTTCCCAAAAATAAGATACAATCTCTTATATTTCGCCTAGAGATCTTTTATCTTGCATTTAGTATACAAATAAACTAGCGCAAACACAGTTAACCTCTTTGTAACGGCTGTAGTGCTTTAGATGAGTGCAATGAATTCAGATTTTGGGAGTTTTGTTTGTTGGGTTGGGTTTTTTTCTTTCTTATTTTCTCCTGAGTACAATGAGGCGTTGTAGTGAGTTGTCTAGATCGGTTTGTGTTTTTCTGGGTGGTTTTATATGATATTCAAAAACTTTCTTGTATCTTAACTAGAGCTGAAGGTTGTTTTCAGACTTTATAATGTATTGACTTCAGCTTATAATGAAAGCAGTTATTCTTTTAAAGGTGTTTTTATGTCTGTTCTGTAAAATATTTATAGTTGCAGTACTGTCTTTCATTGTTTTTGTAAATATGAAGTTGCTATTTCTGATCGTGTTTTTGTGCGCTATGGCTTTTTTAAAAATTATTTTAATAATTAAAATGGATCTGGAATTTTCTTGGAAATATTTTTGAAGTTAGGGACCTAAAAATGCTCTTTGTAAAATAGCTCCAGACCATAACTAAGTGAGAGATTTGATCAGTTGCAGTGTATGTTCCAGCTGAGTAAGTATCTGGCATAACTGAATACATCAGAACTCATTAACCTACTTCCTCTCTCTAAAAAAAATAATAAAAAAAAAAAAAAAATCAGGGGTAGAAAATTATATGGAAAATACATATTACTTTTATTGTGGTTCAGATAGGATGCATACAGAACCAGGAGGCTGTGGAAAGTTAGTTTGTGAAGAAGGACCTTGTGGTTGTTATCAAGTAACAAGGATTTGAACAAGCACCAGATACAGAAGTATTGACTCTAGGGGTTATTGCCTTCAGTAGAAGAGGCAAAGATACATAGGAGCATGAGAATGGAAATGGGAAGATTAAAGGCAAGAAAAGTTGACTACCAGAAAGCTCTTAATTTGGTTTTGCTTCTGTTATATTTAAATAGGGATAAAGGCAGTAGTTAGTAATACTTGAATTGACAATCAGCTTTTGAATAATTAACATGTCAAGATTTTTAAAAGACTAGCCTTGAGATGCTATTGGTTTAAAACTTGGTGAGAGTTCTTGTTTTGTTGTCTTAATTGACACTCTCTTAACCTCTTAAAATATTTGCTGATACTAAGTTAGCTAGTAAAACTGGAAGCTGGTAGCAGAAAGCTTCAAGAAGTGTGACTGGATAGCAGATGGCATTTCAGACTGACAACTTCAAGACGTGTGTGAGGGGAAACAAATTCTCATTTTACATACTGTGGTGGACTGAGCTCTGTGTTTACTACTCAGAAAACAGTGAAATTACAATAGAGCTGTCTGTTCAAATTTTCTAATTTCTAATTCCTATTAGAGAATGAGAACAGTATTGTGCTGTTTCCTACTCATATGAAGGGATAAAGAGTTTTCAACATCATTGTTGGGTGGTAGGTTGTAAGCAAAACGAGATGGCTTTTTAATTTATTTTTTTAAATAAGGCACAGCTAAATTTTGAAACTTAATTTCTGTAGGCTGGTGTGGCTGGCAGTAGCTTACACTGGTTCAGACAACTACACAGAAACTGGGACAGGTTTTTGTAAGGGTGCTAAATGCACTGCCCATCTCTGGCTCACTCAGAGTGGCAGGTTGCTGGAGGCAAGCAAGCAGCCCCTTAGGAAGGCAAGTGGGCTGTGAAACTTCCACCTCATGCTGTGTTCTGGGCCTTTGGTACTGGTTGCTGTTCTTTCTAGCACTAAGCAAGGGATGACTGTGCCTTTGTTCCAAACATGGGAGTAGCCCTCCCTCAAAAACACAGTGAGCCACACTGCTGGGAGAGGATGGCACTTGCAAGTAGAAAGGCCAAGGGTCAGAAGTGTAAATGAGGGGACACTGAGTGAAGCACCTTGCTGAAGGAGTCACAAGGAGGGTTGTTAGTTGCTTTTTCTCAGTCCTCTGCTTAACATATATGAAATGAGAAGTAGGGAACACAAAGCAAACTGCAGAGTGGCTGGGGTAGCTGTGACTTCAGCAGAACCATTTTTCCCAATGTTCTAAGCCCTCATGTGGGGAGGGATATAAATAAAAAGAGGAGGGGAGCAGTGCAACCAAAATCCCAACATGATATTTTAAGGAATTGGTAGGAAATTTGGCTTTTGTTCCCATCAACCTCAAAAAACCTGGACGAGGTTTCATCTTCAGAGGTGAATATGTTATTAAGATAATATTTTAAAATTCTTGGAAGAATTGATAAAGTAAGAGGTTAGTTTTAGTAAATGTATTTCAATAATAGTGGGAGATGGGTATTCAGAGACATCGATAGGAGAGAGCTTAATGTTCATGTGTTTGTTGTTTTAGTTAGAGAGGCTAGCACTGTTTTACCCAAATAGTGTAATATCTCTCTTTTTAACAACTACACTTTGTCATTTTTTTTTTCAGTTTGTAGAACAGTCCTGGATTTCTGTCAGATCACCAGTTACTTCCAGTACTTTAAAGATGCACAAGGCTTAGTATCATAAAAGGAGTCCTTAGATTGCAAATGGCCCAAAACGCAAGACTTGGATTGAAAAAATAAAGCATAGGGAGGACTTTGGAAGCAGAGAGTTATTAATTTTGCAGGTGAGTGTTTCTAGATTAGTAATTAAATGTGGGGAAACAAATATATTCTAGAACACTTCCATATGTTTTTTTCCCCTGAGAGTGTAAAAAAAAAAGAGCACATCAAGCTTGATGCTTATAATTTAAAAAATGAATCAAACATTATTCAAGAAGAAAATATCACACATACAGTCCTTTTCTTGAGAGAAGAGTAAGAGAGGAATGCAAACTACTAGTAGCTAAATGTCATGATACTTTGCATATTGCTGTAAGGCACTGATGTGCTGGCAATGGCAAAAGAGGATCCTACACAAAGCAGAACTGAAAATCTGTGTATAAGTGGTTTAGCACCATTGTGTGAGTCAGGTCAGTCTGGTATTAACTGTTGGTATGAGATTCATAGTTCCATTTGCTCACACACCATTCAAATAATAATAAAAAATTCCCAAGAAATTTCAAATTTTAGCCATGTGCATTAGTTGCAAGGAAGCCAGGAATTACTTAAATTTGTTTTACTGTTGTCTAAAAAATTTCTTTTAGGTCTTATATTTCAATGTAGATCAGTATGAAAAAAATGGTAGAATGGTTTGGTGTTGAAACTGCTGAGTCTGCTGTTGGGACAGTTCTGTTCCTCAGTCTGATCCATTAGGTCATTCTTGGCTCCCATCAACTCTCAAAACAGTGAGACTTAAAGAAATAAGTTGTAAGTTTTGTTTATTGCCTTCTGGTCTTCAGCTTGTAGAATTCATGTACTACAGATTTGTTTTGTTCATTTAAGACTCTTACATTTACAGGCTTGCATAACTTGGGCAGTACATATATGACTAAAATGTGTCATGAATTGACAACTTTGGGTACTGGTAGCATCTCAGAACATTTACTTTATTAAATACAGTGAAAATGGCCTAGTGGGTAACACTGCACGCAGGCAGTGAATGCTTAACAATGGTTTTAGTGGGAATATGTTTGTGGGAATGTGTTTGTGTTGCTTCAAAATGCCATGGTGCTAAAAAAGTCAAGGTCATGGGTTCAATCCCCCTATGGGCCATTAACTCAAGAGTTGGACTCAATGATCTTTGTGGGTCCCTTTCAACTCAGAATATTCTGTGGAAAAAAAATATATAGGAGCCCTTGCTCTTGGCTTGTCTTTGCATTTGTCTTACTATTTTTTTTATTATTTTAATTTTAATCTTGGAAAAACTAGCATGGATAATGGCCCGTCTTCGCGAACGAAGAGCCGGGGAAGGTCCTTACCCGCATATGCAGACAAGGCCTTCGAGCCTG
>JAWWES010000115.1:69526758-69559170 GCA_035583135.1 Lophotriccus pileatus
CTGACCGGGAATCGAACCCGCGGTCTCAAGGGTACCAGCCCTGCGTCTTAACCACTAGACCACCGGGGGCTCCCTTAGCATGGATAAGTTTCTGAGAATAAAACAAAATAAATTTCTCTTAAAGCCAAGGACATGAGCCTTTGCTACTGGTGTTTCTTCTTCCCACCTCAGTTTAGTGAAGGGAAAAAGATGGAATGATAGAAAAGACAGAAGGCATCCTTATTCAGGAAAGCACCAATCTATTGTCTAATGAAACTGAGAAGGAAATTGCAGCAATTGAGATGGTAAATTAATTCAACAATAAGAACAGCAGATGGGGGAGGGCAAGTACAGATGTTTGGATAGGAAAATGGGAAGTGGATTGGTTGGGTGGCTCAGAGAAGAACTGATTAATTCCTTGTGCTAAGAGGATGCAGTGTTTATAAATTATAAAGATAAATTCAAGAGGAAGAAAGTTCAAAGCCCTCTTGTGTGTTAGTTTCTTCTGTTAAGTATTCAAGGAAAAGGTGAAGTTTTTTAAAAAAGTTCAGATTTATTTTAGATGATAGAAGCCAAAATTTCATCCTTGAATGATGGAAATGTTTAGCTTCCACCATGCTCACTTGTCCAGAACCTTTCATCATGCAGCCCAAGGAATAGGCAAAGGACAAACACTTAATGAATTCTGGAACTTAATTACATGTTTCCTGGAGGAAGTAGGAACATACCTGTTGTGTCAGCAAAGCAAAAAATCAAGTCTGTAGTGACTTCCAAAGTTATTGTGAACTTAGTATCAATTTCGAAGCTCAACCAAAGTAACCAGCTTCACCAGCAGGCGCTAATTGTTTCTTACAATGGAGAGTCTTAATCTAGTAATGAAGGTGGAAGCCATATAAGAGTTAATTTCTTAATTAAGAAATTAAGAAGGTGAGACCTGACAGAAGAAATCCAAAGTTTTAATTGCAGGATGAGGAATGTTTGTACATCTGTGCACATATATGTGTTTGTGTGTATATAAAACTGTTGGTAATCTCTGGTGTTAGATGTAATTTGTTCAAATTACTGTAACAGTGTAACTGGGGGAAAATGGGGAGGGGGCAGTAATTCCTGTATACGTCAGCAGTCTGTATGATGCTGTGACTAAACAGGCATTAACAGTGCCTGCTGTAGTAGGAGAATATTCGACACTGGAACCCTGTTTTGGTGGCTATTAGAATTATATTCCTTTTACTGTGGGGCATTGTGCTCTCTGTGATATCCTTTTTATCTTGTGTTTCTTGTGAAAATAAATCATAAGCCTGCTGTGATAAATGGCTGAACAGGAAACACCTTGGTACCTTCAGTGCCTTAAAATAAGAGGTGAAAGAAATCTTTGCCAAAAGGAAGCTGATAAATAATTGTCTCCTACACAGAGGGATTGGACTGAGTTACACCATTCTGCTTCAAGTGGAAACTAAGGCAGAAATATGTAAACAGTTTGTTCAGTGACTGTAAAAGCTCCAGATACTGTAGCTTAAACCCCCTCTTCTCTGTCTTTACTTCTGCAGACAGTGGCTGTAATCTCTCTGTTGAAAAACTAAGGAAAAGAATGAAATCCCACAAAGTAAATGTACTTCAGAGTAAAAAAGGACTTGAAACAAAAAAATAGATTGCAAGTGACTAGTCTTATGTTTCAGGCCACTAAATCAGAGTTGGAGAAAACACTGAATATGGTTTGAGTTGGGAGGAAGAAGTGCATGATTCAGTAATTTGGGTTGTTTGATCAGTTTATAGATCAAATAGATTATGGAAATCACCCTGTACTGAGATAAATTTTGTTATTTCTGCACATTCTAGGGCTTTTCTTTTTTTCTATTTCATAATGCTACACCTCAGAAATGTTTGTCAGTCTAAAATTACCACAGTACAAATTCTTCTCCATTTTATCCACAGCTATACACTGTAACACCAGAAGTACTTTTGTCATTAGTATGTGTTTATTTGGGAGTTTTATAGATACACCCATACCTGTTTCTAAATTAGTATTGCTTTATATTATGAGGCAATACCATGTGCAAAACCTGCATGGATATACCCTAACTTCTCCTTGAAAGGATTGTTATGACCTTTGAGAAAGT
This sequence comes from Lophotriccus pileatus, assembly GCA_035583135.1. Taxonomy (NCBI): domain Eukaryota; kingdom Metazoa; phylum Chordata; class Aves; order Passeriformes; family Tyrannidae; genus Lophotriccus; species Lophotriccus pileatus. Next base: position 69,528,855 of record JAWWES010000115.1, read on the forward strand.
CTGTCAATTTTTTTTGCAGCAGATGTTTGGATATTTGACAGGAGCACTTGAACTACACAAGAGGTGGGTTTTTTTTTCCCCATGACTACCACTCACATTTGTCAAGACTATAAATATTAAAAAGAAGGATTTCCCTTTGTGCAGTTACATGCCTCTGAAAACTTTGCAGCAGTTGCAGGCATTGCCTGAGAGTTCAAGGGAGCTGTCAGATCAGTTGTGAGAGTGGAGGTGTAAGGATGAAACTGGGCTCTGTCCTCAGTTCCACACTCTAGTCATGTACACAGGGGAGATTTTAATTTTCCTTGGAGCTGCAGTGGGGAGAAAACATTACAGTTGGAACATGGCTCTTCACTGGAATTTCTGGACTCTTAACAGTCTGTGATGTGTAAAAAAACTTCCTCTTGTGAGTAAAATTATGCCTGCATGTCAGGGCACCAACAGCAGTGTTGTGTCAGTGCCAATGTTTTGCAGGTTTGAAGCTTAGTGGGAGTTTATGCAGGTGCTGTTTTTGTTCAAAATCATTCACACAACCTAAATTCTCACACCTTGAGTGCTGATGTTCTCTTCACTTACAGAAAACATGCAATCCTTACCATAGTCACAGTCTGATTAAATTCTGGAAATAAACCCTCAAAATTTAGTCAAGGGCAAATTTAGCACTTTCCCATGTCCAACATACATCTTCTGAGCCTTCTGATGTAGGATATTCTACAAATCAGGGACTACCAAGAGTTGAAAAAGGGAAGTTCCTGTGTTTGCACACATTGTCTCCCATCTCTGGTGGAGCTCTGTTTCATTGTGGTAGTCTATTTATGCTTTCCTGCAAGTTCTGGAAATGCTGAAACTGCAGAAAACAAGAGTGTGGTTCTCAGCAACTGTACAGCAAGTTCTATTTTAATCACTTTCATCAACTTTATCCTACAGTGAAAGCTGTGTACTGTATCTCTTCATCATGGGGGGTGGAGGGAAATTTAAGTTGTAATTCAGCCCTGTTCTAATGTCTGATTTAATATGGAAATCATAAAAATAAATATGTTAAACCTTGCCTAGGATTGTCAGAGCATTGATCAATCAGTACATGGTAGACTGAATAGTTTTGCACCAGCAATTAAAATACAAGCCTATTGGTACTGCTTCTTTGCCCATGGATTCAGAAATAAGAAGATAGGAAACGTTAGTTTGCTTTCTAGAATAACAGCATCACAACATGAATTAGACGATAAGTAGAAAATTCAAACCTGCTCTGGATTCTGGATGACTGAGTATTTCATCTCCCAAGAATTTTCTGTTGGCTTGTTGAGGTAGTTTGACTAGGAGGCGGTTATGCACTGTTGGTATTGGTACAGATACTGCAGTAAAAACTAAACCTATACCCTGTTTTGCCAAGTTTAGAGCTGTTTTTCCTAGGTAGGTGTGCGTGTTCCTAGCTTTCATGTGAAAATTAAGTTTTGACTGAAGCAGACAACTCCTGGTTGGCTTGTTCAGCTGACAAATACTTTCCTGTAATATGGAAGTATCAGGAAGGAGGTGTTGCTGTTAATGTGACCCTTGGGTATTAAATTAGGAAAAAAATTAAATTTCACTTTCAGCTTAAAAATAAACAAAGAAAAATGTTGACAGCATTTAATTGGAGCTCAATAAATATGAACTAATGTTAAATATCAACAGCAAATGCAATCCTCCAAAGTACTTCAGAAAGTGATGCTTCTGTTTTAATGTTGTGGGCTGTACTGTCATTCAGGCTTCTGCTTTGGTGATACTGCTTTGTTCTTCTGCATAGGAAGTACTGTTTATAAGACATCTGAAGTTCCATTCAAGTGATATGAACATTTAAAATCGGGGGTTTAGAGGTTTTGATAATCTTAATAGTCTTTAGACGATCATAATATTGATTTGCCAGGTGTTTAAGTGTCTGTAAAGTACCAAACATTGCAAAGAGGAGCAGAACCTACCTTACAGTTCTGAAAATAGAGTCCCCTGTCTCCCAAACAAACACTTTGTCTCAGTGTGCTTCATGAAGCATTTTATCTCTCAGAATGTTTTGATAAATGGCTCAGCAAGGCAACTTTCCACATCACCTTCTGTTTCTCTGTGGGTGCCTGAACATACAGCACACGTGGCTGATACATGGTGTATCTACCATATCTGTAATCTAAATCCTACTTTGTGGTTTGTTTGTTTGTTTTTTTTTCCCTGAGATTAATGTAAGAAAACTGTACATTTAACTGGTATTATGAAATCACATTTTCACTCTGAGGAAATTCAGGATCTCCTGTTTTTTTCCCGCACATGACATGACTTAGGCCCAAATCAGAAAGTTCTTTCCATAGCCAGTTTCTTGTCTAACACGTACCACACTTAACCCTGTCTGTGGCTGCTTTTCTTCTCCTGCATTCCCCTGCATCTCTTAGCAATCTCCAAAAGTTTGATAACCCCGTAATGTAACATCCTTTCACTCTTCTTTTTGGGGACTTTGCAATCCCCAGGTGATTATCTCCTAGGGCTTCTTTCTAAGTGTTCCCATCCAAGCCTTAGTATGCATTTTATCTAACTGTAATTTAATCTATTTATTTCTCCTAATGTCACTAATATATTGATTCAAGGCTATAGAGTGTGTGAGTGTGTTCTGTATCTCTTTTAACTTAAGTTATTCTGACATGTCTTCCAAAACAGCAAAAAAGCCCTAAGGTGTTCCTGTTTTATTAAGGATAAGTATTTTATTTTGGCTCATCTGGAATGTTATATGTCTTTGCAGTATAATAAATCTTTCTCATTATTAAATTTTTAAGAATCCTTTCTACAGTAATATTTTAACTAATTATATTTCACTGACGTTCTGTTTTTCAACCACTTTATAATTTACTTTGACATACAAAATTCCATTGTTACCATTTCTTCGGGATAATGTTGTCACAAAAGTATTGATAAGTTATAAGTCAGATATGCTATAAGTATATATAAGTATGTCAGGTATGCTATTTTGCTGTCCCAGAAAAGATTTTTCCTGTACTGGCAATCCTAAATTTTCTTTAGCAGACAGGTAGCATGAACTAGTTACATTGCTGAAGTCTTCTGTTGAGCATCCAGTAGCAGCCTTGACAGTATTTTGGAGTACAGCTTGATGTGTTGCTGGCCAAAGGTAGAAATTGTTCTAGCAGTAGTTGTTAGGATGGACTGAAGATTGTTATGACAATAACCATACTTGGAAACCTAATCTATTACTGGAAATTCTTTTCCTGAATGTTACTATAGGGAAGGGAAAGATTCCTTTGGAACAACTTGTACAGTAATAAAAATGTAAACAAGTACTGTATTTAATGTACAGGGTAGGTTTAGGCATGGATTAATCAGTACAGCAATAACAATAAAATGCATGCCTGCTTTTGATCATGTTCCAGAAACCAAAGTGACTTTGGAACTGCTTTGTCAGGCAAGTCTGGGCCTATGGAGGGACAACAGAAAGCCTCAGACACAATTAACATGAAACATATCAGGCAGCCCAGGCTATGGGAGCAGATGAGTTTCATTCTCTTTGCACGTATTTCATGCCCAGAGCCTTCTCAAGAGGCGACTCACCATTTCTTCCCCGATGGATCTTCCTCCTGATATGTTAATTTTTCTCCTTCCGTCTTTCCTTTCCCTAGGGCCCTTTCAGTTTTCTACTTGCCAAGCCTTAAAGTTCCTTTCTTACTTTGTGGAATTTAAGGAACGATTTTTTTGATAACTATTGCCTTTGAGGTACCTGGAAGAGTATTCTTTTTGTCTGTCTTTGGATCAGGTCACTTTTATATTCAGTCCGTTTGGCTCTCTGATGCAAAATGCATGGACTAGAAAGCATCTCACAGAATAGTTGAGAGAAAGAAATGTTTAGGCTGCTAGGCCAGGTTAGAGAATTGTGATAATCTGATTCAATCTTATGTGTGTGTAGATGAGGGAATTCTGTTTCTCTACCAGAAGCTGAATATGACTATATATTTCTGAAAGATATCTAAACTTACTTAAAAACTGAAGCAATGACATACATTTCCTGTAGTAAGAGCTTTCAGAGTTTAATGTTCTTGCTGCCAGGATGGTACCTCTGCAAGATACATTTGTGCAATGTCAATTTTCATTCATTACAGTTTTCTGTGAGTTAATTTATGAATCTGAAAAAAATCTTAATTTTTCCCCCCAATTTTTTCTTCTTTTTTGACATCTTCATGAGTTTTAAGGGTGTGTTTGTATATAAATATATATGCATGTGTATGTATAGATGCGAAAAAATCAAGCCATCTCTCAACTTCTGTAACTTACCTTTTTAAAGTGTGTACCGAGACCCCCCTTGTTTTTACCAAATCAAACAGGAGCCATAAAAATCCTTCCAGTATTTCCAAATAATTTTGGACACCGGGAAAGTCACCATATTCTCAAACTGTCAGGTTGGCATACTATATGCAGGAAAGGCGGTGGTTTGTTTTACTTGATATTTCTATTTTTATGCATTTTAGATCAAATCTGCCATCTAGGCAGCTGAACCACACTAAAAGATAGAGTGGAGCCTGATCTGCATTTCCCAGTGTTCCTTTTGGAGACAGTACTTTCCAAATTACTTTCCTAAGCATACATGTTGATTATTTCCTTTGTCCTTATGTGTGGGATAGCTGAATATATTAAAATGTGTTTTCATGGAACCACAGAATAGGGAAGATAGGGAAGGACCTGAAGAGAGCTGTCTGATCTATTTAGATGCCCCAGGGAAGAACCAATTACTATATTTGGCTGTGCATGAGAAGTTTTATCTAATTGTTTTAAAGACTACCAGCAGTCAAGGCTACTCAGACTCTCTCTTCTCAGTCTCCTCTTTATGTCAACTGTCTTTGTGGTGTTTTGGCTTTACTGTCTGTTCTCAGTCCTTCTTTCTCAGTCATCTTTTCTAGGCATCTGATCACTTTTGTTGGTGAGAATACAGAGGACAGCATGGACAGCATTCAGGTGATATCTTTGAGGTGCATTGGCCAAAACCATGGGCTGTTCCTGCTGAGTAGAACAAAGAGGTTTGCTTCCTCTGTTTTGCAAGCTAAATTACTGTCTATGAATCACATCGAGGTTTTGTTGGTTTTTTTTCATGTTGGCCTCATGATGCCATAATCCTTTATAACTTTTAACTCCTTTCAAGCAGAGTCTCTAGCAGAGAGTCTCTAGCATTTTGTTTCCCTTTCCTGCCTTTGAATAGTTGATAATTTCTATTGGAGAATAATAATTTAAGTATTTTTCCTAAGAGTTGTATTCCCTATTTTTAGGTGACCTCAGAACATTTCTGCAATTAGAAGTTCGAGTTTGTCCTCTCAGGTTCTCTCAGTTCTTACAAGCTTTATATTATGGGTTCTTTAATGTAAGCATTCTCTCAATGCCATGATTCAGGTCACCATTCTGTGTAGAACCAGATTTACGGGGTATTTGCTGTGGAATCCCACATGGAATACTTTTTCATGCTGGCAGCACACCACCGATCGAGTGCTCTTTCAGCATAAGGCACAACTGTAACATGTGCCAGTGTCTTCCCTTGTTCAGACCTTCCACCTGTTGTGGAAGGTAAGTGCTTTGCTGGGGATCTGTTCTCAACATGCATGTCAAACTGAATTTTGCCTTGCACTCAGTTGCCTATTATTGTTTGGGCGCTTACAAAGTGCTTTTCCAAATTTTCTTTTTTTCACCAGTTTTTTCAGGAATTGAAATTCATCTGGCTGAACTGGTTCCTTTTTTATTTCCTTCTTTAAAGGAAAGCACTGTGTTTCTTGTTTCTCTAGTTTTTGGTACTTTGCCCATCCTCCATAAAATCTTGAAAACAACGCTAGCCCTTTCAGTCAATTCTTTATAAATTTAAGGTGAAATGTAAGTGATTTTTTTTTAATTGGCTGAGCTTCTTTAATTCTCTCTAGACTGACTTTTTATCTTCTAGTCTGACAATTTGTGTTGATGTTAAGCTTTGAGGGTTAAAAAAGGAAATTCAGATGGTTTTGTATGAGTAATTGTTTCATTACTTTCCATCCACATATTGTCATCTCTGAATTTCAAAATTTTTGGTTTTAATTCCATGTTAGGAGGACAATGGGTGCTGAAATACTGAACCTTCAAAATTTCTGAGGTTTTGTCTGCCTTTTTACCTTTCAGGGCTATGCAAGTGTCCTTCTCTTGCCTATGTCACATCTTATTAGGTCCTAATGGCATATGCTAGTGGAAATAGCAGCTATACCAAATAATTCAAGTTATTTTTGACCATTAACAACATAGACCAAAATACAATAAACAAGCAAGGATAACGTTGTTTCCAAGTGGAATATGGACAGAAGATCCAGACAAGTTCTGTTAAGGTAATATTACATTAGCTTGGCCTTGATACTGGAATGCTTTAACTGAATGTTAGATGGCTTATACTAATTTTTCCCAGAGAAGCAGTGATGTGCACTCTCTTTTTTTATGTGCTTTGACTTATTATGTCTAATGCTCTAATGAAAGAGCAGGAAGTTAGCTATGGCTTTTGTAGCTGAGACCAGTTTCCTTGTCAGGAAAATCCTTTTATTTAAAAAATACATGTTGTGTGCACACATGCTCACACATTACATTATGGTTAGCACAAAAAGTTTAAAGCCAGACCTCTGAAATACAAAATGTTATGGAAGAAAGTATTTTCAAATTATGAACAGCATTTAAAGAATGCAGTAGGCCCTTTATCAAATACCTGTGAATTGTTTACCAAAGTCCCAGTAATTTACAATCAGATGAATCACAGAAATCATCCAAGATATTTAAAGATTTAGAATTTTTTTTTGTTTATGAAAGCACATTTGAAGAGATGAATTTTAAATTTTCAGAATTTGAAAAACAACTAAATTTTCTTGGCAACAGACTTTGACAATTTTCGTCTTATTAAGTTGAAAATGAAAACATAAATGTCCTGTTCAAAGTAAGTATAAAAGTTCCCTTATAAAGGAGTGTTTGCATCATGTTAATTTAAACTCTCAATAAAACTGTAAATATACTTAACTTTTTGAGATATTCTATATTTTGCCTCTAATATTTGTAATGTTCTGTTTATTAAGTAAAAACGAAAATATCCTTTCTTAACAGAAGATGAGTGAAGCCTACCTGTGATTCTTTCCTTCCTCATTTTCTGTAAATCCCCTTCTCATCCAGAATTAAATCCTTTTGTAGGCACTCTTTATTGTAATTTTCTCCTTGTGCTTACCTAGATGAGAATCATTCTCTAGCAGTCAAGTCATGTGGCCTAAGACTGGGCCGGAGGACCAGAGAGTCTGGAGGAAAGGGCCTTGTCGACAAGGCTGACACTTAAACCAGAGATGGTTGCGCTTGTCTGCGTGTGTCAGAGCTGCACAGAGACGGTCTTGGGGGGCAGGTGTTGGAGCTCAGGCTTCCCTCATCATTCTGTGATCCCTTAGGCAGGTGTGCAAAAAAGATGGTATTCCTGGAAACAGCCTGCTTAGATATTAAAGCAGACTTTCAGATATTAAAGCACAGTTACAAAATGAATTAGTCGTGCCAATCTTGGCTATATGCACTGTAATTTATGGCCAGAGTTTAAGTTCCTTAAAACTGCAGCGTAGCTGTGCTAGTTCTCTATTGTCTCAAGTAAACAAGACTTGAATTTCTAAGCTTGGCAAATAAAACTTCCTTTACCTCTTTCATTTTTTGAAGGGGGAAGAGCAGCATATCACACAGGCTTTCTTGACTACTTTAAAGACTATTGCAGATTTATTTAAACTTTTGTGCTAGAGTCATTGAGCAATGAAGCATATGTTTTTGGAGTAATATAACCAATGTCTGCTAGCCAGTTGGTGTTTTGAAAAATTATATGCATTGAAGTATTCTTATTTTATAAGTGTTTCTCGTAGACAGTATTTCCAAAGATTAATTACAGAATATACCAAAATTTACTGTATAATTCCGAGCTGTTACCACACAAACTATACAACAAGCAGGTTTCTTTGGTTTTGAGGTTTATGATTTGTCAATTCTAGAACTTCCTTGTTGTACCTGAAGACACTCAACAGAGAGAGCTGTTTCCCCTTCTTTGCCTGTGCATCTCTCTCAAACCATATTACTACAGTTCAGGTAAAAGTTTTGCTTTAGAAGGTATATTGCCATGTTTGAGAAATAAAGGAGGCGGTTTCTTCAACATACAAATGTTTTGATGTCCAAGTAATGGCTGAGTGAGTGATTCTTGAGTTTATTTACTGTCCTTCCCCACTTATACTCATTTCTTGAAATAAGCATTCAACAATAAATCGACATCAATAATCCAGCAGAATCTTTGGAATACAGTTAGAGAGCTGTATGCTAATTTTGAATTCCAAGTAAACAACATGCAGATATTTGGATTATGCATATTTGAATTTGCTAATTTGGAAGCTAAGCTTTTCATAAATTTCTTTTCTGAGGTTGAAAAGGGCCAGAATTTGGAATCTTGCTGTGGCTTATCCCATATTGATAGGCAGTGTCAAGTTCAACTACTTAAGCTTCAAAGCTGTAGTTTTCATGTTTAAAGCCTAGAGTTACTTGCACATCTGTCACATGTGCTTTTGTTAACCTAGTGATTACTCCTAGTGAATTTATGAGGATGAAGAATTGGAACTGAATTTCTGTATTATAATATACTCCCACAGAGTCCCTTATCAGATGGTAAAGTGCTTACACTTTCGCAAGGAAACCACAGCAGTAGCTGTTCCCAAGCTGACTTGACAGTACTGCAAGAACAACGTTTGCATAGTTTTGTCAGTAGTCTGTTTTGCGGGTGTTGTTCCGTACACAACCCAGCTCATCAGTGAAATATAAACTGTTTTGAATCCCGATGTAAATAAATGTATGCTGGGTTATAAAAGCTTCTTGTCCGTTTGGTTTTATCTCTCTCTTGTTTAAGCCATTTGTAAACAGTGTTTTAAAAGGTACACACATAGCTCGTGGCAGTTTCACCAAACCCATTCTAAATAATAGGTAGCGGTTTAACTACAAATACTGCATATGGCTAAGGCCATGGAAAGGCTGCTTTCTCAGTGGATCTTGTCTCCTCTCACAGTACAGCTCTCTGCTGAGCATAGCAACTTGCATGAATGCTCACTGCTTTTGACTCCTGTTAGTTCACTGAACTCTCTAGTAGAGTAAGAATGAATCCAGTGGTCGTCCAGGATTGAGCAGCATCAGCAAAGCCATTTTAGCTGCCTGAAATCTTGTTTTCTGTGGTTGTTAATGATGCAAACAGAGTGATATTGCAGGTATGAATCTGGGTTATAACTTGACCTTCTTTATAGCTGAGTCTCTTCTAGGAGGCATAGACCTGTTTCTCACTTTGAGGCAGAGTTTATTAGCTCTAAAATGGTTAAAACAGTGTCACAGCTGTAGGGCTTCTGCACCAAAGCTGGCTTGTGTTCAGACATCTTCTTGCACTGATGTTCTGTAGACATGCACTTTAGACTTTTGAACCTGGATGAATTTGCAGGCTCAGCTGTACAGCTGTATAAAACTGTTTTAAAAAAAGCTTTTGTTTATGGACCGAATATATTTCCTATGGAATTATATGAGATATAGTGCAAGGACACTGATTATATGAGATTAGTTGCCCTTACACTATGAGATACAGTGCAAGGGCAACCAAGTAATGCTGCTTGAATACAACTACATTTTTAAGCAGATGAAAAAGAACTCTTTGAGGTGTAAACTGTAGGAAAAGAATTGCCTCTCCAGATGGTAAGGTATGCTTTCAATTTCAGGTAAGTACAGCACTTGGAGAGAGGTGATCAATGTATTTAAAGACAACAATAATAATAAATAATAATCTCTATCAGATAGTTGTTGAGGGGGATTTCATATGGAATATGATTACATATGTAGGCATTTTTCCTTCATGGATTACTATACTAATGCATATTATAATTTGACAAACAACAAATTTTAGTCTTTTTCCCTAGGTATTAATTTATTGTTATTATGTTGTGATAGCTCCCAGACATTGTAGTCATTGACTGGGTTCCCAGCGTGGTAACTGCTCTAGCATGATGTTTTCTTTCTGCCAGTCTCCAATGAGATCCTAAGTTTGTAAGTAGGGAAAAAGTGTCTTTCTAGGACTTCTCATGGGAAATTATTCCATGTAGACCGAAGTGCCTGATCATTGCCTCAAACTGAGCCATAATGATGAATAAGAAGCCAGTTTAACAGGGAAAAGAACCTAGCACTGATTGACAAAGGTGGAAATAGGGTTTATGTGCATGACTACAGGCAAAATCGTTTTATTTAAGGAGTTCTTGAAAGGAGGCAGGGAGTCCTAAGTTACTTGTAGGATGAGAGAAACAGGCTGGTAACACTGAGTGTTGAGACCTACAGTTTTCCACCAGTCTTCTTTCTCTGTCTTTACTGTGCAGTTGTACACACACATCTGGTGCAAATGTTTACAAATTATTCCAAAGCTCCAATGAAGGGAAAGGCGCTCATCTCAGCTACAACCCTGTCTGTCAGAGCTGCATTCAGCATGTTTGCTGTAGGATTGATTTTATTGTCATTCAGAGATGAGCTACTGGTAGTGTTCTCGATCTACCATAGGGGCAGTATGTGGCTGTTCTGTGGCTGGACATGATGAATGGTATTCTGCTGGGCTTTGCTTAGATCCATGTGAATGAACATACCCACCGTGGTATGTATCAGGTTTTTACCAGTCTGAATTCCTTCCTTGGGAACAGACTGGAGGCAACGGCTAGAACAAATTAAGCATATTATGGAACTTTTAAACACGTCTTTTCTTAATGTCACAGCAGAATGTTCTGTAGAACCACATGTTGAAACAAGCTGCAGGAAAGAGAGCTAGTGCCTTTCTGGAAACGTGTGCATCTCTTATTTTCTGTTGGATCAGACTGTGCCCCCAAGTTGGCTCTTTCTAAGGCAGCACTGGGTGTCTTGATTGACGAGAAGTTCTGCTTCTGTCATGTTGAACCACTGTTAGTTGCCTTCCCTTAGCTGACTGTCTTGTCTGTTTGCTTTCTGCCTATTGGCTTTCATAAATTCAAGTGCTTTGAATCTTTTATAGGTGCTTACATCTAACCAACTGGATCAGCTCTAACTGATCTTTTTTCCCTTCCCCATCACATCCTCCTATTTGTCTTTTCATCTAGAAGCCGATTGGGATCCTTTTTGCTTTCCTATCTTTTCAGGTTTGATGGAAGGTCTTTTCCCTTCTACCCTGATTTTCCTCTGTAATACAGTTAGAAATATCCTTTTACATTGACTCTGTAAAGCTGCAAAAAGCTACTGTTGTCTATCCATCACCTACATCTCACCCTGGTGGGGGTCTGGACTTCCACTCAACCCAGGAAAACTTGAAAAGAGTTTCCACACATTCCTTCCTTTTATCAAGTGCAACTAGTTTTTTGAAATCTTGCTTGGAGACTCATTGGCCATTCTAAGTATACTGAGGGTCCTCAACAAGACTTACTGAACAGCTGTGTATTTTTGTTTCCCTTTGTGTGTGCGTTGAGAGGCTTGCTGATAGTCATCTCTGGTCTTTGATGTGATGACATCTGTTGTGTGAGGAAAAAAATATATGGGCTTTCCAGGATGTAGGACAGGATTGCTTTCTGTTTGCAGAGTTCGTGTGAGCTGGGAATACGGGTATAATTGTAGTAAATTGCTACTGAAAGAAACAATAGAAGAGAGCATAGGCGGAAAGTTCCTTCTGAATTTAAACTACTGCTAAGGAAGCACAGAGATTGACCTCTGGCTGGGCTAACCAGTCAGGGGAGGTGATTGTCCTGCTTTACTCTGTGCTGGTGTGGCCTTACCTTGAGTCCTCTGTGCAGTTTTGGGCACCACAATACAAGAAGGCTATAAAGCTATTAGACAGCCTCCAAAGGAGGGCCACAAAAATGGTGAAAGGTCTGGAGGGGAAGCCATTTGAGGAGCAGCTGAGGTCACTTGTCTTGTTCAGCCTGGAGAAGAGGAGACAACAGTACGTTTGCCATTACTTGTTTTCTTCAGTAACAGAGTTTGTGCAGAACAAGCAGAACATTTTGTCCCCATCTTCTGAGGCAAAGATGAAATAACTAACCTGCTGTCCGAGGCCATTCCCTGTCTGAAGAAGTAACCTCTCCCTGATAGAGTAACTAAATACTGGGGCTGCTGGAGAAGAATAAAAAATGCTCAAGAATTTTTTGTCCCTCTGTTTCTCGGTCACAAATGCACTGTGGCCATAAAAGGATTGAGAATAAAAAGCTTTGAGCCCCACTTAAGTTGAAATACCTGCTGTCAGCTGTACTCTGTTATGCACTATATTTGATGCTGTTTGCTGCTAGACTTGAGTTTGTTTGGCTTTATATCTGGATGAAAAGACAGTTGAGTGGTTGAGTCACACTGCAAGAGCATAATAATAATAAAAGTCTTTCTTAGAAATATGTTCTGTGAAAACTGGTGGTATGTTAAATTGTTCAGCAGTTAGAAAGCAAAGATTTTTTTCTTCTTTTTTTTTTTTTGGTATAACACCAGAGAGTCATTCTGGGTTCCATTCAGTTAATGGTACCTGGTAAAATATAGATCTTAATAATAAGGAAGCTCGAGCCCTCTTTACTTAGAGAGTCACGGCACTTCTGTCATTAGAAACCTTTGAACAGGTGAGGCAAACATCTGTGAGGATGACAAAGCTGTAGTTGATTTTGCTGAAGCAGGAGGTTAGTCTTGAATAGGCTTTCAAGGGTCCCATCTGTCCTTTTTCTACAGCTGGGATAATTCTGTAGTTTTCTTGTGACTGTTTCCTAAGTATTCCTAAGTATCCTTCATGGTGTGCTGCACAAATGTCTTTCAGAAAATCACATTTTATTAGTGGTCTGGGAGATTAAAATATTCAAGAATATGTAATAGTTTTCTGTCACTTTTCCATTAGACCCTTTTACACCCACCAGGTAAGCCAGGCAGAGTTCAGTAACTATATATTGAAACTAAACAGCTGCTTACTTTACAAAGTTACCTCGAAAATAGCAAAGTTGTTGGCTAAAGCTCTTTATCACACAATTTTTCTCTGAAATCACGCTTTATCCAGAGCACGTATCTCTAAAGTAAGTTGTCCGACCAGTATTTCTTTTCCTGCTTGTATTTGTAGCAGTGGAGACTTCAAGGAGAGAATTATTTGTAATTTTGATGGGAAGAAAAAAAATCAACTAAAAATGTTTAGCAAATGTTCTAAGGTTGTTCCTTCTCTTTTGAATAAAAATAGTGTTGTAGCTCTTGTAACAGCATATCAGACTTGTGGGGAAAGGTACTTGCTTTTCTTAGATGAGCTCATACAATTGATAATAGTAGATAAGCTTTTAAGCCTGATCTGAAGTAGAGCTTGCCTCCTGTAGTTTTCCAGCTGCTTTAGTTGATATCATGAAATACATTATTTAAAAATAAACTTTATTTTCTTACAGTTTTCTTGGTAAATATTTTTTAAACCAGAAATTGCATATTCAGTGATCTTTATATTTACTCCTATTGAATTTGTGTTCTGTAACATTGCCCACATGAAACAGATTTCTACTTTTAAGCATTATTAATGGAAGATGTAGTATAGGAGAGATTAAATGCTGGTGAATAGGATTTACCCTCTTCTAATTTGGGCAGGACTGGGGTTTAGCTGTTTCTCTGTAAGACCACAAGGCAGTTGAATCTATCCATTCCAAGGACTTAATTTCCCTACCAGTTTTTCCAATAAGTAAGCAATATCTATTGGTTTAAGAAAGAAGGTACACAGATGTTTATAATTTCTTTCAAAGGGTTTGAATTTGTTTTTTTCTTCCAGAATTTAAATTAATTTTCACTGTCGTGTCCAGGGAGCTTTAAATAGTACTTCTCCAACATGCATTCATGGGGAGAATCGGTGGTATTCCAGCAGTGTACATTTGTTCAAACAAGGCACTGGAAGTGCCATCAGTTCTTGGCTATTACAGCAGGATACTTCCTAACGGAAATAGGTATTCAGAAAGGAAGATTGCTGGGTTTGGAAACACCGTTTAGAGAAATTATTCTTCAGAGTATGGTATGCTATATTACCACACTAGCAAATGTCTTCTCTGAAGGGATTCTTGTTCTTTACATAAGTTTTCTGTATGGAAAGTTGGGGGGGGGGGGTGGCACCCCAAAAGCCCTGTTTATGTGTTCCCAGGCAACACAGTAAATAATCTTCATGGAATAACCTTAAGTATGCTCAGAAGCTTGTCGTATTTGTGTGGCTGTGCTGTGTTTACATATGCTGCCTAGGTGAGATCACTTGCTTTGCAGTGTGATTGGTACGTGCCATGTTATTAGCAGCCCAGCTGAATGGAGACCTGGCTATTCATAAATGCCCAAATAACATCATGAGGTTACAGTGACAGAACCAAATTGCACATTTTTAGATCATAATCCTCTAACTACGTGCATTGAAGCAGGGGACCTGTGACTGACACTCTTAAGGAGTTTCAATGAGGCAGCTGCCGGACTGCATTCAGATGCAAGGTGCTTTTGCAGTTTTTAAGGTTCCCCTCATCCTTCATAGCCCTTACAGAAAGGCAATCCAGTCCTTTTTATTATCCTGCTAAACTGGTAGGGATGCCCACAAATAGAGAGACCCAGTTATCTCATCTATGCTGACTTTGCAGCTCAAACAGAAATAAGTACCAAGAAACAGTCTTTTTTTTTTTTTTTTTCAGTAGGAGAAACTGCATAAAAAGAGTGATGAGCTTTAATGAGGGATAGGTTTTGCTAAATTTATTTCTATCTCCTCAGTGTTAATTCTCTGGGTATGTCACCCAGAGAAAGGACTGGACCATGACCATGTTGCTGCAAAATGAATAGTCACAAATGTGTTTTGATGACAATATCCTTCTTACTCTGAAGGATAGAAAACCATACTTATAAAATGCAATGAATGCTCATTAATTACGAGAGAATGCAGTAACAAGATAACAACTCTATAATGAAACCTGTTAAAGCAGGCATCCATCAAACAATATTTTTACTAGGACTTTAGCTTCCTCACCTACATGAAGGTAAGGGAGAGCGAGAAGATGGAGAAGATTGCTGCTATCATGATAGTTTTGTGCTCTAGCAGACTAGTGAGAATGGGGTTGTGTTGACTTCAAGTAAAACTGCATTTAAAAAATGAACTCTGCAGCCATAAGAGTTAGGAAAATATGTCTCCTACAGAATTTCAGGGTTTCGTGTGGTTTATACAAATACAGCAAGTGAGCTGATTGAATCTCCCCAAGGCTGTTGTATATTGATGTTCTTCATTTCTACCCTAGATTCGCATGGATGCAATGTACTCCCAAATGTCTGTGGCTTGTTTGTTTCTTAAATATAGCTTTGCTTCCCAGTGGAACAGCTGTCCCCTTTTTCAAGTAATATTCTAGTTATGTTTATGTGATGATTTGTGTGATCCCTTGGAAAAAGCATAGGCTGATAAATACCACAGATAAGTAATCGGAATATGTTTACATCGTCTTTTATGATGCTGTGTTGGACACACCTGAACTAGCTCTGACAGGCTGGTACAGTGCAGTGAATTATAGTGCCAAGAGATAACCTCAGGTCCCAGAGGCTGTCCAGCTTTGCTGCCGAGCACTGTGCTACTGTTAAGAGCCCTGTGCTGAAATGGCAATGCTGCTTCCAGAGCTGGCGTGACGAGCAGTTCTTTTTGGTGCTGTGTGTCATGGCTAAATAGTCCTTGTTCAAACCAATGGCCCAGATTCTTACAGAGCTTTTTCATAAGGCTCTTATTGTATCCTGGACGAGACCAAAGGAAGCAAATCAAATGTTAGGCTATGTTACAGGGAAGGGAAACCAAGACAAGACATGGCAATTCTACATTTTCACCTTAAATGCTCCTTAGCTTTGGCCGTTTTACAAAAGGCATGTCAGAAATAGGCAATTTATGTTACCGGAATAGGATGGATTTTGGATGAGATGAGAAGATGAGAAAGGATAGGAGAGGGATTAATGACTGAAAGGAGCAGGTTTTGTGTTCCTGTCTGTCGTCTTATTCTAAGTGATACATAAATTAAAAGCCGTAATAAGTTTTGTGTAAAGCCGGGTGTTACAGGGTACTCTGGAGGCAAGAAGTAAAAAAAAAATCTTAAGGCCAAGTTCTCATCTCCCACCCACTCCTCCTTCTCCCAGAAATTCCCACCTGCCTCTCTATTGTCAATATTTACACTTGTTATATTGAAGGTGCACAGTTAGAAAAGTCTAACGGAGAATAGCAAGCTCATCAGTTACATAAAGGAAAGAAAACACCTAATCATTATAGCATGTCTGGACAGACTCTTGCAATTTATGTCTCTTTTTGGTGTCTGCTAAACGTAACTGGTGGGACAGTAAATGATGATTTTTAGTATACCTCTTGGAAAAAGGGAGAGGGGAGAGTGAGGGGACGGTAGAGCTCTGCGCAAGCATTAAAAAGCCCACCTCACCAGCTGTGCATAAGGCAGCCTGTTTTACCCCTGCTGTGTGCCAGCAGACCGAGATAAGGTTAAACACTATGTACAGAATTCAAGGCCACGGTTTCTTTTTGCTTTCTTATCTGTACAGACTTTTCAATTGACTTTTAAGCTGTTTAAATCCCATCAACACTCTTTATAAATGGAGATTTCTTTAATAACTCAGCCTTACCCAAGCAGACAGTTTTCAAATTGCTGCTGAATGCTGTTGTATTCATTAACTGTCTTAGTTGTGCCAGCTGTCCATTATTTCTTACCTTCTGAAAGGCTTTGAATCCCTCTTTGCTCTGGGACTTAACTGGTTTTGTTAAATTGTGTTAACAGATACTCCCTTCATCATTTGTCCGTGGCCTGTAGTGTTAATTGCAAAATCAATGTGTGCTGGTTTAAAAGTAAACCGGTGGGAGAAATGAGAGACATTACAAGTCAGAGTTACAATTTACTAAGAAGATTACAATAAATACAATGATACGGAGAAAAACTGGTTTTAATCCCCAAAGATGGATGTATAATATATATATATATACTGTGGGACAAGAACAGAACGGTGTTTGTTGGCCCCTGTGCTGAGCACCACTTGGCCCCCTGGGTGCAAAGTAAAAGGAAAGGAAAACCTGGGTTTCTTTAACACCCAGCTTGTAGCCTTTGGTGCCAGGGGTGCCCTGGGGAGCTGCTGCAAACAATCCATTTATTAACAGTCTATCTGAAATGACACAGAGGGTGTAGAATACACACTTTTGGTTATACCCACATAGTGATAAACTGGTCCCAGCCCCTGTAACTAGGACACAATGGTAATTCGATGTCTCTGAAAATCTGTGTGATAATCAGATACTCTGTGTAACTGTGATTTATTGTATTTGTTCCGAAGAGGAAAAATAAAGGCACCTCTTTTTTTTTTTTTTTTTTTTCAGATGCTATAGATTTAATAACATATAAGGTTGTCTCTAAATAATGCTGCTGATTTTAGAAGGAAATTGTAATAACAGTCCATTGGGTAACACTGAAGACTGGTTTTTGTCTGTGACCACTGCTGTATGAACTGCTGTGTAACCGGCTGGAATTGTCCCAAGTTTTGCTGAGTGTTTGTCCAAAGAGAGAAAACAAATACAGTAGCTGCAGTGGAAGGAATAGATAGGCTACAATTTTATTTGCACATTGGGTTTGTGTGTTTCTGTTTGCTAGCAGCTGTGCTTAATAATAAAACTTGAAAGTTCAATTCTAAGAACTGAATCCATCTGAACATCCATACAGCAAAGCTCTCAGGCCCTTGGGAAGGATTTAGTTGCAGTTTAGTCAAAGACTCAGGTAAAACCATGTCTTCCATGAAGTCCTTGTCTCATCTTAAAACTTTCACTGTTTGAAACCTCAGTGAAGTTTAATCATATACCAAACCTCACCTCCCAAAAGTTAGCCTGGGATATGTGGTTTCCAGTCATTGCTGATGTACTACACAGCAATTTATGAAGCTGCTGTCCTGGATGAGTCCATATACTAAGTGGGGTTGTCCCTAAGGCAGACAAGTACAGGGATGTCTTTCCCTAGGAGTCCTTGGACCTGTATGCTCTTTCCTGCTCTCCCCACAGAAGCCTCTGGTTTTCCATCCTTCGTTTCCAGAAACTGCCTTTTCTGGCTTTGCACTCTCCCCTGTCCTTAACGACCAGTGGATCCAGCCATCAGGCACTAGGGAGGAGTGCAGCCTGTCTTCTACTTTTACATGTATGTGACATACAGGGAGAGTTTCCAACCTCTACCCTCTGAGTTCTTCCGAAGCAGAAGGAAGTTGTGGTGTGATATTAGCTGAAAGAAAGCCTGCATTTACTGAACTCGTGCAAGTTTCATCCTCATAATAACAAGCTCAAATCCTGATAAATTCTGCCAGACTTTTTGTTTCCAGAGGCTGTCCATACATTTTCATTCTGCAAGTGGCTTTGATAATGAGACATCAGCAAAGTAATGACTAGTTCTTGCTAGAAGTTTTTTGGAAATAGTAGCAACCTGTAGCAGAGCAGAAATCAGACTCTTGCATGCTTTGGTAGAAAGTCTTTGCAGGCCTGCTTTGGTTCTGGGGTGTTGTCCTGAAGCTTTAATACATCGCTCTAACCACTTTTACTTCTAGTTGTCCTATCATTGAAGAGCTGAGCTGCTTTGGGAAGTAGTGGGGGCAAAAGAAACTGAAAACAATAACACATCAGAAAATGGTGTCCTGTTTTCTCTCTGTATACCTCCTTTTGTATGACCTGAGTCAGTGACTTTTTATATTTGCACTTGCTGGAACTAGCACATGGTCAGAAGGGAGAATGAATCCTCGTTCTGCATATGGCACCATTAAGTAATTACTGGTGCTCATTGTAGCAGTGTCTAGAGTCAGGTGAGCAGGCGGTGCTGAGGTACAGATCCAAGGCACAATTCAGTTAATTACAGCCCAACCAGGTCAACAGTAAGCAATTCAAGACAGGGTAGTAAGAAGAGAAAAATTGTATTTGCCCTACAGTAGGGCCAATACTGGTTCTTTGAAGTTAGAGAAATAATTGTGGGGCATGTGAAACAGTGAGGGAAATGGAGGAGGGTTGATGTATGGAGGAGGGAGCCCAGCCTGACATGAAGGAAGTCAGCTTTTGACTAAATTGTGATTAGTGTGCACTGATCTGAATCTCAAAGCCCAGCTGTTCTTTATACAGTCTTATCTCTTTTAGGCATCTTCAGCAACCGGCTTTTGTGTTCTGAATTTTGGGACTGTATTTGTTGAAGGGGCTTCCTACTAGGGAAGAACTTGTTGTACAAGCCTTACTGGTACATGAGAGGTACACACATAGGTTGATATCATGTAAATGTGAAGAGTTCTACCTACATTCGATTCACATTTAAGTAGATTCTCTGTTACATAAAATAGGTCATGAACCCAGGACTCTACTGAAATGTCTTTCAGTGTGCACTCTTTTGAGTCGCCTAGCTGCACTTGGCTGTCCTAGTCCATTTGGAAAAATACTGGGCAAAGGAAACGGAAAATTATTTCACAGTAAGGAACAGATGTGCTGATTCTTAGAAGTGCCACTTAGAAGTTAATTGAAAACCTTGGAAGGTTTCTTTTTGGGTCTTTCTTCACCTTTTCACATAATTGCAACGCTACTTCAAAAAGTTTTCAAATTGGTTTAAGGGCACCTAAGATGGGATCCTCTGCTTGATGTGAACTTGTTGTTTGTAAGCGGCAAGCTGTGGAGGTCAAGTGCCCTTCTCCCCAGGAACCGTACGCTATCCAGGGTGATGTGCACTTATGTAATGTTCCAAGTTGTTACCAGACTGAAAATGTGTGCTGTTTCTTCAGGCACTCTGCTTAAAATCTTCAAGTCTAATTTGTTGACTCTAGGTCCCTTCATGTTCCTTTCACAATGTTCTATTAGTTACAAACTTTCTGAGCAGCTGCCCACTGCCTTTGCCCCCTGAGACAACTGGAAACATGGGCTAAAGGTTGTAGATGGTCTGATCAGGAAGTTCACAGTAGTGTCAAATGCAGTTGCATTGCTTCTCCAACAGTTGGTGGAAGTTTTGTCTGATGAGTGGAGGAAAACATTTAGGGAAACACTTGTATAAAACATATGGGAAAAATGGATGCAGCTGTATTCCTTCAAATCTGTTGGTGACCAAAATAGCAGGATAAATGCCATTAACATTTAGTTGATACTTTGCTAGTTGACAGAAAACATAAAATAAATTTGCTTTTAGAGATTTTATTTACTGTTTGAAAACTATAATGTAAGTGCTGTTGCCCTATTCTGTCAACAAACTGTTCATTAAAACACAGTTGCTATATTCTTGTATTTTTTTAAAGAAAGTTTTAAACATACATAGCTCAGTTAAGAATTTAGTAGGATACTCAAATGCAAAATGCTTTGAAATAGGCAACTTCCATCAAGGAAGTATGTCTAAAAAGGAGTGTAAAAGGCATTTACTTGCCAAGTTCAGACTTCTGTTTCTACTGCAGCTTTTGATGATATTCCTGACTTTTAAATAGGCTGCAGTCTTTCCCATGCCCTAGGTGCTTGGGATTGAACATGTTTTTAGCTACTGTTGACTGAGAATTGTTAGCTAGTAGCTCTCAATGTGAGGCTGATTGCTTTAAGACTGGCCTGGACACCTCTGTGCCAAATGTTCCTTAGCATTGTACTTTTAGAAATAAGTTTTGCGTAGTAACTTGTTTGTGGTTGTTCTCTCTTTTTTAATAGCCACATAAATGTCAACCAGCTGGCACGCAAGGCAGCGTATCAGGGTTGTAGGATAACTGTGTCCAGTACCTTTCTGTCGTTCTTGTATCCACATGCCTTCTTAACTTAAACTCTCTCTTGGCCAGTATCCTTGTGATTCCTCTATGCTCAGCCCTGGATTTGTGCCATCTATCCCATACATGCCGGTTACTTATTACCAGGCAGGCCTGTCAGTGCCTGAGGATGTCGTGCCCCTCTCTTGGGAAACTTGTGGCCGGTAAAGGCTTTCTCAAAACAAAGGATCATTTGTTGATATGTAGAACAACAATTCAGAGACAAGAATATTAAGCCAAAAATCTAAATGTGTGTTTTGTTTTATGTGAATGTCTGGTTATGAGGCAGAGCAGGCAGTTGTGGGTTGTTTTTTTTCATCAGTGAGTACCCATGCAGAGAGTTAGTCTGTTTTTAGGACTTCATAAATAGTGCTGTCGTTACCCACACACATTCCTCTCCCTTCCACCCCTCCCCTCCCCTCCCCTCCCCTCCCCATCCCCTCCCCTCCTAGAAGGTTGTATAGACAAGGGGATAAAGGAATTTGGTCATTTGAGGCTTCTGGTAGCTGGTTACAGAGTCTCTGTACAATGCTGCTGTGTTTGGAGCAGGTTCAGACCTATTATACGTATAGTGCCCAGTGAGATACATGGTTCTGGGTGCACTGCAGTTACATTTCATGTGTTTTCAAAAATATGTTGCTTTAATAACATGTGTGGTGCCCACCTGGGCTGTGCCCATGTTACCATCCAGAAATGTAGGGCCCCTATCCTGTGTTTTCTCTTACTGAGTTTCTCCCTGCGAACCAGCTCCCCAGCCTGGCTCCAGCTGATCTCCTCTTCCCTCTGCCCCTCAGAGCACCCTGTGTTAAAGGTTCACAGCCGTTAGGAGAATTTGTCCAGTTGCTGTTTCATGTGAAACGGGGCAAAGTCCTCCACTCCTAACATATTTGCTGTACAAGCTTATATGGGGGTTATCTTTCTTTCCTGTTCGGGTCAGCTTAGGCGTGGTCAGACAATTAATTTTGGTTGCTTGTACAAGACCATTTCCCTCAGCCAGGGCAACGTGCTGCCAGAAACAACCTGAAGTCTCAAGTGACCCCAGTTTAAAACATTCCCTGCTGGCAATGTCTTGATTGTATTTCAACAAAATAATTAGTGCAGAACAGCTATTAAGAAAGTGCCTGCCTGTGTGTGTAATGCTGCATTATTTTTCTAATATGTATATTCTGTGCATTTATTGTAGAAGATGTAGCCCTTGCATGTGGAAGAAAGAATATAGATGATATTGCACTATGAATTCAGGGATGTGGGGTTTTACTTATTCTTACAGAGCAGAGAATCAGCCTCTTAGAAACAATAAAAGGAGCCCAGGGAGGCCTCTCATTTGCTGTAATTGAACCTGCCTTTCTGGATCCTGGTTATTGCAAGCTCTACACTTCAGCTGCTGGCTGCGGACATACAAACACCTAACCTTAGCAAAATGACTCGCACTAGGCTTAAGTTTAAATCTAGACAGATGATCCTCAGGATCCTCTTTCTTTCCATAGCCCAATTCCTGAGTTCTACCCTGCCAGTCTTTGCTGGTTCAAATCCTAGTGCAGATCCTGACTCTTGTTTCTCTGTGAACCCCAAGCATAAGCTCACCAAAATGATTTCCCCTAAATTCATCCCATTGTTATTTGTTTTAGCCATTGTGCAGTGATCCTTGACATCTCCAGACCTACGCTTTGCCAAGTAATTCCTTCTTTGCTGCAGCTCTAAAGAGTTGGCCTCTGGCCCTTGTTGGCTGCAATCCAAGCTTGGTTTAGCCTCAGCCCTACCAACTTCAGAGGAGTGTGATGGGACATGTAAATTTCTTACAAGTCACATTACACATTAAGTTATAAATGATAATTTGTTACTCTTATTAAATTTATCTGTACATTTACAAAAATAATAAATTATTTTTGCTGTAGTCTCTCTCAAGAGAAGACTTCCCAGGAAGATGACAAACACACCCTGATAAAGAGAAAGCATCCTCTCTGCTGTTGTTAGTAATATAGGCAAGTCAGCAAATGAACCAGAATTTTTTTGGTAGCATTTTAGTTTACAGGCTTCAGTGATTATTGTTGCATCTTAATCAGTACTGGAAATATAGTTCCAGTTCTGCCATAGTTTTCATTTGCTGCCTTGTCTTGCTGCCTTGGAATCCCTGCTGAGTGTCCAGGGGGCAGTTGTCACACTGGTGAAAAACAAGGGGGCATGTATAGATTTGTATAGGATTTACTGACAAAATGAGAGGATGTTTGAATGCTATAGCTTCATATCCAGTAAAACAGATCTATAAGCTCCTATTTTAATACTATCTTAGTAAAAATGTGTGTGTTAAAAATGTATGTGTGCATTTTTATTTATTTACTTGTACTTTACTTACTTACTTTACATTGAAAAACTGCTGTAGATTGGGCTTCAATGGTAGCTTGGAATTCAGCAGTATTGAGTATTTGAAATGCTGTATAGTAAGGCGATAGGGTGGTCCAACAACAGTAGGTGGTCTTTCTTCTCTCTCAACAGCAAGTGGTTTTTGTAAAATTATGATTGTTTACAAACAGTGGATTTAAGGCTAAGTTCCAATATTGTGGTTACTTAAAAAAAAAAAAAAAGACACAGTTGTATTTGAACAGAAAGTGCTAGAATTGGTTTCAAGCCTGTTTTAACTTAGTTCCTCATGAAAATATGCTTTTGAGAAGGTAGGTGGGGGAAGCTATTAACATTTCCATGATTTGGACGTCACCGCTGCAGACAGCAATTTTACAAAGTCCAGAACAGTATGTGGGTTTGCTCAGGTCCCGAGCTGCTCAGCTGCAGAAATCTCCCAGCTACTTTACACTTGTCCTGCAGGGACCCAAAGCCTCTGCAGCCAGTGGAAAAGTGCCAAGGTGGCAGTGGCAGTAGGAGAGTAAGATGATAGTCCCACAGGCATCTTGATGCCAGGCCAGCTTGTCCCAAGGGCCTTGAGGGAGCTCTCCAAGCTCTGAAGATATCCAGGATTTAGAAGGATGCAGAAATGCTGTGTTAAACGGGGGCACGTGTACGATGTCCTTGAAGCACGTGTTGGCAGTGGCATTGCAGGTTGCTGGGGCTCATCGGAGCGGGTGTTGGCTGTCCCTGGTCACAGGGCAGGGGTGGCTCCTCATGGGCTGAGAGGCTTCTGCTCCCTGCTGTACCTCCGGGTGGTGTCAGTGACCTTTTAACTTAATTTTAACGGAGAGGAAAAGAACCAGCGTATTACTGCAAGTGACAGCAGAGTAAAACCCACTGCAGGGAATGGTATTGATTGCTGGGTAGGAGATAAGCCCGATCTTTTAGGATTTGTATCAGCAGGAAATCAGTGCTTTTCTCAGTTCCTCCGTTTTAGAAAGCAAAAGCCAATAAAATGGTTTATGTCGAAAATCTTCTATGCCATCTTCTCAGAAGGGGAATAATAATAATAATAATTGCCAAAAATGACAAGTAATACATGACTCATCTAGGTAACGTTTTTTCATTATTCTTCTCAAGCAGAGGCCTTAATGGGTTTGGTTTTGAGTATAAAAGCCAAAAGAAACAGATCTGATATGAAAATGACAAATCTGGTGTTATCTCCTTAACTTATAACAATCCGATGTTGAACTAGAGGATGATCTGTTTTCCTAATGGCCATCATTAAATCAATGATGTGAGTTACTTCCTAGGATAATGCTACTTGCTTTTGTACTTTTTGCTGAGACAATGTTCTAAAGGAGTTGATAAATCCTATATGATAATATTGTACTTGTCTTTATATATTAGGTAAATATGGTGAGAGATTCGGTATTGAGGAACTTGCAGCTGTCAAGTTAGGTCATTACAGACTGTGCAAGGGGAATACAGTGTTATAGTTATTTGGATCACTTAGTTTTTGACTGCAGCATGGATATATGTGAGATTAAGGGCTGACTTGAAGTCTGACAAAGCATTTTCTAAGTTGCTAGTTTGTTCCTTGGTGAAGGCTCTGCAAAAATAAGCTTTTTGTTTGTTGTATCTGCGGAATCAAGTCAGGCGTGAGCCTCAGGTCAGAGTATCAAGCAATTTTCTAGAAACACACTTGAGTCCCTAAAGGTAAAGATGGCAAAAAGCTTCTGGTGAGATGAGCTTCTGGGTTGCATGTCTGTATATTCCAGAATATGAAATCAGGTTTTAGTTGCAACTTTTTTCACAGGACACCTACCCAGCATTTCCTGCACACTCATTGTAACCTCACAGCAGTGCAACTCCAGATCACTGCTCTCGTGGTAACACCAGTTCCAGTAAAGCCAAGTGTAACACTTCAGTACTCCTACAGGCATTTTTTCCCCCATGTGTTTGCTGCTGTGTCTGATTTCTGTCAGAAGCTAATAATGAGACACATTTCACTGTTTTTTCTTCTCTTTTCATATTAAGACTATTTCTGAGGTCAAATGCAGTTAAAAAAAACAACTCAGAAGCTTTAAACTCATGGAGATGATTCAGCTGGCCTTCCCTTGCTTTGGAGACTTGTATTTGCATTGTGTAAAAGGTTTGTTTGCAGTTGATTGCCCACTGAGTGATAAGGCCACCTCCATCAGTGCAGGACAGGCCTTCCAGAACGGCATCTTTACATGATAGTGGTGAAGCAGGGTCAGGCAGCATTCCAGGCAGCATAGCAAGTAAGGTACTGCATTGTTTCATTGCTCTTCACTGAATCAGTCACGAGGACTAGGAGTTGCAGGAAGTTTCCAAGGGTGAGTCTTTACCCAGTGGAGACAGGATATTCATCCATTTTCAGTATTCATTTTGGGGAGAAAGGACTGGAGTATAAGATGGTAGCATGGATCTCAGCTCCAAGGAGCTGTGAAAAATGTCTTGGGCATTGGCATGACCCAGCAGTTTGCTCACTAAAGGAAAGAGAGGAGACCTGTTTAGTTCAAACCAGTTCTAGACAGCTGTCAGCTTTGTGAAATTTTATTTTTCTTGACTGAACTCCAAACACACTCTTTTATTAAGGTTAAACTAGTATTGTTTAACCTTAATGCTTGTTTAGTACTGAGAGACTGTGGAGTGACTGGCAGCCCGCAGATGTTCCATTCCCCAGGGTGTGACAATCTGCAGCTGGACAGTTGATCCCCTCCCTATACACCCTCTAGCCACCAAGAGATCAGAAGTTACCTGTGAGTTACCAAGGTGGGCTTTGAAACTAGCTGACACAGACTTGGATTTTGGGAGAGATGGGTCTGGAGGGAGTTGTTAACCAGAGTATTCTTGTGTAGTGTGGGAGTCTAGAGCCACCTCAGAACAGCAGCAGAAGAACCCACAGCTAGCCAGACAAACAACTTTTATAGTTCAGCTGCTGTTTATCAGCCTAGGAGGAGCTGCACATCCTTATAAAAAGAGGGAAGAATAATCTGGTAAGACATTCTTTCAATCTTCTAAGCTTTAGATATGCATCTTAAATCTACCTATTTACAGTAGTCTTAGAAACCATACTTCTGTTTTCATGTCCTTGCCAAAGCATGAATAATCTCAAGATCTCAACTTCTTAGAGCTCCCTAAATTAAACTTTGTACTTCTGCTACCTCATAACTGCAGAAGGAAGTGTTATTTGGACAAGCCTTGGTGACATTAAAACCAAAACAACTTGTGATTTAGAGGTGGGTGAGCTGTAGAAATATTAAAGGCAGAAAAATTACTCTTTGGGGGGAGTAAGAGTCCTGAGTGATGAACCAAATAGTTCAGGGAACAAATGAAGTCTGGAGTGTTTGTGCAAGGCAGTGAGTTAAAGTCAGTAGCTGTGAGAAAAGCTCAGGTGAAACAACTGAGTCTCACAGCCTCTCAGAAAAGAGATGGTATGTCTTTGGTGGAGAATACAGTAGGCTAGAAATGGCCTGATTTATAATGACCCACAAACCCCCATAATTACTTGCAGGTCATTTGCCCGTTAAAGCTGAAGATGTGGCTATTAAGAAAGCAGAATGTAAGAAAGATCTAGAAATAGAAAAATAGCATTTCATGGACAGATAACGTTGAAAGTAAAGACAATAAATATAGTGTCTGAATGTGGTAAAATGTTCAGTCTTAGCCTGCTGTACAATCCTAAAGACTAAAAAAGGAAAGGTTCTGTATGTTGGTCTAAATTCACCTCCTGATGTGGCCAGTTGTCAGCCCTCCACTCTACTAAACAACTTGTTTTTGTTATTATTATAAAGGTATCAGGTGCAATGACATTCCTAAGGGGCTGCTCCTTTTTGACACATACAGCAAGAATTTAGACTGTAGGAAAAATACATTTCATTCTCCTCCCTAGAATTGTGTACCATTTCTAATAATAGAATGAATTTTTTTGAGACTTGCAATCAGATTAAGGTTAAATGAAGGAGAATACTTTTAAATACTGACAATTTTTTTCTTAACTCGCATGCTAGGATGATACGTTCTTCTATTTAATTTAAATTCCTTCATCACTATAATGAATGGCTTGATTGCTGTGCCATATCGTTATCATGATGAAGATTTTTGTTGTTTTAGAAATAACAAGTGTAAAATAAAGGGATAGAAGAGATTAATAGATACACTTGAAAGGGTACTGACTGCAGTGAGGAACGAGTGGACTCCACAAGGAAATGTTCAGAGCAGCTGGTATGTTGCTGCCTGTTCATTGCTGAAACACCTGGTGACTTCATTAAGGCTTCACGTATATTAGGTGAAGCTAAAACAAATCAGGTAGCTCAGAGCCCCAAATAATTATTTGGTGTTATTTGTAAATGTTCCTGGAAAAGAATCATCACATGTCAACCTCCAAGATACCAGTTTTACGTCCATGGGCACTGCAGTAACAGGTGTTTCAAGTGTTCTGGCTTGGATAGCTTTTCTTTGGAAAGAATTTAAGATTTTGGTATGCCAGTTTTTAGAGTCATCTCTTTGTGCTGAACTTGACTCAAAGAAGTTTCCCTATTGGACTGAAACAGAACTGTTCTAAGTTACAGCTGCCAAGTGCAGCAGGATCGGGCTTTAAGTGTTTGCAAGGTGGGGCTTTTCACATTGCAGTTGGTCTCTTTTTTGCTTCCCCAGGACATTTCTTTTAACTGTAGCAATAAGGGAAAATTTCATTTCTGATAACTTAGAGTGCACCGAGGTTAAATGCCACTCTTTTATGCAAGCAACTTTTATGGAAGTGCTTGCTATGAAGGAGTATGCTTCCATGCTTTAGGTGGTGTTTGTGTTGAGTATCTCTCATGTGCTATTTTTGGGTGAAAGGAAACTGGGTACCTATCGATATTTTCATGTTAAACATCTGGTGCTGTGTTTTCCCTTAGGAGCATTTCATTAGATCTCTGTTTACTTGCATCGATACAGGGTCAAACATACTGTTGTGTTTCCCCAGAGGAACACTCCAGTTATGCAAACCGTACCATAGATCTGTCCCCATGTCCCCCGGCTGTGCTGTGGTTTGCACTCATTAGTACCCAAACGAGCTCTGTGTCAGTCTCAAATCATATTTGCTGATGAAATTGCTCACGGAATTTGTCTTACCAGCTCCCAAATAGAAATAATTTCAATCTGCAGTTGTGCACTGGTTTATAGATGAGATGAGCAGGTGGCTCAGGTTTGTGTGTGCTCTTTAATTTGGAGGAGTTGCACTGTGGAAATACTCGTATGAGGGCTGGAGTGGAGAAAGGGCTTGCAGCAGGCTGAAGTGATGGGATTCTGCTAAGTCAGAGACATACCTGGGGCCTCAGCAGAGCTTGTGTACTCAGGCCATATGGGAGAGCTTTTAAGTCCATTATTATTTGTTTGCTGTGGCTGTGCAACTTCCTCTTCCCCTTTGTACACAGTTTTTCTGACGTGCTGTCACTGCCTCCATCTATCCTGATAGAGAAAGCAAAGGACACTATATAATTTCCTACCTTCTGTTGTTGAGCTGGTTGTTTAAAGAGAGAGAATTTCCCTTGGATGATGTCAGAGAAGAATCTGTATCTGCCAAGGTTCTTTGTATAGGAACAACTGTTAATATAAACAGGCAAATACCCAGGCGGGGCAACTGACCATAGTGGAGCAAAACCACTTTGGAATGAGGGAGTGCTGTCCTTCCTCCCCTCACCCTTTCTTCTTAAAGGTCTTAGCAAATCATTGAAGGGGATGACCATTCATCTGTCATTCAGGAAGACTCCTTATAATGAGGCATCTCCTTGCATTTCAGCTTTCAGGTAATTCCTCTCCTTTTTAACAGTTTTTCTGAGCATAAACCAGTTCTTTTCCTGTGTTGAAAGAGGAGCCCATTCTATTTTTTTGGTTATGATTTGGCCTGAAGTAAGGAAGTAACCAGTGGGAATTAAACAGTATTCTTCCGTTAGTTTATTTTTTTAGGTCACAAAATGCAACCTTCCTTGCCAGTATTGCATTCTTCTTTCTCCATGCTTCTGTCTAGCATTTCATGAAGTGCAAGTAAGGTAGGAATTACACTCCATTTCTTCTGTAGAAACTTACCAGCTTCAAGCCAGGGCCCCAAGAAAGGAAAGAGCTGTGGTACTTGGCATCTCTAGGTAACTTAACCTTGTAACTGCTGCTAAGCCTTTCACAGTACAGTATCCCTTGGCTTTTCAGAGTTAATTGCATAGCCCAGAGAGGTGGTGTTTGAAAAGTGGAGAGGAAAGGAAGCCTTTAAAGCTCTTGAATTAGAGATGTGCAGAACTGCTGCCTTGTGTCATGTTCCCCTGACAGCACTGTCCTCAGTGTTTTCTGCACTTAGCTGCAAGGCTTGTACACCCATAACAGGAACAGCCCGTGAGCAGTTTTTCAGTGTTCAGTTTTACATTTAACAGAAGTGTAAAGTTCGGTGGCATGGAATTTCCCTGCTTGGTTGCTACCTAGCTTGGTAGGGCTCAAAACCGAGCAGCCTGAATCCTTCTTCTTCCAGGTGTGGTATGTTCGAGGGTTCAGAGCTGTCCTGGCCCTCCTCCCATCAAAACTGCAACAGAAGTTATCCTCTTGGGGTCTATCATATTTTATTTTAATTCAAAATATTTGAAGGAAAATGATCTAACAGAATGTAACGTTATAAATCTTATATTGCTGTGGAAGAAAAAAAAATAAATCATGTAGGCCTACTCAGAGACTTGTTTCTTTTGAAATAATGGATTCCATAAAGTTGCAGACCGAAAGAGGTGGGAGATGCGAGGCATCTGGCAGAGTTTACAGCCCTGGGGGGTCGGCAGGCACAGCACAGCCTCCTGCAAACAAAGGCCGAGTGTTTTGCTGTTGCGATTGCAAAACATATGTTTGCCCAGGACTGTTATGATCTTGGGAATAGGCAGGAGGCCAGATTTCTGCAGCAGCAGCAGCAGCAGCAGGCACTTAGTCACACAAATATCTGCAAAATGTGAACCTCCTGCGATTTCTCGGTTTAAAAGCCGCAATTATTTTGTTGCTTAAAGAGAATGTAGAAACTCTTGCACAAGGAGCTGGGGAGGGGAGGGGAGGGGGGAAAAGCTTTGCCCAAAGAGCGTCTCTGTGCCGGGGAGGAGAGCGGAGCCGAGGGGGCCGGAGCTCGGGGTGGGGTGGG
>JAWWES010000115.1:69559247-69584781 GCA_035583135.1 Lophotriccus pileatus
GGGGGGGGGGGGGGGGGGGGGGGGGCCGCTGCCTCTTATCCCCGTTGCCGGGGCGTTTGCGGGCGCTGCCGGGCAGGGGGAGCGAGCGGCTGGGGCCGGGCGGGGCGGGCAAGGGGTGGGCCGGGCTCGGTGCCGCCCCAGCCGGGCCGGCGGGGCCGCGGCACAGCCGCAGCGGGGCCGCAGAGCAGGGAGCCCGGCCCCAGCCCCGCCGCGCCGCGCCGGGCAGCCAGCACCAGGTACTCGCGGGTGTCCCCACGGCCGGTCCCCGCGGGGCTGCACCGCCCCGGGGCGGGGGGTCTCGCTCCCCGGGCGCGTCCCCCGGAGAAATCCCCGCTGGAGGGAGGGGCGGTGGCCCGAGCAGTCCCCTGCTTGGAGGGTGTCGTTCGCGGGTCGCTGGGTCTGGCCAGCTGCGGGATGGCCAGCTGCAGCCTGCGGTGACTGTGCAGATCCCGTCGTTATCCTGCCCATCGCCCCTGGTCCCAGAAGGACTGTGTACCGCTTGTGTGTGCGGTGGCAGGGTGTCTGCTCTGGGTTCTCAGGCTCACCCAGGTGGTTTTATGCCTCGGTATTTGTTTCGTTCTTGCGTAGACTTGGATTATCCTTTTGAAACAGTAAGGCTGGTCCCTGTAGTGCTGATGGAGGAGAGCTTGCCGTAATTGTAAACAAGTGGAAGTCCAGAGCATTATTTTGGGCAGGAATGAACCTGCTGATTTAGATCTCTCGTGTAAATTTATTAGTGTCACCACGTTACGATTTTTTTCTTTTAAAGGAAAATTTTAAATCCTCAACACCGCTGCAGTTTGCCACAGAACTTGTTTTGAATTTTCTGATTTGCACTGATCTAGTAACTCGTCAGTACATGGATATACGCTTTGCTTTGACATAATCCAGCAGTACCTTCTATGTAATGCAAACACTAAGGATCACATTTGAACTTGTTTCCTCCCGTGTCACCAATTTATTGGTATTTCAACAGTGTTTACAGCAGGGAAACTGCAGACATTCATTCCAAATCCCTGGCTCTTTAATGCTTTCTGTTGCACTGTACACATTACAGAAGTGCCAGATAGAAAAGCTGGGCACTAATCAGTGAAACTCAGCCTCGGTTTCAGTGAGCTCATATCAAAAGTAAATTGGGTTGTGGACTCGAGGCAGTTGTGTCACAAAAACACTTCAGGAAGAGCTATTACTAGGGAAGAATAGGTAGCACTTGGATGCCTTGAGACTACTCCAGTTGGACCTGTTCGTACTACTCAGACCTAGAAGACGACCAGAGAAGAGGTGTTAGAGCTGAAGAGTAGTCTGGGCTTTGCTTTTATTCCTCCCATTGTGAACAAGGTGTGTGGCCTTGGGGACACACTCCCTTGCCTTGATTTCTGTCTTGAATCAAGTCATGTAAACTAAATGGGGATGTTTTTAAAAACGGATTTTTCAAAGGACTTGGAGACATTCAGAGAAAGTACACTTACTGATATTGAAATTAATGTAGTTTAAGTCTTTAAATTCATATAGGAATAATATATTCTGTATGAAATAGAAACAGTTCAGCATTTGCCATGCTCTAATTCCAGTGAAGAGTGGTAGGTCTGTGGAACAAAGTGCTTTGTAACAGAGGGGGAGTACTTGTTCTCAGTTCTTTAAATCTGTGCAAGTGGAGACATGTCTGGTGCTTCAGCTGAACGACAGTCTGAGATGCCCAGCAAATGGATCCACTGCAAAAATTTAGAGTACGTGAGCATTTTGGGGGTAATTTTTTTCCTGTCGTTATAACGTGAATCAAGGTTTGTTTGAGAAAACCACAACGATTGCAGCCACTTCAGGATTAGGTAAATGAATAAAATAGGAAAAACTGCCAGTTCTGCATAGCCCCACATTTAGAAAAGGTTTTTAGAAAGGGATTTGTGGGGTGTTTTGTGTGCGTGTGTGTTTGTAGGAAAAGAAACATATTTAATCATTTCTCTTTGTTTCTTAATCCCTTCCTTTCCAAAAGCTCTCCATCTGATATGAAACTACAGTAGTTACTGCATTTTGCAGAACTGAAAACACAGCTTTTAGGCTGAGTACGTATCAGCTTGGTGACAGCTTGTCCTGTGGGGCCAGTTGTGCCAGTCCTTGTCGTTAAGGTCCTAAACAAGGAAACTCCATTTGTAGACTGTCAGTGTCACTACCAGCGAGGTTTTGCTGTCAGTGACCTTTAAAGGGGAAGTAGGAACCAGACACAGTGAGTGAAGCAGCAGCAGCAGCGGCGGCAGCAGCAACATGAAGCCTCTCAGGCTGGTAAGTGCCAAAGTCTCTCTTGGAAGTGCAGCACCACCTTCTTGGACCACTTAGATGCTTAGGGGCATTTCATCCTATAAGCTTGTACAGCCCTAAGTGGGTATTTTTAATGCCCATGCTTCAAATCCATTCTGTAGTATACTAAGCTGAATTTTCAGCACTGGCACGTTGGAGGAATTAATTCTATTAGGAGATTGTGTTGAAGAGTTTTTAACCCACAGCTCATTGTGCCTTTCTGAACCCTAAGCTTGTGTAGGAATGCCCTTAGATTACATAAAATGATGACTGGTTTTCTAGGAAAATGTTACCTCCAAAAAAAATCGCCTCAAACTCATCTCCTTTCTTTGTTTCCTTACTTTAGATTGTTTTATATTGTATTATGAGGTGTGATTTTTGTATAATTTTGTTTGAATCTAGCAGATTTTAGTGCTTAATCAGGACACAGATTATTCAGATAAAAATGTTAATCCGAATGTAGTGAAGTAAATTGATAATTACAATTTTATTTTGCTGTGGCTTGTCTGTGATAAAATGTTCTCTTTGCCATTTAGAGAAGGCCTAAGTAAGTATGTAAATAAGTCTCCCTGGGAGATATAACATTTGATAGTGGTACTGACTGTACTTGAGGGGAGCAAAATGACTCACTGTGCTAACACCAGGGAAGCAGTCTGAGCATGGTGGATCACAGCTAGTGCTCAGCTCATGAATCCTAAATGACTGAAAATTAGCAGTTTGGTAACAGCCCCCAAATTCATCAGACAAAACTATCATTGAGTTTTGGGAGAGGTTTTGTGGTAAGAGACAGACCTCTAGCTGCAAGGAACCAGTAGTGAGTCAGGGTTGCTGAAAAAGCATTTAGGAACACTGTGAAAGAAGAACTGCAGCTAAGGTTTGATAGCTGTTCCTGTTCCAGAGGCCTTGCGACTTGGCTTGCAGCTTAGCTCTGCTTCAGGTGAAGCAGCAGAAGGTGCTTTTCTAGGTGAAATTTCTGATACCAGATGTCTGGTTAGACTGTGACTTTTTATTTTCTTCGCTTACATTTTTAAGAGACTCAGAGCCAAAGCAGATGATGTTACATTACTAGCAGAGGTGATCTGTGTTGTACTTTTAAATATTTATAAACCTCTTCTACGCATCTGCTGTTCAATTTTCTGTCTCAAGCTTTTACTTAAATTTGACAGGAATGCTGTTCCTGTCAAGACACTAAAAAAAGTTACCTAAAAAGTAGACTCGATTGACAGTCATAGGATACAGAAAAGCTGTCAGTTGTGTGAGATTTTATGTGTTGGAGGCTTTAGAGTGGTCTTCTCTGAGCATGTACAGATTTTTGGTCTGGTTGTCCTTGTGGAGTTGGATGTGCTAAGTAGGCCAGACTGGTGAAAGAGAATGGTAACTGGGAAGTATATAATTAAGTTTGCAGGCTTGTCTCATTAACTTTTCTGTCTCAGTCTGAAGAGCTGTTTCTTGGTGTGAATTTGCATAAAACATTTCCTGGCTGAGAAGTCTCTGAAAAGGCACACAGTCTGATGGTTACGGCATTACGCCGTGACTGGAGCTCAAACCACCAGTCTTCTTAGCAGTTTCTGTAACATATGTAGCTTTTCTGTTTCTCAGGGTTTTTTTTTTCCCCTCCGTGGGAGATAATACACTTGTCCTACCTCATAGGAATCTTGCATTCTCTAAATACACGAGATGAATTGCTCAGATGATACGGTGGTGATGAGGGAATGATGATGATGATGATGAACTGTATTCACCAGGTTCCTGATGAACATAATTCCCATAGAAATAATAATAGTGGCTGTAGAGAAATACAAATTGCGTTACATAAGGGGAAAGAGGAGGCTTTTCTGGGATTTCCAGGGTTGTCTGTGCCAAGGTAGCAATACAGCATTTATGTGGCAGGTGAGCAGTGGAGCGGATTGTAACCAGGCAAGGCCCACCTCCTTCCATTAGCTTGAGTTTCTGGGTGTTGGAAATGAAATCTGTTCCACCCTTGGTCCTCAGCTTTGCAGCCACCTGAGTTTTATGGTCTGGCTTTGAAGATGGAGTGCCTCTGACGCAGCAGCATCGTTATTATTTATTATTATTGTTATTGTTATTTATTTGCACCTAAAGCCTCAGTTGTGGTTGGCTTTCTGCTGAGCTTAGAGCTGTATTCAGCTGCAGAGTTTCTAGACTGAGTGAAAGTGGTGTGGTGAGGTTGACAAACAGGAGGAAAGGAGCTGGGAGAAGTTTGATGCAGAGAACACGTCACAAGTAGGTCACTTTGGTGTGCAACTCAGTGGTCTGGAATCGCATGAAAGTTGCTTATACTTTTGTAATAACCAAAATAATTATAGTATTTTTTTGAACTGCTGCTCATCCTGGCCACGACTGCTTTACCAGTGCTTGTTGGTGCTCCAGGTGAGGTGGTGCTTTAGGAAGAAGGTGCAGGAGAGGGATATGGTGTCTCTGATCAGGATGCAGGTCTTGCCTTTGAAAGGGAAGGAGAGTGGTGCTCCTTAATTGTATTTGGAAGATGGAGGCTTAATGAAGGGTATTGTGGAGCATAGAAATGTGTTAAAAATGAAGGGAAGATTCACTAGGCCTGTTTTGAGAATTATTACTGTGTTACCTATATAGTATTTGAAATGTTGGT
The DNA here is from genome assembly GCA_035583135.1 of Lophotriccus pileatus. Lineage (NCBI taxonomy): Eukaryota > Metazoa > Chordata > Aves > Passeriformes > Tyrannidae > Lophotriccus > Lophotriccus pileatus. Next base: position 69,564,166 of record JAWWES010000115.1, read on the forward strand.
ATACTGGGAGCACCCCAAGATGCCTGCTATTTCTGAAGTACGAGGAGAACTTTATTAAATGATGCTTCCGAAAAAGAGGGGAAGGCAGTGTAAAAGGTTTGCCATAGCTTTTAACTGAAGAATAAAAGTTTTCAGAAGACTTCTAATGGGTCAGATTTTACACAAGTCTCATGACTGTGTTAAGCTTGCACCTCATGACAAGCTGCTTCTGTTCTCAGCACCCGCTGAGAGAAACCCCCCTTTTGCAGATGGGAAACAGGGTCATCTTCACAAACCCTTTGCAACTTCTCTGTCAGAATAGAGACTTGAACCCAGGCTTCTCAAGGACTGGGTTGGTGCCATGGTACCGGGGGGATGCTCCCTCTCTCCTCAGTGAAAACAAAGCAACTTATTTAATCCTTAAAAAACCTCTGAAGTCACTTTGCGGAGAGTGTTTGGTGAGTTAATTAATGTGTAATCTGTTACGAGCAGTGTAATCGCCAGTTTGACCTCTGCTTTAAAAAACTGAAGTGTGTGATGATGTGTTTTGTATTGCCAGGCAAAATATGTTAGTAGCCTGCTCATCTCAGGTTCTTAAATTTTGGGGGTTTTTAATTCCTCTTACTGTTTTGTGAAAGGGAAAGACTGAAAGAAACATAGTTGTTCAAGAACTAAACTTCAAGATATTTTTCTTGGAGTGCTTGATTTGGCAGACACTTGCAGACATCTGCTAAATGAAATGTTGCTTACAGGCTGCTAATTTAAATGATGCTTACAAACTTCTTTTGCTTGCTGTCGTTTGGATGTAGGACGTTTCTCTAATTGGCTAGTGTAGTCGTAGCTGAAATAAGAAGCTCTGCTAGAGCTTTGAGGAGAGGTGGCAATAAATTCCATCCTACAAGTGACATTGCTTGGCTGACGGGGAAAATTTGCTTGGGAATGTTGGGACCCTCAGCAGAAAAAAGCTGTATTGCGGAGAAAAAGTGAAAAGACTATTAGTAGAGAGCTGCCGTTTGATCTTACTTCATCCAAATAAGACTTGAGAAATGAAGGCATCTGACTTAGAATTTAAGGAGACTGTCAGAGTCTGAAGAGTTTGGTTGCCACTTAGAGCTGTACTGATTTTTTTCCTGGCTCTGAAGCTGTTTTTTAATCCTAGGGGAAAGTTCAGGGAACGGTAACTGATTAATAAAATTGCTTTCGTACAGTGAACTCATGCAAATAGAAACCTCAGCTAAAGACAGAAAGAGTGCAGAAGTGAGTGCAACCAGTATCTCATGTTTATAACAGCCTTTATCTATGTGGGGAAAATGCTTCAAAGTTAAAAACTGCATTTGGCAGGAAGTTTTGGGGGCTTCATCTGCTCTTTGAGGCCTAAACCAGCTGAAGATGCCCCCCTGCTCTGTGTGGCCTGAACTGGCCCAGTACACAGTATTTATTCATCAAAATCCAGTTGAGAACCTGGATGGAGTTGGTATCATCACAAAATGGATGGTTTGGGCTATGGAATGGAGGCAATGGATATGTTCTAAAAGACAACTGGGAAAGAGGGAACAGATAAGGAGCCCAAACCATTAGTTTATATATAGCCTAGTGTTCAGCACTCAGCTCCATCCTTTGCATTAATCCCAGGCCTCCCTCCATCTGTAAGAGTGCCATGTCATCAGCTGTCGTGCAGGGAGCTGGTCTGGGAGGCAGGGCTCCCATCTTTCCTGGGGAAGCCAAGCTGCTTGCTGGGGAGTAATCCCCTCAGGAGAGCTGGTTTGCAGCGAGTGCCGCACGCATTGCGGAGGGAGCCTCTGCAGCGATGGCAAGGTGGGCATGTGTGAGTGTGTGAGGGGAGGCCATATCCTGCTTTGGTACATGCCCCCTGGACCCTGCTGTGCCTTCTCTGAGGGCTGCTCTGTTCCAAACGCAGAGACTGCCCTTGAACATACGGCTCCCACCCTTCCAAAGGGAATGGTGTAACAGGCAGGGCACAAATTGCATCGAAGTCTTTTAGGCATTTGCTCCTTGGCTGCACAAAGGGCCCAGAGTGTGTAGGCCAGTCAGAAAGCTTCATCTGGCTGAGGGAGAGGACAAGGAATGAACTGCCAGGGGATATCTGACCTCCCCTTTACCTGCAAGGTAATATGTCTACAGAAGTGTGTGCAAGGACGTGGCTGCTGCTGTTCTGATTGAGCAAAATCCCCTCCCTCCTTCCCTCCAAATGCGAATAGCTTTTTATCCTGTCTTGAAAAGAAAGCAGATGCAAATGTAGATCAGGTACTTTCAGCAGTTTTAAGTGCTCTTTGAGGTTGGGAAAAAGAAATCTGATTAGGGTTACAGCTGTTTCATTTCCTGACAGATGCACAGAGTTGTTGTGTGCTGGCGTAGTGCGGATGTGCACACACACAGCAGCGTCGTTTTGTATCAGTGGCATAACCACACAGCAGCCGGCATGTTCTGAACTCCTTGTCCTGGACACCCTGCCAAAATATGCTTTATGCAGAATTTTCTGTGAACCAGGCTGTAGTGTGTTTGTGTGTGTGTGTGTGTGTGCATATAAATTCGTGTGTGTTTTCTTCACTTGACAGGGCCTTTGTTGTTGAACTGTTTGTTGCTGGAGTGGGGCAGTGGGCTGTAAACAAGCACAGCTAATTATAAAGCACTTGTGTAAAAAAATGATTTGCATTTGTACAAACAGTACTAGTAAAAGTGCCTGTGTAAGAGTACCACAAGTACCCAAATAAGCCCAGCTCTGAATGGAAAACTCTCTTCTGTCTTGCAACCACAGCTAAAAAGCTGTTTATAACTAAATGCTGAGGTGGTGTAATTTTCTCTTCTAGGAACTTGGAATAAGAATTCCTAGACCACTGGGACACGGACCAAGCAGATTCATCCCTGAGAAGGAGGTGTGGTAGTATTTTCAAGTACATAGTGAACTTTATGCTTTTAAGGAACATCCTTTTAGTAGTAGCGCGCACTTGCTTTCAGGACAGCTGCTGAGCTGCAAAACATTTTCAGTAGTTATCACATTCAGTCCTGAGGAGACTTTGGCCACAGTTCTAGAACAGTAAGAGCCTTGGGGAGCTTTGGAATAGTTATGACCCCTCCCATACTGCTATCTAGCATGAGAGAAACCCAATACTGTTTCCTTGTGAACATCCGGATGTAATTTCCTACTGGTCCACAAGGTACCTGCCCCCCTGCTCTGGGATTGCTTTTTCTCAAGCTGCTGCTACCATTCTGAAGAATCTGAGAAGCTTCAGAGTGTCTGGCTGAGCATTTCTGGTGCTTCTCTCCTGATTGTCTGGTAAGAGAATTTGGAGCAGAGGAAAACTTAGTATTATGCCTGTGGTTTTCTAGGAATTTTAGAACTTTAAGTTTCAATTTGCTTTTATTTCTCTCTCTCGTCATTTTAGCTAGCTTTTTACCTCTTTCCCTCTTTTTTCCATAGTAAAAGTGATTATTCAGTTAGATTTTAGTTATAATAAAGTAAGTTAGATTAAGCTTGGGTGTTCAAGAAAGTGAAGGTGAGACAGTTAAAAATGAGAAGTCAGTGTTGTACTAGAGAAAGACCAAAGCCAAAAATCTTCTTTTGCTGTTATAACCATTTGTGATCTCCTAAATGAGAGGTATTAAAAGGATTTTATGTGCCTGATGTGCACTAATGCCGTTAATAGATTTATAACGTAATTCCTTTCACTTGGAGCCTCTGAGCGCTGTGGTAGTAACATTTATTAACTGTTTTATTGGTGGTACTTGGACAGTATTGCTCACTGCCCTTTCTGTTCAATCAGACAATTCAGGTGGGAAACGAAGACGCCACGATGCACACGCTGTTTGCAGATTCTTTTGCCACGCTGGGCCGACTGGACAATGTTACCTTGGTGATGGTTTTCCACCCGCAGTACCTTGAAAGCTTTCTAAAAACTCAGCACTATCTGCTGCAAATGGATGGTCCGCTCCCGCTTCATTACCGGCACTACATCGGGATAATGGTATGCAGCGAGCAGGAACAGCCGCTCTGGCAGCAGTCTCTGGTCTTGTTTAATAGCACTTATTACTGTGTTTTGCAGTTTCTAGTTGGAAAGGCATTTCATCAGGAGCTAAGGGGGAAAAGCAGAGTAGCTTTGTTTGTGTCTCGTTCGCAGATCGTTTCACAAGATCAGCACTTAACATTCGTAGTTTTGGGAGGACTGTGAGAAAAAGGGGAAAAAATATGTTATAAAAATTAGACAATTGTTTGTTATTGGTGTCCTTAGTACTTCAGAAACTGCTTCTCAAGAAAGCTTGTTTCTGTGTGTGTGTCCTGTCAAATACACCTCCCTGTAAATCAGTAGTCCGTCCCATCATCTGTTTGTGAGTATCTAAATGCTAAGCAAGCTTTCTGCCAGAAGTGGTTATTTCATAATTTCCAATCTGCCCATTCAGTGATCTTTGCTTGCTGAAGCTGAATTAAAGTTTTGGGCTGCGTCTTAATTTGATGCAGAAAGTATTTGTGTTTTAATAAACAACGAGTGTGTCTTGGCTGAAAAGCTGCCTGTAGTCTCTCTTGCTATATGTGCTCTAAAACCTGTTGTTGCTGGTAAAAATTCACCTTGAGACAGCTTCTATCCCCTGGGGAGCAGCGTGGATTACTTGCTTCAGGACATACAATAAATGCATGCCTGTACTTCCCCCTGGGTATAGGCATGTTGCACCTGTAGCCAGCATAGTTACAGTGTATATGAATGAGGGATATTTATGTTGTGAGAACAATAATCAAAACAAGCTGATGTGTTCGTCTCAGAAATTTTTTTTTTTACTTCAGCCTTTGATCACTGGAAGTGTTATTCTTGAATATTTTGAGGAAATGATGACTGTGTTACTTGTCATAAAGTACTTTCTGTAATTGTTTTCTGTATTACATTGTGTTTTCCCTTCTAGGCTGCAGCACGACATCAGTGCTCTTACCTTGTTAATCTCCATGTGAATGACTTCCTTCATGTTGGTGGAGACCCCAAATGGTTGAATGGTCTGGAAAATGCACCTCAAAAACTGCAAAATTTAGGAGAACTGAACAAAATGTTGGCTCACCGACCCTGGCTTATCACCAAGGAACATATTGAGGTAGGTCTTTCCTGGAGTAATGTGAATGTGCCCTTTTTTCCAGTAATGCAATCACAGATTCTTAGGATTTAAGAGCCAGACTGGGTTAAAGATGTTCTCTGTCAGTGACGTTGATTTCAGCACTACATCACTGTGATACAGCACGACACAGTATCACTTGTGCCCTTGTAAAACCAATGTGATCATAACTGCTCTTAAATGACTGAAATTTAACTTACAACACATTTGTAATTTGATGTTTCCGAGTGTCGTGCACCTCCTTAAGTTGTGTGCTTTCAGTAGCCAGAACCCCTGGGTGTTTGAGATGCTGCCAGAGGTTAGGCAGAACATCAGCCACCACATTTTTGTCTGAATTGCTGCTGGTTCAAGTGCTGAGTTTTCAGGCTGGGCTGGAGGGAGTGGGCTGGCAGAGCTGCCCGGGGGAGCACAGGTGGTAGAAGCCACTCCAGCACCAACAAGCCACCAAAGGGGTTGCTCCTCTGAGGGTGCCCTGGCCAAGCCCTGGCTACTGGAGCACCTCCTCTGCTCTCTCCGTGCCCTGAGCGAGGAGGATGCGGGTGCTGGGACATTTTCGGTGCTGCCTTGCCAGGCGGAGAGGCTGTGGTGGGTCCTGCTGGGAGGCAGGATGCTGCGCTGTGGGGGAGGGCTCATGCTCTGCCAGAAGGCCCCAAACCTCCCACACTTTCCTGTCTGAAGGGGAAGTTGGGAGTTTGAAGCTTCTTGTCAAATCTAGAGCATTCCGCCCCCAGGGACAAGATGGAGGGAGCCCAGCCCTGATGCCAGGTTTTTACACAGTTGATCTGCAAGGAGTTGCTAGGGTTTTCTGATGCTGCAAAGACCATTTGAAGAAACATGCAACTGTTGTGGTTTCATCTTCATTTGAGGTGTGAAATTTCAATGGAAGTCAGTCTGGCCTCGATACAAACCACACGGTACAAAAGGGAAACCCAAACCAATTCAATTGCTGAGGACCAGAGAAAGGAGAGAAGTCGTCTCCTTTGTGGCTTAACCCTGACAGGTCACCTGGTAACAGGATACTGAGCACAGTAATGGCAGCAGAGAGTTAGAAAGCAAGATTGGATGTTGGAAAAACAATTTTGCCTGGTAAAGAAGTGTGTTGATCAGTTGCATGAAGGTGGGTGTCTTATGAATGACTTTAATACTTTTGCCTTGCATTATTTTTTAAGCAACTTTTGAAGACTGAAGAGAACAGCTGGTCCCTGGCAGAGCTGATCCATGCAGTTGTCCTCCTTACACACTACCACTCCCTTGCTTCCTTCACCTTTGGTTGTGGGATCAGCCCAGAGATCGACTGTGAAGGGGGTCACACTTTCAGGCCCCCTTCCGTCAGTAACTACTGCATATGTGATATTACCAATGGTTACCACGGGGTGGAGGAAATCCATGCCAGCCCAACTGGAAATATTCCAGTGAGTATCTGTCTGAACAAACAATCTCTTTCTACATTAGTAGTTTCTTTGTAAACTTAATACGTGGAGGGTGCCCGTCTCTTTTCATTCATTGGGAGTGGGACTGATGAGCCTAAACCAGCTGGAAAGTGTATTTAGGAGGAGCTGAAATGACAGTGGTAAGCTGGGGGAAGCTACCAAAGGGAGAGAGATACAATCTTTGTTGTCTTATTTTTTGGATCTCCTGTCATTGTCATAAAGGCAAACTGAGATGATTCCAGGTCTCAACTAGTTCATGATATGTGTCCTGAGGAGCAGTGGCCAGGAATGCTTTTTTCATGGGTGCAGTGGAAAGTTGGCTCTTCCTTTGATTCCAGACTCTGACTTTGTTACCTTGAGGTGCTCATGATGCATCACACAACAGATCATTTCAGCAGATCATTCACACTTTCTGACTGTCTTTAAAACAGCGTTTCCTGCCTGCAGCAGTTATTGCTGATCTGTACTTGCCCCCACTTAGTGAAAAGCGTGATGTGAGCTGCACTTTGGTTTGAGAACAGCCACGAGGGCATTTTCACTGCAGGGTCCTTGCCCGCGAGGCTTTACTGCAACGGTGGGGGTTTAAATGGCATTTAAATTTTGTTTGATGGAGCTTGCTGGCTCTCTCTCTGAAGGAGCAAACTGCAGAAGGCAGAGAGGAAAGGGGCAGAACTGTATAAATTAAAGATAACTTTATTATGCTTTGTGCTGATGGATTTCTACAAGAACCGAATGCCAAATTAATAGTCTTGTGGTGTTAAAACAGCTCCTGTGAAATATGATTATATTGAGCTAGCTTTCTTTTGAGGCTTCATTAAATCTCTCACTCTTCCTTTTTCCTTCAGTGTTTCTTCTCTGTGAGCAGAGAAGGGGAAAAATACAGTTGGGTAGTAAATTGTGGTTACTTCCTCTATCAGAATTTCTGTTACAGCTCCTTGTTTTTCAGTTGTTAATTTAAATTAAGTAAGAGAAACTAATTTTAGTGTGCCAACCACTTGTTCCAAAATGCTGTAGTTTTTAAATCATGCTAAAAGTTCCAGGGATTTAACTGAGAAGAGATGATGACTAAATGTGAAACATTGGGTCAGTACAGGTTTCTTTCAAAAAATGCTTTCCTTGAAAAATACGTATTTAAATATGTAAATATCAATTGCATTTAAATTTTCTGGCTTGACAAATTCTGCCATCGTTGTCAGTCCTTGCTGCATGAAAATGAAATGTCTTTCTCCTCTTTTTAAGTCTACAGAGTCGGTCTGTGAAGTTGAAGCTCTTATGGAGAAGATGAAGCAGCTACAGGAGTGCAGAGACGAAGAGGAGGCCAGCCAGGAAGAGATGGCTACACGTTTTGAAAGAGAGAAGAGAGAGAGCATGTTCGTGTGTTCTTCAGGTAGAACAGACATAGAATGGATATATCTTTATTTAGACTTTCTCAGATTAATTGAAGAAGTAATTACCACTGCAAAACGGGGGGTGAGGGGGGGAAGTGTTATTGGATGTCTCGAAAACATTACCATTTCTTTGAAAGGATCAAGATTAGGGATGCGTTGTTTTCTTCCGGAACACTTAAAAGCAAAGTGGTGCCAAAATTTGTGGCTTCTCTCAAACACATCATAACAATACTATGTTTAGTAAAAATCTCCAGCAGAAATGCAGTCGCTCTTTTCAGAGATTTAAAAGTTTCACAAGAGATTTAAGCATCTCACAAGACACTGTAAAAAGGCCTTTACACACTTTGCTGTTTAAGTGTATGAAATGTTGCTTCCAGGTGACTGAGAGACAATACATAACCTCTTACAGGTTTAGGTTGTCTTGGACTCTTCAACAGAGTTTCATCTGGAAGTCTCAGAAGTCTCTTTTTTAAGAAGCTCTCTGTTCCAAAACGGGTTTTTCCCCTGACATTTCTACAGACCCCTTGAGTTAGGAGAAAAGTGTCCCCTAGACTTAGGGGACAGGGTGAAGACTGGTGCACAAAAGAAGGGAGAAAAAGATGTTTGTCTGTTAGAAAGAATCTGAGTGTTTTTCATGGAGTTGCCTCTGAACACCACAGCTGCAGTCACACTGAGCTGTGCCAAAGACGCTTCATACGGGTAGTCCAGTGAAACTCTGTGTTTGTTTAAAAAGCACAGGCTCACGTTCTGCAGGAGTTCTGCTAGGAGGCTTTCAATTTGTTCTTACCAAAATTGTGTGAAATTCTGTTTGATATTAACAGAAGATGAAGAATCTGCAGCAACAAGAGATGTGTCTCGTCACTTTGAGGATACCAGCTATGGTTACAAAGACTTCTCCAGACACGGAATGCACGTGCCCACCTTTCGTGTTCAGGTAACAAGGATGGGGGCTGCTGTTGGGAGGCTTTAGTGCACAGTCTGTTTGTTGTGCCCAATACCAGACATGGAGATCGCTGTGCTGTCACTTACTGCCCTGTGCATGGGGCTTTAAAGCCAGCAAATGAACAACCCCCACCTCCCAGTGGATTATCTGCTCTGAGATCAATTATATTAAAGCATTGGGTCTTCACAAGTTCATTTCTGACATTCTCCATTCTGCATTTTTATTTATTCTAAGGATTATTCCTGGGAAGACCATGGCTATTCCTTGGTTAATCGTCTTTATCCAGATGTGGGACAGCTACTTGATGAGAAGTTTCATATTGCTTATAATCTGACTTACAACACAATGGCCATGCACAAAGATGTGGATACCTCAATGCTAAGACGAGCTATTTGGAACTATATTCATTGTATGTTTGGAATAAGGTCAGTTTTACTATTTTTGTTCTAAACGCATTAGTTTTTCTTTCTCAGATTGAAGCAGAGCTGTTATTTAAGCAAACTTGTGTATTTTTTAAACATATTTGTGTTTATGGGGAAGGTACAAATGACTCAATAACTTATTCTGCCATGGAAACTTAGAAACAATGCAAGTGAAATAGCTGCTTCTTGAAAATGAAAGTGTCTTTCTTTCAATTCTGAACAGATACGATGATTATGACTATGGTGAAATTAATCAGTTGTTGGACCGCAGCTTTAAAGTTTACATCAAGACCGTGGTTTGCACTCCTGAGAAGACCACAAAAAGAATGTATGATAGCTTCTGGAGGCAGTTTGAACACTCTGAGAAGGTACAGTTTGTGTGTGTGCTGAGGGACAAGACACAGGCCCCCGATCGGTGCCACCCTGACAGCCACAGCTTCCCAGCTAGCACTTAAGCTTTAGCTGATGTTACTGGGATCCTGCTCACGCTCTGTAAATTCATTAGGAAGTGTAGTATTCCCAGGCTGACATACTTCCCTGTTTCCTACTGCATGTTTGGTAGCTAACAGCTGACATGGACTGTACAAGCTCTGAGCAGTATGGGGGGGTCCTACAGCTTCACCTCAACTGCAGCTGGTACTGCTTGTATCCCAGAGAGGCAGGGAAGTGATCTGAGATGCATCCCTCCCTTGGCCTCAGACTCAGAGCAGTTGCTGGCTCACACAGGGTCTGTGCAGTCCCCTGGTCCTTTAAGCATGGGTGGCCCCAAAGCAGTTCCGTAATGGTAAAGCCTGAAGCCCTGCTCCTGGGTTATAGCCTGAATTGCACCTCCCAGTCATATTTCTTGCTGTTAACTCTCAGATATTTGCTCCATCAAGTTTACATTCTCCAGTTTTTCTTTGGAAGAATATTCCTTGGCCTCGCTTAAAATCATTGCTGAAACATAAAGATGCCTGAATCATTAGTGTTCAAATCATCAAAGGCTCTGGTTCTTGCTAAACCCCCTAAAACAGGGGCCTATAACTACAGTGATTTAAGAGTGTTCAAGTAAAACACTAGCTATGTTTTGGTTAGAGTAACTGACAGACAAGCTTTTCAAGAACACAAATCCTTCTTTAAAGACCAAAACTTTGCATCTCCGTAGCCATCAAAATCCAGAGATTGTGCATGTACATGTCACTGAACACAGTCACCAACCATCCTCGGGGAGATCATGCAAATGAAACCACACACAGCTCTCTCACATGCTGGAGCAAACTCACAGCCACCTGCCCTCAGTGAGAAAATACTTTTCACGCCCTCCCCCACGCAGTTTCTGATCTCATCCTCAAAGAAAAACATTAAAGACATTGAGGAGATGAGCTGGGGAACACTCCGGTAGCTACTGAACACCTGTGTCTCAGTAAAGACAGCAGTTCTGTGGCACTTTGGGGTCTTTCTTGTACCTGACCTTGGCTAACCACTCCACGTTGTTCAGGTGATAACTACCTGTGTGTTTCCGCAGGGGAAAACGTCCTTATCAGCTCTGCCTTTGCTAACACCCCGCTCTGCTCCGCAGGTACCAGCTGCCCTTTTGCCTTTAATCAATTAACCTCACTAAGCTAAATTTGAACAAGCCGTGCATATTCTGCTGCTGCTGAAGAAGGGCTTGTGTGCTTGAAAGCTTGTCTTGTTTTTTCCAGCTAAACCAGCTGGTCTGCTAAAGGGTGACTGCCTCTTCCTGGGAGTGTGACCCCCTGCCGTGCAGTGTCACTTGCTGTGTCCCCAGGGAGCTCCATGGCGAGAACTGATGGTCTGGGTGGCTCACACAGGCAGCGCTCCCCTGCAAGCACTGACACTAAAACCACAGCCCTGCAGGCTTCCTTTTGCTGCAGCACATCCCTGTGAGCACATCACTAAAGCCTGACTTCTCTTTCCTGAAGGTCCATGTAAATTTGCTTCTGGTAGAAGCTCGGATGCAAGCCGAACTACTTTATGCTCTGAGAGCTATTACTCGCTATATGACCTGATGTCTCCGGCTGCCTGTCGACGTTGGAATGTTCTGCAGCTGCAGTGTGGCAGAGGAAGAGACGAAGCCTCAGGACCAACAGTAGCTATAAGTTAAGATGCCCATTGTGCCATAACTCCTTTTAGTTTCAGCTATTTCCGTGTTTGGAATATCGTTGCTGCCACTCGGCAGTGAATGCTTGGCAGTTGAAAAGACAGGGTTGTGCGGAAGTGCTGCCTGCTCATGGTATTTTGGCTTTAGACAGTACGGGACATTCTATGAACTTGTGGCAATATAGCAAACTATAGATATATAGATCTTGTGCTAAGGCAAATACTGCGGGAGATGGAGCGCGAAAAGAAGTGGGACTTGATGACATTTGCTTTCCCTACAAGAATAATTTTAGAAAATCTTGATGCTGCTATTTGTGCAGGTGGAGTGAACAGACACAGGCTGTTCCAGTTAAGCTAGAAGTGAAAGTGAGCACTGCTATTGTCTGAGCCTTTACTGTGTGTGGTTTCAAAAAAGCCTTGTTATTTAGATTAGATTCCCTTTTTAATCAGAACTAAACCTCTTCTGTCCACACTGATAATCTGAAAGATAGCAGTCAATTTTCTCAACTAGTTTAGCCTTAATTAAATGCTACAGGACGTTTGTTCAGCATTATTTCGTGAGCTCCAAAGTGCAATGGTCTTCCTATGGAAAAAAGGGGACTGGAGTCCTCAGAGTTTTTTAGAGATCTACCTACACAAAGTGTCGAGTAGCTTCTTGTCCTCTTTTTCACAATTGAACCAGGAAGGAGCTAGGACAAGGTGTGGGAATGTTGTTCTAGACTGCCAAACAGTCCTACTGTATTACATGCCCGACGCTGGTCTTACTGATTTTTGCAGTTGCTTAAATAACTAGGCTAAAAACCATCTATTTTTAGTAAATCAAAACGTGATTAAAATGCTGACGTTTAATATACAGTGGTTTTGGAGAACACATGAATACTTTTGTATGAGTGTGAATTGCTTTTTAAATTTGTCAGTATTACTGGTATTTTTGAAATAAAGGTAACAACTTTTTCTCTTGGTGTTTCTGTGTGGTTTAACTTTAAGCTTCTCAAAGACCACTTTAAAAATGTTTGAAACAGTAACTGTGCATACTTGAAATGATGAGCCATTAAGTTTTCAACTGAGTCTAAAATGATGGGAGACAATTAAGTTTAAAAACATAGATCTTCATTAATACTGTATTAGGAACACCTTTCCTATACTGATGTTTTCACCCCTCCCATGGTCCTTCACCCTCTATTCAGGAATACCCTGTCATGTATGGTTTTCTTTCCTCACAGGCACCGGACGTGGTGTGATCGGATATTCCAGTGTATGTTAATGCAATCATTTATTTTCAATAACTAGCTCTAAATATAGTCTTAAGAGTTAAACTGATTTTAAAATCCTTCAGTAGTGAACTTAATTCCAGATTAGGCTGCTAATTTTCATTGGCTACTGCCAGAAGGATGGTGAGGTCTGTGCAGTCAGATGGAGGAATTTTACGGCAAGAGGCAACAGAGAGGGGAGGTTGCTAAAAGGGAGTGACAAACTCTTCTGGACACACTCCTACAGCTGGCTGTAACGGGTTATAGTCCAAGTGTAAAAACTCCTACCTGTTTAGAGGAAGGTAGGAGCCTTATTTGTAAGGCAGGAAAGCGTGTCTTGAGCTCAAGAAGCGTTTGGAGAACGCTTCCAGCCACATGGTGTGATTCTTGGGGTGCTCTGTGCAGGACCAGGAAATGGACCCGATGATGCTGATGGGTCCCTTCCCACTCAGCACATTCTATGATTCTACAAAATAGATTTTCCCAAGCCCATGAGCAGAACCGATTTGATTTGTGTCCTCTGGCCTGGGTCTCAGCTCAGACTGATTTCTCTTACTGTAGAACATTCTGGGAACACTTTTTAGTTTACAGTCCAAGAAGCAAAAATACCTAAAAAAAACCTAGGGGAGAAAGATTAATAAACTGTCAAAAATTGTGACTAACAGGAAGCATCTGGTGCTTCCTCTTAACTGAAAATACAGGATTTTTAATGTTCCAAAAAACAGAACAAAACTTTCCTGTCTAAGGGCACATCATACAGCTGAGCTGTGCCTTTCCAGTCTGTGAATGGTGTTTCTGCAGCACCTCAGTCTCCTCCTACTTTTTGGGGTCAAAGGTAGACATGAATTCTTCCAAGAAACCTAACCTGGCCATTCCCATCCAATGCTCTTCAGGCACACGCAAGTGCCCTCTCCCTTTTCCAGCAGTAAACACTGCAGCATGTGTGTGTCAGTGGCTGCACAGGGTCACAGCTGCCATCAGAGCATGAGCCACAACATGCGGGCAATCCTAACTACACACCAAGCTACTTACTTTGGAGAACAAACGCTCCCTTCCGGCAGGGAGTATTTACCCACCATCCTTTCTTTAATATTCCCCAAAAGCAAATCCATTCTTTTCTCTAAAAAACAAATGGAGCCATTTATCTTCCCTTCAACTTCAGCTAAAATTAAAATGGCAAAAGAAGGGATGATAATTGGTATTTTCAAGCTCAGCAGAGCTGTTGTAAGAGCCAAACCACACCGAACTGCTGAGCAGTTCCTGCCTGTGGATTGCAGCGATGGAGGCTGCCCTACACTCCTGAAGCGACTCCCTGTGGGGCTGGGCCAACTGGGAACAAGAAATAAGGGAGCTGCTGAGACACAAAGAACACAGAAAATTTCATTACCTTCACTGAAGTTTCGTCCTCACCATTCCCAAAACCTGGACCATGAAATCTCCCCGCACCTGGCCTGTAGAAGCAGGGGCCTAAACTAGGAAAGAGGTCTCCCTACTCTTTTACTCTGCTCCACTTCCCAGCCTCCTCGCTTCCTCTCCTCACCTGGAAGCAGAGGCCTGGCAATACCAAAGGTTCAGCAGTGCCACTGAGGGAGCTCTGAATCGCTGCCTTAGAACAACTTCTTCCAGGCTCCACAGGGATTGCCAGGCTGGAGGCTCTCCTGCTGCACTCGGCACAGTGTGATGCTGCTGACCCTCAGGAGCGGGAGCCCGGCAGCTCCCGCACAGCCGCTTATTCTTAGCAATCTGAGGTCAGAAAAGAGAGAAATGGGTCAGGTCTGTAAAGCTCCCTGGAGCCAACTGGGCTGTTAATGCCAGAGGCCAGCGATGTGCCTGCTGAGCTAATCCATGGGCTACAAGCAGGGACTTCTACATGCTGAAAGGATGAAAACTGAGCAATAAACAAGCCAGCAGCAGCCAGAAGGAACAGGAACAGGCCCTTTTTTTGTCCCATGGATAGAGAGGCAGGTTCAGGGGAGACAACTGGCCAAGAAGTCTGAGAAGCAGAGGCACACAAGGCTCCTTGGTGTGTTGGAAAAAGTGAAAGAAGAACACAACAGACCAGCTCAAATCTCCTCTGACATCGGCGATACAAATGTTTTGCCTTAAGTTCTGAAGTCCCAATTCAGGAAAGGCCAGCACAGCTTATATCCTGTAAGTGCCAAGGCAGGAGCTGGGATACTGTAGACCCCAAGCCACAGAGTATCAGAAAAAGAAAGGGGGATCTCCAAAGGAAAGGGAATGACTTTCCCCCAACCACTGACAGCATTCCGTCTGAAGAGTGAAGCTCATGCAGAACACAGCACAATGCCCCAGCAGCATCTGGGTTACTCTGTCACAGAATTTTGTATGAAGTAAAAGCACGTCCAAGTCTGTAGGTGAGATGTGGCTCCTGTCACATAATGTTCTTCTGCACTGCACAGCATTTTTGGTACCACACAGGTCCAAGTACTCAGTGGTAATTTACCTTATAAAAACTAAAAGTTCTGCAAATACATTTGTTTCTTTTTCCCAGCCAGGAAACTATGGAATCAACAGACAAATCACACTGAGCAGCCGTTTGATCGGCTCAAGTCTATTGTAAAAAGTAATTACACATGGAAAAGTTTAATACAAGCTCTTCAAAAGACAGCCACGCTCTTTAACATTCTTCCCCATGGCAATATACAGGTATATTAGCAATATAAAGCTATACAATTTACACCATAAAAAAAAAAAAGAGAGAAGGCTGACTAAAATGGAGCAATAGGCACAGCTGGAAGAAAGGAGTGATGGCTTTGAATTCTATCAAGAAGTTTTTCTGCCACAGGTTTGAACTCTCTTTCCCAGTGTAGTTTGTGGGAGTCCCTTCCCTCTCTGTCGAGGCTGCAGTCCAACACTAGGTTTTCATCTGTAATCAAGGAAAACATCGTCATCAGTTCCGAATAAAAATATACCCAACTATGTATTTTATGACTACAGCACACAGAGCTTACCAGTTGTGTATGTTGATGGCTTAAAAATAACTTTGCAGTTCAGATAAGCTGAGCATCACTGTCTGAGGGATTTAGATTGAATTGAAAATAAAGGATGTTAAGGTCAGTCAAACAGTGAAAAGGGCATGGCAGGTTCTTTTATTCTTACAGGTGTAGCTAAACTGTGTCTCCAAGACCAAGCATTTACTGGGACTGTCGCTCTGCAAAGTACCCAGGATTTAACTTTACTCACAGCAACTTTGCTAAGGTAAGGAATCAATTAATCTGACTACAACTACGTTTTCCCCTGTCACAAATTGCTCTGCTAATCTGGTCCATGGAGATGCTTTCAAACTCTATCTACTATCATACTGAGGGAACTTGAAGCACACTAGTTACTGTATTACAGATGCCCTCCCTTCCTCACAAATTTCAAGAATAAAACAACAGGACACTCTTTAATAAAGATTGTTGGGAATTAAGCAATGTTGGGAATTAAGGGAAGTCATCACTCATTATTCCCCCTCTGTTATGCCTGGCATTGGGTGTGGCAAAGAGACAAACTCTTACAGAAAAAAAGAAATCAGTCTGCAGCCAGAAGCATTCTCCTGAATCCAAGAATCCACAGACACAACTGATAATGCTGAACAAATGTTTTCATACAGTTTAACAGGAGGATATTTTACATTAGGTTATTTTACTTTAGACCATAAATGGGCCTAAAGTGAAGGTGGAATCCTGCTCCAAATGGGAGTGTCAAGTGTGACTTACCGCTGGCCCAGACTACGAAAGAGCACCAGATTCACAACATGTTAAACGAGTAACTCTGTCAGGGAGCTCACGGCACAGTCACAGCAGGTGAGACAACCTGGGGCTGAGGAGAAACTTCGGTTCCCACACTTTGAGTCGAACTTTGTGTAGAAAAGAGATGCTCAAGCATCCAAAAGCGTGGCCAAGGTGCCTGTGCAGAGCAGAGGGCCTGAGCTGCAACAGCTATAAAGGAAGGAGCAACATTCCTGGTGCATGAGATGGGCTCTGGTTCATACAAAGCTACCAACAACTGCCAACAGTACCTGACTTCTATGCCACTACACTGTTTCTGAACCACCCAAATGAAATGTGAGGTAGGTTACAAAAGGGGTTCTGCATAAAAAGATGCTATTTAAAGCCTTTCTGTGATGAAACAAAGAGAAAACCCCCACATTCTTTCAAGACAGATGTCATGTCTCTGCAGGAGGAAAACCTGTAATCAGAGATAAAATCCAGCCATCTACATTTGATGATATCATAGGATAATTTAGGTCCGAAAGGAGTTCTGCAGCAGAGCCACCATGTATGAGGTTGCTCTGATCCATGTACTGTTGAGTACTGAACATCTCCAAGGATGGAGATTCCACAGACTTTCTGGGCAGGCTGTTCCAGTGCCTGGGCCCTGCCATGATGATAATTTCTAATGTTTAACTGGAATTTCGTATTATTGCAACTTGTGCCAGTCTGCTCTCGTCCTACCAGTGGCACAGTAACCCAACATACCTAAAACAACTCTCAGCAGCAGAGAAGGGAAAGAACCTGAAGTGGAAGACAAGGGACTATGGGCCTTGTTTTCAGGGAGAATTGCTTTGCCTACTCCTGATTTTTCTACCCAAATTAACTTTATATCTTTAACATGGAGCAAGAAACATTTCTCCCTTTTAGTAGACAGCTGTGGCTTCCAGAAGTTCATTGAATGTTTATGGAATCACTGAGGTCAAGAACTCCAGCACTACGAGAACAAGGGTCAGAACCAGTTCAAAGCTGAAGTGTTGAACTGAAACAGTGAATTTCCCAAAACAGAACGTGAGTAACGCTGTGGACCAGCAAGGATCAGTGTTCCACACGCAAGCTGTACATCCTCAGATAATATAATTTTCCCACGACTCTCCTCAAAAACTAGGAAAATTGGGTACTGGCCAAACAGCATATGAACTGGCTGCAAGCCCAGGGAAAAGGCAAGCACACTGGGTCTGCACACTATGGAGGAAACTGAAGACCAGAGTGCAGATTTTAGTGGTCTGCAAGGGCTACCCACCCTCATAACACCGGCAAGACAGGGGCCAGGAGCCCTGGAAGCTACTGGCATGTCATGTAAGAGTTCACATGTCCTGAGATTCCAAAACAACCTCCTCGAATTGATAGTGGAGGTAAAGCTGAGTAGAAGAAAAAGTCTGGACAGAGCGAGGGAGAAAAGAAATTTCACTGAATGACCAAACTGAAGAATGTTCTCGAGGTAGAGGCTCATCTCCACTGCTATTCTTGAGGGCCTGGAGCAAGGCAAAACTGCTGCCAGGGGCCTGGGAACATCAGCCTCCAGAAGCTTTGAGCCAGTAAAGTGGTTGAAAGAAGACAAATGACAAGTGCCACTAGAAAGCAGTGCTGCTGCATCTCAGGCTTGGGG
Organism: Lophotriccus pileatus; assembly: GCA_035583135.1. Taxonomy (NCBI): domain Eukaryota; kingdom Metazoa; phylum Chordata; class Aves; order Passeriformes; family Tyrannidae; genus Lophotriccus; species Lophotriccus pileatus. The sequence goes on from JAWWES010000115.1 coordinate 69,582,175, forward strand.
ATCAGGCAGGGAAAAAGAAAAAAAAATTGTGTCTTTTGTTCAGCTTTTCTCTTGGACTCGACATCTTTTCAGGCTATTTCCACTCCCTTTTGGCTCCCTCATAATCTCTTGTCATCTTGTGCCAGGTAGGGGAGGGAAAAATAAAGGGGAGGAGGCCAAGCACAGCAGGTGAAGTGAGGTGTTGCTGTGCCATGCTCCACTTTTTCCGCTTCCTGAGGGTGTGCTGACGCTTAAGTACAATTCACTGGTGGTCAGCAGTTGCCTCCTGCTTCCTGAATGATAGAATCAGAGCAATGACGGTTCAAGGCTGCTACTGAATACAATGGGAGGAGGAAGACATAGGACAGCATTAACCAGCTGCTATTACTAAGTTTTGTTGGCTCTTTGCACACAGAAGAACCAGATCCAATGAGTAAGATGTGCTTCTTTTACAGCTACTCTTCTGACTACAGTGTGAAGAAAGACTTGCCCTCTGATTTCATTAGAACCTATTTTTAATTAATTTGTCATTACAGTTGCATTACAATCAAATTGTATCTGCAATTGCAATCATACATGAACTTCTGGTTCATGGAAGTTATACCTGTTAGTGAGAGTCACAATTACTGTCCAGCCTGGACTCTGCAATCAAATCAATTGCTGGAATAAGCAGTGTTAAATGGAGAGGGAAAAGTAAGTACAAATTTTCTAAAACAAAGATATATATTCCTTGCTGTATCCCAGAAATTTCACGGGTGATTGTGGCTGTAAAGTTTCAGAATGTTAAAAAGTGCACTAATAAGCTTGAAACACTGACATTTTCAGGGAAATAAATCTTCACAAATTCACTCACTTTTCTCATTGTCTAAAAACAAGAGACCACGGGGATCTCACATTCGGTTTGGGTCTGAAGCAAGCATATATCTTCAGTCAATTTCCAATTAAAACCATATCAAAATTAGTTAGTTCCGTCCAATTTCATTGGCATTTTAAAGATTAAAGTATTTTTAAATATAATCTCAAATGACCTACCCAAAACAAAATCATAAGCAAAAAAAAATCAGTGCTCAAAAAATAAAGGAGGAAAATAACATCTATTGACTGTAGGACCATCACATAGCAACTAAAGTCTATAAAATCTGAAGCAAAAGGAAGTGTCCAGATGAAAAGATCCAACTGGGTAAACACATCAGGGTCCAAACGTTCACCTTCCAGCCTGCATTTGGGGAGGAGCGAGCCCACTCTCCCTGGCTTTTGGGAGCAGATGAGGAATTGTCACTTGCCCCCATCACTGGCCTGCAAAGAGGCCATGCTGAGCGAAGAAGGGTGGCCAAGCAGCAAGCTCAGCCTGCTGCCCCCCGAGCCCTCCGGCTGAGGGGAAAACCCACATTCCCCAGTGGTGTCCGGTGAGTGCTGTGCAGTAACCAGGTGCATCCCAGCAGGGCCTTGCTCCCCACAACACCTGCAGTGACCTCTGAGGCCAGAAGGGCCCACACCCAGCAAAAGGTGTGCTTTGCACTGGAGTCTAAGCAGGCAAAAAGGCAGCTGGTGGAAAGCATTAGGAGCATGCCAAGTAGGCAAACTAGAGCGGGCAGTGAGAGCGGCCAATTCCACCTTGGCAATCTGCAAGACCTGAGGGAATGTGCTGAACGGCACATTCAGTGGCACACAGTAACTGGGTTACCGGACAGTCTATACCAGCCAACCACTTAAAGCCACGTGAGGGGCTTCCCAGCCAAACTAATAACTGCTTTGATCTTGCTTCTTCAATTTCTTTTGAGGAAAAGAGACCAAGATTACGAATCTCACCTAAGAGTGATGTGAGCAGCACCAGCAGCGTGTCGGTATCTCCTCCGAAGCACGAGGCTGCACTTGGGAAGTTTTCACTGTAGTTCCACAGGGTTTTGCATATCAAACAAGACAGCTGCCAGTCTGCCGGCCCGAAGTCTTGCAAACAGTCAACTAACCTGCCAGTACCAAACAGAAACAGTGGTTTGCTCCACCTAATTTTCTCCTGAGTCCTTCAAAATCTGGCAGTTTAGAAATGTCAGCAAACTCCATGAAAGTTTGCAGGAAAATTCTATGTTAATGAACTGCTATTTTCTTCCTCAGTAACTTCCCCCCTTTTCATTCAGCGCAGTTCCCTAAGGATGTGAACATGCCTTTTGTCTACATGGACATGTGTTTGCTGCCTGTACCTGTCCATCCCTTATAACTTTTTAACCCAATTGCCCCATTTCACTGACATGCATCATAAATGTAACCATTTTAAGGACACTAAAATTCCATCAAATTTCATTACAATCTGTGACTGTCCAAATGCTGTTACTGTCTTTCCTTCACAAATTTTCAGACACAGTACAGAACATTCCAAATGTATGATTCTATATGCTATAGAAAATATCATAGAAATTCCTCACCTTTATTATTTAATTTGCCTGTAACTTGTTTTTACTCTCCTTTTTCAGCTTTATATTGTAAGTTAACTAAAACATGGGAAGGAAGGATGAGAAGACCATGCATTGTTTGCACTGTATAAAAAAGTAATTACACGATGTATGAACAGGAAAGCATATTGTTTCATAAATGTGGGTTGGACCAACTGCTTTATAAGCACAGGAACATGAT
>JAWWES010000115.1:69584881-69647532 GCA_035583135.1 Lophotriccus pileatus
ACGATGTATGAACAGGAAAGCATATTGTTTCATAAATGTGGGTTGGACCAACTGCTTTATAAGCACAGGAACATGATCTTTCATGTTCCTCCAATTAAGCTGGATCCGCTATTATCTGAACATCAAAGCCACAAGTGTTGCATCAAGATTTAATATCCCTTATAATATCAGTGCCTTAAACTTGAACTCCCAGAGAGAAGAGACTCAGGAGCTGTTCTCTGCTGAGCATGGCTACATCAGATAGTTTTCCCTACAGTACTAAGTAGTTACAAGAATTTCAACACACCATGTGAGATATCATAGTTCCTGAAGTAATCTTCACATTTACACCAGGTACATATTAAAGGTGCCTATTAACTGGAGCCCTCGCAGGATCCAGCTGAGTTGAGCACAAGCAGCTACTGCAAAGCTGTGCCTTAGTTGCTTTGTAGTATGGTGCTGCTGTATGTATCAGCAGGATCTTTGGGAGATTATTCTGTGGGGTTTGGCTCTATAGCAGGCTAAACCACTTTAATGCCTCTGCAAAAAAATCCCTATATGAAAGGCTCTCTCTTGATGAACATTAGGTGCCAATTTATCTTCTATGCTGGCATCTTTATTACAAGTTACCAGCCCCAGTAAAAAACAATCCAATTGCAATGTTTTGGACAAACTACTCAAAACTGCCTTTTTCATAAGCACAATCAGGAACTTACTTTCCAATTCCTCCTTCTTCCATCAGAAAAGCTCGTTTGTTCTTATCTACTGTGAGATTGAGCAGAACTCCACAGGCAGAAAAACAGACATCGTGGTTCTTGGAATCAAGCAAAGCAATCATGAACTTGTATACTGGATTGTAAAGAAGGAAACAGTATTACTGGGAAGATAGACTTATCATACAAGTGGCATTACAACACACTTATTAAAAATGTATCCTTATAAAGCAGGATACCCTACTCAGAAACTTAGCCTTGTAGCATATTACTGTGACATTTGTAGAATAGGTGCATGGCTGAGTATAACGTCATGCAGAACAACATTTTTATTTTCTTTTATAAAAATACACCAAAGAAATGTGAAAATCCAGTTCAGAAGACATCAAGTTGACCAAACTGAATTGCAGTTTATTTCTTAAAAGCATCACCCTCCTTTCAGTTGCACAGTCAGCAGAAACTGCTAGGACTTGGCATCTGGCACTGTTCCTCAGTCTGTCAGTGGCAGGGTTGCCCCAGACTGCATCGAGTCCAGCTGGAACTGCTGCAGCCTGGGGCTCCTGTGGGAGACAGGCAAGGAGCAGAGGCTGGATGTGCAGCATCCCGCAGCACTTGCTGACACTGACTGGGGATGCTGTGGAGGCAACCCCAGCGAGGGAGTCAGTCTTGCCTAATACAGAGGCAGCCTCTCAGCTCCTCCTGAGCTTGGCACACCGTCCACAGCCTCTCCCACTCCTTTGACTGAGACAGTTCACCAGCAACCAGCTACTAAGTGTCAGTTCTCCCTTTACCTCCAAAAATGGTGCCATGTCCACACTTGACATAGGGTTGCATATTGTGGCATATCACCTCACTTTGAGTGCTGACAGGTAGACACCAAGAAAATTTACAGTGAACTGGTGTCTAATTAAACTGATGACACACCCTCTGTGGATAGCAAGCAGTTGCCATTTTTCCCAAAGCTCTTTAGATACCCAAAGCAAAAGGACTTGAGAAGACTTGTATTCTACTTCACCCAGAGGAAAATAGGAGGTCTCTTTGTTGAGGGAGTGAAAAACTGCATTTTACAAAGTGCTAACAAACTGTTGAACACAGGAATCAAAAATATGTGATATGAACCTAAATGAGAATTTAGTTGGATTTTCATTTTATATCATACCACTACTAACCTGTAGGGTTTGGAGAGCTTGATGAGTGAAGGGAAATTTCAAAATTTTAATCTTTAGGAAAAACAGAGGTTTTGCAGTATTTACCTCTGTGAAAGCACCATGGTGTATTTTCCTAATCCAATATTTCCATTTTAATGAAACTGAAATAAAATGGTGCTTATAATGACTACTATTGGATTCTAATGTTTGCCTAATTTGCAAAACATCAGGGAAGATTGCTTCTACCCTTTAACTGAGACAGCTTATTAACAATCTTTTCAGAACCATGGACATTTAAAAACAGGACTCCTACAAATGCAAAAGCAACTCACTCTTTTTCTGCATGATGAAGTCACAGACCTCATGATACTGGGACAGATTTCCAAAGACTCTGACAGCCTCCACAACTCCATCCATACTGTTGCTCATTAACAGCTTCAAAAGCACTATTGGTTTGCAGAGAAATTAAACAAAAACAATTATCTGTATATCACAAATACGTGCTTGGCTTCTTATCAATGAGTATCAGAATGCAGCAACAGCAATAAAAGTAAGAAACAGGAACAGTTGTCTATCTGTCTGGTGGCAGTGAAGGGGGTGAGTTGATGGTAAACTGAGAACTAAATTGTGTAGGGCTTTGAAGATGACACAAAGAGGTTCAACATGAGGCTGAATGCAAAGGAATAAACATAGAGTTATGGAGACAGTCTAAGCACAATTGTAATAATGGGAGCCAGCTTTGCTATGCATTTTTGAGTGGGCTCATGTGTAAATCCAGCAAGACATAATTAAAAAAATGTTGTCATATATAAGAGACTTGATTTAGATCCTGAATGGATGGTCTTATGGTGGGATGTCTCCTAAAACTCAAATTACTTTCTGACGTTAGCTCTGTTTTCTCTCATTGCTGCTATAACAAGGAAGCACATTTCCCTGAGCAGCTACTTAATATTGTCTCAATCTGAAGCACTCACTTCCTTGCTGCTTTCCTGCTTAGCAACTTAATATATGATTAGTGTGTCACTTCAGCAGGAGAATGAGAACTTCAGCATTTCCTAGGAAGAGCTATCATCATGGGGGGGTTTGCTGCCTGGCAAAGGATGTTACAGAAGTTACATTTATCAGTCTTCTCTGAGTATGACACAAACCATTGAAATCAGTCCATCATATATAGGATTCAAATAAGTCAACCTTTAACCCTTCTACCACAGAAAACTGAAGGAAATAAATATAGAAAGGAGGTTGGCTTAGTTCCCATTACTTCTGTCTCTGAACGTTGCAACCCTGAACATGTCTTGAACTTGTCTTAAAGAGACATCTGAAATGATTATTTTTTGTCTTTGGGAACCACCACTCATATCAAACAGTAAATATTCTCAAAATGTCTCCTGGAGGAGGAAGCCTGCTGTTCTTCCATCAACGGGTTTTTTCTCTTTCCTCAGTTCAGGCAGAGGAAAGGTGATGGGACCAGTTCCACAAGCTAACTATAAAAACAGAAGAGGGAGAGCAAATGGGACAGGCAGAGAAGTAATTTTTTCCCACATTTTCCAACCATCAGTAAAAGGCAGCTGGCTTACAGGTGATGAAATGAGCCGTGACAGAACAGCAGAACTGTTACCTCTACCAGTCAGGGCACTAGGCTGACAGCCGCGATATTTTCTGCTACTCCTTTTTCTACCTGTTGTGCAAACTTCAGGTTCTGTCTCTGTCCCCATGTCTTTTCTATTTAGACAGAAAGATATGCAAGACATGGACTCTCTACCTTTTGCACAACACTAACACAATGAGACCTAGAACTCAGCTGCAGTTCTTACACCTCACTAAATTTTTGTCGTCCATACTCTCAGGGGGAAGAAAATCTCCCAATAAAATATTGCCAACGGATTTATAAGCCAGAAACAGGCTTATAAATCAGATTTTGCAGATACAGAAGATGCCAAGAAGAAAATAAAATCGTATTGTACTCTGATGAGAAGTAAAAAGCCACGTGATTATTTTGGCTCAGGTATATGGATTTTGAACAAAACTAGCAAAAGTTGCTACACAGAAAATAATATGGCAAATTCCTTTGGGGAGTAAAGGAAGGAGTTTTGTCAACAACCCAGCTACTTTCATAAAAGTCACAGAATTACTTTCCAAAAGAATCAGAAATTATTATGGGAAGAATTTAGCCCTATGAGTTTTATATTCCTGCAATACGATACCACCAAACGCTATCAGTTTTCTGTTACCTCCACTTTCTAAAAGCTATACAAAAAGTACTATTTTAAAAGCCCTTACTTTCAGCAATGTGCAGCTTGTTGTCTTGAACCACAGAACCCTCCACTTGGTAGTAGGACAAATTGTTGATTGTTGTGGCAGCATTGATGACCAGCTCTTCACAGTCGTCGATGGACTTGCACTCTGAGAGTCAAAAAAACACAAAACACATGTAGATTCACGTGCACACGATTCTAACTTAGGAGTGCACCAGATCACAGAAGCAAACTGAATAATAGTTTACATGGCCACTATTATAGTCAACTACTCTGTTCTTCAGGATCATGGCAGAAGCTAACAGGAACATCCGATCCAAAAATGGCAATACAAAGTCACTCTTTAAAACCGTTAATTAACAGAAATCATTGTGAGTAAGGAAACATGATTTAAAATCTAGTTATTTAAGGCATTTTACAGAACCTATTTGCTATTTTAAGATGGCACTGAGGAGAATCCATATGCAGAAATAGGGAAATAAAAGAGGGGAGAGAGAACATTTTGTAGTAAACTGACTGATAGAGTGTCCCATGACTGATAACCTGATGTACAATCAGGTTGACTGTCTTAACGTAATATTTAATGTTCTCATCACAGAGTAAAATATATTCAGCTGTCTGAGATGCATCTTGTAACTGCTAAACTCTGTTACATGGAGAACAAACCCAGTCCTACTCTGTAATTCGATTTACAAAGGGATCGGTAAGTGGCAAAGCAACTACAGTCCTAAGCCTCCATTTGGCGGGAGAGGGACACGCTCTGCCATCCAAAGGAGATACAAGGTTGGAAAAAGAAAAAAAAATAACTGAAAATCCTTTGAGCAGGCTGAAAGTTATGGGTGCAGAGAACAAAAAGAATACTTAAAACTGAGAACAGTCACAGAAAGTGCAAACCTTAAAAAAAAATACCACCACCAAACACATCTATGCAGCACCTGATAAGAACAAACTTCCCTTACATATGAACCCTCAGTGAGATGTGTTTAAAATAAAATTTGCTTTCTTATCCTAATGATCATATCTGCAAATCTGATCACTGAATTAAACACTCCTACAGCATCTTTCCCCAGATACTGAAAAGTCAGTACCAAAGCAGCAATGCATCCACTGTCTCAAACAGGCCTTCAACATAAAATAGTTCATGAATATCAGCAAACTGACTTTGGGGGGTTTTTGCAATGAAAAATCCTGAACTCTCATTACAGGCTGAAGGAAGACAACAAACACAACATGGATTTTATTACCTAGTACTATAACAAGCAATTCAACAACACGGTGAGAAGCTGCCAGGGTGGCTCCTATGCTGGGATGAATCGAGAGATTGGCCAGAACTCTTATCAGTTTTATCATAACATTTTCTGCTTCTGAAGGATGCTTTAGGTGCTTTTTTCCTTTTCGTTGTCTATCGTGGCACCACGTCTGTGCATTCAAATCAAGTTCGTAGTAGGTATGGAATAACGATGTCAAGGTGTTAACACTTCCCTTTTCTTTAAAAAATTGCTCACGGGCCTGGTTGTTCTTTGCTGTCAAATTACCAAGAATGAAGACGATACGGATAACTAAATCCTGCAGTAAAATAAATAAACAAACCATATTACATGGAAAGCATCAGAAGGTATTAGCTGCTTAAAACAGTAATACTTCATTTGCTTCACAATTCAGGGAGCAGCCCACCCAGAACAACTGAAGGAATTCCAGATATAGCATCTAGAAATAATTTTTTACGCTACCATTTTCATAACCCAAATCACGTAAGGAATCAAAAACAGAATCTAACAGAACTAGTATAGCATTGGGGTAATTACTAATGGGATATACTTAGTATAGGTCATCTATTTTTACCAAGCCCACAGTAATCTTAAAACGTCTTAAAACAGCACTTTATGTAACTAGAATAATCATATGGGCCAGAGCTCACTAATCTTTCAAGTGTCAGCTGTGATGGGCAAAGACCACAACCTTTCCTCCTCTAGGCTGGTAATAGTTGTAGAGGTTAAACTCCATCCCCTTGATTTGTTCCTGTTAAAGGCATGTTCTCTCTTACTCATTTCATTGTTAATTTCAATTGCTTACAGAGAGCCAAATTATTCGTTACAGATTTTTACCAGAAATGTAATCTAAGTTGACTGGTCTGTTACTCTCCAGTTCCTCCTCTTTCTCCTTTTAAAAACAGGCGCCCTACAACCTTGAAATTCTATATAATTTTTCAAGAATCCCAGTGATTGGAATCTCCTTTCTGTCCTTTTGTAAACACCAAAGGTAAATTGCATCAGGCCTAGCTGTTTTGAAGACATTTAAATATGCTCCAGCTCATTTTGTAGTGATAAAAGAACTCTATATTCATTTTGGTCATACTTAACCCTTTCAGAAAAAGAAGCAAAAAAAGGCATTCCACAAAAAAAAAAGCACTTCACAGTGACATCGGTCAATATTGCTCACATTCTTCTGAACACTAGAGCAATTATTTCCTTATTGTCTCCTTACTCTAATATGAATAAAGTTTTCTTGTTTCTTTTTATGTCCCTTTGTGGTTGCATCTCATTTTGTGCTCTTTTTTTCTATTTTGATTTTATGTGCTCTTCCTACCCTTTTATTCTTATCATTGCCAAGTGAAGCCTAATTTCTATCTTTATAAAGTGTCTTGAGATTTCATGATTTAACCAAGTTGATCTCTTAAAGCACTTTGTAGCCTGATCTTCAGTGGGATAAAGAATCACATCTCTGTCTGCTTGATTTTGCACACACTGAGATAAAGCCTTTCTGTGGCAAGACTAGTGGATCCTAACTGAATGGCATTGAACAACATACCCATCTTTTTCTTACCCACCAGTATATGACAAGAAAAAAAACATTCTGAAAGTCTGAAGTGACCCAAGTTTAAACTAATTAAAACATTTGTCTCAGTCACCTGCATCAAAACCTACTAATTTCCAGAAAGAAAAATCTGTAGCTTTGTCTTAACAGTGCAGGTAAAGTAACAGCATTTCTTCAAGTATATCAGGGCCATCTCCCCTTACAGATGAACTTGCACTAACCCAGAATTTTGCTACACAATTTCCATGCTGTTTTTCTTCACATATCTGAATTATATTTACACATATTCTAATCATCCGTGATATTAATAATGTAAGTTAACCAGGCACTGTCGAACTCTGTATACATACTAATACTGAAGGAAAAAAAAGATGTGTAAGCAGCAAGTCCTTCTTTCCTACAGGCCTTCACCAGTAAGTTCCAGGTTTTAAGCCTCTGCCAGAAGACACTGGCAATGACATCCTCTCAAGAACATGAGTGCTATCATTGCACATGAGAAGCAGCAGTCTCCTAAGTGAGGAAAAGGTTCTCACATCCATATATTTAATTTTAGTATCACTCTGTAGGGCTTCCACTTTTTTTAACCAGGCATCATGGTTTTTGCTAGCATCTAAATGTCATCAAGACAAAGTTTTATGAGCATTCTTACTGACTAACCACTAAGAGCTTTCACCTTTGCTGGCACAACACCCAATTCACATGGGCTGTAAAAATTTGAAACAAACAACTGATGAATCAGAAGAGAGAACTGAAAAAAGCAGGCAGTCTAGTTCGACTCGTTTATATTGACTTGCTAATTTTGGTCAAAATGGTATCAGCCCAGCAACAGCTCTGCCCAATCAGGAAACAGACAAACAGGTACCGCAAAGCAATCAACTGATATTTTGAGAAGTGTGATCTCAGCTGGGCTTTCCACCTACAGCCTAGCAAAACAAACTTATAAAACACTTCTTTTTTAGCTAAGCACATCCGGTCTTAATAGAATAGTACCGAAGATTCATTATCTTCCAGTGAAAATTTAACTAACAGAGTCAAAGAGGAAAGCTGGTATTGACTCCTCCCGAGTAGCACAATGCTCAAAGCTTTGTATTATTTTTGGCTACATTTTTTTAAATGCTCATGGGCAAGCACTGCAGGAGTAAGAAACACCATCTCAGAATGTCTGTGTAAAACGTACACGCAAAGTGGAATGACATTTTGAAGCTGCTTGCAAGACTAAACCTGTGCAAGGCCCATGGGCCTTTGTGTATACATAGCAAAAAAAAAGGAAAAAAAAAGTGAGATCACTATGCATCTCCAAATTTTTTGAGTATTAACTGCATATGGAATTTCAGACATTCTTGCTTACTTACAGAAAAATCACATCTATCAGATCAATTTATATAATATGGAGGTTTTAACATGTATCACACTAAATATAAATTAAAGACAGGAATTACAGGCAGTTATTTCATCTTTTTATATGAGACATTCATGTGAGACACCCCTGTCCATACAGTACCCAAACCTCAGTGGAAGGCTATATATGAGACCATACAGCTTCATTTATACAAACAAATTTGAAGAAAAAAATCAAGAAAAACTTGAGAAGATGTTCTTTTTCTTTGCTTGCTATCTGTGAAGCAACTGATATTTTTGGTTCTAAGGTGGTAATGGCACCACATACTCCATCAGCATTTAACTCTTACTCTTCTGGCAACTGCAACATTCACATTTGATCACGGATATGAAAGATTTCTTCGCTTATCTACTCCTAAAAATCTATTCCTTGCACTGCCCCAGTAGCAAAGGTACCTCATGTACTTGCTGAGTCACAGAACTTAACAGTTTACCTTGGCAATTAAAGTATACCTGCCTTTCAGTGTAAAGCCTGATGAACAGAGGTACAAACAGTACAGATTTACTTATCAGTAGGAAAGGAAAGCAAATTAGGTCAACAGTTTCTAACCAAAACAAGATAAATAAGGGAGTCCATTCCACAGTCTGTAAATGCTGTCCAAGTACCTGTTGTTACTTTGTTTGGTGTCTGGGCCCTCAGAAGGCGAGCGATAGTACAAGACAAAAGGTCAGATGCCAGCAGCTGAGTTCATATTTAATCATCAGCTGTAAATGAAATGTGCTCTCCATGTTACACAAACTTCAATGGAGTTAGTCAAAATTCTACCACCTGCCCCGCTTCTCATTCAAATTTAATTTACACTTCCAAATTTGTATTTCTGCTTTACTATGCACCTTGGAAAGAAAATCTGGGAGTTTTCTTTGCAGGGTCTGATATTCTACTTACAGACAAAATTGCAGTAGTTATACCATCCTGGAGCTAATCTCTTGCAAACATAGTAAGGATTCGGCGTGAAGTGGCTTTCTAGATATGAAAATTCCTGTTCAAACCCAGAAATAACAACTGACACAAAATGAAACTCAATTTAAAGAGGAAAAAAAATAGTCAGGAGGGAGAGGGGGAGGGGAATGTGCTGAGAGTGGTGTAGAATAACCTGGAAATATCGAAAGTAAATAAAGAAGTTCTTGACTGAGGAATGTGAAATAAAGAGCAGAGACAAGAAGCTTTGCCACAGTGATAGCAGGGAATACTTTGTCAGAAAAAGGGGAAACTCCTCCCCCCCCCCCCCAAATATATGGATATATTTGATAAGGAGAGGCCATTAGAAATATGTAATTATACTTCTGTGTATCCACATCACAGGACCATACCTGGTAATTTCTACATCCCAAAATACGATCTGTTAAGCTAAACTTTTCAGAAAAGGATTCAATTGCACTTAGTGACCTTTAGCAATCAAGAACTCATGTTCTTAGGTTTGTTTGTGGACACCTGGACATCTGGGAAAGGTAACAAAAAAAACCAAGCATGGTGTCACCAGAATAACATTTGATGAAAAGTACATTCTCTAAAAACCAAAAAAAACAGAAATTAAATTAGTGGGAAAAAAAGTTGAAAACCACATCTCTCACAGTATTGCTCCAATGATTACTGACCTCTCTGGTTAAAATCTTTATTCTTGTTACTAGTTTAAATTTGTACAGCTTTAGCCACTATTTCTTATTAGCTCTTTTTTCTAGATTAAAGACTAGTCTGCTAACAGAAAGATTCTATGTGCAGATTCTACGAATAGGCAGCTTGCTAATGGTCTGACCTTTGTCATGGATAAATTAATTTGCTTGGTGTTTTTTAACTCTAATCATTCCTTAGCTCTTCTCAGCGGTGTTCCCAAACTTTCAACATCTTTTGTAGAAATTAAAAAGTAAAAAAAAAATCACAACTAAAGTATTAGGAAGATGCAAATACACTATCAACTCGACATATTGTCAGAAATCACACTGTAGGGAAAGAGTGACATTCTGTGGTTAATCACACTTGTCAGCAGGGAAGTTCCTTCAGAATTGTCAGAATATATATCCTAAAGTTGATACTTCCTTCTTAAAAAAAAAAAAAGGCTTTTCAGAGAGAATGAATAATCAGTTACGATATGCATGTGAACACACAAAACACGGGAGAAAATCTTATATTTTTGCTTTTCAATGGTCAATTACTATATTCTCTTTTTTACCTGTCCTAGGCACTATTATAATGTTGGGCTAGGCGGAGAAGGAATACAACTGAAAACATCTGTTTGTAAATGCAGGAGAAAGAACCACATTATCAAGACAAATTCTTTCTAGGGTAACCTTGACAAGCACTTCAGCAGAAGTGATGGCATAAACAGTACTCAATCTCCTTGCCACTCACAATTTGTTTTCTCACCTACATTGTTTGCTCAGTATTTGTGATCAAGGAAGTATTTGTGTGGCTGTTCAACAAACCAGACTGGAAAGCAATGCAGCTGATAACTCAGGAAAGGAATGAGGTTCTTTTTTTTCGGTTGTAAGGCTGTTGGAAGCTGGGTCAGTTGTCTGACATGATGTATCGTGCTGTCACACAAACAGCTGTCCTCAGTCCAAATGAGGGATGGCACAGCGGGAAAAAGTGAGTAACCAAAACACAAAGAACACTTAGGTCAGCACTGATGACCATTTCTTTAAAAGCAAGCAATAGATAAAGAAATACACCGCTGCCCCCAACAACAATAATAATTAAAAAAAACCTCTGATGTCTTATAAGACTGTGATGTCACTGAGCAGAGTATCAGTAACACTCTCAAGGCACATAAAAGGCAAACCTGTATATCTAAACTAAACAGAGCTGCAGCATTACACTATGTTGTGAAGAGTCTCTGGGTATTACATGACTTATGTTATATGACTGACTGAAACAGGTTCCTGGGAGCTCATCACAGAATTCTCCATAAGCCAGCCAAAATACCAGCCAGAAAGACCAGTCGCTGCATGCAGATAAGCCTTTGCCTAATAAATAAAGTCAAAACAAAGTGGGAAGAGTCCCTGCAGGTACAGGTCTTATCTGTGACAACCCTCCCCACTGCAGGAATCCTAAGAGCCAAAAGGGCATTCTACAGCCTGAAATGAGTGGGGGTATTTTGGGGGGAGTGGCAACAAGAATTAGTCTCACAATCAGAAGCCTGCTTGCTCACTTATAGAGGACTATAAGCTGATTTGGGACCCACGACCTGGTAGATACATTTGGAAAGAAAGCTGGGCGGATCCAGGCACAGTGAACCCGATACATGCGGACATACCCTTAGAGAGGACAATAAGGCAACACCAATCTATTCTTCATTTAATAAATTGTTTCTGACAAACTGATTGTTAAATCAAACAGGTAAACACGTAAACAGCACTGTGTAAATTACAACAGAAAAACAGCACAGTTCTTCTAACTGATGCAAGTGATGCAAAAATAATAACAAATCTTTTCAAACGTATCAGGACCAGGAAGTTTGTCAGAATCTGCAGAACTAATTGATGATCAGGATCAAGCAGAAGCACTCAGTGAAGAAAATGTTATTATGGAGAAGCTAAATGAGTTCTTTGCATTGATTCATGCTCACTCTGAAAGCAATTAGGGAGATCTCAATGCTACAGCCATCTTCAGGGAAGACTCATCAGAGGATCTGTCCTAAAACTGAAGCAATCATAATCCTTAAAGATTTTAAGGAACAAACTGACAAAATAAAGAGTAGTATATCACCAGGACTGGATAATTACCCACCAGTTCTAAAATAACTAATTAATTAAATAGCTTAATTACTAACAGCAATTTGCAACCTCCCAAAACTGCTTTTATGCTTAAGAACTGGAAGGGTAACACACAAGAAAACATCCCATTCACGTCTGGTGTCTGGGCCAGATAAATTAATATAGACCAGAAAAAAAGAACAACAAAAAAATTTGTGGACAGCCAGATAAACACAATCAGCTTTAAGACTTGTAAGTTCTGACTTAGCAGTTCTTGAGTTCTTTGAAGGGATCAACAAACATGCATAAAAAGACCCATCTGAGATCACCACAGGGCTTTCCAGGAGACTTTTAACAGCCACACCAAAAACCTAGCAAAACTAAGGACTCATGCTGTAAGGGAAAATGTCTTGTTACAGATAAAGTTTCTCTAGACATCCGACTTTCACCATTGCCGAGTATGATTAGTAGACTGGATGAACTGTTCATGTGACGCAATGTGATTATTATTTTGCTGAATGGGCAATTACTGCATCCAGTGATGTCAGATTCTTAAACAAATGTTTTCTAATTTAAAAAGTTGGATACTTTTAAAGTACAAAGGGATTTTGCTATACAACAGGAACAAGATTGCTTCGATACAAATTTTAGTATCACACCCAGTGTTTGTGCACTTAGGATTGAAAACAGATTCCCAACTGATAAAACATTAAACAGGAGCCAGCAGGGCCCCAAAAGGCTCCCTAAGCTCAGATACTCAGATAGCGCCTGAACTACTGACAGAAGCTACTGCCCTATTTAGGCAATGTGCCTGTTCCAAAAGCATGGCCTTCTTGTGACTTGTGACAATAACCACAGCCTGAGGAAATCACCTTTTATATACTTTATCTGAAAAGTTTAGAGATGGCAATGATGTGGGAAAGGGGACGAGCATCTTGCCAAAAGATTTCTCAAGATGGGCAAAAGTCTACAATGCTGACTAGAAGCAGAAGTATGAAAGCTCATCCTGCAAGACAGAAGCTCTACAAGAATACTTCTGTCAGCTTTCACAGCACGTGGCAGCCACCAAGGAATTTTTGTTATTCCACACAAGTAAGCTCCAAAACCAACCACAAACACATACTTCAAAAGCACGGTTGAATTCCCCAGTTCTACCTTGCAGATCCAGCTTTGCAGTTTTCTGTATTCCTTACCCAAGACTATGACACATGGAATTTAGCAAGTCTTGCTAACTCAATTTCTCCAAAAGTCTTTCTCATAGAGTTAAATCACTACTCTTCCATTCCTTCTGATTCTTTTACCCAAGAGAGAAAACAAGCTGATAAAAAAAAAAGAGCTGAAACTGCAGTGTAGTGAGAAGAATAGACACTATTTGAGTGGCATCTGTGGAATTCAGTCTATGGCGTGGGTGCAAGTCATTATTCCTATTTCCTATGCTCACATTTTCATTTTCACAATATTTACCACTTATTTTTAAAGTCACAGTTATGAAAGCACCTGAGAAAGTCTGAATGCTATTTTTCTTCTATTTTTTCCACTGTATGTCTCTGGCTGCCATGACTGCCAGTAAAAAACCTGATCCCACGAACTTTACAACCTGAAAACTCAGAAAACACTCACATACTTCCTTTCTTCACGTATCAGTTTTTGGTCCTGAGGACTTTTAATGCTTTGAGTTAATAATGATGATTTTATCCTCTTCTCTGCTTCTTCCCACAGCAGACAATTTTACTCACACGCTGTTACTTGATTTCTTTTCAACACATACCAACTCACGCTGTAAGTCACTAGCTGTCAGCATTTTAAAACAAAGATTAGCAGCGCCAGCTACACCTCAGGAAAAACATTTGCACTCTTCACAGCTCAAGTGTTTATTATACACTACAGAAAAAGTGGTGCATTACGTTATCTATGTCCCTTTTTCTTCTTTCTGCAGAGCTTCACTAGGCTGACAACTGACAACTGCACGCTTTGTTTTAAAACTGCAGTAAGAAATAATTATTCTGAAAGTGCTGCATATATAATCATCACAACATAACAGCTAAGTTTTTTAAATACACAAACTCTTTAGTAATTTGTATTTTGATAAAACAACTGACAATTTAACACAAGAAGCAATGTTAATCTAGTGAAGAAAGATGTATTTTAGGACCATTTAACAAAGCAAGAACTACCTAACAACAAAGAATCTGAAGGTATATATGAGCCTATAATTTGTTATGACACAAATCTATTACCTCAGGAGCCTAGAAAAGTTCCCCTTAAAATTACAGATTAAGAATTGGAAGGAAGATGTTACTTAATTTAAACTCCTTATTCCCAGTTCCGTAATTGGTTGAGTTTTTAATACAGTGGTCACAAGGAAGAATAACTGTAAGCCTAGGAAAATATCATGCCTTTGATATTTCTCATGTTATTTACACAGTATTTACACAGCATTTCACTAAAGTGTCTCTGAAGACTATGCAATGCAAGAGCAGCCTGAACGTAGAAATACTCAGATATGCTGCAGAAGTCGTAATCAGCAGACATTTAGAAACAACTTCATTTTTGTTCCTCTTCCATGTGTATTATCACAGAAAACAGGGACACAGGTAAACAGGGAAGGGAGAAATTATTTTCTTATTTGGCAGGAGAAAGAATAGATTGTTCAGCATAGCCAATCTGGTTACCTTCCTTAACTCACTTTAACAATAGCAGCCCAAAAGACATCCTTCCAACAAATCTCCAGGAATTACTAACCCTGGGATAAATATATAGGATAACTAAATGTCCTCAAACTAGTTTAGATTCTGGAGCAGTCAAGAAAGTTCCTTACTTTTAAGAATAATCCTAATGTGATTTAATGTTCTATGTTTAGAAACCTTGTTCCACCTTTGAACATCTATGCCTTACCTAAAAATTATTTTCATCTTCCAACTAACCTAGCAATAGAGCTGAGTAATTTGTTCCCCACTCTTACAAGCAGGTCAGTCTGTAAGACTGTGATCCTGCACCAAACTCCAAGAGCCCAGTGCTCCAACAAATGCAGGAAAGATCACAATGATATAGCAGGACAACACAGCAACACCCGAGGCTTCAAGTTCTAATTAAGTTGGTATTAAATATACCCAGAATTTTACTTTGTGATATGATGCATTTTGAGAAAGTCTAAACACTTATTTCTACATGAATGTCCCAAATGTGGTACTCACGGTATATGGTTTTCTCTGGTAGAAGAGAGATACATTTTGATAGCTTGTGCAGTGAACAAGGAACATATTTTTCTCTGCTTTCCCACTGCTTAAGTCTAGAGAACTCACACTTTTTTTTGCAGGAGAGGAGGGTAGAAGAAATCCCAATGATTTCCTACTATTAAATATTCAAATAAACGATTTGCTTTTAAAGGTATTTTTTAAAACTAAGGAAAAAAAAGTACTCAAACGACTGTTTCCACATGCAAAGGACAGACAAGTTAATCAACTGTCCTCTCTATTACTTTGAATTTTTAACGTAAATTATTTCATTTCAATTATTTATTGCTTTGAAATGCTGTCAACCATTTAAAATTTTTATTTGGTAAATGCTTAAAAGTAGGTCACTGAAAACAGGCTTATACGCAATAATACACAGACACGTCAGAGGATTAATACATAAAAATCAAGAGATGAAAAAACTGACCTGCTGCTTCTGGTGTTTGTTTAGTAGGGCTAAAAATAAGACGTAACATCTGGAGCAGTCTGCTAAAGCTGCACAGAAGTCACTGTAGGAAGAAAGTTTGCTACAAAGGGAAAAAATAAAACATAAATGAATGAAATTACTTTTTTCCACAAAAGACTTTTTAAAAAAATGACTGTGCTTTTGACTCTCAGAGCTGTATTTTCCAACAAATGAAGTGAATGCCAGTACTCTGACTTCTAGCAGAGGCATATGCAGTTACATAAGAGCACAACAGAAGTCTAGATATCCTTGCCACAGTGAATTACGGGAAGAAGCGAACATAAGGAGCTTCCCAACCTGCTTGCCATATGGGCACAGTATGCTAACACTAGCACTTCTTAGCGCTAAATGGGAGAACTGTAACGTCAGGATGACATGCAAAGTCAGACAGGAGAGGAAAGAAAGGGTCCCTTCCTCCTGCACATCTAGAGCCCAACGACAGCACTAACAGAACGCACCTCTCAGCAGCGAACTGGAGAACGTGCCTCCTTACAGACACGATTCCATCCCTGCGCATTCCCTGACAGCCCCACACTGCTCACCTTGACCATTGCCAAAACAGAGGATCAGACGTGCTTCGGTCACACCAGAAATACTGCAATAACAGAACCACCTAGGACAACCTCTTACCTCCCACATAGTCAAAATCAGGGAAGATCCATGTTGATGTTCAATTACAACCAACTAGGGGA
This sequence comes from Lophotriccus pileatus, assembly GCA_035583135.1. NCBI lineage: Eukaryota > Metazoa > Chordata > Aves > Passeriformes > Tyrannidae > Lophotriccus > Lophotriccus pileatus. The sequence goes on from JAWWES010000115.1 coordinate 69,601,270, forward strand.
AGACTTACAGACTTAGAGAAATTAAAAATCTGAAGAGATTGAATATATTCTCTACAAAGAAGCTGCCTAAAGTTACTGACTGAGAGAACAATCATTCTGCATTACTAGAAGACGAAACAAAAAATTCAAATCTGAGCTCCATACTGCAGAGTATACTTATTTTTGTGACTGCAATTTCCAGAAAGCTAATTAAATTGATTTTATGGCTAATTTGTATCCTTGGAGCATGCAGTTCTAAACTTGTGAAAAAAACCTGAACCAGTAGGAAACTTTAAATAAGACAGATTATTTTTGCTCCATATTGAATTCTAGATTCAACACCCTTAATGTCCTTATCATAATTAGAGTGTAAGTATTGATTACATTTAATTACAAACCCATTACCCCACTTTCCATGGCATTTTCCAAGTAAAAGAAATGCTCTCTCCTCAGAAGAAGCAAATATGCTCGAAGTGCTGTAATCATTGCCAGAACTCATTTTTAGAAATAAAATTAGAAACAGATGTGGAGAAGGTGGCATGGAATTGGAGGAGCAATTCAAATGCTTCACAGATAGCAAAGCACCAGATTTGCCTGGTTTTAGCTGTGGAGAGGAAGGAATGACAGCCCCTTATATGTATCTGCTCTTCAAAGAATGACCCAATGTCATCCAAAAAGGAGAGCATGACAGATGATTCGGAGGGGCTGAATAGGAGAGAAAGTCCATAGCAGAATCTCAATGAACATGGAGCCACAGGCAACATGACTCAATACAATAACAAAACAGCAATGGCAAACACTTAATCCAGAACATCAGTCATAAACTGTCCTTATAACCCAACTAACTCCTGAAATTACCAACAGCTGATTACACAACTTCTTCAAAATCTTTAAATTGTTTGCAAATCCATTTAGCACTGGATATTACCAAGCTGGTGCTTGGTAACTGCACCTGGTAATTTTGACTAAGAAACTATTCAGACTGCAAAATGATCTTTTTGGTGACTCACTCACGCTGATCTCCCTCTCAAAAGCACAACTTGGGAAGAGCCGCTGAGCTGCTCATAAAACTGAGATTCTTTCAGCGCTTCCATCTGCACACTCAAGCCCTGATCCCAGAGATTAATCTCCTCAAACACTCTGTGACAGCTCAGAACAGTGAACACTCATCACATTTTCTCTCTTCTGCATTTTATGTCACAATACACAGTCCCTGATATAACTTCAGTTTGGGTAATTTCTGTCATTCTTTTTTTTTTTTAAATATGGCCTAAAATAGGATTAATAAATACCTAATAATGTATGCAGCTTTAAAACATAAGAAATGCTAAATCTCAACCAGAATGTGTGGGATCAAAGAATGACACAATACAACAAAACATTTTTCACAGGCACAGTGAATCCGAGCTTGTACGGCTACAAACAAAAAATTAATAAGGACATATCAGTAAAAGCTACGCAGAGCTTTTTAAAAACCACAATTCGATGCTACTCTTCCAGCTTTAGTGCTTGATCCTGCCTGCTCTGAGGTCACTGGAAGCACGCAGAACCAGCACTGTGTTCTGTGGGTACCTGAGTATCCTGACAATGTAGGTGCACAGGTCCTGATCGTTCACACGCTGCTCCAGCGCCACACAGAGCTCAGAGGCGGCACCGCCGCGAATGAGCTGGCACCTCGCCGGAGGCAAGTCGGCCAGGTTTCGCAGAGTAGCTGTCAGCTGCACACAGAACATTTAAACATTTGTTAATCACAGCTTTTTACAACAGAATACACGTTGCTTTGAAAATTTAATAAAGCTCACGTCTCATTTGTAACATCTAAGGCAGTCTGAACGCCCTGTTCACATTCTGCAGGTACGTACACACCAACAAATAACAACAAACATGTAAGCAACAAGATTGTGTATTTGAGGTAACTGTTTGAAAATTAAAGATTGATTCTGCTTTTGCTTGCATAAAACTCCTCCTTTGAGGGACACATGATCTTTAACGTTTTAAAATCTTCCGTGTGTCTACAACCTTACACCAATTGGAAAACAGGTGTCATGCTGTAGATGGTTAAAGTAATTTTTTGCAGAATGTCTGATTTTGCAAATTTGTATTTAAGTGTTGCAAATTAATATTTATACATAATATATATATTTTAATAATAACTCTAAGTTGCAAACTAAGACGAATTTATTTTAAAAGACAATAAAATTTATTCCAATTAAAAACATTAAAAGTTAATCATGATCAAGATAAATCCACTATAATATATATATAAAATAATTACTTATAATATATAAATATATTTACAATATATATGTTTATAATATAAAAAGCTTAAGTGCTCAAGCTTACTTGGAGCAATCAAAATATTTTCACGTGATACTGTTCAACTTGAAGGAGCTTTAAGCATAAAATATCTAACATTTGCAGATATGCAAAATGAATAAGCTGTTGCATATTTTGAAATATCCTGGTTGTCTTCCAAGGTAGGAGTATTCAAATGCCAAGGTCAGGCAGGCAATGACATATAAATTAATCTTGATTTAATCCAGAACTTACTGTAAAATGAATGTGAAGTCATTCAATCTTATGTGAATATGGAAAGTCTTCAAATTTCCCTTATTCAAAGAGTGAAGTTATTAATGTTAATTTAGTTATAAATGTAATTTGATAAGGCACACAAACTATCTGTTCAAATTGTTTGTTATCACAAAAAGCTCTGGAAAGTAAGTCTTTTATCACTAAATTGGACTGCTTGTCCAGTGATATGTAATTGCTAATTTTAAAGAAAAACTCTGACAAGGAGCAGGTTAAGTTGTTGTGTTTGAGGTTTTGCACATAGGATTCTATGCAATACTCAGTCCATTCTCCAGCAGCTTTCAAATTTGCTGTCCTATTTCAACAAATTTGACAATAGTAGCATGTCTTCAGTTACCGAAGGATGTTCTGGAGCAACAGGAGAAGAAACAATGGGTCAAAATGGAGAAGCAAGGCACGGGGGGAAAAATTATGTGATAATGTGAATGTGATATGTGAATGGGTTTAGCTTCAGCACTAAATACAAAATCTATACTATACTCAGCATACACAGAAACTGAACTTATGGAAGCCATTTGCATCATATCACTCATATTTTAAGAAGACACCTGGATTTTTTTTGTTATTTTAACTAAACAACTGCAAAAAGAGACATTTCCAGATGCACATTCTTTCTCAAGACATGATGCTTCAAAAATTAGCACAATACTGGAGACGTATTTTAATAAAAATATTTTGATGAAACACTTTACTTTTCAAAAGTTTTGGTAGAAACATTGTCAAATGGAACAGACACAAAAGACTCCATTCAGTGCCTACATACACGTTGTTCACAGTCAGCCTAGGATGATATTTGTTGAATTCTAGCTAAGCCTCACAACAAAGAAAATGGAGGATGAACCACATATTAAAAATGTTGCTCAAATGCAGACCAAAGCTTTTACTGCAGAAAACAGACTTACATATTAGATAATGAAAAAAAAAAAAACAAATCTTTATCACTAGATAATGATGCAGAGGTCTCCGAAAAGAGAGTAAACTTTTTCGCTGCCCGAGACAGATGGTTCAAAATCCTCCAGCAGTAAATTTTATCAAGACTCATTCTCAGACAAAGACAGTTTGGAAAGGAAAAGCAAAGCCGAAATAACATATACACTTAAATGCGGCAAGACAATGACAATCAGCAGTTCACAGAACACAAAGGAACAGTTAATATATATCCACAAAGGAACAGTTAATATGCAACTGAAATTTGAAGACTAAAATTTAAAAAATAATAGAAGCTAGACAGCAGATGAATTCTAGAGAGGTTCAGATTGCTGACACCATGATTCAGGGAGAAATGCATAACAACTGGCTCTAGCAATCCCCACCAGCCCTAATCCTTATCTTGCCATGTGAAAGATCAAATTCACCCAAATAGAAAATTTAACTGCATACAAATGCTATTTCTAAAGGAGAAGACATGTAAGTACTTTTCAATTAAAGAAAGTGGAGTACATGTTAAGTCTTGTCAGTGACACTTCAAAAATCCTGGCCTTTGAATAAGCATTATCATATTTTGTATAAATATAACCAGACTATTAGGTTAATTAACATAAAATGAGGCAAAGATGACCTTGGTTTCATGTTCTCCATTACGGGGAAAAACCCAAATTATTGCAAACATTTTTATTTTTGTATTGTGGGACTTCTGCATAAAATCCATCGTGGCAGAATGAAGAAATCAGATAGGGACTGTATTCCCACAAAAAGGCTCTAGCAAGATTATGTATAACACTGCCATCTGGTGATTGTGCAATTATACAGTTAAGGAATGAGGAGTTGGTCCCAGTTAATTGAGATACTTCAGCTATCAGGATTAAAAGACAGCAGAACCTCCCTCAGAGACCACGGTGACTATTTAAGGTGCTTTTCTCCTACAATATAATTTGCTCTGAAGACTTGTATTTATTCTTTATTTCTGTATGTCACTGGATATTCGATCTGTTGCCAGAAGTTGCAGTATGCAACAAAAATCACGTTTATTCTGAGGACATGAATCACAGAAAAAACTTTCTTCGATATCTATCCCTGGAAACAGAACTATTCCTTCATCTATGACAACTGAACAATTAACTCACATGGAAGAAGTGCTGCACATAGATTTGTTGAAGGAACTGATATGAGAAAGTTGCACAGGAATTCCATAGCAGTAGGAATCACTATTTTCTCACAAGAGGAAGAAAAACGAAGTATCTGTGCTACTATAGAGAAGAAAAACAAGTGAAAGAGCAACCTCAGTGAGAGACAGTTGCCAGCATGACTTCTCCACAGAACTCAAGGCCTTCTTAGAAACAGCCAGTCTATTCAAACTGTACAAAATAGTTTTGCTACACTTCCAATTCTACTGAAAACAGCAGAGAATGAGAGATTAAAAAATAGAGGTGTAAAATGCAACATTTTCCTTTCACACATTTACAAATTAAACCCTTGATCTAAAAATCTAAATTTATCCACATGCAAATAAGGGAAGAAAAACATTTCTGCAAAGTTCTGGGGAAGTTCAGACAGCTAGTCAAAATGCTGAAAGTAAATGGATTCATTAGTTTTTTTCTTTAGACATCATTTGTTATTTTAAATTCCCCAACTGGCAAAGACTTCTTTTTATATCTAACTCACATAAATTTCCATCTCTTTCGACTCAACAATATTCCTGTTATATGTATTATACGATTAGGGCCAACATCAAACATCAGTAAATAGTATACTTTGCTTTTAACCATTCCCTTCTTGCTCTCAGAAGTATAAACATTTTTAAAATACATAGACATGAAAAAAGATACAGGATACACGTCTCAAATAAAGGTTTTAAAATGCCTATCAAAAACAGAACCTGATTATGCACTCACTGAAACGACCACAGGTTCCATATGTGAGGCATCACTCTCTACTTCTTCATCTGAGCTACTTTCCTTATAGTTTAGGTATTTTAAGTCAGTATCGTCTTGCAAATTACACTGAGAACATAATCTATTCTTGACCCCTCAATAGGGCGTTTCTACCTAAACTGATTGCCTAAGGTGGCACTGCAGAAGTACCGGGACTTTGGAAGTCTAACCAGCAACATTCAGGAAAAATACGGTCATTAAAATCTTGACTATGTGCAAAACCCTGAAGTTTGTACATCTTCTCTGGAAAAAGAAGGCTTAGAAATCCCATATACAATTTTTGTACAGAATATAAGGTATGACATCAATAAAATGGCACAGATTATCTCAGAACTGTTTGGGGAGTTCATAGTGCCACAAGAAAGTTAACATGCCAAATATAGGAACTTAATGATGACAGGACCAGAAAGGAAGGAAATACGAACACAACAAGCATGAAATTTCCATTATATCTTCCAGTCTGGAGCAATCTGCCACATCCTTAGCAAAATGTAAGTATTAAGCCACACCATTTCATTCAGTGTTTCATAGCATCTCCTAATCTATTTGTTTGTTTTAAGATTACACACACTACCCTGCACATACATATCTCACAGCACCACTAAAAAACCAGACCAAAATCAGTAACAGTAATATGATGACATAAGCTATTTCTTTTCTCAGAGAATTTCAAGAAGTTTAATATCCCCTGCTTGTAAGTTAGTAAAGAATTAAAGAAACCTGGCATAGTTAGTAACAAACTTAGTGCAAATACTACCTCAGAAAGTTGTCCAATATATTTTCCTATGAAGTCCCCAGAAGCAACAAATGCCAGGAATCTCCCTTGATAAATACAAAAAACTCTGTGTTTCTAAAACACTAAGGTTTAAGCAGTTTTAGAGCAAAGGATTAGTTTTCACAGCCACCACTTATTAAGGTGCTTGAGCCTGTTGCCTTCAAAAGATTCAAGAAGTGTTCGCTTTTGCATCCACTTTTTCCTTACATTACAGTTCTTCAAAAACACTTTGTCAAAGAAACATAGCTATATTTTCTTATGCATTTTTAAAAGACATTATTTTTGTAATAAAAAGCTTTTTGTCATCTCCTAAGGTATTGCAGAACCAGTTTGTATTTAGTATTTTGTCTTAAAAAACGTAAACAGAGAACACATTTTTATCTGTTTACTATAATACCCAGAATATTGCCAGCACCATAAAGTAATAATGAGAAATTGGTTTATTAGGTACCTAAAAATATTTCTATTAACTTCAGAATTTCTAAAGCCTTTAAAATTGACTACACAAAAATATCTATGGTAATTAAATTTAGGTCCTGAACAACTTCATTAAACTTCTTAAAAAGAAGTCTACTGAAATATAGGTACAATTCTGTCAGTGGCACACAGTTAGCTTATCTCCTCTAATTAAATTTTTAATTTGCCCTTGAAAAGTGTGTACTTTTAGAAATAAAAGTAAATGCTAACCTGGACTAATAAGTGGCCCAACTCGGAGAAATACGTGTCATTTTCTTTTATGTTATTAATCTGCTTCATTAATTGCAGCAACATTTCAACAGCTCCTTTGTTGACCATTTCATTAAGGAGTACTGCATTTCCAGACATGAATTTTATAGCTCCCATGCAATAGAGGAGAGCTTCGCTATTTTTTTGTAGATCTTCATTTCTCAGAACCTCCAACAAACAATCTAAAAGGAAAATCATTATTCAGAAACTCTAATATTAACATTTATATTTGATACAGTCCAGTCATTGAAGAGATTAACAATTGGGCAAAAAACCTCAGATTGAACTCTTGCATTTCTAGTAAGTGGGCTAGAAAAATTGGGTATTTGGACTGAAACCAAGAAACAATTATCGATGAATAAGAGAATGGGCCTGACTTTTGTTCTCTCAGGCTTCAAGGACCAGCGTTAAGTTGTAAACACATAGCAGGAATCATAGAAATCACCAGTCAAGATTTGCAAAAGTGATTGTCTGTGCCTGGAATTTTGTGTACTAAACTTGATGCATTCTAGAGAGGTTTATTCTCACTATTTCCTTAAAAATCAGATGTCTTAAAGCATCTCTAATGGAACACTAAAAAGCACAGGGACCTAATTCAAATCTCACATTTGAAATCTGTTCATACCCTTTTCAGATTTACTTTTTCTGTAGGTAAAGTTACTGTAAAAGTCCTGTTTTATGCTACCAGTGTCAGATATCTGAAATGCTAAAATTAACAGCTGATAATGGGCACAAGCTCAGTGTATCTTTCACAGTCAAATGGAGACATTCTGAATTTGGTGAGGGTACCTTAAACAAATAAGTAATCCTGACCAAGTTATACTTTTGAATTTCTAGTAACTGATTGAAACAGATTATTTATTTCTGCTTACTATGTTCCATCAAGTTCCAATTGAATAAAAACTTCTTCCTATGTCATTAAATTGAAGAGATTTTTAGATATTTAATTTTTTTTTTCTGTCTCAACCCTAACTGAAACTGTCTCCAAGTATATGAGGGTATATGAATGATGTACACTCACACCAGGCTCTAGCTCAAACTCTCCCCTTCACCAGCTAAATCACCTGGGGTTGTGGGAATGTAAGAAATCAGTTTCAGGTTCCTGCTCTGCTCAGTATCAAACAGGGTCTTGAACAGTAGTTGTCTATCTTGGGATGAACAACTAACTTATTTCTTCTACTGAAGCTGCTCTACTGCACATAAGTAGTTCACAGGACCAGGGTAAGAAAAAGAAATTAAATATATAAGCCAGTGACTCCAACAGGGATCTGGGTGATTATGATGTAAATCAAGGTTCATGTCTTCTGCCTGGATAAGTTGGGTCCAAAACACAAACAGTGAACAAGCAAACAAACCAACCCCTACCTAGAATGTTCTTTCCTTCATTAGTTTTTAAAATACAGGGAAAGAAGAGCAAGTAAAAGAAAAATGAATGAAGATGGAAATGAGAGCAAAAAAACGCAGTGCTTACACAGACATAGCCACGTGACTTGTCCAGATGCTATGTATGACGCTAATCTCTACAAAACTGTAGTTTTCAGTATCCAAAGGCAAAGCAACCTGAGCTGTTCTCTTTCCTGTGAGTCCTTTCCTTACTACTGGAAAGGCTTATCTTGTTTGTATTTCTGACAACAATTGTGTACTACACTTTAAGACCATGAATATACTCTCATCTAGTTAAGCAGATACACATATGCCTTAACTTACACACGTGCAATAAAGGTTTGCAAGATCAAGGCCCAGATTAACAAAACATCATGAAGTTTTAATGAAATAAATGACTATTAAATGAATACTGAGTATCATTCACGCAATGTCATTTTCTTCACATTTCCCATATTTGCAAGGGGTTTGTGCATGACACAAACACCGTTACAATCACAAAAGAAATCTTAGAACCACTGCTGACAATTCTCCAAAACCACTGCCTCAATATGCAGCAGCAGCTATAAAAAAAGACAGTGATTGTTCTCAAGATTGTTCTCATCTCCCTGATGATGGCCAATGATACAGTCAGCATTATTTCGTTCCTATAAAATTTGGTGCAGACACAGCTTGAATTCTATACTGTCTTGTACTGTAAATCTCAAGAAGGATCTACTAGAATTTGAGAAGCTACAGAGAAGGGCTTATAAAACAACTGAATGACACAATTGACACAATATCCTTTCAAAGAGAGAGGTAAAAGGCTGAGATGCCTCAGTCTTGAAAAGGATAAGGCAGAGATATGTGATATGAATGTGGTTTAAAAAATCATGAACGGTAAGCTGACTAGAAACCCTCACAAATCCTGCAAAAACTACAAGTAGGGGGATGATGAAAAGTACATAGATTTAAAACAGCAGACAGAGAATTTCTGGAAATTGTTGTTCCGTGAAATTGGAGAAGAAGACAGAATCAGAAAGTTTGAAAAGGAATTAGGCCAATTAAGAACAAAATATCTATAAACAGAGATTAAAAAGAATTAGAGAGGGATGCACCATCTAATGTCCCTAAAAGAATATAACAGTTCTGAATGCTGAGGGAGTACAGGGAAAACATCACAGCAAACATGTAGGCTTCGATGCTCTCCCTAGACAGATCCCCTGCTGACATTATTAGTTAGACACAGAATACTGGGTTAGACCAATCATCAGTTTGATGTAGTAGGCAATTTTTAATCTGTGACTAAAGTTAACTCCGAGAACATTTCCTGAAAGATGAACAATCTAACTGTTGAATTTCAATGTCTAACTTACAGGCAAGAACAGAATACATACCTAATAATCTATCATTCTGAACGATGTAATCATTTTTTTCTTTCCTGCAAATTTTAAATGCTAGCTTGCAAACACTAAGAAGATTTTTTCCATCCACTTTCATCTGCAAAAAAAGTAAAAGACATAAAAATCAGAACTAAAATCTACATACAAAAATGCACCATAACGTTCTACAGGTTCTTAGCAAACTACTAAATTCCAGATGCAACCCTAACAATACACTAAACCAAACTGAAAAAGTTTGCAGAATGAAAGGACTCTGAAACACAGTTAGTTTACGCTTTATTTAACACTGTGCTGACTTTAAAATAAGGTGATATACAAACTTTTAATGTAATAAACCTGCAGGTAGTATATCAGTAACTTGTAGTTTTACTTCTAATTCACTCTTACAGAAATCATTGGTTTGGCATCTATGGCCATACCACAAAGAACTCCAGTATATGTCATAACGAAACTTACGCTCAGATATCAGAAAAGATCTTCCAGTGTACTAATGGTCACTGAGAGATCATGAAAGGGAAGTTAAAGTGGTAAAAATACAATGACATATGTCTTCCTGTCCTCTGCGTTTCAAGGACAATTTCTTCTACGTTCATGATTTTTTTTAGAAGATTCCACAGAAAAATGTCTGTAAGGGAACTTTACTTTTAAGAAGCACCACTTAACATCTATGTAGTATCTGAGTATAGAACTGTATCGTCTGATTAAAATAATTTATACTGCCTTAAAGGAGCACACATGCCTCCCCCAACACACACAAATTACTAAAATGTCTCCAACACAGTGCTAGCTGGCATCCTTTCACCAGTGACTGTCCATACATACTTCCTAGAACATGAATCAAGAGGTTCAAAGAGGTTTAACCAGAAATACTAAAAAAAGAGATGGTTACACCTACTTTCAAAAAAAAAAAAAAGCACCAAAATTCTGGTTTGGTATTTTCAGATAAAGGTGTTTAATAATGTCAAGGTATGATTCAAAACCTAAGCTTCGTTTCCATGTCTAATTTTTTCACTTACTGTTTTGTTCAAATCCCTGCATGTGTATCCCAGCTTAGGACACTGCCTCTTTTCCATGCCTATACAATATTCCTGTAACCATACACCTGCTATCCTATTTTGTGCCCTTCCTTCCTCCCCCAGATGGAATTTCTCTGAAAAAAATAAGCTCCAACACATGCTGATGTAGATGAATGGGATTAGTATCTCTGTGGTAGTAAACTGCACTTAGGAAAGGGTTACTTTAGATACAGTTTAAAAATATGAAATACAAAAAAAATGAAATAAAAATTAAAAAAAATGAAATCAAATGCAAGTTGTAATTCACAATTTTGAGCTTCACATTCTACCAAACAGCATTTCAAAACACTTACAGCCAGAATAATCTTTGCTAGCTTCAGGCAAAGTGGATCTGAATCAATGTCTACAAGTTTATATAATGTCTTCAGAAGCTCACTTCTTCTTTTAAATTGTTTTCCAAGCATATTTCCTTCATTCAGTGCTTGATAGAGCTTGGTACAAGCCAGACAAAGATTTTCTATATTGTCTTCTACTTGAAGGGTGCAGGAAGGGAGAGAAAAATAAAAAATAATTATCAGTGCCACCTTATCCACAGCATCTCAACAGATAAAGACAAGGGAGAACAAAATAAAGAATGGGTTGCACAACAACAAAAATAAGGCACCAAATAAATCTCTTAAAATGATAACATGATACTCAGAAACAGTTTTATTTTGCTTTTTCAAAAAGAGAAGGCTCAAGACAAGAAATTGCAGAGCCAAAATAACACCTAGAGACAAAACGAAATTCACCTTAATGCTTAATAATCAGATTGATCAAATGTGTACCAGGAAACTGTGTCTCTGAATATATTCTTTAAAGGGCTCCTACCAAACATAGGAAAAAGAATAAAGAATATTTTTCTCCCCATATACATAACTTTATATATCAAATCTTGGTGGGATTAAGAGAAACTGTATGTAAAAACTTGTTTACTTGTGTAAAAACCAGAATGTACAGCAGAGGTACAAGACATATTTAAGTAGGATGTTGGCTTAGTGACAAAAAAATCATCTACTTCCTCATCCAAGTCCCCCAAACTCTGTTTAAAACACACTAAGATAAAACCTACAGTAAGTTATTACAAAAACCACATCTCAGCACAATGGAACATGTTTAATTTAGAGAGAAAAGGAAAAGTCTTGTCTATTTTTAATATTCAACAGTGAGATTTTTTTTTTCTCTTTTCTTACATTAGCTTTTGTCTATAAGGTGATACTTACAAAGCACCATGTAAATCCACTTAAGCTGCCTGTATAAACTCTGCATTTACTCAGGATGTGCTTCACAGTTAAAATAGAGTCATACTCAAGAAGGCAAAGCACTTGTGATGAAATTATGTATGGCCAGGAAATTACAACAGAACACATGTCTGAGGCCCCAAACCTGTTGGCAGATTCAAGGACCCATCTCTCATGCTGAGCAGTGCCTGGAGGCTCTCAATTTGCAATCATCACACTCGAGGAACAGCAGTGACTATTCCATTTCTACCCCCATCATGACAGAAAATTTAACAAAATTTAGCATTATTCTAAACCTCTGCTCCAGTAAGCCGTGAAACTGGAGTAGCAAGGAACCAAAACTGAATGGTCTCACACTCCATTTCATTAAAATTAACAACAACAAAAATTATTCATCTCTCATCTCATGGGATGTTTTTGAAGCTTATTCTCCTGAGCACTGGAATGTAACAAAATAAATTATTTGTTCCTCTAGAAAAAGAGACTTCGAGGCTTTATTAGTTTTTGTCATATAACAATCATCTCAAGCATATCATAATCAGAACATTTTAGACAATAATTAAGTTCCAGAATAGACTTCAAATTTGTTTTTGAATGGAAAGCTTTCTGCAAATATTTTTGAGGGAGAAAAAGGAGGAAAAAGGCTTTTCTATCAATATCTGAAAAGTTAAATGCGAACTAAATGCATGTGCAGGGAATTAGCTGAAAGGTATGAAGCAAATGATTGCACATGAAATTAAAAAATATTAAATTACTAACAGGCCTACTCAAAACATTAAAATTATAGAATTCTAATATTCATGTTTATAAGAGAAACTGTAACTGTGCAGCAAGCAGCCTAAAGAAAGCAATATATCACGTGGCTGCAGGAGGTAATGATGCAATCCAGTTACAATTTGTGTGAATATTCAAGAAGCAGCGAAATTCAACTTTTAAGGTTTTTGCAGCACTGCATTCAATCAACTGGTGAGAAAGTATCATTAGACAATGTCACCTGTTATTAGAAAAACTATGCCCTAATCAAGTTTTCAAAAAGCTAAATAAACCCCAACACACTAAAAAATGAAGTAAAGACTGAGGAAAAGGGGCATGAAAATTGATTTCCCTTAGCTACATTCATGACAAGGGAAAGACATGATTAGATTTTACCTCTAAATTTTATTTTGCTTACCAATAAAACTATCACACTATGAAAAATTGTAACTCAGTGGCTCACATTTGACAATCTTGGCATTAAGCAACGAAAATGTGAAGTTGCATAGCTGTTTTCAATTTTCCTGATCACTGTTTTTCTACCCACCAGTGACAGATGTGGGAATCAGAATCCTGTCTTTTTAAAATAATTACATATTTTGGGAATCACTTAGTACTGTACTGGTGTTTCATACTCATCAACATCTGCAAAACTATGCAAAAAGAATTCCAATCTGTATCATGCTATAACAAACACTGCAAAAGATCCTGTAAAACAGAACAACTTGTAAAAACAAATCTACTTTCTATATTCCCACCATTCAGATAAATATAATGCCTGCTGAAAGCAACTGAATAACCTTTAAAATGAAACGCTAAAATGGATTTCAGAGTTTAAACTTTCAAACCATATTTAATTTACTCAATTTTGCTTCAATATTCTGGATCATTACATACTTTTCTGATAAATCTAGTATTTTAAGCATAAATGGAAATTTTTATTAAGATTTCCTTAGTTTTCTAAAACTAATTCAGACCTTCAATACGGTCTATGGTTAAAGAAGTGAATCTGTGCAGTACTTTATTCTTAAAATTATTACCTCATCACTGACTGCTAAGCTTAGCAGAGCTATGTGATCTAAAGTAAGGTAATTTAGTCAGACAAGATCTTCTCTAAACCATTTTTGTTGGGGTTTTTTTTGTTTGTTTTTCTTTTTACAGAATCAGAGAATGGGTAAGGTTGGCAGGGACTGCTGGAGGTCATCTGGTACAACTCCCCAGCTCAAGCAGGGCCACCTAGACACAGGTGACCCCTAGGCTGCCCAGGCTAGATTTACACTGTGAAGTCACTTTGAACATATCAAAGCATAAAAGACCACCTAGTCCAATTACTGTTACTATTTCACAGTAAACACAAATGAGTGCCATGCTTCCCTCAGGAAACAGTACAGAAAGTAAACCCTTCCAAAAACAGTGTTACCCACCTTTTTTCAGTTCACGCAGAATTGGTAGAATCTTTATGCGCCAAAAGACTTCTTCCTCTTCCCACTCATTTATTCTTGTTTCATCCTCTAAGCCTTCAAAATACATTCAAAACAAAAGCACATGTTCAGTGATGGTTTCAATTTCTACACAAATAAACAGCTACAAATACTTTATTTGCCTGTCAGAAAAAAAACCTAAATGTCCCATTTTGCTATATTCTGGGTTATTTTACCTGCTCAAGCTTTTGTTTTTGTTTACATTTTCTCAAAACCAGAAGTTTCAAACAAAACTAGATGGATAAGTATTCTGATATGTAAAGCTGTACTATAAAGCCTTTGTTTGCTGACATCAATGTTTCATTTGATTGCTGAATTTGAAGGTAATGACTACTTGTATATCAACGTGTCCTACTATTTTTCAGCTCTGTGTCCATGACAGCTTATTGTGTGTTGAAAAAAATCCATACTAAAGACAATCCTCTAGGATTGTACAATTTTATCTAGCGCACGTGCATGATATTACACTAAAATTGGTTCACCAACTCTTTGGTCAGTTAGTGAAAACAGTCTTGTTAGTTATTACATCCTGTTAGCAATTCTAACTACTTCATGCAATTATTTTTGAGAACTTCACAATTAAATTTTTGTAAAATGCATGTTTCCCTCCTATTCTTTATTGCGTTCCACATTTTTTCACACAGCAACCTCGGAACTCGGAGCAAATGTTTTGCCTCCAATAAACGTGCCAGAAATCTTGAAGGCAACCAACTCCCAGTTTTCTTGGTCACACTCAAATAATTTCCTGTGACTGAGAAAAAGCTACTGTTCGTTATCAGAAACCTTGTCCACTTCACAAAGAGAAGTGTTTAAAAATATTTCAGCTCTTTTTATACTTTGCTTCAAAAACAAAGTAATTGAAAAAAAAATCTACCACGGACATCAAGTTAAAAATTGGAAGACTAAAAAATCAGCGGACTAGAATTCTTCTGGAAACAGGACTGGGAGCATGGATCTGTGTTCAGACTGGACATGGGAGTTGGTGAAACATGGTTTATTAAAAAGTGGATTCCAGAACTGACTTTCATACAGATACAGTATCACTGGGAATTATTCTGACTTGCTGAATATTCTTTTTATGTTCACCTAGCGTTATGAGAAATGACAGAATTCTGGCCTTAACCATTGGTCCACTACAGACAGAGTGCCAGAGTTTCTGTGAAACTTGAGATTTAAAGGATCTAACAGTTGCTTACAAGGTGCATACAGGCATATGTTTGGAGTTCAAGGCTGGGTTAAGCTCTTTATCTTGCAGGCAACCTAAGTTGTTGTTATAAAGATGGGATCTGGCTTGTTGTCTCATGTTTGTTTTGTGTTTTGTTTTTTTGTTTTTTTTTTTAATAGGGAAATAAAAGTAACACAACACTACTAAATAACATGAAGAAAGCCATTAAAGCTAGTATATATATTTTTTTAAGTGACAGATTTGCCTGAAAGTGTCTCCTGCTGTTCATTACTAGCTTTTGCATTTAAATGACAACGTAAATCCTTAGCATAATCACCACCAAACACAAAAAATACCATACTACATGAGAACACCAATGAGAGGTTTGCATTACAACAGCAGTACCTCAGACCCTGAAACAATGACGGTCTACTAGGCATTACTTGGAACTGTGAAATAATTAAAAACTTCCTAATTTAAAAGCTTGCTCTTTAGAAAATAATCCAGATTCTTTTTCTGATCTGTATTAACTGTCTACCTACATTTTTTACACAATGAATCTATCATATATATTTCAACAAATTATACAACAATGTTGTTTCATAAGTAATGCACTGATAAGTATGTTTTTTATTAGAATACCTATTATATCGTTGGCGTTTGCATATATACATATTAGTACATCTTATTAGGTAATATTATTGTTACTTATTTTGCAGACCATTTTTATGTACTAGATCAAATGAGTTGATAATCTTATTTAGACTGATAAGTAGCTTAATTAATAAAACACTATGCAGCATTTGCAATGAAGTGAAAGTTCTGCTCTGGGAAATAAAATAGCACAGGCGAAATGAGAACTCTAGAATAGTTTGCACTGTTCCTTCCTGCCACGAAACCCACATATTGACTCAATGATTTCTTTTCTTTCTGATTTGTTGTTACCTCTCTGGAAGACGAGACTGCTTTCCTAACTACACACATGCTTAACTTCATCAGGCAAGAAACAGAATAGTTCAGGCATGCATGTGCAGATAGGACCAAACTTCTCACTTAAAAAAAAATTAACAAAGCCATTTAATTTCCACTTCAGAACGAAAAGAGTGGATTTTTTTGTACCACTCTGCTTCACTTGTCCATATTCATCAAAAAATGAAAGTCATAATGGTATCATTTTTTAAAACAAATATCTCTTTTAACCAGGACAAAAAGAAGATAATCAGCTTTTACTAAACAATATTAATCCTAGCAATAAGAATGAACTGAAAATACATGATTATAAAGAAAATTAACATTAATAAATTATAAACTTGTATGTGTCTCAGTCCTGGGAGATTTTTTGCTGATGAAAAGTTAGGGTACTAGCTGTATTTAAAATATTGCAGAACCTGTCCTGAACTTTCCAACTGAGTGAATCACAATTCAACAGGAAAAATACTCAAGCAAAAGAATGCAGCAAGTTAGAGTTGGTTGTCTCAGTTTTTCATAGGTCTTAACTGCTGCTTTGCATTCTGGTCAAAAAAAACCACCACACTAATCAGTCTACATTTATTGGTTGCTGTTTTTAGCATGTAAATACAAGAGCCTTAGCAACACTGAGCTTTCAAAAGCTGTGTGCTGCCTGACTTAAAATGTTTAGCCTTTTCACTGAATACTGAGTGGCTACGAATAGATCAAATATTAAAACAGTCTATCTCCTCTCTAAAATGTAAAAGTATAAACCCAAATCATATCAGAATATAGAAATAATCTCTAAAGGAACACTCCACCCAGGACCCTGCAACAGAGGATCCCTACTGCTATTCCACTGTTTATTCTGGGATAAATGATGAAGCATGCACAGACTAAGGAAACTACATAATGTTAAGAAAAGTAGATATGAAAAGAAAAAATTCTAATAGCACACATGTGGTTTTTTTCAATAACACAAAATAGCACAAATAAATTAAAAGCCTTTTAAGAATACTAACTCCCATGACATGGTAAATACTCTCAGCCCCTCTGAAGGAGATGAAAGCAGAGCACTATACAGCCTTTGCCAGAATGGTCCAGAGTAACATAACTTCTCAGTTCTAGAAAAACAGTAATAAAGAACAATGACATTGCAGTAGAAACTTCAGGTTTCCATACCAGACTCTCAAACACACACTTGTGATGTATCAAACATGCCAGCTATGAGCAAATATTAATTAAAATCTGGTATGTCAAATAAGCAAAATGCATCCCTACATGGCAATCCAGAATCTGTTTCTTCAGATAATATAGCCTGGCATAATTTTATCAGTTTCTGTGCAACTACAACAGATTACAAAAAGTGATGGGCAAACAACATGTTAATTCTTAAGCCTACATATGGGAAAAGCAAGACAGAAAAATATCAACAGATTTTTAGAATTAAGATCTCTTGAATATTGTTTCTCTTTACCAACATCAGTAAAAACCCCAGTATATCTAGAAAACCAACAGTACTGTTCAGTGAATAATAAAGAGATCTTCAAATCACAAAAATTAGATAATTGCTATTTGACTTCACATTTTTTGAATGGAGACTGAAATGCCTTACAAAGTACCTGTTACTCTTCTCTTCCAGCCTGAACTCCTTGGCCATGATGAATTTACGCCAGGCTTTTTCATCTGGTCACTAAAAGATACAGTATGGATACACAAAATTATTATCATAATGCAATTCTCAAAATGCTTATTTCTTCACATACATGCAGCACATGAATAACTAATTGGAAAAGATTATGTTATTTTACTATTTTACTACTGCTCATTAAAAGTGACATGTAAATACAACCTCCTCCAATACAAATTACAGAAAGCTCCTTCAGAAATACTGACATATTCACACCACAAGAGGTCACCATTATGGAACACAAAACCTAAAGCATTTCCATTCGTACAATAAAACTGAAAGATGAACCAAACTGAATTCAGAAAGAGCCAATTTTTATTTTATTATAATTTCACTAACTGAATATAAACTCAACTAGCTTAAAACTGTAACTTCATCAATTCACAAGGACAGGATTATTTTTCTGACAGAATTAACATTTTAAAAAGATTTAATGAGAAGACTCTTCAAAGAAACAAACACTTTAGTAACCTTTAAAGAATATATTAGGATTTCCAGTTCTGCCACTAAATTATTGCTAACTGCATAGTGGTCACTAGTTCTGTTAGTACAAGAAACAGGTATGTTGCCATTTCTTTGTAAAACAATAGTAAGTAATGCTGTAATTCCTGCTGATTTTATGTTCAGTCTTTCTTTGGCCAGAGGAAACTAATACACACATCTATAATAAGTCTATTTATTCTGTTTGCCTATCTACACACTCAAGCAGAACTTATCTAAAAGCAATATACAAGATGTAGACTCTCTGCTATTAAACTGGAGTCTTTCCTCCTTTAAATTCCGTACTACAGACAAAGGTCTTAATCAGTATTTTCTATTCTCAATGTATCTTTAATTTAACACTTCTTATTCCATTTAAAGTTCATGTACCAATACAACCTAATCTCCTGAATTTCCTTCTGAAGATGACAGCAGTGTGTTAGCAATGACAGTTTGATTTTTTTTTTAACCAGTTAATTTAGTTACTATAAGGCTTAAAGCTAAACTGTTGTTTAAGTGGTTTGCTGGATTGGCGCCTAAATCCTGTCTGTCAGTCCAGACAGAAGATGTAAGTCATCCTATCAACAGATGGAGACAGAATAAAAGACAAAGCTCTTGCAAGATCAGTTCCCTACAAAAGGGACTGGATAGCTCACTGTGATCAGTCAAAAAATTCCCAAGCAATCACATTACAGAGGAACAGTTGCTTCATTATGGCTAACGGTGAATAATGCTTTCTTTTTACAGCATGTGGATTTAAGTGCTCCAAAACCCAAATGCTTACACAAACTATCTTGGAATTATTTCAGCTCATATACAGCAACTTCTACTCCTCTGAGGAAGCAATGCTTTAAAATAATAATAATAATTAAAAAAAAAGACAAGAGCTTGCATTTCTACTCTAAAATTGTCTTGACACCTCTAAGAAAGAAGAGTTTTACAGCACACATTAAATACAGTTCAGTGCCTTGACAGAAACTAAAATTTGATTCCATTTATGCAAATATCTTGTCCTATAAACTTTAGAAGTTTCAGAAATGTTTCTACAAGTTTCAGCCATGCCTGAAATCAAGGCTATAACCTGAAAAGTCACTGAATAAGCACAAGAAAAAATTCAGCATGATGACATCTGTATGAATATGGATGTTTGAGTTTGCTTTCCTCGGAAAAAGAGTTTTGTAACTATATCCCATTTGTGCTTCTTCTCTGAAAATGTAAATCCCCACAATGAATCCAAGAAACCACAAGAAACCCAATCTTATGAGTTTTGTTGGAAGGAAAAGCAGATTAATAGAAAAAGACACTGAAGCAAGAGATGTGGTAACTTACTAGATAGAAACACCATACATGCGAGATGTAGAGTAAGGCCATGATAACTGCACAAAAAAAAAGTTTGGTTGGAACCTACTGTTTCTTAAACACCAGTATCAACCAGTTTAAAGACTTAAATGAGTAGGAAAGCAGATTGCTGTACTGCTGGTATTCTATCTAACTGTGCTTTTGGGAAACATCCTTGTAAATTACTGGTACTCTCATTATTTTCAGTAAAAAAATACACTGAATACATATATAAATAAGAATGACTGGTGGGCAGGCTTATCTTCAGGGAGTATGTACAACTTACGAATTTTGTGAGAGATTATAAAATCGCTTTATATATCTTCACCATTCTGTCAACTTCATTTTAGTTACAGAGACTTTTGCTTCATTATCTTTACATATCTTTAGATTTTTTTACTGAAACTTAAGTATCTTGTTAAGAACAATGCAGTTAAAACGTAATCAACCTATTCTAAAAAATAAGTTACCTACAATTGCAGGGAACTGGCTTCAGAGTGGTTGCCTAGGAAACAAAGTCAATTGGCAGAAATCTGATCATCTGATAAGGGGCTCATCAAGAAATGAACTGAGACAGAGGCTCTGATGATTTACAGAAGAAAAGAAACTTGGCAACTGGATCATCTCTATCCTTCTCATATAAAAGAAATCATAGTAGCCTCTGTGAAGAACACTGCTTTCTTGAACGTCCACAGAGTGTGAGGAATTCCAAGAGGAAAGTGAGCCAGCACTGCAGTAGTGTGGTGACCTTGGACAGATGCCAGGTGCCCAATCACAATGCTCTACCACTCCCCTCCTCAGTAGGACCAAGGGAGACAACAAGATGGAGAAAACCTTCTGGGTCAAGATAAAAGCAGTTTAATAAAGCAAAGGGAAAGAAAACAGATTTATTCTCAACTTCCCACCAGCATGCAATGTCCAGTCATTTCCAAGGAAGCAGGGCTTGAGTATGTGTAGTGGTTGCTCTGGAGGACAAACCTCATAAGCATGGGTGCCCACACTCTTCCTTTGTCTTAGCTTTTATTGCTGAGCAGACATCACACAATGTGGAATATCCTTTTGGTCAGTTTGGGCCAGCTGTCCTGGTTGTGTCCCCTCCAGAGGTCTTGCCCACCCCCCATGGTGGTGCCTACTGGTGAATGTTGGAAAGACAGCAGTACGTGGGTGGAGCACTGCTCAGCTGTAGCCAAAATGCTGGTGTGTTACCAACGCCTTCTAGCTACCAATGCAAAGCACAGCACTATGAGAGCTGATCTGGGGAAAACTGACTCCATCTCAGCCAGCCCCAATACATTTTCAGTATTTTTCCCTGGTGAAAGAATGGATAATTAAATGAAAGCAGCATTTATTCAGAAATTCTGCGTGTTTAGTCATTGAATTGTTTGTTCTTGCCATAAGCCTCTTGTTATTGGTAAATCTGCAAACTCTCACCCTCAACGGTGTTGCAGGGAAAACTACATTTCTACGAACTACATCCCAGAGGCAAAGAATTGAACTAGTACTCTCTGAAGAAACTGCACACAACAAAGGTTCGAATCACAAATGTGAATGTAAGATTCCAATGGATGCTTGCACTCCTTCCTCAAACTGAGCCTTAAACATCTGAGAATTTGGCTACCTCTTTACTTATAAAACAGTCTGGTAACGGGCCTGCATTTTGGGTCACACTGTCCTTAAATTTAGACCCTTAGCACTGTCCCTGCTACAGTTTTGGCCCAAGAAAGGTGGTATTTTCCTTGACAAATGCCTGGGTACAGGACACAGATAAGCAGAGGTAGGGACATTCCCAGACAGTACTTTGTGTGTGGGAAGAAGGGAGGGAATTAAAAATATTTTAACTGTATTAACATAACCCATGACACAGCAGTTGACAACCAAGCCAGTGACTAACTCCTTTGTTTAATTTTTATCAATGATTAGTACAGATGTATCCCTGGTGCCCTCAATTATTTAGGTACTAGCTAAGAGAGACACATGGCCTAATAGTAACAAATGAATGCTTCTCTGCATGGCTGTCTCTGTCAAACACCTGCCAACGGTGAGGTAGCAAACCTTAACTAGAACAAAAAGAGAACATGATAATCTTTCTGAATTGTCCAACTTCAAGGAATTCCCTCTCCACACTACCCTTTCTCCTCATGGTGAGATTCCTGTAACACTTTACATATGCTTATAGCTTTGGGAGGCAAAGCCAGATAACATGGAACTGGGAGAAGAACAGAGAAGTACAGTAACTGAGATAGTGCAATACAGGATGAAGAATATACGGGTTTGTTCTCAGAGAGAAGAGTAGGAATAACGGAGAACGAACAAAAGACAAGGACAGCAGGCTTATGACCTTATGGAAAAGGTCATAAGCCCCACACTATCTGCTTCTGCAAGTGCCAAGGCCTCACACAACTTTGCTTGTCCAGAGGTTATGAGGCTCTTCTTTTGCACCCATGTAACTGAATCTGTGGACTCTCTCCTGAAGCAGAGATGGGAACCGGGACTATCTCATATAAACTGGAATCTCAACAGACTATTAAAAAGGCAAAGAGCTACTAACACGCAGACTGCGCATCACGCCCTGAGTAAACGCTCTGAAAAAGCCACTGAGGAGACATTATCTGGTATCTGGAAACAGATTTCTTTTCCATTTTTAAACAAGGAAATGAAAATGCATTGCCAGCTTTGTGATCCAGAATATAACATGATTCTGCAGAGCACCGTTAAGTTTGTATTTATGGGTATATTGTGTTGGCATATGCTATGTGACTCCTTAAAGCAACCTCTTTGGGGCAGGGTGTGGTTGAAGGTATCAGATCCACCAAACTGGCTTCCATTGACAGAAACAGAAGGCTTAATATCTGAAAACTTTCTGATGACGGACTAACAAAACACCATTTTCTTTCACTCAGCTCCACGCAACACTCACCAAACAGTCCTAAATCTAACCATTAGCAACATTTAAACCAGAAAAGGTACCTTGGAAGATCCTTTGAAAGACATACAGGACAGTGCCTTCTGAAGGCATGACCTGCATAAACTACAACAGCACTGACATTTGCAGAATCCACATTTACATATAGTTAATAAAAGTATGAAACAGAATGTGCTTTAATTAGTCCAAAAGCTTGTCTTCAACTTTAGAATGTATCAGAAGAAGACACAAAACTGGTAAGTACAGACACTCACAGAAAAACCTCTTCAGAAGCTCCTTCCTGCTAAGAAGCCTTAGTCTGCGCTGCCGTCACATGAAAAATCACCCATGTGCTCTCGATAAAACACTGGCCTCACTGCTAAGTATCACATTCTAAAGTAAAGTAATATTTAGTTGGGGGGTGGGATTTTGTTTATTTTAAATAAATTTCTACGGTACTTGAGTTCATTGCCTCTCAAATTGTTTCTTTGATGCCCTTTTTATTCAGTCAGAAAACTGTAATTATGAGCGCCCGATTTTTAAACATCTATACCTGCAGAACCTTTTCTATACCCATGGAAACACAATTCTTATCTTCTAAGTTCCTTCCTTGTAAGGAAATGTAAGCTGCAGAGAGTTTCATTGTTTATCCTAAGAGCCCTTTTATTTTTTTGTCTTTATTTTGGTAAGATAAACAAACCCTGTCCTACTTAGTCTGAAAGTACACTAGCCATTTATGTAATGAAAATATACAGAAGTCATAATAGGTCATGCTGAAGTCCACCTTGCTCAGAGTCCTCTGGCAGTGACCAAAAAGCTTCTCAGATGCCTGCAGCAAATTGAGGGTGCTGTTGGGGTGCCTCGCTTACAGTTCTCCTTCAGTTTCTGCCTTCATGTTTTTCACCCAGATGCATTCCCCATCCTCCTTTCTCTTTTCTTACTTTTTCCCTTCAAAGTCACTCAATTTGTCCCCAATGTATTTGCCTTCATTCCACTCCCTTCAGCCTCCCAGAACTTTCTAGTTTATTTAAAACTCAAAAATGTGACTCAAATTTTTATAAATTTATTTTGGATCCTCGATATATCAATGTTTTCAGGTCTGCAAAAGTCTAGGATAGCAACTTCTACCTTTTCATAAAGCTCTGACAAAATTCTAGGCACTAGGCAGTAAGGCAGTAAGTAGAAGATGCAGACTGTTTATACATAAATACAAGCAGTGAACATCTGATTTTACAAACATACGTTGTGTGCATTGGAATGCCAGACATGATGCATCTACACCCAAAAATCAAGACATTTTACTAAGTGTTAAGAAGAACAGATTTACAGAAATGCTAAGCAGATCCTGGGGGCCTATCTAGGCAAGCCAGATGTATCAAAAGGACTACTAGGCACAAAGGTGTTCTTTCAGACTAGATCAGAGTTCAGTCCCCCTGACTGTGGATAATCCTTAAAAAGATATGCCATTTAGAAAGACTGTTCTTTGATACGTTACTCACATCTATATTCAGAGTGTGACTACATGTACGCTGTAATCTGGGCTTATTTTTATTGCTGGAGGTATCCAGGATGGCATGCCTTCTATTGATAAGGATCATTTGGCTATTTAAACAGTCAGGTACTTTCAACCAAAGATTTACAAATTCTATATGGACTACAAAGGAAAAGCTGCAAGGAGGTTGTGAAAGTATATACAACCAATAAATCCTTAAAAAGAACAGTCAGTTGTGGGTAAATACATTTTCCTGTTTTGAGTGCCTGCCATGGGGGAGAAGAGTGAGCTCTTCTCACACAGTCAGTGACGGTGTCACAATCCACCCTCCCTTCAGGTATCACATACACTGATAAGACCTCTGATGAGCCTTCTCTTCTCCAGCTAAACAGTCCCAGCTCGCTCAGCCCTTCTTCATACAAAGGATTCTCTTCATATCTTAGAAGCTGGATTCCCTCCAGCTGTTTCATATCTCTATTGCACTGGGGAGCCCAGAACTGGTCCCAGAAGTCCAAGTGTGGTGGAGGTTTTCATGGCGTGCATGAACAGGGTACTAGGTAATCTCATCTAGGCTCTTTTCCACAAAAGACTGCACCAAATAATCTTCTGAGGTCTTTCCCAACATTCAATTGTTTCTGTCTTAAATTAGTGGTCCAAATAGCAAGTGGAACTGAGGCAGAAATAGAGGAAGATTAGTTAGAAGTAGATTAATTTCCTGTTTGCCTGTCTTAATGAGAACTCAAGAAGTTGTCAATATATAGAAGAAAAAGACAAATCCTGATAAAAACGTTCTGGAGAATCAGCTAAATCACACAACAAACTAATATCCACACCATTGTCATTCATTTCAAAAAATCATCCAGAGCAGAAAAGAATGGGTGTTCCCTTTAGGAAAGAAATGTCTCTTCTCTATAGGAATCCTTTTCTTTGAAGAGAAAATTAATGTATATTTTGGGCACATATGTGAAGGTAGTTTAAGCAATCAAACAGAAGTAATTTCCAAGGGTTCCCTCCAGCCCACCCTATTCTATGAACCTGTGATTCACTTATCCCCTGCTTCTATCATTTTCTATTGAAATATTCCAAAACTCTAAAAACCACAAGAAAGAGAAAGTAGTGTCATGCAAGCAGTTGATGAATACATGTCAAGGATACTGTCGAATAGGCATTTATAAGAAGAGCAACGGTGAGAGAAAACAGGATACAGTGTATCTTCTTTACAGCAACTGCTAAACCTTTTGTAGCTATTTATAGAAATCACTTATTAAAAGAAGTGTAGAACAGGCCACTTGGGAGTGAACTCTTTGCCACCAAACTTTTTCTTACTGAAGGCACCTATGTTTCTAAAGAGTCCTGGAATGACACTATAAGCCTTCAGAATTTTGAGAAATTGGAGTAGGAAAAAAACAAACATCTTTTCTCACCAGGGAAACTGTTGCTCTTCATCAGCAAATCTGCCATCACTGTTGACACTTCTGTTGAAATATATGAATGCAGAAAACATTTTAGAAGTTTCATTTCTATAGCAATCACAATAGATGGCAAGGCACAATGGCTGGAAGAAGATGTAAAGAAAACTTAGCTTCTTTATGATTGTTAGAAATTGTTCCTCGCTTTCCTGAGGCAACATGTCAATGTATTCAATCTGCTTCAATTAATATACCTATTCTATTACAACTAGATGGTTATTCGCAAAACAGAATTGCAAACAAAATGACAAATAACTTTTTCCCTCAAAAAGTGCTTTTCCCTTCCCTCTCCCCCCCCCAGCACCTTTATAAAACAGTAGTGATTTCATTAGCACTGCTCATTCTTTTCTTCAGTCCTTGGGACAATGAAAGAACATGAGATGGAAAATGAGCAAGTCTCTTGCTGGAATAAAATACTTCCCTTCTGTTCTCTTTGAAATAAATGTGATAGCATTAATGGCAGGGATCTGCCATGCTATTTTGGCATGCTCTACTGTTTCATCATTAGCAGGAAACCAGCTTTATTAGAAAAGCTATTTCAGTACATATATGGGTACTGCAGGGAAAGGGGAGTAAGGAGTCTCACACACCTTCTCCTATAAGAAGTGCACTATTTCTACAATCCTCTTGCTTAATTCCAGCAAGGATTTTAAATCACTAGGATAGAGAATGAAGGTTGACACAACTGCTTCACATTCCTTTAAGCCTTCATCCTATTACTCCCAAATACAATGTACTTTAAATAGAAAATATCTTGAAACTTCCTACAAGATGCCTTAAGTATTTACGACACAGAACCAGATGCAATCTAATCCTAGCAATCATCTAACACCTGTAAGCATGTTCTACTGAGGCAGAATGCCAAAACACTCCTACTGAAATGAGCCCTCTATGGTTCTGCAGTCTTTTATATACAACTACTATGAAGACCAAACTCAACAAACTATATAGAAGGCCAGGTTTGTGGTACCATGCAACTGCCCTGTCAGAGGAAGAATGACATCTCTGAACACGGACAAGGACACAGATCAAGGTCTGCCTGACTCACGTAGTATCATACACAAATACTGGACCAATGTGTTCATTGTTTTAAGTCTTAGCAATGAGTTAGAACGTATGAGAGCAGCTGAGATTACCTACAGCCTTTCCATCATATGATAGTATGAACTGCTTGGGCTGATACAGATGAGGGATCTTTGTCCTCTGCTAAATGGAAAGCACCTTGTATTATTCTTGAGCATACTGCAGCTCAGCAGGTATGTCTGGTACTCTGAGTTCTAAGAGCACCTAAATGCTGTCAGACAGCATAGCTTAGGTAGCACTGGCAAAAACCATCTCTCACTCAAGTACACAGAAAGCATGCACAATCCACAGGAGAGGTAAAAATGGACCATTCAATAACACAGATATTGCATGCAACACAGAATGATGGAGGAATATTATATTACTCTACTGTTTTCGAGAAAACTAGTCAGAACAATATTGGAAAACAAATTTTTTGTATTAGCCTAAGGTCAGTAATTTGAGACCTAATTTAAGTGATGAATGAGATTCTTGACTGCAAAAAGCAACAGTAACAAAAACCCAAAATCAAAAACTTGCACAGCTCTCAAGCTTATAAAGAGAAACATATAATTTTAAACAGACAGACAGCATGTCTAATGGGTTAACTGTTCAATTATACCTGCAAGTTTTAAAATTACGACTCAGAAGGAAGGTCATTCTTTCCAATTAATAAAAGTATCAACTGACACTTTTCTATTAGAGACACTTGGATACCATCAGCTGAAACAGAAACCCAAACTGAAAGCAGGACTGAAAACAGCAGGATGCACATTCCACAAAAAGAACTACCCATTTCAACTGCAACACTAAAGTACTTTCCACCACACCGTTACTAAATAAAACTCAAACTACAGTAATTTATGTAGTATGATAATTCATACAGTCTTTATCTAAGAAGTTTTTGGATCACTGATTTTAATGGAAGAAAATTATTTTGCACTGAACCATTCTCCTTGGTACTTTTCCTTCCTTTCACCTACATATTTCATCGCTAGGCTTATTTTTCTCATGCTCCCTCCCTCCATACTCATGAAGTTTTCTTTGCTAACAAAACTCTTCAGTCTTTCAGATTGTGTTTTTTAAATTCTGCTTACAGTTTAATATAAAAAAGTGTGCTATGATAGCTCTGCTGTGTATCATTTGCTGTAACAGCCTCAATGGACAACATTATTTAGTGCTATCATCAAGTTAGCAAATTAAAGGCCTTTCATTTTATATAATTAAGAATATAATCTTTAATATGAAAGATGCTTAAGAATATCCAAAGAAGTAGTTTTTTCCTGAACATACAGACATGCTAGAAAGAAGATATCTACTGGCAAATATTTATTTGTAAGAGTGAACAAGTGTTTATAAGGATATGTTCTTGAAAATAAAATGGGTTTTGTTCTTTGTTGTTGAGATTGACAGATCTGACAAGGTTATTAGCACAAAATGGTTGTTCATCCAACTACTAAAGCAGCAACTGATACACCTACTGAGCAAAGTGCCAAGGGACTATTCCTCCCTCTGCAAGAGTTCAAGTTGGAATCAAAAGAAAAACAAATTACTTAATTGTGAATTAAAGAATGGATATAATAATGCAGGTTCAGAAAAAATAGACTGCATGCACATAAATCTCATTAATTTCTTACACCTGTTCAGTCATCTAAAAAAAAAAAATTACTAAAAACTCAAAGCCAGAAAAAATTCTGCCCCCACTGCCAATGAATTTAAGCCTCTTTTTGGTGTATGATCACATATTTCCCCAATACCAGAACTGAAAAGGGCTCTATTCATTTGTTGAGCTAAGGGAAAAACGTATAGCATCTTAAAGCAGGACTGAACTGCAAAAGTAAGCACATTGAATTTACACTTGAGTATTCTACATGCAATGATTAGAAGACTTAGTTTTGAAATGTTAATGATCAAACAAAATAGAAGTTATTCCATATCAAATTTCTAGCAACCTTTTTTTTACAAGTTAGTCTTTTGAGTGCAGAAATTTCCTAAGAGAAAAAATGTAAATTTTTGTAATAATCTAAACGTATTTTCATTTTAAAGATTATATGGTGTTACCTTCAAATTCCATCAGTTTTGAACATTTTGATACTTGCATAATTGAATATTTAGGAAGAGGGTTGTGTGGAAGATGCATATTACCATACTTGACCAATACTGACCTTTCTCCTCTCAGCTCAAGTGAAAATTTTGCTGATGTCCCTTCCATGAAGTCTTCGCTCTCCGATCTGCTGATACGCTCATTACAAATTAATTGTCTCCTTTTATCAGTAACTGGTGTGTACAACCTTTCCTCTGTTAAGTAGTTATTATTACTTCTGCCAAGATTATTCATCAGCATAGCTGGTTCCTCAGAATCTAGCTTCTCTTTGTCTGAAATAGTCAAAGACAATACATTTTGTACAAGGGTCCTTACACAATACACACACACAACAGAGCTCAAAATTAATTACTGTTTGTTGTGTTACATTATCAAAATTTGCTTGTGCCAATTTAAAAGGTAAGAAAGCTTAAGACTATTAAGAGTAAAGTAATCAATGTGTTTTCACGAGCAGCACTTCTTAAAAGTCTTTCAGTTTGGGGTTTTAACATTTTAATATTTCATCCTTTTGTACAGATAACTCGACCGTACCTTGTGAAAAACAGTGACTGTATTTCAGAATCTGAATATTATGAAGGAACTGAAGAAGAAGATAGCTGTTAATCTCGTACCTTAGTATGTACACATGATAATAATCTCCACAAAAAACACTCACGTAAACATCTGCATGATCCCCAAAGGGGAAAAGAGACCAACTCAGGCTATAACTACATTAGGTTCTCAACTTCTTCAACTACTAATATTAATTTATGAAGGCTAATGGATTAAACTACATATTATTACAAACGAGCCTTCATTAAAGACAGAGTCCCAGCACATTTCATTATGAGCTAACATGCAGGAAGCCAAGATGCCTTTCTCATCTCCAAGAAAATTACTTCCAAATCCCACATTTAGCGACCTTTATTAAGTCTCCACTAAAAAAACTGTTAATAACAAATACAATGTAGTTGGAGGCCTGTCAAGACACATCATTCCTTTCTATTCCTCCTTTTATGCTCAATAATCCATCAGGGAATCACCTTAGATGAATGGCATCTCATTATCTCTTTAAACATATCACCATTTAATGTTAATTTTACTCACTGAAGAAAACTTTCAGTACTTGTAAACCTATAGGAAAAAGACGCACCTGAGTACTTTCAACCCACTTTCAGAGGCGAAGGCCAGCATAATAATTCATGTAATTAACAATATTAAAACCCATCATGCAGTTATTTTTCTAGCAAATAATAATACATATCAAAACATTCTTACCCTGATCTGTAAGGATCACTTTAGCAGAAAATAAATTTCCCAGAGAAGCTGTTCTACGTAAGCATGCCTGAGCACTGCTGCCTTTTCTAACCTCTGCAGCCTCTGCAGGAGGTTTTGGAAGGAAAACAGAAGAATCTTCATCTTTTGCAGAAGTGATTAGCGTTGGTTTCTGTGACAAACATAAAGAAGACTTTTAAATAAAAGCACAGATTATTTCATTTTCATACAAGCAAAAATTAAAAAAAAAATAGAAACTCACAGGATTTATAGCAAAGGGCTAAGTTCAGAATAGAACAGAAATTATACAGATTTGCTCATTAAGAAATTTTCATATCCAGAATCTAATGATATCACTCCACCAAACAACTAGATGTCTGTACCATTATCACCACAGAAAGCCATTAAAAGCCAACACTCAGGGTGCAAAGAACAAAAACTAGCTGGAGTAGAAAAATTCAGAATTATTTATTCCTATTAAATGCTCATCTAATTACATCTGCAACATGCTTATTTATCAAAGAAAACGTGCCAAAGACTTGTGCTAACAAATGCAGAGCTCCATCTATTCTTCAATTTGTATTTGAGCACTAAAAAAGTATTTCCAAAACACTTTGAATGTGTTCATACGAACTACTGCCTGTCATACTGAGACAAATTATGCAGATCCAAAAACACAGAAGTCCAAGTTTTATTTATGCCAGTGTTTTGCATCTTAGAGGATGTGACCAACCTCCTAAACCTCTCGTACAAAACGCTTGGCGTGCCCTTTCCCTACATAAAAGCAGTGACCTGTAAGATCAAGATTCTCTGCTCATTTCCTCTTAATAAAGAATTCACTAGAAGGTCTCCAGAACTCTCCACAGTATTAGCTCAAGATAGCCAAGAGGTGAGACCCACTCCCCACAACCACTATGACTAATACAAGTCCTTCATTTACAATATACTGTCTTTTATCTATTGGTAAAGCAAAAAAGGCAGATTTTGCATTGGTCAATAGTTTTCTCTATTTTTTTTCCACTCTCACACATGAAATAAATGAAAATTTAACACCAGTACTTAAATATAACTGTAGATGTATTTAATCCAAATAGAAGTATGGTCAGAATATTTTAACTTAATTCATATCAATATATCACCTTATCAAAATTACTTGGATTTCTTTCCCTTAATTTCCAAAAGAATGCTATATTTACATTACTGCCTTGAAGAAGCAATGTATACAGCAAGCGTATTTTACTGATT
This sequence comes from Lophotriccus pileatus, assembly GCA_035583135.1. Classification (NCBI taxonomy): domain Eukaryota; kingdom Metazoa; phylum Chordata; class Aves; order Passeriformes; family Tyrannidae; genus Lophotriccus; species Lophotriccus pileatus. The sequence continues at coordinate 69,632,653 of JAWWES010000115.1, forward strand.
TAGCATCTCTGTTCTCTCAGGTACTAAACAAATGATCGTGACTTAATCTTGTATTTAAAGACCAAATATAAAAAAAAAAATTAACAGATACATTTATAAATTGAAAACAATTTGCAATTTTCCCAGAGGGTGAAAAGGGATTTTCCAAGTACCTTTGTTTGTTTAGAAATAAACTACAATCATTACATTTTATGGAATTGTAAGTAAAGCTGAAAGCACAACCACATAGTTACTTTCAAATTACTGATCACAGAGACAGAGAATAGATGAGATTGAAAGGGAGCTCTGGATGCCCAATCCCTGTGGCTCAAGTCTGAGCCACCTAAACTCGGGACCATGACTTTTGAAGATCCTCTGGGTAACCTGTGCCAAGGCTTTGACAACCTCACAGACAGAAAAGTGTTTCCTGAAGTCGCAGTTTGTGCCCACTGCCTCTGGTCATGTCATGGAAAAGAGTCTGACCCCATCCTCTTTCCACCTGCCCTGCAGGTATTTCTATACATGGATAATATCCTCCCTGGTCTTCTCCAGCCTCAATGTTCCCATCTCTGTCCCTTCATCGCCTTTACAGCCCTCCATCAGAGGGCTCCATCACTAGCTCCATGTCTTCCTTGTACGAGGGAGCTCAAAGCGGAATACGGCACCCCAGAGTGTGGCCTTACCAGTGTTGAGTAGAGAAGGATCATTTCCCTCAACCTGCTGGCAACACTCCTCCTAAAGCAGCCCCAGATACCATCAGCCACCTCCTCAATGGCAAGGACATGTTGCTGGCTCACGTTCATGCTCATGAACATTTTCTATTTTAGTAAACTTACACAAGAAAGCTGACTCAAGTATCTGTCTTCTGATTCTTGTTAATGTCACTTAGAATTATAATGCAGTACAGCAGTATTTAAACAGTTTAAATTATTTTCAGGTTTCTTTTGGGGAAAAATGACAAAACTGACTTTATAAGTATCAGACTAAAATTACAACAGGTCTCCATTTCCCCCCAGCATCTTTAAATCATATCTTTTCCTAACACTACCGAGACACATATTTATGTCAGTACTGCGCGAGTTATTTCCAGAGTACTCACATGATCCAGTGGACTAAGACGAACAGCAGACACTGGTCTTGATTCAGCCAAATCAAAACTGGATGCATGGAGACTAACAAAGAAATTAAACATCATATGAATAAAGCAGACCCAGTGTTTTGTGATCAGTTAGTTCTTTTAATTGTACATTTCATCCCTTTGCCAACAATATGTGGAAAAGAAGGAAGAAAGGTAGCATGACAGACTACTTCACACTATCCCTCTTCTTCCATGAATGCTATTTAGTTTTGATATCTGGGAATCCAGCACAATAAGGAAGAAGAATTACAAGATCACCTGCACACCTGCCATGATACAATTTATTTTACACATCTGTAACAATTCTCCAGGGTAAGCCTAAATTCATGCACAAACCCAACTGCCCAAGCTATTTCACACAAGCTGCTGAACATCGCAGGGCAGAAATCCAGGCTTGTGCAGGCATGAACATGCTCCTTCCCAAAAAAGCAGCACAGAGAGAACAAGCATGGATGTCAGCCAGAGGGACCTCATTACCTGATTTCCAGGCTCCTACCTTCTTTAAGGGCACAGTCCTATACACTAAGGAGCATCGTATAAATTGAGTTCCTGAAGTCATGCTGCCATGAAAACAGCATGGACACTGACTGGTTTGTATGGTCAAACACGTTTCAGCATTCTTTTTGGCATGCCTGGCACCTGACATTACAAATACAGCTCATATCTCCTCCCTGAAGTCACTATAGAACTGGTACAAAAGGAGAGTTAAAAGATGATTGGGAAAATGGTTGAAAATAGCTCACTGTATAATTTTTTTTCTCTAGACAGATCCATTGAGCTCTGTGAATTTTAGTACGTAAAGAAACTCCACAAAGAAATAATTTTGAAGTAGCATAAATTTTGATTGAAAATGAGCACTTCAAACTTGAAGACCTACAATTTTACATTTAAAAGATCTGAGAATGCTCTGATAAAAGATCTAGCATACAGCTTATGTGGAAACAAGCAAGCTTTCACACGTTCTTGGAAGAAAAGATGGAGACTATCTCAATTAAAAGCATTCCATTTTGAATTTTAGAAAAAGGTAAATAACAGACCATTTTCTCATGCTATTCTCCACATAGAAAACTAGTGTAATGACTGCCTCTGGTAGCTCTAATCCACAGGAACTTCCTGGACATATAGATTAACACCAACAGTAGGGATCATTAGAAGAAGGCAAAGGATGTGATTAGGAATACAGATTAACATGGGGAAAATAATCACCGGAAACATAATTACAGAATCAAATCTCTTGCTGCTAATGGATATTTGAAGAAAATCTTAAAGCCACAGTACCTAAAAACTGAAGGGGGTCTATTTTGAGGATCTCGCAAGGATCCAGATCCAAAAAGTTTCCTTTGACCATCTGTGGGTGTAAATGGTCTTCGAGTTTCTACTGCTCGTAGAACATTTCTGGCTTCATTTATAATCTCAGAACTGGTCTTCTGCTTTGCCACTGAAAGCCAGTAGAATGGTTCTGCCTTTTTTGTAGTTTCAGTCTTTGAAGCTTGCATTCCTCTGCAAAGTAGGCACAGGAAGAACACAGGATAATATATGTGAAAGGCATAAAGCATTATGCTCGTTTTAAGCCACAAACTATTAATTCATCACTGGTTATGCTACCACAATGTGGCTAAAAAGGAAGTAATAACTAAATCCTAGGCAGTGCTGAACTAGTGCAGAATAAGGCTCGTTGATACTGCATTTCCCCCTCTGTTCCCCAGTTCTGTAGGAAAATACTGAAGAGCATCTGACATGGAGGACCCTTAGTTTTTTACAGGGAGCTAAAATACACCACTGTGCTTCATGGGCCAAACGTGATCCTTCCCAATGCCACAGAAAATCTGTTTCTTGACATTTGATTACTTAGGAGACATTACAGCCAAAACAGAAATTCAGTAATATGCTTTAAAGAGACAGGTTTTTTCCATCTTAGGAAAAAAACAATATATACTATAAACCTTACCAAGGGCAGCTTCCTAATACGTCAACGAGGCGTTACTATCAGTAACTGAAGCACAGTTATCACCAATTGATAAGCAGAAACAAAGAAGAACAAGCAATTAATTTTCTTCCTCTGAAAGAAAGTGTTCCTCAACCCACCGCCAAGCACATGCAAAGAAGGATAACACTAATGGAACAAAAGCTGTCAACTCAAACTTCCAATCATTGTTCTGTCCTGCTGCATCTTCTGGTAAATGCAGTGGCCAGCGAAAGACTTGCTCCAACATCTCTCAAGCCCCACAAACGCAATCACTTATGCAGTTCTCTGTAGATATCATCCTTGTCATTTTACAGCAAACTTACCCTGAGTCTTAAACCATCCAAAATTCCTCTTCTGCTTTTCAAACTTACCTAAAAAGAAAAACATGTTTCTGCACTGTGACTCAGACCATCTGGTAACTTCTATTCTCTCACACAGTTTATGACAATGAACTGACAGTAGATCAGACACCATCATCTTGGTTATTTCTAAACTACGGAGTAAAAAAAAAAATCTTATTTCTTTAATTTCTCATTTCAATTCTTCCTGGTTTGCATTTTTACTTTTCCAACTGTTTCTTCTTCCTTTGACAGCCCCTACATTCTGGCACAGTGACTTTCACTAATACACACCCAACCCTTTAAGCAGCCCAACAGAAAATTGGATGTTAAGGAGAAGTGCGCCAACCTCTGTCACTAAATGATGTGTAATTAAAAAAAACAGGAACAGATCAGAAACTTGAGACTGAATTTGGTTCTCTATGCTACTTATTCTCCCCTCTATTACAATGTGATTCAAGAAAAGTAAGGAATTCCACTGCAGCAGCCTGTTTGAAGCAGTTACCCAGTCAGTCCTCACTAGAAAGGGAAGGTAGATTATCATTCCCTATTCTCCCAGCTACTGGGAGTCAAGATTTTGACCTCAGGTGGAAGGTCTTCTGTGTAAGTCATATGTCTGATACTGTTATTAGCCAGCACACATGGAAACAACTGCTGTGAATACATACTGAAACATAATCAACAAGAATACAAATCAGAAATGTGAATTAATTCACATTTCGTATTTTCTGATCTATATATTTCAATTCACCTTGCTAAATTTTTATATGAATCTTCTCATGTAATCTAATCTATTACATTTGATCTCTGAAGGACATAGCTTTCTTTAGGTCTTAAAATGGGTTCTGTCCTCTGACATTGAAATGTATATTTTATGGGATTTATGTATATGTTCTTCACAGTTAAACTAAGAAGTGACCTGAGAAATACGATGTGTTTCTGTGTAACAGGACTATCTCCAGTAGAATAATAGGACCATAGAAACAGGAGCTGGAATGGATCCACAAGGTTTTGTTACTTCTACTGGAAACTACAAATTTTCTATCACACAGGTATATCTATTTGCCATGGTTGAGACCACACGTTCATTATAATAACTTTCTCTTGATCCTTTCACATCTTACCTGTTTCTTTTAAACTGGCAAAGGAACTTAATTAGTTAAGCTTAATTAGTTAAGTCCTACTATTTGAGCACTGTTAGCAACCCTTCCAATCCATTATAAAACAACACTCGGACAATGACCATCACAAAGGGAACCTGACTTCATTTGAATGCTCGACTGAGCTCACTGCTGCACTGCTGCTTCAGAGGAGAGGGAGAGCACAGCCTTTCCCTGCAGCTGGAGCAGGGAGGCTGGCAGAGGGCAGTGAGGCAGGAGGTGTCCCAGTGGGGCACCAGTGAGCAGAACCCTGCACTGGTCCCTGGCCAAGGAGCACGACAACCTGCCTAAGTCAGCGCTGTACATGCTCAGATTTGGGGTAGTGACATGGAACCAACAAGCTTTCTGATGATAAGGCTCCTGGTGATAAAGACACCAGAAGCTTTCTTGGCTTTGATGATCATAGGGTACCTGAATCACTCCACTCCAGCACCAAAGACTCATTTAAAATAAGTTGCAACAGCATGCAACAAGCAGAAGGTGGATGTATAGGATAAAGAGTGGAAGAGAAATGACTGCACCGGCTGCCCAGCATACAATGTGCTTTTACCCTTGCTTTATACAAGACTAGTCCTGCCTGGTTCTGTATTTATTTGGAAGGATTTATATTTTTTCTGTGAACTCTACGCACTTTTAAAAGTAAAGTACCTTAGCTGCAAAGAAATAATTCCAATTACTAGCGCTTCTCTCTGAAAATCCAGCAGTGTACCCATTTTGCTCCCCAGTCCCAGCAAGAGAGAGACAGAGGGAGTGCTGCAGGGTCAGTGAGGCCAGTACAACCTGGTGTAAATAGATCCTGACCCGCAGTGCTGCCACCATTTCCCAAGTAGCCTTTAACTTGCACAGGTGCAGATCTCTCCTCTGACTCTCCACTGGAAAGCAGATTATCACAGCAGTGTCTGAAAAGCCATACTTGGGCTCTTACTTCCCCAGTTGTTTACTCCAGAGGTCTAGTCTTTGCTGTACAGGAAGATCTGAAAGCAGCAGATAATGGTGTAGGATCAGAGAACCCTGGATTGGTCCTAGCAATGTCCAGAATCAAGACAGCTGTACCCTCACAGCACCTAATCAAGATAAGAGAAGCACCGCTGACTACGTCAGATGCCATACTGTCTCTGCCATCCTCTCCCCCAGCTCAAAACCAGCGTCATTTAACTGCTAGGGTGTAGAGTGGGTATCCTTGCAAACACAAAGTACACTGAGGAGAAGCCCCATACTCAAGTCGTGAAGACTGCTGACACCTGAATCCATGTTCTGTCTGCCCTAGGAAATCTCCAGAATAGCTAGCACACAAACATTTAGGTTTAGTAAGAATATGCAAATAATAGTTATTACTAGACATGATTTTAAACACCAGCAACTTACCAATCACAACTGATACACTTTCAGCTCGGTGAAATTCTGAATCAAAGAAATCACTATCAAAAAGAAACAAAAACAAAGTTAAGGAGGATGAAGTCTACAACCCTCAACAGAGCGAGGTTTCCAGTACAGCCGTGAGACAACACGTCCAAGAGGAACTCCCCAAATAAGTAGCACCTGTGGAGTAAAAGCTGACCCAGCCCAAACCCGGCAAACAAGCCTCTCCTGGGAACGGGGCACTGCCAGCTGCCAGGAAACGGCACGGGGGTTCTCCCTCTCCGTCCGCTTTTCCAACGCCTCCCGCCCAACTTGCACACAATATCCTAAGTTGAAAAGGACCCACAAGGATCATCCAGTCCAACTCTTAAGTGAATGTCCCATACGGGATCGAATGTCCCATGTGGAGATCGAACCCACAATCTCGCTGCCACTACCACCACGTCTAACCAACCAAGCTAACATCAGGGCTAACTCGCCGCACAGCCCGGCCGCCCGCCACAGCCCGCCGAGGCGGCATCCCCGGCCACAGCCCCACGGCCGGAGCGGCTCCGGGCGCTGCCCGGGGGGGGGGGGCTCAGTCGGGACCCGCCACCGCCGGGGCCCCGCTCCCGCCCCGCTGTTCCCATAGCAACAGTACACACCATGGCGTCGCCGGGACGGGGCCGAGGGCGCAGCGGGGCCGATCCGGGAGCAGGCCGAGGCCGAGGCCGAGGCCGGTGCCGGTGCCGGTGCCGGTGCCGGGAGGGCCCCTCACTGCCCTGAGGCCGCCGGTGCCCCCGCGCTCCCTCCGCCGCCCCCCGCGAGCGGAGCGGGCACCCCGCGGCGCACGCGCCGGCACCGGCGGGCGCCTGCGCGAGCGCTGCGCGAGCGGGGCGGAGTCGCCGCATCCCGGGGATGTCCCGGCATCCCGGCGGCGGGCACCGGGAGGGGGGCCCTGGCGCAGCGTTGGCCCCTGGGACGGTGGTTTTTCTGGTGGAGGGGCGCTTCCCCCCGGCCGGTCCTGCCCCGCGTTTGGGACACGGTAGCGGCTGGAGAAAGCCCAGGGTTCAGTTGGCAGAGGTTACTCGGTGTGACCTGTTGCCAGTTAAGGACGCTCCAAACACAGGCATGGGGCCCAGTTTAAAAGGACACACTGCTTATTCTGCGCAAAGTGCAAGGTGGAAGTTTTCCACGAATCAAGCACTCCGATTCTCGAAAATTTACAGAATCACAGAATCAATTAGGTTGGAAAAGACCTCTGAGATCATCGACTCCAATCTATGACTGAACACCACCGCGTCAACTAGACCATAGCATTAAGTGCCATGTCCAGTCTTTCCTGAAACACCTTCAGGCACAGTGACTCCACCACCTCCCTGAGCTGCCTGTTCCAATTACACTATATATGCATTTTAGCAAACAGATATTGCAGTTCATTGGATAGTTCTCTTATTAATTCATATTCTACCTTCTATTGGTTAAATTCTCTTACTTCTCATGCTAATTAGTCCACATGCTCAATCTTTTTCTTCTTCTGTGTCAGTGGATTTCTTGGGGGTGTCAGTGGGTTGTGGTCTATGGTGGTCTCAATCTCCCACTGCTGAACTCAAGAGGCTGTGAACTGGCACCAATCCTTTGCATTATAAGGGATCTGTGGCCATCCAGGTGACAAGAGACACAGCAGGAGACAATAGACAGGTGACACAGAAGGAGCCAACAGAGAAGATCCCAGACTATTCAATAAAAGCCCAGGTCTTAGTTCAGGATCCCTCCTTTGAAATTAGAAGGACTGACAAGGCAAGACTGTTTTGCAACCCTTTTCTCATTCTCTTTAACTCTCTGGGCAAATTGTTAACTATTTCCAACTCTTGAGATGTCAGCATCATTGCGATAACCTTCTCTCTGAGCTGATTTGTGCACTGGAAATGAAGACATTGAAAGTTTTCCACACTAAAAAACAAGGATCGCAGTCACAGTGTAGCAGCAGCCACAAACCCCCATCCCATCCTTGGGTCATTCTGGTCAGGCAGTGAGGGTTGGATTGCTCACCTCAGCGGCTCCCTGCCAGGGCAGAAGCACTATCGCATCTCCTGCTCGCCTCCTATTCTCTGGAAGGCCAAAAGATGGACATTTTCACGTTGTCTGTAGCAGAGCTTTGCATGACTGGGTCACGCAGACCTGATAGTTTTGCTGGAGTGACGCAAAGGGGTCACTTGCAGTGACTCCCCCAAGCTGCCTCCTGGCAAGGTCCCACCATAAATGCACCCACCTGCAGGTTTTGGGATCCCATTGTCCAGGTGCACCAGATGCTTGCTCAACGGCTTCCTTGCATGCCTCCTGTTGTTGCAGTGGGTAATGTGATCACAACTCATATCAGAAAATCTCCAGACATGTAACAACAACAAAGACAGGCCTTTTGGGGCAAGTGGGTTGTTGGTGACTGACAAGGACAGTCTATGTTTGCTATCTCTGAATGCGTTTTGAAATTTATCTAAAAACTGCTGTAGTAGGGTAGTTATCACCTCTTTGTGAATAACAGAAAAACACAACAAATACAGGCCCATCTGACCAAGCTTCTTCCATTGTTCCTTTATTATGTGCTTCAGATATATCTGAAAGCACTCTCCAAGTAAATACATCTCTTGTACATATATGTGTATATATATATATCTTACTGGCTTGAAGTTCTCTTAACTAATTGCTTGCTAACATTTTACTTTCTTATCTAACTTTTACTTTCTTATGTTTGTTAGACAAGAACCCTGTCACTATTTTAAATTTAATTTGTCTTTCTGATTATTATTATAACTCTTGTTATGCCCCTCTCTTCTGTAGAAATACCCTCTTCCAGTTCCTTGTTTGATTCTGACAGACATTATGATAGCAGTAAAAAGATCTCCATGTGTAACTCTACCTGGTTTACATAATACATGCCATTATCTCTGCTGGGTTCTACATTATCTCTAATTATTAGACATCTATTCCTCTTTCTTCTGCAGCCAAGTTCAATACCTGAGAAGTAATGAAAACCTTGTTATTACTGTACTTTCTTTTCTTTGTATGTTCTCCCTTAAAAGTGAAAATAATCTGTGTGTGTGCATGTGCGTGCATGCTATTTTCAGATCAGTTATCTCTTTTTCTGTTACTTTCTTCTGCACCTTTCTTTTATTAAAATGATGCAAGAGAAGTTTAACAGAAAAGTGTGTAGATCTGTTTCCTAATAAAGCCAGTTTGAATCTCTTTTTACTGTTATCATCTCATTATTCTTTAGTCAATTTTTAAATCTACCCAGTTAAACCCATTAAGGCTTCTTTCTTGACTTCTTCTTTAATCCTTTTCATATGCACATTATTTTTCCTCTCTCTATTTTCTGGGTCATCAAATTGAAGAGTTAAATTTTATTAATTTTCTGAGCTTTGGCAATTATAGCAAATATTTCTTTTGTGATCTCTCTGGTCTGTCTCAGCTATTACAGCTTTCTCACTTAAATCCTTTCTCTTATGTGCTTTTTATTGAATGAACTCTCTCAGCACCTATTTTAATTGCAGGTACATAATTAAATCTTGTTTGCAATAACAGTGCTTTAGGATGGAAGTATCAAAACATATAAACTAACTTAGTCTAGAAAAGCTAGTATTTGCTCAAGAGATTGCTGAGGTGAAAGGAATGTGCTCTGAGCATTTCTGCCTAATTAATGAAAAAAATACAAAATATCCAAGTATGTCATATTCATTCAAGTTACTTCTCTTTTTAATTTTTTTTTTTAAATTTGAGAAACATGAAAGGGATTTTGTGCTGGTATCCAGTCTCAATTTTCAGTTCTGCTAACTTAAATCTGTCTAGAGATGAAACTTACCTGAATATCCAAGCAAAGCAGGCCTATATTTCAATGCAATTCAGAACTAGTTAACAGCGTTAAGCACTTTGCCTGCTGAGTGTTCATTGATTACACTTGCTGCTTCTAGTTGCTGACCTGTAAAAGCAGCCTCCAGTGCAACTTGAGCAACACAAGCGGCTACGCAGTCCCCATGCCCCTGTATTTCCTTCCTCTTTTTCAAAACAAAACAACAGTCCCACCCCCAATCTGGGCAAAAATCTTCCCGTCATATTCAACTTTGCATAGACCATCTGGTATGTGCTGTTAAATAAGCTCTGTGTTTCATACCACTTGTAGCTCATTGCAAAGGCAGGTGGAGCAGTTCATTTTACAGCAGTTAGAAACAATCCCTTTACTAGGTAGCCCAATAAACTTGTTTTATAAAACAAGTTAATGAAGATCTCCATTATATGCAGCAGGGAAATCTGTTACTGGAAAGAGTGTTGAGTATATGATGAGATGATTAGTTGGTGGATAAGGGGAGAGTGGTGTACACTATTTATCTTAGGTAAGGCTTTTTTGACTGTCTCCCATTACACCCTGACAGTCAAACTGATAAGTATGGGCCAGTAGAGTAGATATGGAGCTGCACTGAAATTTGGCAGAACTGCAGAGCTCAAAGGATTGAAATCAGCATAAAATGCAGCAGAAGGCCAGTCGTTGGGCAGTGACAGCAAGTTTGCTGATGATGTAAAACTGGGTGGAGTAACTTGTATGCCAGACGGTTGTGGGGCCATTCAGAGGGACCTGGACAGGCTGGAAAATTGGGCCAGAAGGGATCTCAAGAAGTTCAGCAACGGGAAACGTGAAGTCCCGCAGCCAGGGAGAAATAACCCCGTGCACCAGTCCATGCTTGGGGCCAACTGGCTGGAAAGGAGCTAGCTCGGCAGAAAAGGACCTGGGGATCCCTGCTGACACTAAGTTGAACATGAGCCAGCAATGTGCCCTTACTGAAGAGGTGGCCAACAGCCTCTTGGGCTGCATCAGGAAGAACATTGCCAGCAGGTAGAAAGTGGTCCTTTTCTTCTGTTCAGCACTGATGAGGCCACAACCGCAGTGCTGGGTGCAGTCATGGGCTCCCCAGTACAGCATGGACGTACTGGAGCAAATCTAGTGAAGGGCCACTTAAATGACTAAGGGGAATGACTATGAGGGAAGGCTGAGAGAGCTGGGACCGTTCATCCTGGAGAAGAGAAGGCTCTGGATGGGATCTTATCAGTGTGTATAAATACCTGAAGGAAGGGTGCAATGAAGATGGAGGCAGACTTCTTGGTGGTGTCCAGTGAAAAGACAAGAGGAAGAAGGCACAAACTGAAATACAGGAAACTCCATTTAAACATAAAAATTAATTTCTATGATGAGGGTGGTCAAACACTATAACAAGTTCCTCTTAGAGGTTGTGTAGTTTACATCTTTGGAGGTATTAAATATCTGACTGAAAAAGTCCGTGAGTGACCTGCTCTAGTTGGCTGCTTTGAGTGTGGCCTAGATGATCTCCAGAAGTTACTTCAAACCTTATTTATTCTGTAATAGGTGTAGTTTTTTTTTTTAATTCCTTAAAATCTCACTCAGATTTGACTGAAATTTTTGGAAATTGCTGTGATCAGTCTGTAGCTTGCATTGCTCAGTGTGGTCTGGTCACTGCATCCTGCAAACTCTCCACCTTACCCTCTCTTGGACCAGCACTTGAGTCCTTCCATGCTCACTGTTCAGTCCCTTCAGTAAAAAGCTGAGATTTCCCAGTGAAGTTACGCTAGCTTCCCAAGTTAAACACCCTTCTGTTGGTATGTTTGTGCTGACACATGGAATGTAAAGGACCTCTTGTACCAACTAACTAAGCATCATGAGCAATCTACCAGCTGCACACCCACTATGCAATTGTCCCTACATCAATGAATGCTTTCATTGATTTCCTGATATTTCTGCTGTCTTTGCCACTGACTGGAAAGCCCTGGCTTATTAGCAAAATGCCTGCTTTTCTTCTAGTCTGCCTTTTGATGCAGCTAGACAGGCAAGACTCCACATGACTTTGGTGCTGCTTCTCAGTTTAAGAAGCACATTTCTACAGCCAGAGCTGAAATGGATATTGGGGAAACAGCTTTTTTTCAAGACCAAATAGATTTGGAAGAAAAATGTGAAGATTATGGAGACTGCAATCCCATATAAAGCCTAAAAGCCAAGATAAGAATGAGTGCTGGGTGAAGAAGAAGAAAGGATTTTTTTTTTTCTCACGAGACACAGTGTTCAGTTTAGTGGTCCCAAGTGTTAATTTTGTGAGCATTTTGTTGTGCAGAACTTACGATGGCTCTGCATTCATTACAGAGCATACTGAGGTCGGACACGGCTCTTACCATTCACAGAAGCCTGTGGTGAAGAATACCAAGAACTGGCTAAATTTGAAAAGATTTTTGGGGACAGACATGTGGATAAAGTCATTTATCCATATACAGTTGAGATCTAGAACCCTTTAGGGAGCTTGTTGGACACACATAGTTAATAGAGGAAGGGGATTCACTGAATAGAGCTGGGGCATTAACATAGTGATCTTTTTTATTTTCTCAAGACATCTACATCAACATTCCTTGCCTTTCCTCCTTTGACAGATTCTCCTGTCAAATTGTATCTATCAGCTGCTGATGGCAGGGAATATTAAGAATATTGAAAGGTTAGTTTTTGCAAAAGTTCAGAAAGTCATACGATCATGAAATGGTTTGGGTTGAGAGGGACCTTAAAGATCATCTAGTTCAATCCTCCTGCCATGGGCAGGTTAACCTTCCACTAGACCAGCTTGCTCAAAGCTCCACTCAACTTGGCCTTGAACACTTCCAGCAATGGGACATCCACAACTTCTCTGGGAAACTGGTTCCAGTGTCTCGCCACCCTCACAGTAAAGAATTTGTTCCTAATATCTAATCTAAACCTGTCCTCTTTCAGTTTGAAGCCTTTTCCCCTTGTCCTATCACTACAGGTACTTGTAAGAAGTCCCTCTACAGTATTCTTGTCTGCCCCTTTAGGTACTGGAAGGTGCTCTAAGGTCTCCCTGGAGCCTTCACTTCTCCAGGATGAACAACCCCAAGTGTGTACAGGGTGCCTGCAGACCACAGGTGCTGCATGTCCATAACGTGTCAAACCCATTGTTCAGAACTCAACTTACACATGTGGTTATACAGAAATCCAGCAGGTTCCATGCACACATATGGTCTCTAAGCTCTGCATGTCTTCCATTCATCTGTATGTTCTACATGTATGATAGCTAAGGAATGCAGTTGTCTGCAATATCTGGAAATGTCATGGAATAAAACCAAAGCACTGCCACTGACTCTGTGTTGAATTCAGGAAACAGGGTAAAACTCCATTCAAATGGAGGGACCCTATAAGACCCCGCATGTTTTTTGCAGGAGACTGCTAAATTTAAGTTTTGTGTGTTGGTGGATATGTCTGTTATTTTTTTTCCAGTTACAGCATTTTTGTTTTTACAGACACCTTTCCAATCACAACTGCCTTGTCTCTGTTACCAGAACTGGCTTTGTAACTGTATTAATGACAACAGTATAGGTGGGAAGGAAAGCATGGGCTTTCTCACAAACAACATTGATATAAAATACTGTCTAGAGAGATCACCACAGAGAAGCACTGCTTTCATTTGTGTATTCAAAATAAGATGGGACTGAATTGGACATAAACCTTATTTACTGTTCCATCACAATCAGCAAAGCCCATTGTATCTCTTATTTCCAGTACATTACCCAGCATAAAAAGATCGTGCAGCAGGAAATACTTGATTTTGTGTAGCTTACTGGAGTCTGAGCACCTCAAATAATGCCAAAATGCCCAGACTGGCACAGCTTTCCAGAAAGCTGGCACCACCTATTTCCCCACTGTCTCCTCTTTAAGCAGCTCTTTAACTGAGGGTGAATGTGCTGTGAGGATAACACAAAGTTGACATCCAACCCTGGAATTTTCTTGTATCCAGTGTTTACAGTATGTCTCGAAACTACAATTTGTTCTTGTACTTTAGCAAATACTTACTGCAAATAGTTAGCTACCATTCATCGTTTCTATGTCCCACTTATCCGCAGTGCCCAATATTTTAGGCTCCTCTTTGGATATGAAAGAATCCTTTCATCTGCCCTAAATGAACAAGAGAGCTCTGCTGTTTGATACAGTCTGGATTTCTGGCAGTGAGAAATCTGCAATATGGGGAAACAACACATATAAAAATAGGTTATTGCACAAAACAGAAGAATTTTTTTAAAAATCTGACCTAATATTTACACAGATTTTGTGATGGGACATTTACATGGCAGTTCCACAGCATGCTGCAAAGAATTACCAGAAGGCAGTCTACCAAACACAACACAAGGTATTCTGGGTCAGCTTCCAATAATGCCAGACTTCTTTTGCTGATAAAAACCTGATGATATGAGGACATACTGCATCTTTAAAAAAACAGCCAAATGTGAACACATCCTGCCAAAACAGATATGTCAGTAGCACATGCCAGCAGAAGTTCTGCCAGGATAAAACTTTCTAGTTCAAACAAGGCCAGCAACAGCAGCAACAGCAGTTACACAGCCTCGGGATGCCTCATGAGCGGTGCTCCTGGTGGCTGCTCCTACAGTGGCAGCAGTGCAAGAGGCGAGGGGAGAGCCAAGCTGCCCTTCTCCTCCAACACCCAAGCCAATGTACATGATAATCTGTATCTCCTCTTCTGTAGACTCCTGGTGTTGGCCTTGTTTGAGCAAGGCAGTCTTATGGCTGAAGCTCTGCTAGCATGAAGTCATGGTATTCAATGGTTAATCTGCAGAAGATTTCTTCTTTGGTCCAGATACATTGGCATTACACAGGACTTCTCTCTAGGCTGCAGTGCAACTGTCCATCTTTTCTTACTCCCTGTGCGGCCGCCTCTCTGCAGTACTTTGCCAATGCAATAAACCCAGCTTCCAGTAGGTAATTTTCTGCTAAATGATAACAAAGTGGCATCTACGCTCTGCTGGAAACAAGACAAGATCTCTTTCAATCTCAGACTGATCAGCAGCACAAATGTAGGGTTAGACACAGCTGAGACAGGTATGAGCTTC
>JAWWES010000115.1:69654533-69671339 GCA_035583135.1 Lophotriccus pileatus
CATCTTTAGGATTGTGTTGAACAATTGTGTCTTGTATGGAACAGCATTTTACTAGTGTAATTTTACTAGTGTAATTTATACATCATCTTACATTATGAAGACTTGGCTGTGACTGGATGGCAGGGTGTTATCAGTTTGCAAGTGATAGATGAACCAAACAAATGCAGCTGAACAACAAAGAATGGGTTCAAAGTGAAAAGTAAGGATGTATGGTCACTAAAAGAAAATTTTCTAAGTTTATAATTTTTAGGAAACAATTGTTGTAAACTTCTCAGATATTGAGGTTTTATCTTACATCAGGAGATAATAAAGGAAAAGCATTTATGAAGAAATAGTAGACTTCAGTTCTGAAGCAGCTGTGCTTCAGACTTTGACCCATTAAAATATGACTACTGGCTAGCTAATCAAAAAGGAATTTTTGGAGTCATGAAGTTCAATAGAGAAATTCTCTCTTCATTCTTTGCCAGCAATGTCAAATGCTAATAAGAAATTACTTGTTCTAGTTCCAGGAAGTTCTGTGGGGACGCTGGTCCCTGAATGATATACAAATTCACTTCATTAGGAGCAATGTTTTTCCAAGAAAAGGACGCACTGCAAAGTTGAACTGTCTTCATAGTAGCTGGAATAGGCCTGTGTTTTGGATTTATGCTGGAAGCACTTTTGATAACACGGGGATGTTTCAGTTTCTGCTGAGCAGTGCTTACACAGAGTCGAGGCCGTTTCTGTTCCTCATCCTACCCCACCAGTGTACAAGAAGTTTGGAGGGGACACAGCCAGGCCAGCTGACCCCAGCTGACCACAGGGATATTCCACGCCACAGGGCAGCATGCTTATCACGTAAAATTGCGGGAAGAAGGTAAAAGAAGGAGATGCTTGGAGTGATGGTATTTGTCTTCCCAAGTCACCGTTAAGCGTGATGGAGCCCTGATCTCCTGGAGATGGCTGAACACTTGCCTACTCGTGGGAGGTGGAGAATTAATTCCCTGTTTTGCTTTGCACACGTGTGTGCCTTTTCCTTCACCTGTTAAACTGTCTTTATCTCAACCCACAAGTTTTCTCACTTTTACCCTTCCCATTCTCTCCCCCATTCTACCATGGGGGAGTGAGTAAATGGCTGTGTGGGGCTGAGTTGCTGGCTGGGGTTAATCCGTGACAACAGGAATTAAAAAAAAAAACCAATAACCCACTCCGCCTTATTCTTACAGAGAACTATTAAAAGAATGAAAGCTGCATTACACATTGTAACTTAGTTTTATAAATCAGTCAAATAGTGAAACTTGAGAAAATAAATGAACCACTTATATGCCATCATCACACACTATTTTTTAGAACTCATAGTAGAAAATAGAGACTCCGCATCCCATCTTTTGAAGGCCAGTACAACAACTCCAAGCCAGAAGTAGAGTGTGCAACTGCAGTTGTGATTACTCACTGTGTCACTTTCATTCTAGTTGAACAGGAGAACTGAAACCTTCTTCCAGCAGCAGCTGACAGATGGAGATCCAGTGGGTAATGGCACACAATGCAAGCAGCAGAGCCATTCCTCCCCCACTTCACTGTGCAGGATACCATGATTTCTACACCATGCTTCCATCACCAAGCCTGTGTGAAGCCTTGATAGGATACTCAGAGATGGAACAGCCCTGAAGCAGGTCTTGAGGCCCTTGTGGAAGAGAAATTCTGTGCTACATGGGCAGATATGGCTTTTGTGGATCTACTTTGCAACAACAGGTGTCAAGTTATTGGTTAGTAAAATTCCAGCTGACTAACGTCATCCAGAAAGATCATAGTCTACAACACTGAATGGATTCTTCATAATTTTATTTTGCAAGCAACAGGCAATAAAATATCTTCACAAGTTTTAAACATGTGGCAACAGCTCTTGAAATAATCTGTATTTTGGAAGATTGCTCCACACCTTTTTCTATTGTCCATCCTCATCTTTCCCATCCCTGATAAAAAAATCATGAATTTATCCCCCAGATCATAACATCAGATCAAAGATTCTTCATGTTTATTGTGTCTTTTAGTGATTTTTAAGTATCCTTCCACTTCTTAAGCCTTTGTACATTTACATTTTCATCTTTTCTCCAGAAGCACAAGGCCAGAGATACTTTTTTCCTCAAATAAAAACTGAGAATCTCACGGAAGTCACTTGACCTTTTGAGCTGGTACATTAATAACTATGATAAATACAGGAGTCAAATGCAGTCCCTGATAATGAACTTAGCTTGGGAGACCACATTCTCCCTAACACAGGTCTTTGGTGACACTTCCCACTTGACCTTGCACATTGCTCCACCATGAAGCAACTGAAGAAACTGCTGATGAAAAGCCACAGGCAAGGGACAGAACTGGAACCTGGGCTCAGAATGCTGCTGCCATGCTCCCAGTAACTTCCCTAATGCATGTTAATGTGAATTAATAAATAATTAGTCCAATTTTCAATGCAGCTTATATTTACTTTTCATATAGAACTTCTGACTTCTTTTTTTCCACTGTAGAAATTAAAAGTTCACACTTAAAGAAAGGGAGTTCATTTATATCAAAATACAAACTGTTCCACAGTGATAATTAGTAGTGTTTGGAAAATGGTCTAATTTGGAACAATCCCAGATCAAAACTGCAGAGCTAACATGCCTGTCCTTAAGGGTCTTTAAACTATGTTACTTTGTAAGGTGAAGACAAAACAAACATTACCAGACAGGTTTTCCCTCTAAATAGAAGGAGCAAACATTCTTACTTTATTTTGCAAGCAATAGACAATAAAATATCTTCTCAAGTTTTAAACATTCTCACTGCTGTGAATATTTGTAATTAAAAGCAAAGGAAAGAAAGAACATGTGGTCTGGAAATAATGAAAATAAGCCTTCATCTCAGTAATAAACCATTTAAAATATTTTGTGTCAAATTATGTTTTTTCATCCCTAACACACAGGGTAGATTCAATAAACAAGAAAAAAACCTACCAAGACAGACAGCTAATTACAATAACATTGGGAGGCTCAGGGATTTAATTTAAGGTGCTCCTTGGGCTCACCTGGAATGTGCCACTTAATTACCTTCATAATTGCAGGTATATGTGGTAAAAGGTGTTCGTCTGCTGTACAACTTTTAAAGAAATGGTCAGACTGGTCAGTGTTAGCTCTCCTATTACAGTGTCCACTGAGACGTCGCTAAGCATCTGGAGATGATGCTGGACACTGCGCTTGGATACTCCCTGATGATGGAGATAATTGTGTCCCTGAGTTATTCTCATGTAACGGTATAAAGTTACAAACTTTTCAGTGGTAGGTGTATTGCTGTTCATCAAAAGGAGGGGGCGGAGGTGTACAGCCAAAGCCTAGTCTCTGCCTAAATTTTCCTCCACATTTAGGAAGGTGAGCAATATCGCAATTTATAGGCGGTTGTTATCTCTGAGATAGCATTGATGTGAGAAGTACTGTGGCCTTGTATAAAGGAGAATTCACAGGTCATTAAAAAATTACCTGTTTTTCAAAAGTTCTGGGTTCTTAAAATCACCACTGGTCAGGATATACCAAAAGCTGGGGGGGGGGGGGGGTGTTGCTGTGCCCCATGCTTTTTCCTTCCTGTATTTGAAGTATTTGAAGTATAGAAATCTCCTGCAAACATTTTTCCTTTAAATCTTTTATGATTTTAATTGATGTCCAACAGTCTAAGGGTTGCAGTTAATGGGGCTATACCTGGCTGGCAACCAGTCACCGGCAGTGCTCCTCCAGGTTCAGTTCTAGGGCTAGTACTTTGCAATATATTTATAATATAATACATATTTTCTTACCCAAAAACCTTTCTGTCTCTGCAGTTTCATAGAAATATCATCTCCCCTAACACAGATTTGTTATCTCTGCCATTTTTCTGCAGTTGGCCGGGCTTTTTCTGCAGTTGGCCAGTTCTGTGAAATTCTGTGACATTTAGTTTGGGTTTTGGCTTGCCACTATTCATATTGTTAAATTATTTGACTGACACCTGACACGGCTGTGGCTCAGACCCCAGCACTAACCAGGAAGGATTCCCACTGGGCACCTTGGCAGGTTCTTACTGCAGGAAGCGCAAAACGCAGCCATGCAGCACAGAGACATCCATGGGCAGATATTATGAAGTCAATCACCCAGAGAAATTTTTTTGGTGAGTTTTACTTGCTTTTCCTTGGGGTGAAATTGCGACTCCCCTGAGCTGAAAGACTTACTAGGGATTTTAGTGAGACCAGGATTCAGCTGATGGACCTGGATACATTTCAGCTCATGGTTGCAACATACTCCACGCTTCTCAAGTCTGCGTGGAGTCCAAGTGTGCAGTGTGAAACTTCTGCAGTCTGTGATACTGGGCATCTGCCCTGGAGCACAGAGATTTGACTGAAGACGACCGGGCCTCGAACACAACAAAAAATGTTCCTTCCATTCCTCCTATCTTTTTGCATTTCAAAGGAATTTATGATATTTTTCGTTTTTCCTACCCCCAGAGGAGTATGGCCTGCCGAGCAATAATTCCATTTTGGTCAGTCATCCTAGCAATTTCCAGTAGCAGCATTTCTTGTTTGTACCGAAGTAAAGAATTATCTAAATGCACCATATTTTAAATAATTTCAATTATGGTGCTGTCAATTTTTATAATGGATGGTAGAACAGAAAAACAATAGTCCATCATTGTACCAATGTAAAAAATTAGTTGTGATAGGGTGAAAAATTGAACATTTTTTCCTATGATTTAAGACATTGGAGACAAGGTTTTTCATATAAAAAGTAAAATTTTACCCATAAATCAGTAAAAGCAGCTTTTAGACATGTGCTCTATACTTTCATTAATAACACTTTTTTAGATTGGTTGAGTCTCTTTCTGTTTTGTAATTAACTTATCTAGGAGTAATGGTCTAATTTTAAAAAGCTGACTGGATGACAGAAATACTATTTGTTCTAAATTGAAAATATTTCAGCATCTGCCAAGATTAGATTTCTTTAAATTACCCTTTAAAAACATTGATTTCTAATACCATATTTCCTTTTCTAAACAAAATAGAAATATATGGTCAGAGGAGGCTGTTCTTGAGGCATTGCTGAGAAACAAAGCCATTCCAGTAATATTAATCCCTCTCCTATGAGCTGCCAAAAATAAAGTCTCCATTTAATGCTACAAGTTTGGTTGGTAGTAATTTTTTATTAGCCACCAGACTGAGAATCTGAAATTAAATGTTTAGCAATATTTGTATAAATGAAGAAGCCCCCAGCTCTATACTGTGACATAACTAGGGCACTCTAATGTAATAACTTTCTCAAGATTAATTCTCCTCCAAATTAGTGCCTGATAAAAACATATGGCATGGTGTTTACTAGGAGAAAGAGCTCCGGTCTCATACATAAGCTTGTTGCATTCATGGCATAAGACCAATGCCACTTGAATGATGCCAAATAATGCCCTTTGGATACTTCATAGCTGTTAGTCATAGCAATATCAAGTTAGATGTAACATCTAAAATATCCCTTACCTGTGCTAACCTCAAATTATGTGGTTGATATTAGAACCCTCATCAAAGTAATTTACTCTGCTTGGAAAGTAGAATTTAAAATGTCTGTGCTTGGCCAGACCAAAGGTCTTCATAGTTTGGTTCCCTTTTCCCCACAGTGGCCAATTGTGGGTGCTTATGAAAAGCTCATTAGACATACAGATTGATTCTTTCCTGTAGCTCCCAATAATTCCAAGCTGGAGATTTCTTTCTAGACCACTGCATAATAGTCTTCAATAGATTTGCCTCTAAGATTAATCTGATCCCTTTTTTAACCCATTCCCATTTTTATTACCATAACACTATGTGTATTCTACATTCAATTCTCCATTATGGGAAAAATTACTTCTTTGTGTTTTGAATCTGCCAAACAAGAATTTTACAGACTTCCATTCACTTCTCTTACTGTGCGAAGCTGTATGTGATTGTTCCCTATCTGTTCTAATACCACTCAACATTTTATAGATTTCTTCCATAGTATCCCCTCATATACCCTTTCTCCAAACAGAAACCTCTTGGTCTGTTTACTTTTCATTTACTATCTCCTCAGATGGAAAAGTTTCACAACTTTGATCATTCCTCTTGCTCCTCCTTGTAACCCAGAAAAATACAAGATAGAGAAAAGTAGAATGCTATACTAATGTTTTTCCTGTGTGATCTCAGTTTCCTTCCTCGTGGTTTACCTTTGAACTGTGAACTATTTTAATCAAACTGGTCAAAATGATTCCATGGCTCCTTTCTTGAATGGTAGTGATGTTCAGAAAACATTAGCCTCCCTGGAAAAGTTAGGATTTGTTTAAGTTAACCTAATTTTGCTAGATTTTTTCTAATTCAGCAATTTGTAGTGTCCTTCTGCAACACTTTACAGCTGGCTTTTGATTTTAGTATCCCAAAGAACTTACTGTAAAAACTTTACTGTAAACCTCATCACTGTATCGTATTCTTCACCTTTTCAGCATCACTTAGTAACAAAAGACCAATAATAGTGAAATTGTAACAAATCTTTCTTGTGAAAACAGTTGTATTTTTATCCACTGCTGCACAGCTTTTAAACAGTTACTAAGCCACAGATTTTGTCGCTTGCTTCATCAGAAACTTAATTTTTTATGAGCCTTTACTGAGGAGCGTGGTCTAAAGTGTTTTGAAAACCAAACTAGACCCCTCTCAGGTCCTTGTTTGCTTTCATACACTCATCATAAAGGACTCTAAGAGATTTTGGAAGTACAACTTCCCTCTGATAAAGCTATATTGACTCTTTTTATTCTAGCCACTAACTGCAACACTAGTTCTAGTTTTGGTTACAGTTTTAGTTTATTTTCTTGGTACAGAAATCAGCCATACTGGCTTATGCTTACCAAAAATATCCCAAAGCTTCCATCCTCAATTCTTCTGTTACCCAAGCCAATTCAAGTGGCACACCACAAAAAGCAACACAGCAATTTCATATTTCAGCTATGCTGGAATTCAAGAATAGATACTGTCAAATCCTGGCAATTTCCACAATTCAGTTTTATCAATCTGTTCTAAGAGCTTTTTCAGTGAGAGATTTTAACAAGTTATCTGCATTTCTCCTAAAGATATGTACAACCTTATGTCCTGCCCCTGCCCCCTTGCTGTGTGTTGGTACTGGCTTTCATGGGGCTGTGTGGTCAGGGAAGAGACCTGCCTAAGCAGGAAACAAACGCAGTCCCCTCTCCAAATCAGCTGGTTTTGCCAAATAGGGTGGCTGATCCATCTGTATGTAACTGTAGGACCACTTCTGCTACTGGCAGGTGTGGGGCACAGGGGAAGGATACAGCAAAATGGACTGAGACCAGCCTAGGCTAATTGTGAAACTGCATCCTTGATACTTGAGCCTGAGGCAGTTTGCTGTCATTATCATTTTGCTCATTTGTGTGCATGAAGGATTTCCACAAAAACCCATGCCAGCATAAGATTTAATGATACTGTTGAGAAAGGAGATGGAGTGATGGTCTCTCAGAGTGTAGGAAGCCTCTCTCACCAGCAACAGGACATATAGAGAATGGCTCCTTTTGCCATCATGGGTACAAAAGAAATACATTTATTGAAGAGCTGAGACAAGTGGGAACTCTGCCCATTCAACTACCAGTTCAAGCAAGATCAGATGAGACATTTTGAATGGGATTTTTTTTTCTCAGCATCTTCTTGAAATCCAGAACTGAAATTCACCTTATAGCAGAGCTTTCAGGTGTTGTGTGGATACAGAGAATAGGCATTCAAGCAAAAGTCTCTTTCTACTTTGTAAATGTTTCTGTGGTTTCACTTATGAAAAGAAACACTACTCTTCCCACCTGCCTACAGAGGGGTTCTGCATTAGGACTACCTGTAAATATCAGTTCATCTCTCATTTCTTCTTCTTATAGGGGTATATATATATATATATATATATATATATATACACACCTTTCCTTTAAATCACATATGCAAACATCTATACTTCTAAATTATGTAAATAGAAGTGTGAATGATGCTTGCAGAGAGGGAAGACTTTTGAGCGTACTAACAAAACTTCTTTAAAGGACAATAATGAGAGTACAGAAGAATATAAGGGGTTTTCATTGGCAAAACAAGACCATATACAGGTGGGCTGTAGCATATCTCAGCCAGATGGAATGTTGTAGATCATCTTGAATGTGCAGAAACACACAAAAAGGTTTTAATGGAGCCTCAGATTCCTCTACACACTGAGCTCTTCTCATCTATTAGGGTTGTCAGTATAAGGCCCCGATGCAGCTCAGCTGCCCACAGTTGGGCTGTGTCCTTTGGGCTTGCAGGATACTGGAAAGTCATTGTTCAGTAGAAAGAAGGTTCATGAGAGAGCTCATCAGATCTACTGCTAGTAATGTTCTTAACTTGGGAAAGCACTAACTGGAGTGGGACTTGGTCAGAAGTAAATATTTAATTTCTGTATCCTGCCTTGATATTCCCACGGTACACCCAGAGATCTGTGTTATGATTTTTGTCCCTAGTGCAGGAAGAATCGTGTTCCTGAGCTGAGGGAACAAAGGACAAACATTGCTCAAATTCCACACTCTTATCAGGTCTAGGGAGGAAAAGTCCCATAATCTGCTTTCTCAGTTTTGTTAATGCTCTTTCATTTTCAAATACATTGTTAAATTTCTTAAATTGTGAAAATACATTCAACAGTTATGATTCAAAAACATTTTGCATTTTTTGGGAGGGGGAGGGCGAACTTGGACTTTTGTGACGGTACAGACAGATGGTGTCCTTTAAGAATCTGGTGAGATTATACAGCTTAGAAAATCTATTACTTTAAGTATCTAAAAGAATACACAGTTGCTGAGGTTGTGAAACTGCTCTGTCCTAATATCACAATGTTCTTGCAGTGAAGGCTGATCCAGTTTATGGTCTTGTAGTGTGGGTCCAGATAAACACTAAAAGTGTAGAATATTGGTTTTACAAACAAGGTAAGAAGAAGGACTCCATGGCAATTTGAGCAATGGAGAAACAATTTTGTGGATAGAATCCTGAATCACTGACATTTCACGTTTTCTCTCAGGAATATTCCACTAAAATCTCCTAAAGTAATCCCTAAAACCACATGGTATTTTTAAATGAATACATGAATAAAATTAAAAAAAAAAATCTGTATTTCTGTAAGGCCTAGGAATTCCAGTCGTGAATGATAAGCCAATCGTAATAGAAATTACTCTAAATACAAAGCAATATGACAATGTTCTTGGTCACAAAGATTTTGCAATTTAGTTATTAGGAAAAAGAGAGGTAGATGCAGAGAGAGAAAGAGATGGTATTTATGAAGGTGTGGCTACTATAGTGAGTGTAAATCCCAGAATCTCTGCAACTAAACTTTGGCCATGATAAACCTATCCCGACAGATAGTTTTGGATTGACTGAAAGAAGGATAACATTTAAAATGGCCTGCCTTACCTGTTTGTAAAGGATAATTCAGACTTCAAGACTAATGAGGAAGAAAGCATTTTGAAGCATGAGTTGGAACTCAGATGGACAAAGTATTATGGAAGAATTATCTGAGCAAAGATAGGAACCATCTTCCTTGAAAACCAGGAGAGAGAACGAAGAGCTTCTCCAACACCTGAAACCAGTCTTTCATTAATAAAGCTATGGGATGAGAAAAGTCCAAATAAGTTTCAATTGCTCAAGAAGACTGAACTATTTTGGGGATAACTGAGGGGAACAATCATCCAGTTTTACACACTGCCTGGGTATTAGGACTCTGAGAAGACCGAAGGTAATACATGAATGAAGAGCTGATTAGTCATCTAAGTCAGGATAACTTGCAAGAAACACATACAGGTGTGGTTTGTTTATGCTATGAGACAGAGGACATTATCAATGAGATGGATAGGTCAACTGGCCAAGACTTTAGTTTGGATAGAAAACAGATCTGGAATGAAGAGGAAAATGTCTTCTTCCATCCATTCACATTCAGTTAGCAACTAAATGTTTCTCATCTAAACTAGATGCAAAGCTGCATAAATGTAACTTCTATATACACCTACAGGTGTTGAGACAAAAGAGGCTAGTGTGTCCATCAGGTCTCTTTCTGCTGAGCTATGATCCTGATGTATTCAATAGCCACGCCTGCCTGACCATCACTGCGCTAGAAACTGGGAGAGGAGCTTGGAGAATGTGCAGGAATTACCTACCATTAATTGATCCTGCTTTAGAAACCTACAAGGCAGTCTTAAACTGACATGAGAGACTTCAGCATCTTGTGATTTAGGTCAGGATAGGCTAAATGCAAACGTTAACTATTATGCAATAATTGGATATGTGGGAAGGAGTGTGGCTATTTATCACCTCTATTAAAAGCTGATTAATAATGCAAAGGACACTACAAAGCTACAGAAAAGTGGCTATCTCTACTTCCCCTTTCCTTACTGACAGGACCAGCAGTTGTCACTAATCAGGAGGAGTAACATTAATTGTGCTGGTTCCAGCTACACAACTTTGGTCCCAGATGTCTCTGTTACTGCCCTTCAGATTGAGGTAGATGAGTTTTATGAGGTAGAGAGCACCATTCAGTTTAGCTGTTCTTTACTAGTTGGTGGTCTATTCTAAAGCATTGCTTGATGATGGGTATAACAAGTCACTGGGCAAGTATTCATGTATTAGGTTAGTTCTGCTACTTCTACCAGTCATGTTTCTTAATACCACTTGCCTGATTTTGCTTTACCTGACAAAAGATACATCTCTGACAACTACATAGCAACATAACAAAGACTGAACTGTGAGCTTCTGACATCAGTGTGACTACCTGAATGACAACAGCTCACTAGAGGCAGCTCAAGACTGTAAGAGACTTTGCCTATGACTTGGGAGACAGAACCTGCTGTTCTGGACTAAAAAATTCTCACCCACCTTCTGCCCCCTCTCTGCTCTGTAACAGAAGACATACCAGCATTGTCTTCTTTCCAGCAGAGAATAGTTAGAGGCTACAGCAAAGCCACAAGGAGGGTTTTTTCTAGGTAGAATTGACTTGATAAGAGGAAGACAGCTATAAGGTGGGAAGGAGAGAGTCGTGGACTTTGGACAAAAGTTGCAAACTCCCAAGAACATGAGGATCCACCCCTGGGGAGAAAAAGATGGGAACAGGTTGAGAGGAGGGAAAGAAACTGAGTACAGCCTCCCCCACCTTGCCAGGTCTGCCACGGATCCATCACACCCTGCTGACTTCTCCCAGACTCCCTCCCCATCTCTACATGCATCTCCCGGGTGTCTCACAAATATCTTCTAAGATTTCCTTTACCATTCCCAGGAATATGCTCCACTGCCACAAAAGCTGAAAAATGGCAACTGCTGCCAAGGAGCTTTAAGCTGCAAATTCCTAACAGCATTCCAGCCTGGAGCCTTGCCCTAGGCAAATAGGTCTGAAGAGCTTTAACCCAAGCTCACTCCCAAACAAGAAACAGTATTGTTTGACAGCTGTAAACCAAGTGTACTGTGGCTCTCCTCTCCTTTACTATGCTTTATCCTCTCCTGCTGGCCGCATACCAGATTATGAGGGACCTCAGGCATCAGCATCTACAGATCCCAGAAGCTGAACTGCCTTTACTGCTTGTCTCCACGTTGCAGTACAGCTGGCACATTACTTCTAGAAATACCACAGATAAAAGAATTAGATAAACAGGTCTGCCATGATAAGCAAAGAACACTGACACACTCTTCAGCTTCCCACAGGTCTTTTCCATCCCCAGGTAACATCTTAAACTACACCCTAGTAGTACACCTCTGTTCCATCTTTACACTCCATGCTTGTTCACTTCTGCTTCTCTCCATTGCTCTCTGCTCTTCTCCTCCCCTATGAATCCTCTTGCATCTTCCAGCAGTTGCTCTGTCTATTCCAGTGCTGTATGCCAGTCAGGTTCCCTTTTCCAGAGCCCTTCAAATAACCTCAAAATTGCAAGGAAACAGCACTATGTAGTCATAACAAGCAAAAGGTGGATGGTAAGATGCTACCAAGTGTTCCATACCGGGTTGTTTGGCAATCACACAAAGCCAGAGATTCTGCCACAGCTCAATCCCTTCAGCATTTGAATTCTGCCTGATCAACAGCATGTGACACAAGTTTATATATGATACTGCAGCTAGTATGAAGTGCCTCACAGGATTTTCCAGCAACACACTTCTCCACATACCCAACCAGCTTGTTTTGCTGTGTATATATTTTTCCCACCCACACTTACAACCTGGCTATCTGTCTCCAACATCTTATCATAGATTATTTACTGATAAATTAAATTTACCTAAATTAATCTGAAGGCCAACATGCACCCTTAGCTCTCTGCAGTAGATCACAACTTCTTCCTTGTTCTTATTTTTAAGGATGGCATACAGAGTTGCACCCCTTTTTCTGAGCAGCAGCTGACTTACCACTTGCTTAACAGTCCTTGCTTTGCTTAAGACTAAAAAATGTGTTGTAAGATTCAGGCAAATTATTAAGTGGGACCATTTTTTTTTTTTTACTGTCTCCTGCAGCCTAGATTGTCACATTTTTTAATGACATCTTTATAAATCCTGTCTGCTTTGGTGCTGTATGTAACCTACCAGGTGTTGAATGCAACATGCAAAAGCTAGATACCAAAGCACTTGTGATACCAGTCTGCCCATAATGACCTGGTTTTATTTTGTTTTCCTTTTTTGATGTGGGTATTTGGATGACTTAGAAATTAAAATTAGATCCTGCTCTAAGTGACCATTCTTACCTAACAGAATGAAAAGGGTACCCCTTATCCTTTCTACTACTGTGTGCCTTGCTGTCTCATGAGCACATCTCCTTTAATTTATCTATTATAAATCCCAGTATGTGTATTCATTATGGACTAGGGATTGTGAAAATGAGTTATGATTCCCTTGGAAAAACAAACCCAAAACAAGATACCAATCAAACACAGGGACACAGCTCTTAGATAAGTAATGGTGGATTTGCTCCAGAGGCTTCTACTCTGTGTTGGGACAAGTTAACCCAGTAGCTGCTTGGTGTTCTGTATAGCTCAGGACAAGAAGCTGTGAGTGCTCCTTCTTGACAGCGTTGCCTCGTGAATGGTTGACGACTCCATTTCGGTCCTTAAATTTGGTATGTACTTCTCCTGTATGCTGAATTGTATGAATTGAAAAGCAGTGCATGACTTATAACTCCTAACAGAATAATTATTCAAAGGATGCAAGAGAAGTTGAGGTAGAGAGTATGTGTACCAGAGCAAAGATGTACATTTTTTATCTTTGAAATAGAGACCTAAGGAAATAGCACTAGAGATATTTTTCTCTGTCTACTCAGGAGTCAGGCACAATTTCAGTTCTTGTGTTAAATGTATCCCTTTCCTTACTACAAATCACAAATTCCAGAGAAACCAGAGGAGCATAGCATTTTAAGTGGTTATAGAAAGTGAAACAGTCCCATGCAAGCCTGGCAGAGGGTATAAATCAACTCTGAAAACCATGGAAGAGAATGTGTCATGATTCCACTCTCATCCAGCGAGATCTGTCATCTAATAAGTGAGAATTGTTGTCTGAGGGTGCTGAAAGTCTGATTTCCTCGCTAAGTCCTTCTCTATCCTCTAATTAGCTGGCCATTAGGAAAGAGATGGACAACAACTGTCTCTGCTGTTTTGCATTCTTGGCTGGAAATAGCCCTGTACTGAGCTCAGTAAGCTTCCATGTATGCTAAAGATGCAGCTATCTTCATGAAGCCATTCCACATAGCATTAAAACAGTGCCACAAAAATGGTAGGTGTCTGCATGTGCTCAGATGATGAAGAGGTGATGAGTGGTTTATATGGATTTGCTTTTTTGGAACACGGTGCTTAACCCCCACCTAGATCATTCTCTAGGACCAATTTTATGCCAGCTATTGAACAATCTATTTTTCTGGACTGTGAGGAGAAAAAAAGGCAACACTGAAAAGTGAGAGATAACTTTTAAAAACAGAAATAATCCACAAACTGGGCAATTCAGCTGAAGAGTTTCCCCCTCCATTATAAAGGATTGTAAAAGGACATTTCTCTTAAGTTCCCTGCCCTTTATGGAAAATTATGCAGAGATTAATATTACCTAGTGACATGATATCACATCACACTATACTTCATCCCAAACCTAGGATTAGTTGCCCAAAGAAGCCAATATTTAAAAAACAGACTTTGTTTTATATGTATAGATGTTTCATGAAAGAATAAAGTAAAATTTTTCACTGCCTTAGGAACATTGTACATAGGAAATACTGCATAAAATTCCTTCTTATGCTATTTTGAACACATTCTTACAGCCTTCTTTCATGTCCACTGGCTTTTGATATGTGGTCTCAAGGTAACACAGCTAACATTTGATACTAACAAAGTATCAAGATGCTAGTCATTCAGCTTTATCACAACAGGAAAGCTACAGTTCAACGGTGTTTTAGAGATCCCAATAAATAACATGAAAAAAAAAAAAGCCACTCTAAATCTCAGTGATGGTAAATAACCCCTCCAGTCTTCATAAACAGATCGGTCTGTTCTATTCTGCTCCCTTCATTTCAACACACAAGAGTTCCCCATACTTGAATTGCAAATGAGTGGCATAAATGTTAAAAAATGTTTCTGCGTGTTATTTTCATTGGCATCAGTCTCTGCAGCGTTTTAGAGATGGAAGAGTTTTCACAAGCCGCAGCAGGGCTGCAAGGAAACACGTATTTCCCCAGTTGGATTGCCAGAACGGAGAATTAGTTTTATTCAAGCCCTTCAGTTTTTCCCCTGCAATCCTTGTTGGCCTAACTAGGGATCTGGCCCTTAACAGACCACCAAGTACCACTGCAACCATCCTCTTTATACTGCCCTATGGTCATCAGCACCTTCCATGTTTGTCTCTGGCAAGCTGGAAGAGACTTTTCTAAAGGTTGCACAGGATGCTTGTTGCGAGTGCTAACCAGGCAACACTGTGGAAGATACTGGTGTGGGCAAAATATACACCTGAGCTCCAGTGCATGCAGAGACAGCATGTGCAGGTAATGACTTTCTGTATAACATAGCTTAGAAAACAAACTGGGTTGGCCCCCTAAGCAGGGCTGTGAAATTAAGAAGGCGACTGCTTAGACGTCTGAACTACTGGTGCTACACCAGAGGAGAAAACTGGGAAGTTAGCTTATACTCTTTGAGAACTTTTATGTGTTGTAGGCACATTTGATTAATCAACATTTGCCTGTGTTCTGTAATCTAGGGAAATTTCTTCAGGCTGAGGAGCCCAGGTCTGCATCTTTTGGCATACTAAAACCTCCCACTGACTGCCAGGAGGGCTATTAGGTTCAACACATGAATATTGAAGCATTTTTTTCCTTCAGGAATTGTGCTGTCAATTGAAGTGCTAGGGATACAAAACCATCTCAGAATTAGAAGTTTGTCTTGAAAACAGGAGAAAACAACTTGAAAACAGATGTGACAGCTACCATGCTGTGTTGCTTTTTGAGGCCTACTGGTATAGCCTAACAGCCCTGAGATGTACAAAAATACCCACAGTAGAGCCAGGGCCACACTTCTGACACAACCTACTGTTCAAAGAGCCTGAAGAACACATATCTGATCATCAAAACGAATTAAAAGGTGATCTTATCCTTCATTCCATGAAAAAAATCACTTGTAACTCCATTTCTGTGAGGAAAAGGTTAAATCTGAACAGCTTCTTGTGCAAATTCTTAATTTTAAACATTGGTGTCCATTGGTATCTAAGACTAATTCATGCAACAGCAGCTGCAGCAATGATTTTTTTTTTTGCTGCCTAAGAAAAAAAAATACACTGAAATGTGGAATAAAGCTATATCAAAGGTAAAATAAACAAACCAAAAGAGCCAGTGCCTGCCAAGAAAATAAGATCCAGCCCTGCAATCCTTCATACCGCTGAACCCCTCAGTCTCTGGTTTTCACATTTTCAGCTTGTACAGATTCTTTTCTTTGTGAACTCAAATGTCTGCTGGGACTGGGAATAGAAGAAAAGTTATGGTTAAACCCTTCTGTCCAATCCCATTCCTTGAATAATCAGAAGTAAAAGAAGTAAACTAGTTAGTCTCTCTCTTTCAGCAGAGAGAGTATTACAAAATAAATTGTGGTTAATCTATAGCAACAGAACCGTCCATTTCTTCCAGGCAGATGAAATATAAAATATGCAGTAACGCTCAAAGCGCTTGCTAATTATTTAACAGAGGGATTTTCCACACAAAACACATTTAAAAATTGAAAAGCTTCACTAGTCCTGACCAGAACACTTAAAAGAAGACTTTTATCAGTGATATTTTAAATCAGAGGACTGCAGTAACCCCATCTTGTAGCCTGAATTCAGCTGAACCCTACACAGCGTTAAAGACCCCTCTGCAAAATGACAGCATTACATATCACTAGTCAGAAGCAGGAATGATTTCGAAAGATTGGCCAGGATGAAGCAGAGTTGAGACTAGGAGGGGATTTCCAGAGGACTTCTGCCTTGTGTGCACTTCAGTTATTCACACACCTCCTAGTTTCTCTGTGCCTCAGTTTGTCCAGCTTTAACTATAATCCTTGTAGACCCTGTAAAACTCTGAAGCTGAGCTGCTGCAACACATTGTGATTTCCAGTGAGTATAATTTATAGTAATATTTTATTGCTCATCATCCAACATCCTCTTTCCTTAAACATCCTAAAATTTGGAGTTTGGTTTTTTATTTTTTTCAGTGGAGCTGCACCCAGCTGTCCCTGTCTTGCTTTTCAGAGCTGACGTCACCACTTCAGCACCATCCATCCATCTTCCCCTGCAGTGTATGCTCC
>JAWWES010000115.1:69671439-69688374 GCA_035583135.1 Lophotriccus pileatus
TGTCCCTGTCTTGCTTTTCAGAGCTGACGTCACCACTTCAGCACCATCCATCCATCTTCCCCTGCAGTGTATGCTCCCTTCCCAGGGCTGCAAACTTCACCTGTCATTAATTTTGTTCATTCAGCACAGTTGTTTACAAGGAAAAAATATAAGACTTTGAGGAAACATTGGCATAACTACTAGCCTTGTTTCTCCAGACCTTTCTTAAGTAGATGTGTGTACGACAAAGTGTGGAGGGGTCAGGAATTGCAGTCTCCCAGGGTCATATGAAGAGAATTAGAAAAAACTACTGATGATCAAAAATTGAACAGATTACAAGTTTGGTTAACCTTAAATAAAATAAAAAAATAAAATAAAGAACACTGGAGGTACACATGCCAATAGTCTTCAAAATGCATAAATTCTGTGGTGAGAAGGAAGAGAACGACCTGTTCTCTAAATGGATAGGGCAAGAAATAATGGGGTTAAACTGCACATAAGGAGTTTCTAATTGGAGGCAGTGGAAGAGTGTCCTAAGCTAAGGAAAGCAGGGCACTCAAAGGGATGCCTGGTTATAGAAGGTTGTAGAATTTCATCCCTTATTTTCATAATTTGAATATTTACCAGGAAGGAGGTGGGAAGATTGGATCCTGCTTTATGGTAGTGAGATCATGGAATGGACCATATGAACTCCTCACATTCCTTTCTGTTCCAGTAAGTTTATGCCATAACCCAAAAGACCCATTCATCTTTCACTTACATATATGAACACCCCCTCCCAACAAACTTAAAGTTTATACTGCTCCAAGGCAAGGGCTTCATTCAGCCCAGCAGCTCCTGCCCCCAAAACACTCAAATTCCTCTTTTTAAAAGTGAACCATGTTCCATCTTGCCAAGTGGGGTGAATGCCTCCTGCTTCTCTTTTTCCCTCCAAATGCAACAGCCCACGTTGTTAGAGAAAAAATTCTTCTGAAGTCAAATACAATAATTAGTTTCAAGCATTTGAGCAAGACACATGAGTCGGGAGCAGGACCATCATGAACACCTCTGCCCAGCTTTTCATCTCTCACTAATGCTGATCTGATATTGTAGATAAGGCAACACTTCCCCAAGTCAACCTGGAAGTAACAGAGCCAGGAACCATGGGGAAAAAGTTCAATCAAAACAACAAAAAACATTATTCCCAAGCCTTACTGGTAACTCACAGAAAATCTGGGTTGTGACACTGACAGACAAATACAATGCATAAACAACACACTGAGTGTAGTGAGTTAATCTTTATTCCAAGCAGCTTCCCAAATAGGGAAAACAAGAAAATGCCAAGGGGACTGAAAAGGCACATGGAATCAGTTCCTGAAAGGGCTTCTCACATTCTTCTATCTGACTCTAAGTGGAAGAACGTCCTTAAAAAAAAAAAAATCAGACTCATCTTGAGGACCCCAAGTTATGACATGCCATCCCTTACCCTCACCGAAGCCACCTCCATGATCAGCCTTCCCCTGCTTTGCCCTACTTCTGCTGCCATATCCTGCTGCAGCAAAGGAACGTGGTTTCAGTGACAGCTTATTCACACCTAACAGTAAGGGCTTTTCATCCTTCCTTGGGGGTACCAGCTTTCTCCCCACTCCAGTTTTAATTGTCAAGTTCTAGGTCAAACCTGGTTTCTCATACCAACCAGGACTGGATTTATGAAGCTTCATAATGAAATGACACAGGCTGTGTGCTCCCACTCTCCTGTTTGGGAAGCTGTTGAGATCTTCAGTCCTCTGGTTGTCAGAAGCCTTTTTGCTTCTGGCTCCCTGTCCCAATTTCCTCATGATAAATCTTCTCTGGCACCAACAATGTTCAGTTCAGTGACCTCCTACATATTCAGTTTACTACAGCACAGAATTGCTTTTAGGGAATCACTTCCACATGTCACCACACCCTATGCCCTTCTGCAGGCACATAGCTGAACACAGATCTTTGGACAACCAACATGCATGTAGTTATATAGGCCAAAAAAAATCTATGGTCACAGCACACATCCATCTACAGAGAACTGAGAAAATCTTGCAGTCTCTTACCTGATGTTTCTGCATGTTCCCATCATGAGTGACATACCTTAGTGTAAAGGAAGATGTCTGTGTTTTGGTCACATGAGGGATCAGTTTGGGTCACATGATAGGGAATATGATAGATAAGAACTGTGCAACCATCAGGGTACTGGGCATTATTAGACCGCAGGCAGGATGATTACATGCCTTGGGTCAAACAACTCAACTTTAATCCCACTTTTCAGCTATTATTAGGCTACCAGATGAGCTCCAGGACAGGTCTACAGCATACGGAAGCACACCACAATTTACATTTTCTGCCAAGACAAACCAGTGCATTTTGATCTTGGCTGTTTCTTCTTCTGTTGTAACTTAGCACCATTTCAGCTCCATCTGTGATTGCTGTGCTGGGAAGACAATAGAAAACAGAATATTTGTGATGAGTAGCATCTATCAGGTTTTAGTATCTAAAAGCCTTCCCTGAGACCCGCAGAATAGGTTCTGCCATGAGCAGAATCAGAAATGGAAGAGGAAAATCAGCCAGGTGGCTATAGCTACTGTAGGTGTGCTTCATGGCCGAAACTTGCACCTTTAAACCACTTTGGGATTTCCTACCTGTGGCAGTCCTTCAGGATCAAAACCTGAGGCAACTTCAGGAAACCCTGGGACACCAAGGGGCAAGTTGTATGCCTTCAAAGGATGAAATTCACAGAAGCAATTAGGTTGGAAAAGATCTCTGAGGTCCTTGAGTCCAACCTATGACCTAACACCACCCTGTCAACTAGACCATGGCACTAAGTGCCACGTTCAGCCTTTCCGCTAGGAGTGTTGACTCCACCACCTCCCTGGGTAGTCCATTCCAATGTCTAATCATCCTTTATGTGAAGAAATTCCTCCTATTGTCCAACCTGAACCTCCCCTAGTACAGCTTAAGACTGTCCTCTTATCCTGTCACTGATTGCCTGGGAGAAGACCAACCCCCACCTGGAGACAACCTCCTTTCAGGGTGTTGTAGAGAGTGATAAGATCACCCCTGTGCCTCCTCCAGGCTTAACACCCCCAGGTCCTTTAGCCACTCCTCATAAGACTGGTGCTCCAGACTCTTCACCAGCTCCATTCCCATCCTCTGGACTCGCTCCAGCACCTCAGTGCCCTCCCTGATTTGAGGGGCCCAATGTCACCGAGGCTATGGGGAGGCACTGGGTGCAAATAAAGAACAGATGAAGGTATCTCTCCCCCTGAACGGCTGCAGAAGCGTTTTTAACGCAGAGCGCTGCCCTTTTCGCCTTCTCTGCAAGAGCGGGCTTAGCGCTCCGCTCACACAACCGGCGGGCGCTTCCCAGCGCGCCCCTCGCCAACACCCCGAAATTAACCCGCATCTTCCGGGACAAGTTCGCGGGGAAGGGGAGGGTGGTGGTGCTGCCGGGTCCCGCAAGGCAGGGAGGGCTCGGCAGGTGCCGTGCCGGGCCCGGCGCGGGCAGCGGGGCCGCGCTGTGCCTAACGCGGGCTGACAGGCGCTCCCGCCCCCCCTCCGCCCCCCCCTCCGCCAGCCCGCGCTGACATCACCGGGCAGGATTTAAATAGCTCCGCAGCCTCCTGCTTCCCGGATACAGCGCGCGCCATTGGCCGCCGCCCGGGCCAATGGCGGCGCCGCGCCGCTCCCCTCCGCCAATGGCGGCGCCGCGGCCGGCGCGCCCCTCCCCTGTCGCTAAGGGAGGGAAATACAGCGCGGCGCGGCGGGCTGTCAGGTGCGCCGGGCAGCGCCGGGGTGCGCCGGGCGCGGGCAGCAGCCGGGGGGCTGCCGGGGTGGAGGGTGGGCTCTCCTCCCTTACCCCCCACCCACCCCCCCCGCCTTGTTTTTCGCCCCTGCTAGGCGAGCTCCCGTAGCCAGCCGCGTTACTCGGCGCGCGAAGGGAAGAGTGTGGAAAGTGGCGGTTCTCCGCTTTGTTTTAATCGCTCCGGTGGCGGCGTCTCCGGGGCGGTGAAATACGGGACGAGCGGCCCCGCCGTGCTCCTTCCTCCTCGGGGAGAGCTGGAAAAGAGAGATTGAGAGAGAGAAAGAGAGAGAGAGAGGGGAGAGCGATCGGTGGTGCCTCGTGGGCTGGCCGGGCTGCTTGCCGGGGCTCGGCGGCCGCAGACGGTGGATCTGTGGGAAGCGGACGGGATGAGAAATAAACGCACCTGGCCAGCGGTGTTTAGGGGAGCGGGGGCCGGGTGCCCCCGCTGGCTGCCGGAGCCCCCGGACTCCGGACTCGGACCCGCCGAGCTGCAATGGACGCTGCCCGCCGCTGGCCGCAGAGCGGAGCATTCCCGCCGCCGCCGCCGCCGCCGAGGAGGGAGAGCTGCCCGCCCGGAGCCGGCCCGCAGCGCGCCCCTCGCCTGGAGGGGGACCGGGGGTTTCCTCTTCGGCATCGCTCCGGTGAACGTGGGCTGTGCCAGCCGGGCGCCCACATAGGTTGCATGGCAGCCGCGGCGCGAGCGAATAGGTAAACGCCACTGTGTCTAGATGTGCTGTTCGGAAAGGAGGAAAGAAAAATAAATTTTAAAAAAAATGCGAGGATGCGGATGTTGGGCCTTGGCACAGGGGACTAGGCTGCACGGGGAGATGGAATAAGCCTCTTCTCCTGTGCCTCGCGCGGCGGCGAGATGTAGCCTAACGAAAATGAAGTCCTTACGTAAGGCGAGCTGGCTGGATGGCTGGATACCTGCTGGGTCCTGCATCGCCAGCCGCTGCCCCGCCAGAATTACCTGGGTCTCTCTCTCCCTGCCATGCCGCAGCCTGTCACTGCAGGGCCTGTCCTAAAAGCAGACTTTCAGCCGCAAGAGCTCGTACATGTAAGAGCTGCGTAGCATCCTGGAACAAACATAAATCAATTGCGTTCCAAACTCAGAAAATTTAACCCATTTCACTTGTTACCAAGCTTACAAGCTTGAAAGGAGAATGCATAAATCTGCTTTGCTGTCAAGCCGTAATAGCATTGCGTAAAACATTTCTGCTTGGTTACTGTTTATTGCTTCACACCCTCCAAATATTTCTGACTTGTTTCTTTCCCGTTTCCACAATGTGTTAATACGTTGCCTGAATATCCTAAAGATGTCGGCCTGCATACTCAAAAGGCAAATGCGTGTGTAAAAACTGTCGGGAAAACACAGAACAGGGCTGAGACATTTTTTTAATTTAATATAATTTTCTGGTTCTCCCTACATTTTAGAGCAGGGTGATGAACTTTATGCCTTGCTACTTTTCTTCCCCATTCCTCCTCAAATTAAGAACACAGCTTAAGTCATAGTTTTGTTAGAGAGGTTTGGGTTTTTTTTAATAAGATAAGAAATTCTTATGCAACATGAAACATTAATTATTGCAGGAGAAGCTGCAAATACTTACCAGAGAGGCCCTGGTAAAAGTAGAAATAAAAATTAAATGAATGCTTAATCTTTCCCCGAAGCAAACTCACCGAGTTGTCAGAAATCTGAGGTGCCTGTGTGTCTGCATCTTTGTGATGTCATGAAGTTGGTGTCAGGGTTTCTTTCCCTTTAGGAAAGGTGAGCCTCTAATAAGAAATCGTTCCTCCCGTTTTCCCCCGTGTTTTTGTTTCTTCCTTCTCCTTACCTGTTATTGCTCTCAGTGAAGGATGAGGACTGTGAAGCCTTGTTTTTCCTTCTGTTGTTGCAGAACTCCATGGATGTACTGGAAGTAAGCGCCGTGAGCATTTGGTGATGTTTGGGGGAGGAAGGCACAAGCCACCAAGGCCCTGTTCCCTCCATCTTGAGCCTTCCATGGTGATATGCAGCAGCACAGGGAAGTATGAAGCACTGAGGGACAGAAGTCAGTGTTTAAACTTAACTTCGCTTCAGCGTAAATGACCACGCAAGTTTCAGGTTAACGGAGGACCAGGGGTAGAATAGCAGAAGTACTTAAGGTGCCTCTTTTAAAAGTTCTATTTTGCATATCTAAAGATTAGGGAGATGTTTAGAAAAGTGATTATACACATGTGCTTGTGTTTACTGTCCTAACAGAAGATGATGATCCGCATTATCTTAAATGCTAGATGTGTCTTGGATGCATCTGTGTCAGCTTATTGATTTCAGGGGAACTGTATTGATTTAAGTTAGTGAAGGCACTAACCCAGCCAAGTTTTAAATAATTAGAATAGTATTCTCCCTCTTTTTCAGTCAGATTTGCCCTTCATGTTACTTGTGTTTCATAATCCTCCTAGCTCTCCATTTTGTCATTACAAGACCAGCATCTCTACTGTAGGGGGAAAAAAAAAAAAAGAGAGAGAGAGAGAGGACACCCCCTCCCATCTCCCTCCCAAAGGTAGTCTTTTAACAGTCTGCTCTTTATATTAATGTTTAAATAAATTTAGGACACAAATGAACCATTTTTTTTAATAGGCCAATTTAGTTTCAGTTTCTTACACAGTTATTTTTTAGAGCCAGAAGCTCTCAGGAAGAGAATGTGTTCGATGCACCAGAACCCTTTAGTGTTTTGATAAAAGACATGATATCATGAGTACCATCTCCACTTCTGTTATTCTTCTTATATAGTAGCGACAAGATTGAATCACCATTTTTAGCTATTCTTCAGCAGAACTCATAATCTATCAATGTGTCAGCTCAACAGCAGTTTTCTCTTCACACTAATGTGAACCAGAAGGTCCAGCTATCACTGATTTTGACAATTTTATTTTGTCTGAGATTGCATGTTTTGCAGGAGTTTGAAGCAAATGAATTATAGGACCTATTATATTTCCCCGAAGATGTACAGAACGTAAAATATGTCATCTAAAATATTTCAAACTAATTTGTATCAGATGACATCATTCCTATGTTAGGTGTTTCATAAGCCTTACGCTATAAGCACTATTAAATGTTTGTGTGATAAATAACAGGTATAAGATCAAACGTGTGTCCCGTATTTTTTTGAATGCCTCAGAGTGCCCTCTGTGTTGTTACATAATGCATCATAAAGAAATACGTGCCTTCATTCTCTGTAAATCACTCCGGCATGGATAGTACTAAGCTTTCCTTCAAGTCCTCGTTATGCAAGTCCTTGCTACTGCTAATAGCTGTCAGCTCTGCATGGTTACTTAAAAAACAAGGTAACTGCAGACTTTTTGTGAAGCTCCTTGCATTTCTGGAATTTACAGTGAGTTGATCCCAGGTGTGTTGCTCCCTTTCCCAGCTTTAAATTAAATTATTACGAACAAACAGGTTTTCCCCCATCAGAAGAAAGTCCCACTCATTCCAGTATATCACACGGTAGTCCGTTTTTTTGTTTAGGTGCATCTATATGCATTTTATGTTATGAGTATCTGAATGCACTTCGGTGTCAGAACACAGTGGAATAGATCAGGATGCAGTAATATTTTGAACGTCTGTTGGAAAATGCAGGCATATAACTAAGTACTGAAAAAATACGTAGCACAGTAAAAAATCCATGACCAATCTAGCAAAGCTATTAGGTAACAAAAAATCCATATAGGCATTAAGTACTATTATTTAAAGTAAAATCTCTGTTATAACCAGCATTCAAGTGAAATTGATGAGACATCTATATAGAACAGAAAGAATCATTTTTTTACAGCTATGATGTGACCTTCTGTATTTCTTTACTTGGGAAGTGAAATTTTACACTTCTTTTTGTAAAGGCATAAAATTAACAGCGAGCTCTTCAGAGAAATAGGAACACTGCCTGACTTCTGAGATTTTTTTTTTCCTCTATGAAACACAGATATCATTGGTGGCAAAAAATCAGGAGAAACCTGTCTGGGTTTTCCAGTGTCATGTAGATCTTTTTAAGTGCCCCGTCCTTTAAGAAGGCCTCGGTTTTAAAGATACTGAAATGGAAATATCTCAAAATTTGTCATCCTGACTATATATAGAAAAATTTTGCTCTGCATTTATACCAGTAGAAGTATACAAGTAGTAACTCAGTGATGTGTCACCGGGAAAGGAGGGTTGGTTTCATATTCCATTAATAGATCTATTAGTTTAACAATCGTCTATTGCATTTCTAGATTTTTTTAAATCTTTTTGTTGCTCTCATAAATTGGAGGTATTGGCTTACTTGTTTATTTCTGTTTTCTTACTTGTAATCATTTTAAAAGGTTCAACTATATTCTGTTCAGATTTTGTTATGACACATGGAAAATATTTTTTTAATTCCTTTTGCAAGCAGTGAGTTGGTGGGAGGAGGTCTGCACTGTAACACAGTATACCTACGAAGTTGTTCTCCAGAGTGGGAGATAAAATAAGAAAGAGCAGAATGACAGAAACAAGTAATTTGTTGCCGATATTCATGCAGTGCTGGTATTTTATTTTAAGCTGCATTCATCACACATGATAAGGAGTAATTTTTGTCTGATATGAAGTTTCCATCTAAGGAGACTAAGTGGTTTAAGTTTAAACTGTAGTTTGAAAATACAGGGAAGCGTTACTGGACAGTTGAGGGTTTGATTCAGTAGCCAAAGTGGACGCAAGGAAGTACATTGGAGAATGCTTTTTTTTTTTTGGTAGTGTTTGAAATATGTCGGGAAAATACATCACTAATACATTCCTGTGGAGCACTTGCTTTACCTACAAGATGGTTTTGCCTATGAAGCACAAAGATTTTACCACAAACGTCTGAATTATGTAGATTATAGAGGGTTCCGATGCTGTCGGAAAGCAAGCATGAAGTGTTGATGTGTGAACCTCGGATATTTGAGCGATGTTTACCGACCGCTTTTGCAGTACTTTGTAAGTTTGTAACGTAGTTTTAGTAATAAAAATTTAGTGAAAATGTATGAGGTAAGCGCTAGTGTAATACTGATTTCAGGTTTTTTAGATGGGCCAATTACCATATTTAGTAAAGTAGAATAAAAATGAGAAGGCCCGGGACTAAGATTACTTTAAAAGGGAGATTTTTTTAAAAATTAATATTGGAATTATTCTTAGTTTGTATTAATTGCTATTTTTTTTAATACAATTTTCTGGATTTTTTAAGCTCCATCACTCTTCGTTCTGAAATACCGTGCCCCGGCCCCAAAAAGGGGAAATATAGTGGCTACAATTAGCTTCTGTTTACTGGAGAAAAATTATTTTTTCCCAAACTGAAATACATTCATTAATTTGCTAGGCTTCCATATTTTTACATGTGGTATTTCTGAGAAATAGATACCGATGTCCATTTTAATGCAGCTTACTATAGCATAGCAGCCGAAATCGAGCGTTTTTCTCTTTGGTAGTCGGATATACAGAATTGTTGGACTGTTTGCTTCTACGCACCTGAAAGCTGAATCGGAAAAAATGTATTTTTGATACAATAAATTAGGCTTTCCTGTCTGTATTTTCTTTTGAGTTTTCTAGGTAAATGCTGCATAGACTGATTATCAGAAAAATTGAGGCTTACATAATCAAGCCATTTATTTTTCTACTGCCTCCCTGCCCCCACTTCGCTTTCATTTTACTAAGAAAAATGAAAAATTGTGAGAAGAAACTTACTATGATGTACTGATTATACACACATTTTCATGGGACTGCATAGCTAAGCTATTTGTATGTATTTAGTAAAAGAAAGCAGCAAGCAAAATATTAAGACCTCGAGTAGGCTAAACTTTAAAATTACAGTAATTAAATACAGCATTATCTAACATGCTGTATCTAGCTGTGTAGCAATGACTCTTTTTTGTTTGCATGGGAAATTAGAGTAATTCTATGTTGTCTTTATTCAGAATAAGAAAAATAAGAACGTCGTACCCCATTTTTTTTCTTCGTCGTAAAGCTGATGTTCTTTCCTAAGGGAGTTGGTTCAATACCCAGCTTTCAGAGGATGAGTAGTGACTATTATTGACAAAATCTATATCAAACGAGTCAAAACTCTGTCCTGCTAGATAATTACAAATTGAATTAACTAAAAGGAATAATATTAAAATTTTATCTAAATATGTTAACATGAGCTCTTACCCATAGGTGGCAGTCATCTTTCACAGTAGCAGGGATGCCAAACTTTTGGTTCGTGGTATTCATACTTATGCTGAAATAATTTTGATGAGGTATGCGTATGTGCATGTACATAAGCATACACATTTCTGTGTGTTGGGAAAGGGGGAAGGAGGTAAAAATAACTGTAAAATTAATTAGTAATTGGGAGGAATCTGAATTGCTATATATAAGCAATAAGATAAGGAATTATCACATTCTGGAGAAAAGGTCCAGGTATTTAAAACCACAAAACATATTTTTTATCTGTCCATTGCTGACGCTCATCTAAATGAAGTAGTGAAAACTCAGAAATGAGCCAGTAGCCCTACAAATTGAACAGAAAGACAAGTATCTTGCCAGCCTGAGAGAACACGACCCTCTATCGTGCCCGGTCCTCCAAACTACATTTCTGTTTCGTCGCCCGTTATGGGTAAATTACAGAAGGGCCACGGTGATGATGTTGCCCTGGAAATCCCAGCAATAAGCTCCCTTAAACACTGAGCAAATATAGGAAAGGTACTCGGGGTGCAGGTGCCCTTTCAGCCATGGAGAACAAGCAAAAAACCTGCAGGCTGCTGTGCTGTTCTCCGTCTCTTTGCAGAGCTGCCATTGACACCCGTGGCAGCGCTGTGCGAGGGGAGGAAGCTGCCTGCCGGAGCAGAGATCCACTCAGTTTTGCCCTCTGCTTTTTTAGGGATTTATGTGGTTTATGGGGGATTTCCTTTTGCAATACTGCTAAGGAGGCACTTGGGGCCCCACCAAAACTGAAGGGGATAGAAGGAGCTAATAAGGCCAAGTCATCTCAGCCTAAAACAAACAGAACTTGTGAAACTACACCTGTGTCATAGTGAGACGATAACGTTCTTCTAAGAAAAGAAGACCGAAACCTGGAATTCAGGGGTAGGTGAAGTCATATTCATTGTTCTGTTACAGCTACACTGGGACTCTTTTCAGTTAATATTAATCTAATATTGTGTCAAGGTAGGCCACTCTACACGTTCAGCAGAGGTCAGGAACCAGCGTTTTACAAAATGGAAAATTGGAAAAATAGACAATTATGTGTTGCTACTACTGTGTTTCACTGTGATGCAAGATTAAGGGCTCAGAATTGAGCAGAATGGTGCAGTATTATTAAAACAGAAGGACTAATTCTCCTTATGCAAGAGTCACAGCAACACACATCATTGTATAAGCCAAAGCAGGCTGTATGATTTCATAGTCAAACAGGGTATTTCCACAGACAGGCAATCACGACGTGACTAATTAGATACTTGCATATGCATGGCCCCATTTGTTCCCCAACTGTAATAATTAGGAGGATTGCACTCCACGTTAATTTACACTCTTGTGTAACGCTATTGAATGTAAGATAGCGGGTGGTGACAAACTGGCTGGTGACAAATGTGTAAATTTGATACATGTTTTGAAAATCAGAGCTTTCATAGTCTGCTCTGTCCTTGATGTGGGCAGAGCTGGAGAAGACCTCCTCTGCTGCCGGGCCTGATCCTCTTTATCGCAGGCAGCCATGTTACACTCTTCAACTTAACATGCAGAGACACCAGACTCCATCTTGAAGCTACCCCTATCATCAGCTGATTTTCTGTTCCTCTGCAGGGTTAAAGATTTCAGATAATGTGTATCACGACCGGCTGAACCTCTCGCATTCTACAAGGTCTTTGACTGCAGTTTAAAGGGTATTTCTCTCTCCTGGTATAAAGTCCATTCCGGTGTGTCTCCCCTGGAGGAGTTACTGCCAGTTACATAGGTTACTGCCAAAACCTGCTCAGTCTCAGTTCAGCCAACCCAGCTGTGCCATACCTGTCATAGAGAACAGTGTTTTTCCCTGACTGTTCTTCTAGCCCTCCTTTGCACCTCCTCTTCCAATAAATCTCTTTTAATCTGCAGGGTTAAAAGTAGGCACAGTGCTCTAGATGAGGTGTTGCTAGGGTC
The DNA here is from genome assembly GCA_035583135.1 of Lophotriccus pileatus. NCBI lineage: Eukaryota > Metazoa > Chordata > Aves > Passeriformes > Tyrannidae > Lophotriccus > Lophotriccus pileatus. The sequence continues at coordinate 69,683,370 of JAWWES010000115.1, forward strand.
TTTCATGGTGATATTAATACCTTTCTTCTATTCCTGCTAGATGCACAACTACTAATATTTTTATTTTTTATTTTTATTTGTTTATTTTTGTATTAGAGCTACCTGCTGTCAACATCTCAAAAGCCTTGAGGACTGACTGAAACACCCAAATTACCCTTTTTTTATGGAGGCTGATAGCAGAAGTTCTTCATTCGCAGTTTATGACCTTGACCTTTGCACTATCATCATGGTATTGCGTTACAAGGGTGTCAAAAGGCTTTTTTATAAAAGGGTGTAATCAGTTTCATCCAAGCCACGGGCTTCCTCTGAATTTCCTGGCATGTCCGGATTTGTTCAGGAACCTCTGTGACTTGCACGACTATGGACGTGAGCTGGCACAGGCACATGATACGGTGCAGGGCGTTGCAGGTGAGCTGGCTTGGCTCATGAGAGAGTTGTCTCTAGCATTAGGTTACCTCAGGCACATCACAGGGTATTATTTCAGGTAAGCCTTCCGAAAGCTGTACAGTACTTCTGACTCGGCGTTGTGCACTGTCTTTCTTTGACAGCTCCGGGAGCAAGAAACCAAATTCTGAAACATTTTTATAGGATCAACAGAAGATATGGACTTAGTGTCACATTATATTGCTTCCATTGATCTTGTAGGTTAATTTCCAGTTTACAGGTGATGCCCATGAAATTGAAGGGGGAATGGGATGTGCAAGAGTTGTGTGATACTCTTGAATAACATCTAATTTATTAGAAATTTTATTTTTTTTCTTAATAGAAGAATTTGCAGGGTTTTGGTTGTTCTGCCCTGCTTCTGGAAGTTAAGTAACATTATTACTGTTTCTAATTAAACAAAAAAAAAAGTGTTTTGGGTTTTTTTGTTGGTGGTTTTAGTCTTTTTTTTTAATTTGTTTGTTTTAATTGTTTTTGGGTTTGGTTTTTTTTCTTTTTTGGTCTTCCCTTGGAACTTGCTGTATGAAATTTGTATTGTGGCATTTTATTCGATATATTTTACTTCTGTGCCTGTGGAACAACTAAGAAACTTGACCACTTGGTTTGTCTTTATAGTGAAAATACCATATTGAAGGACTTTTCCTAGGTTTGATGTATGCAGGGTTCCAGGGTACGGAGTCAAGCCCATCATGTAAAAGGACTTTTGTACCCTTTGTTATACAGCATTCCACCCCCACTTCATAGAAGCAGTACCCCAGCTTTGTGCTCTCAGATGATCATTCCTAGGTTAAGGTAGTCAGTGAAAATAATTAGTAAGATCTGTCTGAGATCATTCTTGAAGGAAATCCACTGTCAGTTTTCCTCTAGCTTGGGACTTTCCCTTCAAAACTACTTTGCCAGCTCTTATTTGTACTAAGAGTTAATTTAACAATTGCTGTCTTCCTTAGTTTATTTTTTTTCAAGTAACATATTAACAAGTGTTTTCCTGAAATTCAGTCAGATTAGGTCAACTCATTTCCTTGATGTAGAAAAGTAAGGTTTGATGTTTTTTTGTAAATGTCTGGCTAGTGTGCCCTAATCTATTCTTAGGGAAGATTGGGAATGTTTTTCTTACTTTCTATTTATCTAATTTTATCCCATGCTTCCTCCCATCCAAGTTCTTGATGGGCAGTCCCAATTTTTCATCCTTTTAAACTCTGATTACTTCTAAAATCCTATTTGAGGTGACTGCTCTTCTGCTTGGATTCAAGGACCAAGTTTTCCCACCCAAAAACTAAGAAAGCCAGAACAAAACTTAATGATTTTTGCCATTTTGCCTCCATCTAAAGGATTCATGGAGAACTGTGCTCACAGAGATGGTGGTGAAACCTGGATTTCCTTGGAGCCTTTAGCATGTAGCTGAGAAGACCATAGACATAAGAGCATATAAATCCTGCAGTTTACTCCTCCAAGACTTTCATACTTTCATAGTCCAGCCAAGGGCTGGTCATATCCTTCTATAAAGGTTCTATAAAGTCTGAAAAAGAGTGTGAACACAGCTAAACAACGTGGTTAAGGTTGCTACAAGTTAAAAAGCATCCTTTAAAAACCTGAAGTTATACCCAAATGAAGATATCAGAAAAGAACATCTGTCTGGCAGATTATATCTGTAAAACACTATTAATTGTATAAATAAAATAGTTTGAGGGAAAACTCACTGGCTCAAATTACTAATTTTTAGCAAGGGTTCCAGAGAAACATACAGTTAAATACTGGCTATTAGGCCTGATGACCAAGCCAGGTGAACTAGTTAAAGAAAAGAATTAGTGAACAAATGGGTAAGTAAGCTTGACGTAGGGGAAGAAACGGGCAGCTTTTGCAAAGGGAAGCGATTCCTCGTGAGTCCCTCTGTATGGGGAGGGGAGATCTTGTCAGCGCACTTAGCAGGAATTAAACAAAGACATTTGACATCTTTTACCAGAGGCTGTCAAAGGAGTTAAGCTGCATAGGCAAAGAGGCAGCTTCTCACGTGGGCAAACATCCCATGAAAAGAGAGGAAGCAAAGATCAGAAACGAACGTGATGGGAGTCAAATAGCAGAGCACCTCCACCAGCATTGTACAGCGTGCTCAGAAATGTTCTGTGAAGGGGCATGAATGAAAGTTGCAGAGATTACTGTGAACACGAAGACAGAATGAGGGAAGACACTGTGAAGCTGAGTAACTGAGCAACAAAACACCAGATGAACCTCGGTGTAGATAACTTCCCTGTGATGCACAGGGGGGAAAGACTGGGTCTCAGCTGGCTGCTACCCCACTGGAGCAGCATCGTGAGGTTCTAATAAATTCTTCCGTGAAAACATCAATGCACTGCTTGGCAGTGGTTCAAAAAGCAAGCAAAACATTAGGAATTACAAAGAAAGGGACAGAGAACAAAATTTTTTTTAAAAATCCTATTATTATGGTGCTGTGCAAAACTTTTCTACCACTTTCCAAATCTTGCACATGTTTCTTTGGCCTGGCTGACTTTAGCATAAATGCATGGCAACGCCTGTGTTTAAAAAAACATTGCAAAATCAAAGCTAGAAAGCCAATATCAGACAAACAAACAAACAAATCCCACTGTAGTAAAGGAAAACAACAGTTTGCTTCACAGGTTTCTCCTCCACCTTCAGAAAAGCCAAAAGAAAAAGAAACAGCGTAAGAGGATAGCCATGGCACTGCTGGACACATGCTAAGGGGCGATGAAAGTGAGTACATAGAATACCTTGACCCTCATTTGCATCTCTCTTCCCCTCTTTTATCCTCCTAGATCAAATCTATTAATAATAGTAAAGGAATTGTTCAGTGCCATACTAAAAATTATTGATAAGTGAGAGAGAGCATTGTGGCCAGGGTTGTAATGCTAAAGCACACAAAACACCTGGCAAGAGAGATGTGATAGCAGATTCTGTTGACATGATTTCCTGGATGAGGCAACTGGGAATAACTCAGAGATCAGGATTATTTAATATTTTCATTAATGACCCTGTACCAACAACACAACCTTTGTATCCACTGTACTGGTGAGATCTGCTAACAAGGCAAGAGCAGGGAGCTGCTGCTGATAGACAAGAGGACTAGGCTGTTGCAGTGGAAGTTAATGTCTCCCATGCATTAATAAAGGAAGTAAAAATGTAATTAAATCCATGTCTGCACACTAAGGAACTAGTAGGAGTTTCAACTGCAGATGGGAGCTTGCAAGTTAAATATGAGGGTCTGCAAAGGTCCTGAACTGACCCAGGAGGACACTGGAGGGATGCAGCTGGGAAAGAAGCAAATGCATGTGTGGGGTACAGCAAGCACGTATGTGGGATTTCCAGTATCTGGTTTCCTGACTAAATCACATCTGCAATATCATTTGTGATTCAGATCACTTGTGCTCAGAAGATGTGAGACACAGTCACATGCAGAAAGCTGTTCAGGACAACATGGAGCTTGTCTTGCAAGAACTAGTTAAAAAGCGTTGCATCCATTAGCCAAAGATGGACAGGAAGGGCATCATTGTTTTAGAGGGCTTTTATTCTCAGACTTCCACAGCCTTCCCTGTCCCTGCTGCTCAGGTACACTTGGAAAACTGAAGGCAAGGAGGAAGAAGGGCTGGATCCACTTAGCATCTCTTCTGCAAGGCATGGAGGGTGATTGCAGGAACCGATGTTCAGCCAACGGGTTTGCCATATACGTGATGGATGGTAACACTTTTCACTGCTGTAACGTGGCAGCAAATATTTTTAAGCATGGTAATCAATTTTGTTCTCTAGCATCTAATTGAACATCAGTAAATATGTTATTAAGATTCTTGACAGTGTGCTCTTTTGCAATCAAGGCCAAGATGTAGCCAGATGCACATCTTAATCTCTCCAGACACATTTCTAATGAATTTTTACAGTCCCTAGAGGAAGGGTCTCTGGTCTAAAGAGGGACACCTGGATGATAAAAGCAAATTATAATTAATAATACATTGTGTTTATGATGTCAGAGTGTCATCTAAAGACAGTGGTAAAACCTTGTACAGTCTACTGCTAGAATCCTATTAATAAAATTGCTTACTTTAAATCACTCCCAGGATGAAAGATAGGACATTCCTTTGTTGACAGTCCTTTCTCTTGAATATTTATATTTATGGTCTATCAAGGCACCACCCAATACTGAAAGAAGCAGTATTTTGAAATAACTCCATTGTATTGCAATGTTTTTGTTATCATTCTGTCCTGTGAAGGTATGGATAAACTTCCTTTCTACTTACCAAAAATATGGCACAAGATTGAGGCTCTATACCCACTGCCAAGCATAAGTAGGGAAGGAAGCAATATCTGCTTAGGATTAGTATATTCTGTATCCTTGACTACTCAGTCCTCTATATTTTTGAGTAATCAGTCCAAATTTCTACAATGGCAACTTTTTGATCTTCTGTTTTCTGCTGGGCTGGAGGAACTTTTTTACTCTGATTTTTTGGAATAAAATTTACAAATTTTGCTCAAAATGTGTATATATATATATATATATATATATATATATATATATATATATATAAAAAAAAAAAAATAA
>JAWWES010000115.1:69688474-69698945 GCA_035583135.1 Lophotriccus pileatus
CATAATCATAGGCATGTATATATTTTACAGTTTTATGTTTATAATATAAATACAAACCTAGGCATATATATTTGTCTTTATATATATATATATATATATATATATATATATATATATATATATATATATGAAAGCAAATCACTACAGTGTATGCTACAGAAATAGATTCTAGTTCTTATTTAAATTCACATTTCTAGTCAACCTAATTATACTGTGAAAGAATTTTGTTTTTCCTTTGACCCCTAGATTTTCTTATTATTTTTGAACAATTGAGACAGTAAGGATGGAATCCTGGCCTCATTGCAGTACTGGAAAATGTGCAGAGAAATACACTGAGATGAGAGCTAAGGGTGTTCAGAGCTCAAAAAAAAACTGTCTGGATAATACAGTTTTCTTTGAGCAGTCTTCTCAACATTTTAGTTCCAAAAACTACGGAACCAATTTAGAAAAAAAATAGAAATCCGTTTATCACCTTGTGCAGTAGCCACAAAAGGTTTGAGTAATAATAATAATAATAATAATAATAATAATAATAATAATAAAGAGTGAACAATGAATTTTAGTGGTTTGCCTTTTTTTCTTTTTCAGTTCTATACTTTTTATCATTGTTAGTTGATTCTGGTCTGTGAAAGCATGGGTATGTTTTAGTTTGGGTGGGCCTGTGGCATCACTTCTGGGAAAAAAAGGTGCAACAGTTATACAGACAATTATGTAATATTTCACAAACTCCAAACAGCTCCTAAATGGCAGATCTGAAGTAGAAGACATAAAAATTGCCTGCAGTAAGGTATTTATCAGAAAAGCCTGAAGTGACAGATGATGGAGTAATTTCTAGTAAATCATTATTATCAGATATGTAGTAAATTTTCCAATAATTAATTATTACAGTCTTTGGACGTTCATCCTTGGCCTGTGAATTATTTTACCTTTTTTTTAAGGAGATAGCAGAATATGAAATTGTAATATTTATTGTAATAACAGCAAAAAATAAAGGACGATAACATGGCAAAAGTAACACAGCAGAAAAACCTACAACTACAATCAAGGTGGTAAAAGGGCAAGTCTATCTGAGCGGGGAAGAGAACATCTTCTGTGCCATAAATGCAGGCAGAGGTCAAATGCATAAAAGCAGTTGCTAAATTAAAGCATATGGGCCTCCTAGCAAACTGGGATTCCCGTGGTGCCTTCCTATCACAGAATCACAGAATGGGTCACGCCAGGAAGGACCTTAAAGAGTGTCTAGTTCCAGCCTCCCTATGCCACCTTCTTTTTGCTTTCCAGAGGGCTCTCTCAGAAGTTGTCCACTGTCATCCAGCAAGCCAGCAGCAGAGTAGGACTCTTGTCCCCTTACCCCTGTTCCACCATCGAGTTCCTGGCCCTTTTGCCCAGGTGGAGGTGGATGGGCACAGCACAACTTAACTTCAAACCAGGTGCAGTGCAAGCTGCAAGAAAAACACTTCTGATGTCCCCGTTCTGTCAGGGAGCCTGATGAAACTCCCACTTCCAACTGTAAAATCTGGAGGCCTGATTTGAAGGGTGCCACCTTTCAACCCTGGGGCATGGCCATAGAGATAAAAGCAGAGTGGCAGAATACAGTAATCTTCAGGATGTGCGGCACCATTATATTCAGACGCTGTGTAAGCTGCTACCACATCTTGTTTGAACTTGAACTATGCCTTTTTTTAGGGCAGAGAAACATTTTCAAAATTGCCTGGACATCACAGCATTTTTTAAAGGTATAATTTTCAGCTTTTCCACTGCCTACTTTTTGGTCAAGTCAGGAGTTCACTTTCCCCTTGTCTGTTTGACTGTCAGAGGGATAGCTGTATTTGACTGCTAGTGTGAAACGCTGGAGGGTCCTGCCATTTTTGTAGTTTCAGACTTGGTTTATCTTGCCAAAAATCTGGGTATGGGCATGAATACAAAAGTATCTTGTTCATCATATTTGCCTTCTGCTCAGGAAATACAAGGAGGCTTTCACTGAGTGCAGAACGTACTTTATTATTGGTTTTGCATGTAGTACAAGTCTTTGTTTTGCTGAATTCTCAGAACTTCTGGAGAGAAAAAAAAAGAAGAAATGTTGCCACGTAAATGTCTTTCCAGAAAACAAGCAAACAAACCAAAGAGCCAAGATCTCCATCGCGGCGCCGCTCAGCTGACATGAGCCACTTTGCAAGAGAAGGGAGCATAGCCTGGATCTACCGTAGCTGTATCACTGGAGATGAAAAGCACAGGCAAAATTTCCTCCAACGAGGGTTTTGTCAGAAAAGGATGTCTGCTTTCTATACACGCACTAGCAGTGCCCGAGGGATGGGACAAGTTTTATTTCCTGGTGACACATATGAAACACCCTTTAGGTGCAAGAAAGCAGGGTAAGTTTGGAATAAAAAAATAGTAGGAGTAAAGCAGAGAGTATTAACTACGAATGAAGGGGACAGTCCTTAAGAGGATAATTTTCTCCTTTTAAATCTGGTGCCCGTATTAAAATTTCTCCCAGCAGCATGTGCATGACTGATACTTATTCAGCTGATAGCGCAAAGCAACAGTGACCCTGGCACCAATGCCGAGGCAATATTTACAAAAGGATGAACTATTTTCGAACAATGTCTCCAATGTACTAAGCACAAACAAGCTTTTCTTCAACATCAGGCATGCATGTTGTCTCGTTCCAACGATTTTGTTCATGTACAAATGTATTCATTGTGGACAATGCAAGGAAAATGTCATTCTCTATTTATATCCTAGTTTCCCTTTGTCCTCTTTACAGTATCTTGGGGCAGTGATGCAGAGCAGAGTCTTGTTCTAAACTCCTGCTATTTTCCTCCCCATCTTCTTCCGAAGCACTCACAGTCGCAGAGCCGCAGCGAGTTAAAAGGCTCCCTACAGCAGATTCTTTCTTTTTTTTGAGACACAAAGATCGGTCTCTCTCCCTCTGCTTCCCAGCAGAGAAGATCTAAGTCCTGCCTCTTTCTCCATCACTCAGAGCACATAATGGTCTTGGCAGCGGAGGATGTGGTGGTAGCAGCGTTCTGAGCCATGTAAGTGGATGCACCTGGCACAGCAGTGTGAATAGGCAACGTTAAGGCAATTCTCCCCCAGTAATATATGAAACCATCCACTTCATCAACAGCCCCTCTGTGATCAAGGCTGCCTTTTTGTTGACTTGGATAAGTTCCCCAGTATGGTCAAAACAGAATAATGGAGGACTTTGAAAGAAGGGCCCTTGCACAGAAAATAATTAATCTAGCAGCAGAGGGGAAGGGAGAAAGATTCAGTGACACTTGAAAACAAAAAAACAAACCCCCAAGTCCTAGGACTAGACTAAAACCATGAGTGCAGGCTTACAGTGTGTTTTCATTGTAGAACAAATCATCTGTCCTGAAAGCATAATTCTTGGACAGATTGGCCACTGTTTTGGGTAGGAATTAGGAACACTATTTTAAAGGACATTTCAGGGGAAAGCTGTCTTGCCTTTCAAGTATCATCTGATTTTCTCCAAGTTGGAAATGTCCACTGCTCTCAAGAATGGCATTCCACTCTGATAAGCTTCCATTTATTGATAAACTGATAGGCATTGTTTTACAACATTTAAAGATATCTTTTAAAAAATCAATTTCTAAAAATCCTTACAATTAAAATCACTCTAAATTGAAAGCTCGACCTTAAGTAGCATTTTCCTTTAATAGATTTTTGCGCTCTTTCCAATTATGTGTGTACAACAAAAATATTCATGCGTGCCTCAGATGCAACAATGAAATGAATATAACACATTCCACATGTTCTAAGAAATTCAAAAACTTTCATTTCTGAAGGAAGAATATGTGACTCTTTTCCAGTGTGAGACTCCTGAGGCCTGTACACTCACTTGAATGGATCTCCCAGTAAAGAACATCCTTTATACGCAGGATTCACATCCAATTCACTGTCAAGCATCAAAATATTCACTGACGATTATATTCTTTGTAAAAAAGTCATTCATTTTTTTCCCCAGATAAAATATCTCAATCAGGTTGAAACAATTTTGTTCTCTGAAAGAAAAGTTTGAGACTTAATGAATATTACTAAATGAAAAACTTTTAATCACATAAGGCATTTTATATAAAGGTTATATATAACGCCAAATAAATGAACTCTTCTTGTAATTCATACTTCTAATAATGGATGATTTCATATGCTTTAGCACATAAAAGATTAGATAGCTTTAAAATTAGAGCAGTCAAACTTTTAGCACAGCATGAGATGAAGATAAGGAGTATTCACTCACTGAAAACATCTTTCCTTCATCATCATCTTTCTCATCCTTAAGGAATTTTAAAATCGCAATTGAGCAATTCGTAGCTACTGGACAAAAATAACTTCTATTAGCTGGAAAACATTTTAAGATCTTTCAACTTTAGGATATAGAGATAAACTGCTATGTGAAAGCATGCCTTATCGTTCCCATGAATTGAACTTTGACAAAGGATGGTAATTCTGACATTTGTAGAGATGATTAAACCCTCTGAATGATTGAAAGCTAAGCATAACCCTCAAGATTAAATGAAGATTAAATGATCATCTATTATGCATGTATGCAATATATATTATTTCTACAGTAAGCTGGCAGCAATCATTCATTCTCACTTTTCATTGGAGTTTTAGAAAGTAGCATCTCCCAAAGTTAATACTGGCATCTCCAACTAAGGATAGTATTGAAATTCAAATAATTTGGTTGTAATTTGGTTTTTGTTTTATTTTTTTCAAAAATTCCTAACATTGCTTCATTATCATATTGAAATAATGCAGATGAATAACTGATTAATCCCCATTCAAATAGTGAAAAATCTGTGCAAGTGTTTTAATATGATTTGAGTCATTAGTGAACAGTGGGAAAAATGTACTCTCTTCAGAAAAGTTTTTTAAAATTGTTTTCTCAGTACTCAAAGAGCTTCACTATGTACGTGTCACTACAGAAGACCTTTTCTGCCAAAACATATAATTTTGGCTAAGGGCAAGTCTTGGAAAATGCTACTTCTCAGGTTCTTTTAATCAGATGATGTATAATGAATGACTGCAGCTAAGAATAAATTTATGCTTTTGTTGGTTCTGCAGCAACTGGTATTACTGTTTTTTGTAGTTTCACATTTCTTAGCAACAAAAAACTTTTACTTCTGTTGTTGGAAGCTATGCTAGGATTATTTTCACAGTCTGCTCAATTTGCCTGCTCTTACATCTGAAAATCCACTATAAGCAATTGAGAAATAGTTTCTGCACAAGCTACATTAAACCTCATGACAATTATTGCTATCTTGGCTGATCTACTCAAAACCATTTCTCCACTTAATCAAAAAACCTAAAGCTCTTTCTTTTCAGGCAGTGTACCCTGCCTCATGGAACTCATGTTACCCCTACAGACATAGTCAGAATCTGGACACAGTTACAACATGAGCCATTAAAGTTATATAGGCTCAATGTTAGGTTATAATCCCTCTGATTACTCCCACTCAGTGCTAGGTCCCATCCCTGGATACTGTGCTAGATCTATAGTAAGTACTGAGACTACTATACAAGTGTGTGGTCACCACTTTTAGATACAAAAATTTTGCATAAGAGATGATCCTAAAGGCAGTTCTTCCAGTGTCATCACCTCTAGTCTGGACATGTATTTAAAATAGATCTCTTTACATTTTGATGATAGTTCAATTTAGCAAAGAAATCTAGGATTTGTTAGGTTTAAAGGTACCATACGGATGTAACACCTGAAATGAGAAGAGGGTTTGGGAAATAAGAGAGATTTCAGCAGAGACAGAGAAGCTTCAGTGTCTGAGAAATCCTCTTGGGAGAGTGAATACTTAGCACTTTTCATAGTAGTTGTGCCGTCTTTGTTTTGCTCTGGACAGATTCACTAATTTTCAGGCAATTGTTTTCAGCCACAGTTTAGTGTCTGAGCCAGAGCCTTGAATCTGGAGCCATGTCTGTTATTTTTATTTTGGACAGGGTGCATTTGCAGGTAACGCAAATACCCAGCATTTGGGGGACTCATTTGACACCTCCACTCTGCACCGGCTGTGGGCTGCAGGGGCCCTTCCAGTCCTGTGTAGAGGAGAGGAGCCTTCCTGACCTGGGTGGAAGCAGGCAGCCAAGCATGGCAAACCCAACCCTTCACTTAGCTGCCATATGCCTGTGCTGTCCCTGCCCAGCACTGTTAAATAAATGGATGCTCTTTATTTCCTGGCCTTCACTAAATTGAAGATACATCCTACAGTTAACTGTTATTTGTATTTCCTTCAGCACCTGTAGTCTGTGTTATGCACTTGGCCACTGTGGTGTATGAGTGTATTATGAAAGCTGGACATTGTGGGAAACAGGACACTTGAGCTCTTGGACAGATGAAATATTTGATGCTGTGGAACAGGTGCAAACCCCAGTAATACAAATTAACTGGCTGTTTTTACTGAGGAAATGAAGTGCAAATATTTGTTATTTATTTCATAATCCAACTTGTATTTTATACTTCCAAGTTAGCAGATTACTTCGGATAACCACAGTGATTTTGCCAGAAAGAAATCTACTCTCTGAGCTAGTTGGTTCTGCAGATGAATGCCTCACAGCTGAATTCTCCAGTCATATACTGAAAGTTTCCATCTGCAGCTATAAGCACTAGAAGTGTTGTTTGGGATCTGTGGGAGAGGTTACATGACCCCAAGCAGGGTCCATAGCTCAGTATCCAAGGAGCTGGGAAGCTCCTGACCAGGCTGGCTCCACATGGGAGCTAGTTGCCTGCTTGCTGCAGTCCCATCGCTTGGGTTTTTGTCACCCCGACACACATTCACAGACCTGGACCAAATATTTCTTAGCCACAGGGGGATTGAGAGGTGGAGACAGACCTCTGTCCTCAAACTATTTTGAAGCATGTTCATCAGTCTAAACAGAAACATTGCACTCTACTTCTAGTCTGGCAGAAGTTGAGCAGCACCACTGACTTTCTCAGTGAAAGTGCTCAAGTGAGCACTCACTCCCACTCTCTCCACGCAAAATGTTTTAAGAAGATGATGGGTGAATATAAAGTTTTATTTACACCCAAGATAATAAAAAATGTTGGGGTTTAGCTTTCATTTCAGTTTTAAGTGAAACTTTGAAGACCAGATAATGTTTAAGCAGTAATAAACAAATGGCTAGAAGGGAGAATAAAATGCTTGTACAAATTTTGGAATTGACCATTTTCAGGACTTTGGTAGCCATCTTCATTATTACCATCTAGTATGAGTCAAAGGGAGTTAATGGACCTAACCTCTTTCACCATCACTGGGATATCCAAACATCTGAAAGGGGATCAAATGTCTACTTGCTGATCTTTTTTTTTTCTTTTTCTCCTGTAGCCAATTGCTCTTCCTAATGAGGAGGATGATTTGTTGATTAAATTGCTATTTATTTCAATGTATTCCTGGGAAATCAAACCTCTAATCCATAACAGTAACAGGTCACTGAAAGGTGGTTTTCATGTACTGGAGCACTTCACACCTTCTAGGTCGGGCACTCATGATGCATGTCCTTGTGCAAAAGCTTCTGTAGGATGTTTTACTTTACTCCTTAGACAGTGGCATTAGATTTGACAGCAAAATTGCTTCCACCCTCTTTATATCAGTAACTACATAAAGGTAGGTTAGAGCACATGGTTTTAATTTAGCCTTTAGTGGTTTTATTTGGCAAGGAAAAAAAAACTGTTGAGCGCTAACCTTGAATTAGAAGCTGACCTCGGAATTAGTCAGCCTTTTTCTTGTAAATGCATTTTGTAGAGTATAAACATGAACCATCTATTTACATAACATTAGTGACAGCCAAATGATTTCTTAGGAGCATTAACGCTGGAAATCCCAAACACTCCTTCCTTGCTGGAGAATGGTTTATAGCTCCCGAGAATAATCTCTCCAGCAAGTAACTGCAAACAGAAAAGGCTGATCTTTTTCCAGTCGAATTTACGATTTCTCTAGCATTTCACTAAGAAACACCAGATAATAATTATAAGCTGCTCTTAAATGAAATGCAGGTCACCTCCCAGGGTGCATGTGGAAAGCCCTGACGGTGCGGGTGGTGGCGCAGCCTCCTCCCGTGCTATGGTGGCTTTACCCGCTCTGCCGCAGGAGGTGTCCTGCAAAAGCAAAGAACAGCCGGAGTTCTGCTTAACACGGGGGAGCCCTGGTGCCAACAGGGTACCAGTGATGTCTCTGATGGATGTCAGTCAACAGCAACCCCATGGTATAGCTAAGTTTCTTCACCTGTCCTGTTCCCAGTCTGCTGCGAAGCCAAGGGCAGTGAGGAGCGAGGGATTTCATGACTTCTGAAGCTGAGATCCTACTTCAACTAAGGGAGCCTCCAGCAGGTCTGCAGACCAGCTCTGCTTTCCCAGAAAGAGCAGCACAAGAAGCAGCCTCGCAAACTTATGGGTCCTGCACATATGCTGCTGCCTTTGACACATGTGCAAGCAGTGCATCCTAACCGAGCTCGTGGAAATGTGTCTTAAAGGTTTTTAGTTTTTTTCTCACATCCAAATAAAATGAAAGCCATGAAGTGCCACCAGGCTTTGAAATTCCTGTGTTTCTTTGACTGTGAGCTTTACTGTTTTTAAGAGTAACATTTTATAAAATTGACATATTAGGAATGATGAAAAACAAATCTGAAAAATATCCAGATAATTTGTGTGAAAAATTTTTCAGGCCGTGGGGGCGTTTAACAGGTTCTCAGAGGCAGAAAAGTAACTTGGCTCATTTTAGTTTATTTTTTGCCCACTTTGAGGAAAGAGTATTTTGTGGTTGTCATAGCTTTTTTTGTCTCTATTGTTGAATAAACAGTGGAACATACTTTCTTTTTCTGAAACTGTATTTTCAGAAGGTAATTTTTTTTATTATTGCAATAGGACTACATACCGCAGCACAGCACTTCTAGCTTGCTCCACATTTATTGGCATGCCCTGCCATAATATGCCATAATAATTCTCTGAATTAGGATGGTATTTTTCATGCTTTCAGCAACAGCAGCAAGGTACTCTGCTCTTTGCTGTGTGTTGTTATTATTAGCTCACTCATGATCGAATTCCAGCCTCAGGCACTGGTTGTGTGATGGGGCCGAGCTCTGATGGCAGGTTTCAGCCCATGTTTTTTCTGGCTATGTGTGCCTTATCTAATTCATGACAGGGAACACAAAGACTAGGTTGAACAGAAGGGAAGTGCACAGCCATTTTAGGTATCCTCAAATTATAGCTTATGATTTGTCTCCGAACTAGAGTAAAGTGGATTCTGTTTAACATAAAGGATGGGAAGAGTTTTACTCCAGGCAGAGGTTTATCAGTCCCAGCACCCTCTCCAGTATGTGGGAATAAGAAAGAAAGCACCTCATGTCTTCTCAGATAACCAGCAGCACACTGCTTTCCCCTACCCAGCACTGTTTTGCTCACTGGCATCCTCCATGGCAGTGCCACTGGGCCACTTGTGCTCGGCATTTGGGGAGCAGGCTGCAGGAGGCACAGGCAGTGCTTCGTTGCTTTTCAGTGTTGTCAAACGCTCAGTTCAGAGTGACTCTGCTGCCTTCTTGTGCAGCATAGAGCCTTTCCCAAAGGTTTAGCACAAATACTGTCACTCACTACTGATAAAATAAGGCAAACGCCATCCTGGAGGAGGGTGTTAGTGAGTCCTGGCTGAGAGCGTGATCCATTTCTCCTGACTAACAGATAGAGCCGTCCAGATGTCCAGAAATGTCCATTTAATGAGGTGTAGAGAAAGAGCAGGAACATTGACTCCTGCAGGTGTATCTACTGCTTCTTCAATAAAGCTGGGTCTGAAAAATCTTGTCCTTTCTCAGGCCTCCTTCCTCTGGTGGTCTTCAATGTTCAGCAGAAAGAGTGTCCTGTAAATAAACCAGTTCCCTCCAGGACCAGAAACCAGACTGAGAGGTGATATGCATTCATCATGCTCATGTAATAGTATCTAGAACCATAGAATGGTTTGGTTTGGAAAGGACTTTAAAGGATCACCTAGTTCCAACCTCCCTGCCATAGGCAGGGACACCTCCCCATCCATACATTCCAGGGCTGGGGCATCAACAGCTTCTCTGGGTTGCTCGTTCCAGTGCCTCATTACCCTCACAATAAATAATTTCTTCCTAATATCTGATCTAATCCTACTCTCTTTCAGTTTAAAGCCATCCCCCCTTGTTCTATCACCACATGCTCATGTAAATAGTCTCTCCCTGTCTTTCTTCTAGGCTCCCTTCAGGTACTGGAAGGTCACAATTAGATCACCCTGAAGCCTTCTCTTTTCCAGGCTGAACAATTGCAATTCTCTTAGCCTTTCCTATAGGAGAGATGCTCGCTCCATCCCTCTAATCATCTTGGTGGTCTTCCTCTGGACTCGCTCCAACCAGTCGATGTCCTTCCTGTTTATATTCATTTTGTTCATTTTGCTCATTGTGATCAGACATGAAAGCAGTGTCACTTCAG